>CM073470.1:2594500-3240000 GCA_037074535.1 Gleditsia sinensis | reverse complement strand
AAACATGATCATATTCTCTTATCCCAAAGATATGGGAGGCTTTACAACTTATCCCCGCCTGCGTGAGGCCACCTGGGCTGTAATTTACACGCTAATGAAAAATTTATCCCTCTTAATTCCTCTCTCTAACTCCTTCCATGAGAATGCTCGTCTCTGTGATCCTTGTACGATGCGGATATGCATGGGATGAGAAGGGTTGGGTTTTCATCAACGGCACAGATATTATATAAAGATAAATGAAATGCAATGGGATATCTAGAAACTGTTAGCAAATATATATATATATATTATATCTTAACTTTAATCTCTTCCCCAGTGAAAGTTTTTACAAACTGTGGACTCTGCTGCTCGCTCCTATTGTTCCTCTTGGAATTGAGAGAATTTAAAATAAGACTAAAAGCTCTTTAAACTTTATCATTTAGACTCGCCGAGACCTCTTCGTCCACCATGCTTCACTACTCTGTCTCTCTCTCTGTTACCAGCGAATTGCTCACCGAGGCCCTATTTGGTTGATGGAGATGAGGGGATGGATCCATCACATATATGATGTATGGTTGGCACAACGTAGTCATTCGTAGAATGTATATTATCTTGTACATGAAATATATGTTATCTTTGAAAATGGATAAAAAATGAGAGAATTAAAATTGGATAAAAAATATGTGAATAAAATAGAATGAAATTAAAAAAAAAAATTAAAATGTTCTTTTAAAATAAATAAAAAAGATTAAAATTATTTTTTAATATTATTAATAATTTTTTTATTTATGTCATTTTAAAATTAAAATAATATTATTTTAATAATTTTAATTTTTAAGATTTTTTTATTTTTTTATCAATTTTTTATTATATTTTTATATTATTTAAAACATACAAAATATAAAAAAATAATAAACATTTTAATTTTTTTATATTATATCAAATATAATACTAATAATAATATTTTATTTTATTTTATATTTTTATTTTTATTTTTTATTTTTTTTATCAACAATCAAACTAGTCTCCAAGGAGGAGAAGATGCAAAAACGGTGAGTTTTGGTTAACCATTTAAAATGTTGACATGGCAAGCTATTATCCGTAGATGTGAGCTGCGTGAGCTTAAATGGCCGAGATGAAACGAACTTTACAACGTAAATTTCTTAGCAAAAGTTAGATGATCTCCATCCAATAACAATATTATGAAAATTATATATATATAATAATTTTGTTTATTATCGGTCAAAAACAGTGTTTGTGATATATTATAAAAAATAATTTTGTTTTTAATTTTTTTTTATTAAATGTCGTAATTTACACGTAATTGATGGTAGAAAAAAAGTTATTTATATTAAATTTTATATGTATTTTTTTAAATAAGATAACTTTGGGCCCCTACAGTGTTATTTTTTAATATTTGTTAGTCCAGAGCCCAAAGGCGTGCGTCCCCAGCTTTCCAAATTGAATGCCAAGGAAGAGTGTCTCCCTCGAACATGTCTTCCAGCAGTCCCATGGTTTGTTCGTTTCGGAAGCTCCACCCCGTCGAACTCATTAGACCCTTTTCTCCATTTCTCTCCAAAGTCAAACCCAATTCCTCTGCTCACTTCTCTGTGAGCATTCCAGCACCAAGATCCCCTACCCGTCTTTCTTGTCGGATTCTGACGTCACCACCTACGGCTACCATGCTACACGACAATCCGGTCGTCTCTGACATCTACGCCACCGCTCTTTCTTCTGCTGTCGCACTTTCCTTGCTTAGATTATGGCAAGAGACCGCAAAGCGCGGACTCTTCGACCAGGTACTTAGTTGACCGTAAAATTATTTGTTTTTCCTTATGCGTTTTCTTTCTGGATTAGCTTGAGTTTTCCTGTCGTACCTTTTTGATAAGAAAGCCAAGTTCACTGTATAAATCTAATAATTTAGATGAAGATGGACCAAGGTCATTCTCAAGTTTCATTGCTTTTATTTTAAATGTAGTATTGTTTAAAAGACGGAGAATCGAAGGCAAAAGTAAAACAAAGATCCATAGAATTATGAAATTAGTTAATTAATTAAAACCGTTCCTAAAGACATAGTAAAACTACAAGGACTAAGGCAACTTGAGAGGATTAGATTGAGTACTGTCATGGTCATGTTGGTGCATATTGTCTTTACACAGGGATAAATATGTTCCTAGCAGCGTCAATTTTTTACCTCAAAGCAGTGGTTTCTAATTGTTGTTTATGTTTGAGTTGGATTTTTCTGATTGATATTTATATTGTCATTTTCTTTTCACCGGAAGATGAGCATCCATTGTTTTAATTTCTAATGAGAAATTCTTAATCATTGACTCTATTAGTGCTGTGGTCTGCCATTTCTGAAGTAATGAATGGTACATTATTTATGCTAATTTTCATTGTGGAGTAGTAAACCATGTTATCTCTCAGAGATAAGGTCAGATGCATGGTTTTTCATGTATCCAGTCAACGTTAGTTTGCTGTATTTCTAATTACCTATCTTGTTCCCATCTGCAGACTTCTCATCAATTATCTTTCTGTGTTTAGAAATTGAATAGGAAATTTGTACATATTAGCATTGGGCTGGCATTCATGGTCTGCTGGCCACTATTCAGGTAATTTTATAGTTCATGAGGATGCTCAAATTTCAAAGTTTTGTTACATATTCCCTTGTTGAGCTACCTATCTTCAATCATTACAGTTCTGGGCGTCAGGGATCAATTTTTGCTGCTCTTATCCCGGGACTCAATATAATTCGGATGCTTCTTCTCGGACTAGGTATATTGAAAGATGAGGCCACAGTGAAATCCATGAGCAGATTTGGAGATTACAGGTTGCAATGTTGTACACATTAATGCCAGTGAGAGTATATAAATCTGTAAAACTTTTAAGAAGTAGCTGTTTGTACAGTTAAATCCATCTAGAAAAATCTTACTGTCAAGTGATCAAGCTGATCAATCCAGACCTACAGGAATGGATGTGACAATATGCTTCACTGTCTCTTATTTGTTCTTCTGGTATGTAAAAATGAAGTAACAAGTCATGATTTGGATTAACAGCTGAATTATACTTTTGGGCTGTGATATCTCTTTCTAGTTTAACCTCATGTCCTTGAAGAGAACGAGAATAATAATTGTTTATTCACACTTCCATAGATTGATAATTGATCACGTCTTTACATTATTTATTCATTTGTTCTCAATTCCTTCTCTGCACCAGGGAACTTCTTAAGGGACCACTTTACTATGCCGCAACTATTACTTTTGCATCTGTGATGTACTGGAGAACTTCCCCTATATCCATTGCTGCAATATGCAATCTGTGTGCAGGAGATGGTACTTTCGCTAGAGCCAATTAGATTTTCTGTCCTCATGACTGGATTTTGGCGATGTTTTAAAAAAGAAGAAAGAAAAAAAGAAAGAAAGAAAGGGAAAAAAAATGGAGAGATCACTTCTTAATCACTGTGAGGAGCGGAGCAGACATTCTACTTCTCCTGGACCCTTTCAATTCTATAAAATGACACCTGCTGTTAATATTCTTAATATGTTGTTCAGGTATGGCTGACATTGTTGGAAGGCGGTTTGGCAGTAAGAAGATACCTTACAACAGAAACAAGTCCTTGGCTGGTTCAATTGCAATGGCATCTTCTGGATTCTTAGCATCAATAGGGTAACTTTTGCCGACATCTGTTGCTCTGTTCACTTTTCCCCCAACTAATAACCTGCTTAATCTAATCTATCCTCCTATAAATAATCGGTGTTTTGACAGGTATATGTACTATTTTTCCTCATTCGGCTATATTGGGGAAAGCTGGAAAATGGTTCTAGGTTTTCTGATTGTGTCTCTTGTCACAGCAGTGGTGGAGTCTCTTCCTATCAGCTCAGATCTTGATGACAACCTTACGGTTCCCCTTACTTCCATATTGGTGGGAAGCATTGTTTTCTGATTTTAAGCATATTGTAGTAACAAAGTAGGCAAGCTTAGGGATTAGTCCTTTGCATATTTCAATCTGGTTAGATAAGAGGTAGTTTCTGTATTCTTTAGTAGCTTGCCTTGTCTTGACATAACAGGAACTGGACTGACTCTTGTATTGTATTTCCACCATCAGTACTATCATGTGGACAATGGCAATACGCACTATAGTGTTCTATGGAGGAAGGCTTATTGTTCTGTTCACAACGGTGCTTTCTTAACTGATGTCATTGTGGTGTTGATATTTCATTTGTATTCTAACTTGGAAGTTTGGAACTCTATGATTAATCACTCATACTGTCAACTGACATGTCCTTGTAGATTTATAACTTTGTTTCTGTAGAGAAATTCTGAAAGAAACTCAATTTACAAAAATTAATAAATCAAATCAATCATTATTAGACACGTGAATATATTAATTTATTTTTCTATTTTTGAAGCCGAACTTTTTTCCAGTCGTATTTACTGCAGACAGAGCAAGCACCAACAATAAGAACAAGTTCAGATTTGAGATGGTAATTACCTATAAAAATCATTTAACCATACACGTACGGTTTAGGTATATCCAACCTTGTAAGGGCTAAAATGTAAATATACCACAAGGATGTGATATTTAATGTCGGGGCTTATGACACAGACATGCAAGACAAAATAGTCAGAACCACAAATTACTGATTATATCGTCAACAAGGAAAGCTCTGAACATCTATTATTCACGAAATCCAAGCACTAATCTGCGGGGAACACAAAAAGCACTTCCTTACAAGGGAAAGTTGCTTCTAACTTCACTGTTGCTGGATGGCAAATTGGCTTCCACAGTGAGATCATCATTTCTTCTTCTTCTTCTTCTGATTCTGAACCACTGGCAAGGAGAAGCACTCTTCTGTTATGCAATGGAATCTCCATATCCTTCTGATTCAGGAGCTCTAGCTCTCTTCAGATATGGTCTCGCAAGGATGAACACAATGACAAAGAAGAAGACAAGCAGAAGCACTGCCAGCATGATCTTGCCGTGCAGGGCGAAGTGCCGGTCATCAGAGAATTGAATCTCATCTTGTTCAGGACTGTGAGTGTAAAAAGCCATAGCAGGTATGGATGCTAATGTTGGAGCAAGCAATGGGAGGGCCATCAATTTCTAGCCTCTTCATATCTTCTACATTAAGTTCTTCAAGTATGAAACATTTGACTCTTTCAAATGCACCAAAACGTCGGTCTCATTGAGTTATGTCACAAGTCACAACTTTATTCTTGAACAATTCTTTCCTTTCTTTTTAACTCATTTATTTTAGAACGAAATTTAAGCATAATTTTTTTAAGTATTTCTTATTAAATTTTTTAGTAATATATAAACATTTTCTTAACTTAAACATCATATTCTTGACTGTTTAGAAAAACTCGTTCACATATCATAATTTTAATATAAAAAAATCAATAACAAATACTTAAGATAATGCACTTAAAATTTGTCTTTTATTGTGTTTCCTTGTACACTTTTAATGTCACAATAATGCTAGAACCTAGAAGAAGAAGTTGGGACAGGTGGGTTTTGGCTATTTTGTTTTCTTCATTCTCTTTTTCTTGTCTTCTGAATTTTAGGTTCTTTTGGACCAAATAAAAAAAATAAAAATCGTAACTTTTTTGAAAATAAAATTATATGCAGTCTTGTCTCTTGACACTGACTTGTCAACCGCCTTGATTCCATTTTTTTTCTTTTTTCAATTTTTTATTTTCACATTAAAAATTGAATCATTAAATTTCGTTTGTTAGTAGATTGAAACAATGTTTAAAATTAATGAAAAAACTGTTTGATTACCCCCTTGTTTAGTATATAAAATAACAAATCACAGTACATATAACAATAATTAATATATAAATCCTATTCTCAAATCAAATTCACGATAATGAGGTATGAAAGATCATATATGTAGAGACTTAGAACTTGCAACGTTAATAGTGCTTATTGTGTTTATATACCCTATTAACAAATACTTATGAGTATAAATATGAGACCCAAAAAATAGCATATTGTTTTTTAGGAAAATTTGTATTTTTTTAACCTTGAATTTTATATTTTTAAAAAATTATTATTTTTTACTATTGACTTTTTAATTTAATTATTAGATTACATTTTATCTCTTCTCCATAATAAGAAACAAAATATAATGAGTAAAAAAATTTAAAAAATTACAATTAAATGAATATATATAGGCAAAAAGGTGTACTTTTTTATTTTTTAAAATTGTACTATTTTATTTTATTGTTTAAGTGGGGTTTTTCTTTCTTTTAAAAAATATTTTATTCCTTTTGGAGGACAAACTATACGCCGCCGTTTAACCGTGGAATTTTGAGTGTAACTGAGGAGGACCCGGGTTCAAATCCAGGCAACGAGAGTTTACTTGTTTACCTTTTTTTTTTATCAATCAATTATCGATTTCAGCTTGTGGAAGTGTCCCCAGAAGGAGGCCTGGGCAGAAGTGGTACTGTAATTATTACACAACGATCATTAACTCTTCTTCCCGTGTTCGTGCGTTTTATGCAGAACCCAGAAGGCGTCTCCTTTCCCCAATTCCCGGTGATCTCTCCCTCGATCATAAAAGGTGCAAATTTTGCTTGATCTTTAGATAGACAGCGATTTCTTTCTCTATCTTCAAGTTCCGATCTTGCCATTATTTTTGTAATTTTTTCTTTAATTCTCGTTTCAGTCTTCTGCACCTTCACTATCATAATCAATCCTCATTTAATCTGAACTCACCGTGTCATGATCTTGCCTCTCTTCCAAATTACCCATAACTTGAAAATTTTGTAGTTTATTGCCGGTGCTAGTTCCCTAACTGGTTATCATCTTCACTGGTAATGGGTAGTGCGTATTTCGGGAATGTTTCATTGCACCCTAAATTTTAGAACTCTTTGTTGATGGTGCCAGTTTATTTTGGAATGAGAATGAATAATTGTTGCCTGTTCTTTGCCCACTATTTGTAGAGAGATGGCTTCTTTTGAAACTACTTTTATTTTTGGTGCAGATTGATCATATTGTTCATTCTTTTCTTTTTCTTTGTAATGTCAAACAGGATATTCCAAAGATTTCAAGAAAAGGAGATTTGAACCTCATATATCTGGAAAGAAACTCATATGGTAGCCTGATTGGTCTGGCAGGTACTGAAGTAGGGATTTTGAGCTCTGGGTTTAAGTAGGATTGGGCTACTGAATGGGTATTTATGTGAAACTGGAACTTGATAGAAGGTCATCCTAACTTTATGACTTTACGTATATAGAGGAGAAAGAAGGTAGCTGATAAATCTGACAAACCTTATATAAATGATGCAAATATGTTCCTGTTTTTAGGTCAAACTATTCTTTCTTTTTGTGGAACTACATTTCAGTTTTATCTCGAACTTTTCGTAATTGTTAATCTTGAGATCCATGTTGCTCCATTGTTGTGTGTATACACACTTAACAACAGTGATGATAAAACAGTTTTCTAACTGCAAATTTGGGTACTCATGGTGAATTATTGACCAAATTAGTTAGAGCTCTCCATGTTGATTCTCTTCTTATATTTGATTATATCTAGATCAATATAATTCAATATGACACTTGAAGCCCCAGTGGTTCTTATCAATTTTGTTCTTTACATACTCATTCATGTTTATCATTTCTATTACTTTCCTAAAGTTTTCTAGTTGAACCTTAACTGAGGAAATTTGTATTTCTGTGTTGAATACGGCCAAACCATCTTAATGATACATGATGTAGTATCTTTTGAGATACTAACTCCTTTGATTGATGTCATAGTATCTTTTAATTGTTTAGATTCAAATTAGCACTTCACAATAAAAACACTTCAAGCAGATATTACTGCTATTTTCCCTTAAAGCGGTGTCTTTTGTTAGTATTACACTACTATGTTATTTTCCCTTTATTAATGTTTTATTTACGATTCAATAATACTTTTTGCAGCTTTTATTGACTTTCACAGGTAGTGGATATTAATTAGGGTCCTAGAAGAAGCATTGCTCAAATACTCATGTCGGCTCCAAATGAAGAAAACACGTCATCACATTCTCAGGTATGCTCTTCAATTTTGAGTAAACAAGTTTCAGCTTGCGGGGCAATAGTTAATAAGATTATGATGCAAATTCATAACATATTTCACATGCTGACTAACTTTTGTTGCAAATCAATCATCCTCATGAAAATCAATATTGAGGTAAATTTTTTGATCTTGCTGGTGCTTTTTAGTTTTTATTTAGGATCTATTTTTAGGAAGAAAATATTAATGGATTTATTGTCTTTCACTGGTTGCTAATATATTTAGGAATGTGTGATTAATGTTCTTTTTATTCTTTTTCTGTTTTTTTTTAATTATTATTTTGTTCAGCTTATCTGGTGAAATGGTGAAACATAAAATATCTGAATAGTGGCACTGCACCTTCCCACTTAAGCTCAATAGTGGAGGAAGAGATCATAGTTTCAAAACATAACAGGAGATGGCTTACATGAGTTAGCAATAATCTAATAGGGAAATAAAGAATAGTCAATTCATCAGATTGTTTCCTTTTGAATATACTGTAGAAACTGGCTCTATCTGTCATAAGGTGGTGGAGCTTGATTATTCTATATACAGTGTGCTAATTATGCTGTCATTTTGAAATATATATGTTAAATTTCCTTTCTGTAAAGTAGACAGATGTTGATCACATATGTTGTACTTTTAAAGCCTTGCACCACCAGCAGAATCACTTATGGTACTGTTTGGACTTTGTTCTTGGTTTGCTAATGCTGATGGTAGGTGTCTTTTGGTGCATTTCAATACTTAGAATTTGTAATGGTCCTTGATTAGGTGGAGCATCTAATTTCGCAGGAGTCTATGAAAAACCAAACCTGAGCATCTAATCACTATGATTTGAAACATTCCACATCTAGTGGTATCGTATCTCTTGTCTTTCTTCAGTAAAAGCGGGTTATATGATTCTTGTAGTTGAAAAGCTAATGGTCCTGAACAGCCAGCAATTGATTCTTGTGGCATCTCCTTATAGGATAAGGATGGAAGAACCCGCGCTTGCTTTTGCTACCACAAGTAAATGAATAACATAAAATGGCAGTAGATGAGACTCTAGCTATCTAGTAGCATGGCATAATAAATTGGGTTACACCTAGAGTAATCAGTCTTGTGTTGGTGGATTGAAACGTTATAAATCAATTACATCTTTAACCTGTATCTCTTATACTTATTTGCGTTTGTTGGGATGTCTTGCAGCTTTCATCCCATTTTTTCTGGGATATCCTAGATTCAATTATAGTCGATGTGGCATCTGAGTGTCACAGAATAGCAAGGCTGGGTCTTGATCGTAATCTAGAAGAAGAGGAAGAAGAATTAAAGTTGTCAGCACAAGCCAGGGTCAGGGTAGCTGATCCTAGTAATAGTAATGACATAAATGGCAAGTATGTGGTTGACATATTCGGACAAACTCATCCTCCAGTAGCCAGTGAAATATTTGAGTGCATGAATTGTGGTCGATCTATTATGGCTGGGAGGTTTGCTCCTCATTTGGAGAAGTGCATGGGAAAGGTGATTAGTTGTTCCCTTAGAATTGTATCATAATATTTATCTAATGATTTCATTTCTTCTTATGATTGAGATCCTGGTTTTCATGCATGTAATCTATTTCAGCATTTTGTTGTTCTCTAATCATTGATGTGCTTTTTATCTCCGTCTTTAGGGTAGGAAGGCTCGTCAGAAAGTAACAAGAAGCACCACAGCTGCACAGAACCGGTACACTCGAGGAAATCAAGTTTCTACATATTCCCCTTATTCAAATTCCTCTAGCACGAACCGGTTAGCAAATGGAAGCTCCGGGGTTGCAGGGGAGGAGTACTCAAACGGGACATCTGAGCCATGAAACTGTGCAGATCAACGGCTGACAGATTAACTTCGTAGCTCAGGCTTGCAACCATTGTGTTGCATGTTCTTTTCAGGCCTTACATAAACATTTTTGGTGGGGAGGTAGAGTCATGATTTGTTTGAAAATAATTTTTCTAACTTTTGGCACCTAACCATCAAGACTGTACATATCCATGATTATGTTTAGCTTTACAAGTACTGTGAAAATTTCGTGTTTGTAACAGATAAATACTTAGAGGTGAGCCTTGACGCAATGATAAGGTTACTGTCTTGTGACCTGAAAGTCACGGGTTCGATTCCTGAAAATAGCCTCTCTGCTTGCAGAGATAAGACTGCGTACATCTATCTTCTTCAGACTCCACCAAGTGAGAGTCTCGTACACTGGATTACCCTTTTTTTTAACAGATAAATACTTCTTTTCTTTTTTTTTTCAAGGGAAAAAATGTTTGACGACTGTGGATTGATTCATTGTGTCATCGCTTTATTGGGATTACCCATTCTATCATTCTCAAAGGGAATGGAGGAAAAGCAAAAATGAGATGGCAGATGATATTGCTACGTTCTCTTTACCCAGAAAGAGCAACAGCCAAACGGGCTGCTAGAAAATACCCACTGCCAGCCTATGGAAAGGCTTGTTTATAACGCTATAAAAAAGGTAGTACAGAGGTGTAACTTTCCAGAAAGGAATAAAAAGTATAATTTGACTGAATTTTCCTTCTCTTTTCCGAGATTTAATGGAGAGATCTTGCTCTCATGACTCGTGGTTACATTTGTGAGGCTCCAGAAGGAGAAAAGGGATACTTCCGTTGCCGGGAATCGAACCCGGGTCTTTCGGGTGAGAGCCGAATATCCTAACCGACTAGACTACAACGGATGACAGTGCTCATTGATTTTATATAAATTTTAATTCAACTGTATGAATAAATTATGTCACTACTCAACAAGAAGTACAGATGCATACCCTTCTCAGTTTTTTTTTTGGTCTTTTGCGTTGTTACCGCAGAAGATAAGAAAAAGTGTAGACCCCATTTTTTTTTTCCTCTTCAATTAATCAAAATAATAACAAATTCATCTAAAAAATCTAACCGATGACTCTCGATTTACATATTCATAATTTCAACTATGCGAACTAATATCAATAGGCCCTAATTTCAGTGACTGAACCTTAGGTAGCTGTCATCAAAAGATGCTAAATTAATATGTAAATCCGGAGAATTGTAGGAAGAGATGTTAGCCCCCGGAGTCAGTGTTTTCTTATTGTATTTGATTTTGTTATGTGCAAATCTTAGGAGGATATGTTGCTTCTTTAATAGTAGTTGGTGAATACCTCAATATGAGAATAACCCGAGTGATCATCATCATAAACTCGTCAAGGTCCACAGGACGACAACAAAAATGTTGGTTCAAACACAAGAGTTCTGGTAGGGATTAGGATGGAAGCTTTTGTATGAATTTGAACACTCACCAAACCAACATTAAATTGCCCATTCACCAAAGCAAACACGATATCCCCACACATAGAAAAGGTCTGTCTGGTGTAGAGAGAGAGAGAGAGAGATGCATAAAAGGCCAAGTGAGGACTGAGGAGGAGTTCAAGATTGTGACCCCTATCCGTACTAATTTAACTCTGTGCCCACCCCCCATAGGCCTTCTAATTAGCTCTTTCGGCTTTATATTCCTTGTTAATCCACTCATACAACACTACGGTCACACCACTCTACATTCTTATACCTAAACTATTATATCTATATACTGTTACACCAAATGCACTTTTTATCCACTAATAATTGAATCTTTAATTTCATTATTCAGTTTATCTCTATACCTTGATCAATTTTTAAATAGATTCTTATAATTTTAAAATTTAGAATTAAGTTCTTATAATTTTAATTTTATATATATATATACACATGTTTAAATTTTAATCTCTATCTGAGCCTCTCCTCCTAAAGCTTAAACGAATTAAGGGCACTCCTAATAGTAATTTTTTCATTGTTACGAACAACTTTTATAACTGACACTGATCTTCTGCTTCCTGGTAGATAACCTCATCATACAATTATTATTATTATTATTATTATTATTATTATTTTCTAAAATAGAAAAGAAAGCGCCAAGAGAAAATAAAGAGTAATTGGAGGAGGGTACGGTTGTAATTTGATCCACGTGTTACTGTTTTTGACACGGGAATCACTTTCAACTGAGAGAGATGTGGATAATGATGGTAGATTTTCTTATGTGTTAAAACATAATTGGCATAAAAAATTTCCTGTTATTTAATTTTTATAAAGCATTAATTTTTTTTTAAAGTTTAACTATTACTACAATAATTATAAAAAATTCTCATTCTCTTATATCTTGATATCTCACACCATAATATTTAAAAATTATATAAATGTGTTAAACATTACACACGCCTACAAACTTACTATTTCTATCTTGTCAAAAATGAAGAAAGTAATTAGGCACTTTTTAAAAAAGTATTCTTAATCATATTCATTCTTAAATCTTAATCCAGTTGGCCTGAACCAACTCATAGCCTATTAGAAATATATGCTTTACATTTATCTCAAAATGGTATTTGATGATATTTATTTCAAATTTTAAACACAAATAATTATAATTCATTTATTAGGTAGATTGTAAGTATAGTTTATATATAATAGAGATTTATAACATGAATTCTTAAGGTAAGTCTTTAAAATCAGCTTATGAAACCAATTGTGAGTTTTAAAAGTTGGACCCTCAGATTTAAATGAATAAATGTGAATCTAGATTTTTATTCTTTCACTTATTGTATTTGGTTGTTAAATTTAAATATTTTTAAAATTTTAGATTGCCTTCTACGAGAAAGCACATTCATATTGAAAAGCAATAGAAAGTTGATGAAAGAAAGCGAATAAATTTGAAAAAAATAAAAACACCCTTCTGATTATATATATTTTAATATTATAGATTTTGAGAAGAAAAAGATATTATAGGTTTTAAGAAAGGGAGATAATGAAATTAAGAAGGCAAGTTTTCAAATGTGAAATTTAGGTTGATGTATTTGTTTTATTTTATTTATTTTATTTTTAATTTATATTATTTTTAAATAAATAATATAAATTATTTATTGATAAATAAAATAAAATAAATAATATTTAAATTTTTTTAAAAAATTATTAATATTTTTAATAAAATTTTTATATTATTAATTATTTTTTTTTTATATTATTTTTAAATAAGTTTTTAAGTTAAAATAATAATATTTTATTAATTTTATGTTTTAAAAATATTTTTATTTTTTTATTAATTTTTTATTTTATTCTTATATTATTTAAAATATATTAAATATAAAAAAATAATAAAAATTCTATTCTTTCTCGTAATATATTAAACGTAATTTTTTTAATAATATTTTATTTTATTTTTAATTTTTTTTTTTATCACTAATCAAATCACACTTAATTGATGACTCTAAAATGAAACCAAACACAACAATGCTGGGGGGTAGATAAGCCCGAACTTGGGAAGAGGTGGAAGGAAGCATCATCATGAAGATGAAGAGGAATAGAATGTGTTTGAGCAGTGGAAATGAAGGATCACAAGCATGCTTAAACGGATTGGGATTTTGAAGTTTTTTAGAGGATCCCAAATTCCTCCATTCCATAGTTGTGTTGGAACTTGGAGGGACCCACTTCCCCACCCATGGAAAGAAATATGGGTCCACCACTAGTACCCATGGCCACATTATGATATGAATGCATAACTGCAAAAGTGGCCCTCCAAAACAGGCCAAATAGAGGAAGACAACATAATGCATGCAAGGAAAAGACACAAGATGACAGATTTGTACACTTGTTGAATCAGTGGAGGCGTGGAGGATTATATCGTGAGCACAAGCCGTGGCAACCCCTCCACTCATATTTTCCATTTTTCCCTCGGTGGGACCCTATCCCCATTTTATGTGCACGTTGCACTTTTTCACTGGCCCCACGTGTCTTTCCATTAACATCTTGGGGTGGAGGGTTCTGATGATTAATCAACAAAAAGAAGCTTGTTGGGGAAAGCTATATAGGGCCAAAACATAGACCTTCTTCTTTCTTTCTTTTTAAATTCAACAGAAAATCAAATTTTTTTTTAAAAAAAAAAAATTATTTTATATATTATAATTTTATTAAAAAAATTGACAACAAATATCTAATAAACTACCCCTAAATTTTCTCTCATAATCAACAAATATCTAAAAATTATTTTATATATTATAATTTTATTAACAAAAAGAAGCTTGTTGGTGCATGCTTCGGCTTCTCATTTTAAAATTTCTAATTAATGCATCAGGAATTAATTAGCCTCCATTATTATTACAATCATTAGAAAAATTAAGAAAAACATTGGAAATGGAAAATAAAATTTAGAAGCAAGTTTTTTATACTATAAAAACGTAACCTTTTTACTTTTAAAAGGACTTGTTAACAATAACTCTTCTTATTTGGCCACACCTCCAAACGCCTCTGAAGTTATGCTCATAGCCAAATTAGTCTGTGTTAGCGTTAATCTTGTCATTAATTATAGAAAAAAAATCATATTTTTATTTTGTAAATTTTTAATTTAATCTCTCAAAAATTTAAAATTTTACTATACCACCTCTTTAATTAAATTATGCTCAAAATTTGACATCAAATTTAAATTATTATTAAAATTATAATTTTATATTATATTTATTTTATTTAGTATATGAAAGAACACTTATTTAACACAAAAATAACATTATCGTAATATTAACATATAACATTTTTATTAAATTAATCATATTTAAAAATTTTATCTATAAATACTATATATTTTAATTTATATATCAAATTAAATAAATATAAAAAATTATAAATTTAACAATATATTAAATTTGACGTTACATTGTATATAATAGTTTAGCTAATGGTTAGTATTACAAATATTTTTATTTTTAAAAAATTAAATTAATAAAATTAATTTATAAAAGATTAAATCGAAAATTTACGTATCAGGCTAAAATTTGATTTTTTTTTCTTAATTATAAAACTTATAATTAGGCAAATTAAACATGGGTATTGTGGGGGCTTAGCTTTCACTTTCAAAAAACAGAAAATTGGGGCCACCCAGAAACATATCTGAATTAAAATACTGCAAAATGCAAAAGCTTCTGATTACTGCCGCATCGTTAAATCCGAATGGGACATCATCCCCAACCCCAAAAAGGCTTATTAAAGTCTAATTAAACTACCAATCCCTAACTCCATTAAAGTAATCATTTAGCTTAAATTATGTTTTTTTTCTGAGGAGAACAATAATGTTTATTTTTTTATAACAAATATTATATTGTATATCCAACGGATAATCGTTGACATATGATTAATAATTATGATTAGTTCTTGTTAATTATTCTTAATCCATGAATAGATTGCTTTGGAAGATTTGTATTTGCCTGCCGACTCTGATGTACGGATTAAAGTGGGATTTGCAAATTTGAAGTGGGGCATTTGGCTTGTATTCTTCGTACTTGCTCATAATATTCACAGTAAATTCATTTAATAACAATTTTCATACACTACAATATTTTAATTTAATGTATTATTCCCATAGGTACTAGATTTTGTCATTTTGTGCTTAATCTCGTGTTTAATTGGCTAACGAATTAGGGTAGGACAGCAACACAAATCCTTAGGCGTGCCCCGTGGACGTGCGTGAGCCTGAGGTTAACCTAACGTGGATATATATATATAAAAATATATACATTAAGGTTAATTAAGCTTAAGAGAGTGGGCACAAAAAGGCAAGAGACAAAAAACACATACTATTATTAATCTAAAGTTTGTCTCCTATAATTATTGAAGCCTAGGTTATTGATGATTCTGATAGAGAACATTCCCAAGTTCTTCCAATCTCTCTCTCTCTCTCTCTCTCTCTCTACTCTCTCCCCTCTCACCAGCTTTTTCCATCCCCTGCATATAAAATGCTTATCATACTGAATTCTATGCCAATCACTTCTAGTTCTTCCATTATTCCTCCACGGTTGCACTATCGGCTTGCTCTATTTATTTGCTGTAACTTTGGCTTTAAGCTTTCTTTTACCTCATTTATATATCAAACGCCTTCCAGTTCCTTCACTCTCTCCTTCCAACGATGGAGTTCATAATCAGAAGCTATGAGGAGGGGCAATCTGATAGAGCTCAAGTGGAAGATCTCGAGAGAAGATGCGAGGTAGGGCCTGCAGAAAGTGTGTTTCTCTTCACAGACACTATGGGTGACCCCATCTGTAGGATTCGAAACAGCCCCATGTACAAGATGCTGGTGCTTATCTTTTTTAATCTTCTCTTTTCCTTCCCAATTTTCTTTCTCTTCCTCATCTTCATGTCCGGTTGTCCACCACTAACTTGCCTATTTGATGACAGGTAGCAGAGTTGGACAAGGAGTTAGTTGGGGTCATTCAAGGCTCTATAAAAGAGGTTGCAGTTCATAGTCATCCTCCTCAGGGCTTGGCAAAGGTGGGGTATGTCTTGGGGCTAAAAGTAGCTCCCCATCATCGGCGAAAAGGGATTGGCTCAAGTCTAGTGCGAAGGTTAGAAGAATGGTTCAGTTCTAATGATGTGGACTATGCATACATGGCCACAATGAAAGATAACCAGGCCTCTGTTAGTCTCTTCATGGGCAAGTTTGGGTACACCAAGTTTAGGACTCCAGCTATACTCGTAAACCCAGTGAACCATCATTCCTTTCGAATCTCATCCAACATTGAGATAGCCAGGCTCAAGGTTGAACAAGCTGAATCCCTCTATAGAAGATTCATGGGTTCTACTGAGTTCTTCCCTAATGATATAGACAATATACTCAGAAACAAGCTGAGCTTGGGGACATGGGTGGCTTATTTCAAAGGGGGTAGTGCCTGGGGTGATTTTGGGTCAGATGGACAAGTTCCCAGTAGTTGGGCTATGCTTAGTGTATGGAACAGTGGAGAAATCTTCAAGCTAAGGTTAGGGAAAGAACCATTTTCTTGCTTGTTATACAAAAAGAGCTGGGGCTTCGTTGATAAGATTTTCCCATGCTTGAAATTGCCTAGCCTACCTGATTTCTTCAACCCATTTGGGTTCTACTTCATGTATGGCGTGTGTCATGAAGGGCCGTTCTCTGGGAAGCTAGTGAGGGGCTTGTGCCGGTTTGTGCACAACATGGCTGCAAAGTCCGAAGATGAGAACTGCAAGATTATAGTGACTGAAGTAGGGGGAAGAGATGAGCTCAAGCATCATATTCCACATTGGAGATTGCTCTCATGCCCGGGGGACTTGTGGTGCATAAAGGCCTTGAAAAATGAAGGGACAAACAAGTTTCATGATTTAACCAAAGCCCCACCAACAAGAGCTCTTTTTGTAGATCCAAGAGAGGTTTAAACTTTAAAGTATGAAGTCTAAAAGGTGGGGAGAAAAATGAAGTAGTAAAGTGGGGGGAAAAGGCTTCAACATATCCCTGACCTTAACTTTATTTCTTTTCTTTCCTTTGCTTTTCCCAAGAACCAAACCCCTCCTCATGAATTGTTTGACAAGTCCGTCCATCTCTCCTGGTGGGGATTTCCCTCTAGTTCCTTTCACATCGGTGACACAAAATCTCAAAAGATTTCCATAAGTAGGTGCCACCCTTTAGTGTCCTTGTTAGCAACTCCACCGTTTGCCTCATGATTCAGGCTAATCAATGAGGCCAGTGGTCCAGTCTTTGTCCCTTCCCCTCCGGTAAAAGTTTGACCATGGACCCTCCTCCCTTACTTTGTCGCTCCCCATGCTCTCCAAATCATGTCACCACAGAACATGATTTTAAGCCATCTTAATATGAAATGAAAGAAACCACCATTCTACAATATTCAAGTCACAGTTAGGCAACTTGATATGTTCCATGATAAAGAAAAACCAGTACTTGTGACCTAGGCTGGTTTTCCTTCTTTATTTGTACTGGATCATTAATTGTCATGTCCCTATCCTAACCAAATGAGGAATGCTGATTCCCTAAAGTTGCCTTAGCTCATTGTGGTAAAAGGGAAAACGACTTGGTTATGGTTTTAAGTCTTTCGACTATTATTGCCAATGTAATTATTAGGGGCCTAATGATGGTGCTTCTGAAGATTAAGATCTTAAATGGCTCTTTTGATGAAGAATATTTTTCAAAGGGCAAACCCTTACTGATTTTTCTTAAAATTAATTTGAGCCCTTTGCTAAAACAGATTAACAGCAACTAGCCTTCACATATCGCCACCAATTGCGCAAGCAAACTTATTTGTTTGACAAAATTCTAACCCCTAGGCATGGTCTTGACTTGAAATGGAGGATCAGAAAGTACCACAATGAATCAAACCAGTAAATGTGGAGACCACTTAGTGCATATGCATTATGCAGCCTCAGATTTGGATCGATTTCTGACCTAAAAAAGAAGCGCCTTTGATGCTGAAGATTTGGCCTAACGTTGTTTGTTTCATCGGTCGAAGAATTGATGAAAATGAGCTTGGACCACTAGTAGTACTATTCTCTGTGACAAACTAGCAAACAGTTTGTGGGTTCAAAACTTTTTCACTGTAAAAAATGAGAATCCAAGAAAAGTCAAATGAATTTGTACATGTTAGATGTCTTGGAGTTAAGCTACCTCTGCTTCAGCTGCCTTCCTTCTCAAAATGTCTCACTTCTGTTCCCAGTTCCCACCTCTATTCAAACAAACACCTTTCTTCTCTAATTTTTTTGGTTTTCTGGGCTTTATTTGAATAGTTACTTCTGTTAATTAATTTTTGGTTTGGCTAAGGAAACAATGCAACTGAGCCTCCTGAGGTGCCCTGTTCTAAACTTATAATGGGCCCTATACCTTTCTGCGCCAGTAGAAATAGAACAATTATTTCAGTTCTATGCTCAAAACTAAACTAGTAAACTGCATATTTAGTTCTATAGTTCAATTAGCCCCTGTGGTCGAACCAAACTCCCTTATATTTATTATTTAAGCTTAAACCTAACTCAATTTAGATTTGAATTTATAATGAGTCTAAATTCCACCACAAACTTGTTTGATAGAATTTTCTTCATATTTATATCATAATATTTTAAAATCTAACTATAGAGATTTGTAAGTACATGTTTAGTTTAGACCAGGTGTTTTTAAGTAAATTATAATAACTTTTTTAAAATTTTTAAAAATTATATTTACTATTCCTCTAATTTTAAATTACACATAGTTTTTTTTATTTACAAAACTATTAATAAAATTTATATTTGATGTATATTTTAAAAAAAAAAATTTAAAAAGATATATTTAGTTTTAAAAAAAATTAAAAGAATATAGTATAGATTTTTTGAAAAAAAAATTATTTCAATTTAAAAGTAAAAAATATGCGAGTATAATTTTTAGAAATATTAAAAGTAAATGTAATTTTTTTATATGTTAATAACGTGATGCATGAATTCAAACTTTGGTAAAGTTAAGGTTGCGAACTGCGAGCCTCTGTGTCTTGCAGACCTCTAAAGAAACTTGCACATGTCCAATTCGAACTCTAAATTTATGGTGTTGAAAGTCTTCTATACGCTTCGTGGAAATTTAACCCCCAAAAAAAAAAAAAAAATCCATAGGAAAATTCGATTGCAATTGCGGATCACTAGATTTACATCCCTGCGTTACAACAGAAGATTGTATTAGAGAGAAACAATGGCTTTTCTCGAGAAGTTGTACAACTTTTTCACATGCTTCATGTTTACGCACACATGAAAAATTTAGAGAAAATTACACAATACGCCCTTCAACTTCGTTTATTTTTGAAAATAACCATTTGAATGTTTTATTTTTGCAATTTATTCCCCTGAAGTTCAAGAAATCTACAAATAACTGCTTTTATCCAGCTTCCGTTAACCACTATGAACTCAGAGGTTAAAAGACACATTCCAATAATTTTTTTCCTTAAATCTTTGTGAGTACAAGGTTTTATGTCTTATAAACAAGACCTTCTTTTCATAAGAGGACCAACGAAATACAAGAAAATCTAGAAACAGTCTCACGAATACTAGCCTATTTTAATCAATTGATGCCTAAAATTAACTATTAGAAAAGCTGTAACAGTTTTAACCTTTAAGGACGATCCACTGGTGGGTTTCCTTGCTGCCACGGAGAGTGACATAGTCACGGGAAGAGGGAGGGAGAAAGAAGCATGAGAATGAGGGCAAATGGATTCGGTCTTTTAAAAGTAAATAGACTACATTAATTATAATTAAATATGTAAATATATTAAAAATAAGTTAACTAAAAAATGTGTCTATCTAATAACTAAGTAAACTTCAGAAATTCTTTCTAACCAAATATAGAAGGATCTAATTAACAATAGAAAAAAAAGGGCAAAAAAAAAAAAAAAAAAACCCAGTTGCAATCTATACACTCATGATTCTTGTCCTGAACTATGGACGCAGCATTGAATAAGTAAGGCGGCCAAGGCCAAGGTGTGCATTAAATACTGGGAAGCAAACGTCAATTTAGATGGCCTCAGTTGCATCAGCTTGTTTGACCGCCACCCTCTACCCTACAGAAAACCCCAAAAACATTGACCTGGTATCATGGGAGCCTGCTGTACAAAAGTTTTGTCCTTAGCTATTGCCATCCCCAAACGTTTCCAGTGCTACTGCCCACACACATTTTTTTTGGAGTAAATAATATTAAAAATTTACAGCTTTTTTTAGACTTTATTTCAGGTAAATCTTTCCCAAATGATCTTAACTTTGAAGAACACACTTCCTGAGTTGACTTAATGCATAATAAAACTTATATTATAAAAAAAGATTATAAAATTTTGTGACAACTAGTAATTGATGAGTCTATATCTTGAACCTCGCATCCTTTCAACACAAGCTCACTTTAGAGCAATCAATTGCTCTTAAAAGTGTCATGTGTCATGACAGAAAAATAAACAGTATAGCACTTGCATCCAAACAAGTACTCCCTTTTGTCTTTTCTTTGGTTTCAGACAGCAGTTCTCATCAGCCATCTATTACTACTTGTGCGTTAAAAAGGGATGCAATTGCTGACTGCGTTGCTACAAATGCAATCCTGTTGAAAACTACGATTAGAAAGTTAGTAGATTTGACAAAAAAAAATATATCAAATCAGTAGAATCAGTTGGTAGATTTGATGCAACGAAGATTTAAGGAAAGCCAGGACCAGCCTACTCATAACCAATGTGTAAACGGGACCTGCAAACGGCAGAAAGCATTGACCATTGCTTGTATCGTCTAAATTTCTAAGGAGTTCTATGAATTCTGTAATTGTTTTGAGAAAAACTAGAAGGAAAAAAGCAAAAGAGAAGAAAGATTGATATTTTCCCAGGAACAATTTCACAGAAAGATGCATAACCAACAAAGTAGTATGTACAGAAGTGGCTAGGTTGCTCATTGGTTGTATAGGTATATATGGAGGCTCTCTCAAGAATCTAGTTCATTAACATTAGAAGATGGAAAAACCTTGCTCAGCATCCTCTTCAAAGAACACCCCAACAAGGAGGATGAAGTTTCTGATATAGAATCACTCACCCCAACATTGTCATTATTACTACTCTCATTTCCACGCTCATTCTCCCTAATCTCAGAACTTGGAGTATCAATCACAATCTCAAGTACAGCTGAGGAATCATCCCCATTAACAGAACCCAATTGAGAATCATGGTCAAAAATCGTACCCACGATTGGAGCTCGGCAAATTGGGCAACTGGAATGCGAATTCAACCACATGTCAATGCATTCCACATGAAACGCATGGCCACACTTAGGTAAGCTCCTTCCGATTTCACCATCCCTAAAAGTGCTCAAGCAAATCACGCATTCCAATTCTTGGTCGTGCTTGCTCTGCTTATCTCCTTCCTCTGCTTCTGCTGCTGCTTCATATATGAACACAGGGATGGCAGCAATGATAGCCGAATCGAGCCCTTTGGTTGGGGAATTCGAAATGGGGGAATCTTGTAAGTTGAAGTTGTGGAAGTGGTGGAACCGAGCAGGCCCAAGAACGTCGGAGACGGTGACTGAGGCTCGCCGGCGACGGCGGCGCCGAGCTTGCGATTGTGCTTGGGCCTGAGCCAAGAACCATTTGGCGTAGACATGAAGGAGAAGGACGAAGAGGATGACTAGAAGCAGAGAAATGATAGCTGCAAGCATGATGTTGCTGTTGTCGGAAAATATGCTCTGAACCATTTGAGTCAATGGGTTCATGTGGTTGTTGGGTGAGTCAGATTGGCTTGACATTGACGAGAATGAAGATTGAAGTTGAAAGGTTTAAGGAGGACGATGATTTGATTTCAGATACGAAAACTCAGCAAGAATGAATGGAACAATGGAATCTCGTGGTGCTTCTGGTTGCCCTTCTTGTGTATGTGAAAAGGCTGACGTGAATATGAAGTGGTGGAAAAGGGAACAAATTAAGGGTAAGCTGCCCTTTGCATATAAAACATTTGCGTGTATTGGTAAGCAAGCAGTGTAAGGGGTGCATCTGAAGTCAAAGGAGAATCCCTGTAACCAAGGAGGAAATGGGGAGGCATGCATCAAGAGAAAAAGGGGCAGAAATGAAGGACTCGTGAAGGCGACGGCAGCAGAGGGTAGTTGGGTTTTATTGGATTCATGTGGCCCAGTTTTTATATTTGCTTTTATTAATTCAGTGCTGGGGAAGGATCCCAAGGCCCTATGAGATTTTTCTTCTTCTTCTTTTTTTATGGAAAAAGTTTTAACAAGATAATTGCATTGCACACCAATAAAGATTATGAGTAAGAGACTTTTACATGGACTTGGTTTATATATTAAATAATTATAAAGAGATATATAGTTATGTGAGATGTGTACATTTGTTGCAATAAAACTGAAGTTGGTATACATTAGAGGGTGATTTCTTGGAAGGGGACCCCATAGTTCTTTAAAGAGGACTCAGGGGTCCCATGTGAAAGGAAGCAGAAACTACAGAGCTCTTTTTCTTTCATTGTTGACCCTACAACCACCAGTCCCCACTCCCCTGTTAATCACAGTACATCTTAGAAAACTGGAATCCCTGTTATTTATTTATTTTGGCTGCATGTTTCCGGCGAATGGTGGAGGATGCTTTTTGAGAGTGGGCAACTCGGCATGGCGCTTAGGCCTGTGATCTCTGACGCATCCCACTATCATGTTGTGTGCAATAAAGGACTGGACTTCAAAGCATCTCCTGACTCTTCTAATGAAGGATTTAGTTTATATAAATTCACAAAAATAAAATAAAATAATGTACGTAAAATGTATTAGTTGTTATTTTTTCATTATTATCTTGTTTCTCTTTCTTTTGTGAATAAAATTTATAAATATTATTTAATATCACCTCTTTGTTTTTTTAAATTTAATAAATAAACCTGCATGATGTTTTCAAGATGCTAACGATAGTCTGAAGAGTAAATCCTATAATGATAAATCATGGATAGACCATTTGGCATATCAAACAACTCCAAGGTATTGGACTTTTTACAAAATTAGAACAACCAAAATTGCATTTAAATTATTTAGAAGATAAGGGGCGGTGCCTTGGCTTCAAGGACTTCGCATTTCATGTTTAACATTACTTGCCAAGGGCAAAGCTTTTAAAAGGAACCTACCTGTCTATCCAATTGCATTCTTTTAGAAGCTTCCAAGGAAGCAAAAGCATCTGGAGTTGCAACTCGAAATTAGATTTGAATTTTTAAAAGTATTTTATAAAATAAAATTGAAAAAAATACATAAAACTAATATTTAATAAGTACATAGATTTACTAATTTAAATATAAATTTCATAAATTATATATATTTTTTCTAATTTTACTTTATAAAATTCTTTAAAAACTTTGGATAATTATGGCCAGATTGGTACGGAGGGAAGATGGATCAAGCCTTAGATTTCGCTCATTACGACCTTCACTCAATTTTTTGGTACAATCATTAAATTTTAACATTACGTACAGTAGCTTATACTGTACACACTGCAGGCACAAAAAGTTGTGTGGGGTGGGAATGTGTGTATTTTCTTTTTTAAAAAAATAAAGCAAAAAAAAAAAAAAAACAAGAGAGGATATTTTACATTACCATTTAGAAGGAAGGACCTTGCCCATCTTTAACCCCTTCAGCAACAGCAAGTTCAAATTATACATTGGACCAAAATCTAAACCATATGCATAGGAAGCGATGCAATTTACAAGTACAGAAATGGAAATCCAGAAGAAAATTAAATGTCAATATAAATAATATTGAATCTGAAGAGGCAGGCTTCCCCCATCATTAACGCAGAGAAATTAACAAATTATGGTTGTTTTCAATATCGTGTAGTGAATTTACGGGAATATTAACATTTTGCCCCCAAAAAAAAAAGAATTAAAATCGGAAGAATGGGAAATTGGTTCAGAATCCTCAGCAAGAGAACTGTTCATCTATTCGTTTCAGTCCATTAGTTTGTATCTTTTCTCTTGGACCCCTGTAACTCCCATTTGTATTTCTATAATCGTATGCAGGGGCACCTGGAAGTATGAGCAAACCTCAGTTAGATTCACCAAAAGTGATGACAATGTTTATCGAAATGAAATGGCGTGATCCTCACGAATTTAATAATAGCAAGGAGACCTTTGATACAGTGTAATCATATGAACCATGATATGAGATACTAGGATAAAATATACTTACAACTAAAAATTGTTATAGAAATAATACAATTAGTATCCTATAAAAATTAAGATAACTAAAAGTAGTATGAGGTGGTCTCATACCACCCGTAATGGTATCATCCTGTAACATTTTGGTATATTAGATGACACATTAGTCTAACATTCAAGATTGATCACATGACAGTGGACCAAAAACATCCCAAAATATAACCAGAAACTCTTATAAATTACATCATCCTTAAATATTTGCCACCATTTCAACGCATCACCTCCATTTTCTTTTTACGTCAAGCAGATACAACATAAAGCACAACTACGTCTAAAATAAAAGCATGTCATATGAAGGGGACAGAGGGAGCATTATTCAGATGCACTCGTCTATTGAGAAAAAATAATAAAAGGATATAGTATATGTTTAATATTAATTCACAAATTACCTCTATATGTGGAATTTCTTTCAAAGGCCTGTCCGCAAAATAAGCATATAATGCCCTCAAAACTGCCTGCAATAGGAAAAACAACGAAAATATCAGGTTATGACCAGTCAACCGTAGGGACTATATCTTAAAAAGAAGCACAAGTTTAATGCCTCATGTACAACCTGGTGAGATATCACAACAACAGGTGCTCTTTGTCGCTCAAGCTCAATAATTACAGGCTCTAACCTGCATATTGTTATCGGTGTTTTTAAGTTGTTTATATCAAACAAGTTGAAGTCAGGAGCTGAAGTAATGTAAAAGATACTATGCATCAACCTTTGAATGACATCCAAATAAGATTCCCCACGAGGATAACGATACCTAAGCTTGTCCTTCTTGCGGGACCTGCAATAAGAAAAACAGAATATTAATATATAACTATGAGCATTTGAACATTGCTAAAAAGCATGCTTCTCCCTTAAAAGTCCCATCATGTGCCTCCTCTGTATGATACCACAGATTCCAGTTGCATTCAACTTGCAAGTGAGAACGTGTGCATGAGTGAGAGGGGAAGAGAAAAAGTGAGAGAGAGAGAGATTACGGATCTACGACATACTCATACTCCTCTGGCATGTTCTTCTTGATTTCTTCATATGTCATTCCATCACAGACCCCAGCATTTATCTCATCAAGTGCACGCCATTGTATCTAATAAGCATAATACAGTAAGTGGATGAACACCATTAATATGTAGTGCACCGATATCCTCTGACATAAGGACATGACCACATACAACCATCAACTTAAGGATGAAACTAACCTTGGGAAATCCTCCAAGTGGACTTGCTGTTAGAATTGTTCGCTGCAGAGTACTAGTCCATATCTAGAACCCCAGTTACAAACATCACAAGTTATTCATTATTTCAATATTTGCACATTTTTTTATCCATGCACTAAGCTGATATGAGAATTCATTCAGCACTAAATTGCTTTGAATTCAACAAAAGCCTACGTGTAAGAGAACCTTTTTTTGTGTGTGACAGATATGCAAGTTCAATCCTAGGTTCAAACTTAGATAAAATCTTCCCTCTATTCATATTGAACTTCAACACTATCTTAATTATCATCAACACATGCGGGACTTATCTTAAGATTTAATATTAATTTTCATTTTTAATCTAAAATAAAATGAATCTTGTGCATTACTTTAAGGAAAGCAAGGTGGGTTCCTTAGATTTGTCTTTCAACATTTCCCTGAGCGTCTCCATACTGCTGTCTGAACATCCTAAACACCTCCAACTCCATATGAACAATCACTCATTTATAAGAGGCCCTAACAATCACTTTCCCACAATAACAGTACAAATGTTATCTTCAATGCCAAAAGCCAAGTTTATGAAGTCGAGAATCCCCATCCCCCAAGGCAAATACTCAATTCAAACTAGAAGAGCTACTGTCAGAACAACGTCAATCACTGACTTACATTTAACTAGTTTTACTTTTCACAATATTGTTCAGCAATTTTGGCCATGATCATATATAGTGGCAATGCACAGTTTTTGCTCTGGTTTGGAACATATTTGGTCGAACTAGAATGATCATATTTTCAAGGGTGTCTCCATGTCATTAGATGCATTATAGGTTAGGATAATGTTTGTGGGTTCTATTTGGTGTTCAGCATAGGGTTTTATTAAGAGAGTATCTCTCTTATATATGCAGAGGGAATGGGCTGCTTGCTGCATGTTAAAAGTATCTATTTTATTTTCTTTTAATATCTTGTTTTGGTTTTGGTCTTTTACCTTAGGAAGATTCTCTATCCTCCTCGTTTGTACCTTTCTTCCTTCTTAATAATTTCTTCTTTTATTATTATAAAAAAAAAAACTAGATTGCCATATGCAGCTTTAGCAGCAAAATGAATAAACTTGGGAGAAAATGCCTTTCAAGCATCAACTTCTTATCAGCATTGAGCAGAAATTGAATTTATGCAACTGGGAAAGCTTACAGAAGCAGCACGTTCTGATTTGAGTCGCTTTTCAACAAAGTTGGCAAGCTTCTTAGAGTAAAGTTCTCCGGCCTCACTATTGAAACAAATTGCATTGTGTTCTAGTTAGTCAGCTAAAAATTGACAACAATTCTTGCTTAAAAAACAGACATGACAAAAAAATACAATAGTAAGCATCATTTCAAAGATAGAGGAACTAGAACTGTTTCACAATCTTCCCCTAGAAAGATAGCTCTTAAATTGAATTTCTAAACCAATTCCTGCATCAAAGAGCTGTTCCCCTATTTTTCAATAAATGACCAAGTTATTAGGGCACAAAGAGCAAAACCCAAACATGCGGGACTTGCACAAAGAGAAACCACTTCAATGATGAGAGAAACAAAAGTAAAAATCAACAACATAATGCAACTGACACTTAAAAAAGAACATGCATTCAAAAGTTCAAGAAAAAAATGCAAGGCCAGGATGAAAAAGCCACCAATTAGGTCAATGAGCCCCAAAGAAATAAACAAGTAATTGGCTAATACACTAATTAATCTCAAAACTTAAAGTAAACTAGAATACAAAGGCATTATATAAACAAATATTTACTAATTTAAAGAAACAAGGACCCTAAACTCGTTAGAATTATGAACAAAAGATAAAAGGAATTAAAATGAGTACATACCTTAATGCAGTATCTCCCCCAATTCTACCTCTTACATTATCCTGACTTTCTCCATGCCTAGTAAGTAATATTGGGCGTGGTGTAAGATGAGTATTTACCTGCAGCAGATAAGTTGAGGTTCATAACCAAAGAGAAAAGTATAACTGAAATAGAAGAGAAGAAAGTTACAAGTGATATTAAGTCAATGTTTAGCTTTAAAGGTATAGGTTAGTTGATATATGATATTTTCAGCCATCACAAATTTGTTATAGGGAAAAAAATATTCATTTTATAAGAATGAATTTACGTTTCATCTTGCTGCATTCTCACATGATTTAGTCTGTCCTTTCATCTTCCCCATAAAGCTAAACTGTAGTAGCCAGAAGTTCTAGAGAGACATGATTTTCACAAGGCCATTACAAAAGCTCATTTATTCACTCGAATTTCCTTGTACAAGGCCAATTCAGACTATTACAGGATGCAATATATGTCAAAGTTGTAAGGAACTTCTGTATCTCAGAACATGAGAGAGTTTCATTTCCACTAATTTTGTCAATCCTGGGTCACACAGTATATTATTCAACCTAATTGTTGTTCGTGTGTGTGTGAAGCTAGTTCTATATAGGACTGCATAGGAGATTAATCCATTTTGGAAAATAGAACCAGTGAAGATAAAATATGCTTTGAGTGTAATTTAACCAGAGTAACAAACTCACCAAGAAAAAAACAATCCGGCCAGGAAGGTAGCCACTGATATTGTTCACCTGAACCAAACATAGACAAATCAAAAGTCACACAGTAGACCATAAGTCTAAATGGGTATAAAAAGGACATGCACAAAAATCTACAACAGGAAATTATAATATGTCAGAGCAATAAATTCCCTGGGGAAGTTTTCCATAAAAGGATTTCACATCATCGGTATATATACAATGTCAGACAGTTTATTTGACAGATCTTATTAAAAAGTATATGGGGATCAATAATATATAAAAATTAAGACACGCATATAGTGGACTCAAGGTGCCTTGGTTATTTAAAGTAGATTTAAAACTATGTCATTTCAATTTCCAAAGATGCCATAGTTAAGATCCAGTTTGCTGCTACACCAAGGTATTATATTAACTATTAGAGTCTATCATAAATTTAAGTAACCCAACATAAGCCATTAACCTAATAGAAGTGGTTCTTGAACCAATACATCCAACCAAATGTGCGGACCAGCATAAAGGAGAGAGAGATAGCATGTTGAATAGGCTCAAGTCCTGCATTTGCAACATTTTTTCACCATTTCTACAGTTAATAACACAACTTATGTCAATCACATAAAGGAGTCCTTGCTCGAAATTTCTTCATTCTATAGCCCCCTTCCAAACATCAAGCTACAGCTTACAAATGAACGACAAACATGCAGATGCAATCTATGATATTAGCTGTCCAGACAATGAGCTATGTAAAAAAGTTACCTCCAACATATAAAAGCAGAGACACAAATAAAGGTTAAACTTACTTGTATTTGCCCACCATGTCCGCTGGCCATATCAATCATTTTTATGTAGGATCCTTCTTCTACTGGCTCATAAACCTGGTAATATGAAAACAACATTATTTAAGGTGAAAACTCGTCTACAACAATCACTAGAAGTGCATTTGCAGGACTTGCCTTCCCATAATTGGCAAGGCGATTTTGGAAGTCTCGCAAGCCAGCCTCAAAATCAGGTCTGCAAAAGGAAATTGCATGTATTGATTGCTATAAAGATAAGATGTCAATGGTTCTAAAGGAAACATTACTCTTCTGCATAGTCAGGACTTTGCTGAATTTTAAGACGTATATTCCTTTCAATTATGTTTACATCATTGCATATTGTTTCCAGAAAGATAATCTGCAAGGAAAACACACGAGCCAAACAAGTTTAAAATTAACTATCAGTTTCCCATCATATGCTTAAAAATGCACATCTATGATTACAGTACCTTGCATCTTCCTTCAGCCAATTTCATCAGCATGTTCCTTCGATTCCTGGTACTGTTTGTGGCATCAAATATCCCAACCTAAAATCAAATTAAAAGTGATGCAGAAGAACAGGAAAGAAGGCATATAAAGTTGACAAAAATATCTAACAAGAATGAACTTACCTGCCCACCTTCTTGCATCCAAGATATCATATCTTCAAATGCCAGTGCTGCTACCTAGTGGCATGTGATATATTAAAACTATGTACACAGAGAAAGGTCAAAATGGTGTTAACATACCAGAATCATTCATGATAAACCATATATTAGAAGTAGCATTATATTAAAGGGTAACATAGTCTTCAAAGGTGGATGCCTGCCTATATGAATTTTCCTTTTAGATTTTTTTATTCTAATTTTGCTGGTCAAAATGGCATTGCCATTCTACAATTGATATAAATTAAGTCACTTAGCATTATAACATTACCCCTCAACCATGGATTCTAAATGTAACACGTTTAATATACTCAGCTTCACTGCCTTCACATTATTAGCCAAAAGTTACCTCATTGCGTGCCTCAATGCCTTCAGGATTGTCAGCTCGAAAGAAATCAGCAGACTGCATAAAAGAACGACATAAAATGAGAAATACTCAAGAAAAAATTACTAACTATTGCAATATTATTATTTCAAGAATAAAATTAAGGTTCCAGAAAGTGAACCAAATTCCCATCTTTCTCCATATAGAAGAAACTTTATCAGAGACAAAAGAGTAGAAAATATGATGACAGACAAGGATAAGGTATCCTCCTAAACATAGAAAAAAAAACAGGGAACCTGGAAGGCTCAAAATTGTGACAAGGATTTTCAATTTCTCTGCATGATCAAATGGCCTGTCATGATCACATGATTCAGCAAGACTGAAAATGTTATGCCTCTCCAAAGTACAAGAGATTATACATAAAACATAAGTTATGATAGAGTTATAAAGTTCATTCTTATGGTCTTACTTAATGGCTTAACCTTTTAGGTCAAGCACAGAGTAGTGTTAAGTTCAGCACAAGTTAAACGTAAGAATATGTTTTTTACACATACTGAGCATGTGATTGGGTGAGTTAAAGTTATACAGAAATATTTTGTCCAATAACTTAGCTTAAACTTTTAGGTCAAGTGGCTCAGTGACGAGTCCTTTTTAATACCTTTCTAATAAGGATGAATAAATTGAACTTTGACTACTTGAATCAATGTTCCATTTTCTGTCATGAAAAGGTCAGACAGTTGTTTAAAAAATTCATAATAATTGAAAAAATTAGAAAATGCCAGAATAGAATTCAAGACAAAGACTTCGACATCATGGCAGTAATTTCAACTATGGCCCTTAAACCACAGAAACCAGCAACACATCTAAAATCAACAAGAAGTTCATTCAGCAACAACATCTGGGGATCTTTCCTGCACTATGAATTCCCTGGGTTTTTTAATCATCATATTTCCTCCTTTCAGATCAACTTTGTCAAAAAGACACTCACAGACCACCAAATTTTGACCTAACTGTCTGCTAACTACCTTCTTTATGGAATTTAAGCTGCAAGCATCCCTATTATGTCATCATTATCCAATATGAGTTTCCACACCTAAATCTCACTCATTGAACTCTCAAAGGATGTGAAGCTGTGTACAACCTCTGGATAAAGAATTCTTCAAAACACAATTTTTTAAATTATTTTCACCTACCACATCCTCTGGACAAATATGAACAATATATTTCTCATGACAAACCGTATATAGGACATAATGCAACAAGGTATATACTATATAGCTTACTGTAAAAAAAAAAAGCATGTACAACACATATAGTACAGAAAACAAATTTCTGTGATTAGAAACACTTTAGTGCCATTAAACGGTCCATATAACACAGTTTCTCAGTTATTAAGAACTAAGAAGACAAAAGTATGCTAATAAGTAATTAAATCGAAATTAATATAAAATTAAGTTCACCTGATTAGTTCCATGCTTAAGGCGACGATACTGTGACAACCAAAAGTAAAAGTGTGTTAACCTTCATACTTGACATATTTCCATTAGGTTCAAGATTATTGATCACAAAGAAGAGTCATGTTAAGAATTTCATCAACCTTCCCAACATTGAAGTGTTTGGTATCATGACCTAACCAACGGAGATATCTTGTAAGTTTAGCCGCTGTAAAAGTTTTACCTCGAGCAGGCAGACCCACCTAAAGTGACAGAAACTAGTTAGAATTATTCATTTTCACATATATTTTTCACTAAATTTGATGAACTACATATAAAAATGTTACAATTTTCTCGGTATTTCCAAATTATGACTTTTAGATAGTTCCATTAAATTTGAGTCTCACTCAATTTATGACTAAAACTCCAGCTTCAAGGGGAAAACGAAATTGATGAAGAACAATTGCTAAAGCTATGAAACTCAGGAGTATTATTAGTAATCGCTCATGCTAGAACAGTACCAAAATAATCGCCAAATGTCTATCCTCCTTGGGACCCAGCATCTGATCAGCAATAGCTGCAGCTGCAACGGCTCCAGCAGCTGCTGGCATTGAATTCTATCAATAAAAAAAAAAAATCAAGGGGGCCAAAAGCAATTATTTGTGAACAAACTCAATATACACAAGTTATCGCACTTGCATTAATTTGAGCAATAAATAAGAAATGAAAATTATTTATACAAACCTTGGTATCAGTATCCAAGTTAAGACCAGTAGTGAAAATACTTGAACTAGATGATTTTACAAGCCTAGGAGATCCAACACCCCTATCGACGAAAAGCCCCCTCTGACTCTCTTGCTTTTGTAATGGTGAAAAGGTTCCCACCGACTTGGATTCTACCATTGCAGAACCTTGATACACCTTAGATGGATCTGGGATAACAACCTCCATCTCCTAGTTGGAACATCAACACAACCTATCAGATGTAATATATAGCAGCATCAAGCGTCAATATAATCCATTAGCATACTTTCTGATGTGTTTTTCTCTTAGCTTCAAGTGGCATTTTTCTTTTTATACATCCTTTTTACTGGGTTTTGTTAATTAATAAAGCTGTTTAACTAGTTATCTCTCATCAGAGAAAAAGAAAAAGAAAAAGAGTCAACTTAACCAATTACAGTAGCCAGTGTCTGCTAGCTAGTCACACTTACAGAGTACAGTAGATGCACCTAATCTGATATGTTGAACGCTAGAAACTATTTCTCCCAAACCAATTAAACTCTTTAACATAAATACACTTACAGAGATATATTACAGCAAAAATAAAGGCTCAGAGAAAAAAAAATCTGGGCAAGATACAAATAAGTACAAAAAAGACATTAAATTGATGACAGGATATCATTGGACTGATTATACAAGTTTTTGTATAAATTAATTATCCTCACCCTAATACACTGTAAATAACTTCTTAACCATTGAGAGAGTTTAATCATAATTTTGAAATGTAACTTAGACAGTTAAACCTTTAAAGTTGGAGGTCGCTCAATAGGAATACCACCATCCCTGATGGAATATGAACTGCTGCCAGACCAACCACTTAAAGACGTGGGATTCTCTGTCATGTTAGCTGCATATACAAAAGCTGAATTCGCAGAGGTTGAGGGAGCTGGGACAACATAATGTTCAAGATCAAGTTCCAATCCCACAGAAGAGCCATTCTGAGCAAAAAATTAAATAAGCAAAGATTCCTAAGTAAAAGCAATGGCAGTGACTGTTTTCTAGGCATATTAACCATAACTTTGCAAGGGGAATAATAGAAAACATGGAAGGCATATGAAGGCCATCAATGAAGGTGTGATTGGTCAAGTTGTGGCATATGACAAGGTAATGTAAGAGACAGACATATAGTTTACCAAATGATTATAGTTTTTCACCAAGATTAATCACTTGACCCTTGACAATAAACCATTTTACAGGTAGAAAAACACAAACATTCCTCTCACAAATTAGAAAATTACTATTGAACAAACTACAGCTTCATACAGAGAACAAAGGCTAAAATTGGTTGGCAATTAAGAGTGTGACAAGATTACCAACTAAACAACTAAAAGGAGAAATTAATTGGACTATCATAAAGATAATGGCCATGATAAGAAACTATTTCAAATTTTGCATTGACAGGAGAAAGACATTAACTAGAACAAGGTGTGATATATGGTTGAGACATTAGGCATTAAGACAAAATATACTCTGAGAAAGAGAGTTAAAATAATATATAAAAGTAATCAACACTTTCTTTAAATTACCCACACAAAGTGGCATATTTAGTACTAAATTGTCCACTTTAAACAGTACTACTTATTAAGTGCAGGACATTCTACATGTTCACACAATGAAGGTGGACATTCTACATATTTAGTACTAAATTGTCCACTTTGCAGCCACAGTACCATTTTGTCCACCATCTAACAGTGAAGCTGAGAATTAAAAGTGATGCTATCGACTACCATGATCCATGTCCAGATCAAGTCAAGAAATGTCATAGCTTACTCATGTGAAGCAAAATGAAGGTGGACATGAGGAAGGAGATTTTTGTTATTTCTTTTTTAATTCTGCTGCGGAATTAAATTTTGAAACAAAGAAAGGAAGTAACTTCCCTAAAAAGTTCCCAATTCTTCATGCCATATGCCACACTTTCCAGAGGGAAAAAGGGATGAAGGAAACTGATAGTTGAGTCTTACCTCACTGCCTGTCCGTGGCACTGAATTAATGCTGACATCAGGAATCCCCCGTGCAGCAGAAGGACGGAAGTTCTCCTGATAAGCCCTCCAACTAGCCGCAAGATCAAAGGGAGAAACCCTGTCTGCTTTAACGAATACTTGATACTCAAGAACTTCACCGTTATCAAGCCTGAAAAAAGCAAGCCTGGCATCCTCCTGCAATGCTCCCCCAATTAGTAGGCGATTTGGACCCTCCTCAACATAACAAGGTGCATTGCTGTACTTAGGCTTCAGAAGGAATTTGAAATCTAAAGTTTCTGAAAATTCCAAACAAAACTACGACATTAGAAAGACACAATCAATTAATGATATAATAACGAACGAGACAATAGCTAAAGCAAAACATTAATTTTATAACAGTTCAAACCACCTCAATATCAAACTCTGCTCACGATGAAGCCAATAAGACTACTGCTTAGAGTAATACTTTGAATTGTTTTTGCTGTTTTCTTAACCTCTGAAGCTTTAAAAACTATTTACTGTTTAATTGAGTTTGCTTTTGCAGAGAACTTTCAGAAGCTCATTGAAAACGACGGAAGACAAAAAGATAATTCGAAATTTTTAATGAACTATGGGAAAGACGTGGTTACGACTTACAACTTAAAAGCAAGGCAAACAAAGAAAAATAATTAAAAAAAAAAACAGAAAGTCGCTATGAAAAGCATTACCATGATTTGGTGGAACAACAAAGCTCAACTCCCACATTGATGCAGATTCCCGTTCCATAGAAAGCTAATTGTGGCACCAAAAGGACCAAAACAATCAGGAACAGGATTGACCCGGAATCATACTAAACAATTAGTAGTAGGCAAAATAACATTCAGCATTCACCGAAACAAATTCAAAAATGGAACTAAATCAAAATTACAGCTTTTGAAGGATCCCAGGAGCCCACAAGTGGGACAGAGCCATAGATATGAGGGACGAGTTCCCCAGTGAGCTTGCGGTTCTCCATCTTGAGTGAAACATAGAGCTGCCCACCGGCTTGGTCAAGGCTATCCCGGTCTTCCTTGCTTCCATGGGACCCATCATCCGTATTCCTCGACGTACCCGTCCCCATTCTCCACACACACTCTCTCTCTGCCTAAGAAACTTATTATTGTATTTGCAGAAAAAGAGAAAAGCAAAGAAGAAGCTTGACTAGCTATTGAATAATCGAGGTTTATTCTTATTCTTTGTGAATATGGATAAAGAAAGAGAAAGAGAGACGAAGAGGAGTGAGACACAAAATCGAGTGAGGGAGATAAAAGGATAGAAACCTTTTATGGTGCGAATCTGTTTGGAATTATCGGTATTTACCAAAAGAGAGGACGAGAGAGGCGAGGGAGATAGAGAGAGTGAGTGAGGTGGGTTCTTCTGCTTTCCTGCCCGTGTTATCAGCATGCATCTACCTCTGCAAGCACACACGTGTTGTGAATCCTGGGTGCAGTCCATATGCGCGTCCGTCCAAGACTCCAAGGTCTTATTGTCTTTATGCTCTTAAAAATTAAAATAGTTTTGTAAAATAGTTTTTTTTTTTTTTGAAAAAAAAGAATCATATGACAATTTAAGAAGTTATCTTCGTCCAAAATTTTTGTGTGGAAGTGATGTCCTAAATTAGTTATCCTAATTTTTAACCACAATATTTACTTTTTTTATCGCTCTTCAAATAATTTTTAAAATATCAAAAAATAATTGATTCAAAATTTTACATAACTCTAAAATATTTTAAGAATTATTGTATACGATATATATATGTATGTATGTATGTATTTGTGTGATTAATTTTATAATTTATGATAATATTTTTTTAATATTATTTTATTCAATTAAGTATTAAAAAATAATTTTTAAAAATATTATTAGTATAATATTTTTAATGTGATGTATAGCCTACTTAAAAAGAAATAACTTGCATTAAGTCTATTTTTTTTATTATACAAAACAGTTATTTTAGTATAAATAATCAAAACATAAAGGTGATATTTTTTTAGTAACAACTTCAAAAGTAAATTACATTCAAATTTTTATGATTGAAAAAAGTATACTTATATTTCTTTTAATTTTAAATTAAAACAAGAATCTCTTTTGAAATTTATAAAAGCTATACGTACTCACACCTCTTCCTAATTTCTATTATTTTAAAATTTTATAAATATTAATATAATATTTTTATTATTTATATTGCATTAAATTAAAATATTTATAATTAATTATGAATTTTTAAAAAAAATTATATAAAATTTAAGTTTTATTGACAATTTTATAATTAAAAGATAAATTTTTGTATAAATTAAAATTAGAGAGTAGAATGCAATTTTCAAAAACTCCAAAGAAGGTAAATATAATTATTCTAAATTAAATTTACGTAGATTTTTTTATTAAAGATAACTATAGAGGTTAGTATTTTTTTTTTTTAGCTCGATAATTACTGCAAAATTTGTGTCACGTTCTTTGGAAAGGTATCATATTTATCACTAAGTCAAATACATATACACAATCTACTTAAGTCAATAAACTAAAACTAATAAGAAGTATTTGATTGTGCATATAATATAACCCATGTCAAGGTTAATCGATTAATTCTACCTATAAATTTTTCATTCATAATTGATTAATTTTGGGACAATTAATGTCACTTCGATTGTTTTACATGGATGATATTAGTGGTCTCAATTAGTTCATGTTTTGATCTTCATTGCTTGTAAGAATATCTTGGTGATTAAGGGGTTGATTAAATCAAAATAAATATTCCTAGCTAAATATTTCTAATTAATTACTCGTTACAAGAAAAATAGGTAGCGTGGACAAGAGAAAATAATGGTACATAACATGAGGATTTTTATTCATTTATCTTTGTGAAACAATATTATTATGCTTGATTTAGTTTTTGTCTTGGTTTTTTCCGTCGCTCCTTTTGTTGGTTCCTGAAGGATTATAGGTGCCACTGCCACATTAACACCATTATTAATATCTGGGAATCATTTTTCTGAAAATTTATTAATTTCGTATTATCTATCATTTGCTTTGAGTGATGAATATATCCATTGAATCTCTTGCAATCTAAATTATGCTTGCAATATTTAACTTCGCAGTTTATTTGGGTGAACAGTACCTATTTGTTAATGAAGATCTAAAAAGCATGAAGATTCATAAGACACACGCCAATACCAATACTATCTAATGCTAATAGTGTAGAAAAATCTTAATTACCACTTTTCCTCATTAAAAAAATGAGAAGAATATGAGATATAACTTAATTAATATAGACATTATGATATATAAAATATACAATATTTATATATAATTTTAAAAATGGTGCCATATTTTACAACGAGTATCTTATATGTTGATTGAACTCCATCAGTTTTTTCTCCCTTGTTTTTGCTGGTAGACACGTTTTAGCGCAGATTACTGAATGGTAACGTTGTATGTTACGAGGGATTGTTTGCTTTATGAAGCAGAAAGATTCTAACGTGGGATTTGGCTCATCTCATGATGTCTAATTACATAAATAGGGAAGCATATGCCTGCTTGTCGGCAAAGCATTTTGAAATTACATGGTTGGGGGAAGCATATACCTTTGCGTTACCGTTGATGAGTAAACATCAAACAGTTTTGGTTATGGGAAGACAATCTAAGAGACACAGATTTCTGGCATATTTTAACAGGTGAGAGAGACATTTGATCATCAGATAGCTGCTATAGTTTGGTATTATTAGCATTACCAATCTTCTTCAGTTCCTGAAATGCTTGTATAGTCTCTGCATCAAAGCCACCTGCAAACTGAATGCTCTGGTAGCTCATTAGCTGGCTAAAAATCACGGTATAAGATGCTAAGATACAAGATAACACTTATAATTGTTATTGTCATAGGAAACGCTAGAAGGGGCGGGGCATAAGATCCGTACGGTCCTCGAGAAATATGAGATACTATTTAAAATGATGTCATTTTTTGACACTTTGTACTACACTCGACATCTTGGATGTCAGTGTGCCAAACAAAAGCATTTTGGAAGTCATCAAACCTTTAGATATCAAAATCAAAATCACAATATACCAAAAGTCTGTGAAAGTCTGAGGAATGCGCCCTACCTGATGTACTCTGAATGCAAACTTGACTCCTTGTAACAGCAGGTTGTCTTCCTGCAAGCCTTCGTTGCACTCCAATTCCTTGGTTATCCGTTTCATGTATTCCTTCGCCACCCTCAATGAGCTTAGCTTCATCTGCAGTCAATAACCAGATCTAAATACTTCTGATATCATTTCAAAAAATAATTTTTCTGTCAATGTTACTGTAGAACTTTGTATCACTGTGTCAATTTTGGTTTTTTAAACTGTCTGAAGTCAGCCATCGATCCAAATCTATGATATGAACATGGAGTACAACCTAAGAAAATTCAAAATGTTCAAGTGATATTCCAAGTGTCATGTCCTGTTCCATCAGTTGCATTGCATGATTTGGTTTCCTGTCTTGCTTTTATTGTAGAGACTAATGAGAGTACAATAAATAACTAAATAATAAATCTCGTGCTTAAATTTTTTTTTTCACTTGTGAAACGAACAACAACAGTATAATAAGTTTGTACTTTGTTCACGTGCACATAGACAATCATGTCAAAAAACCATTCTATCACAAAAACTTAACCCGTTGATTGAACGTGATTGTTTTTTTTAACTACTTTTAACATTTTTAAGTGCACGTTGGTTCGGAGTAAATTAAAATTTTTCGGTTCACTTCTCACATCGGACCTAGGTTAATTAAAAAAAAAATGTCATCTCCATTTTTTCAGCTAATCTCATTAGTGTGGTGCTTTTAATCTCTATTGAAATGGTGGTGTTCAGTGGTAGCAAGAAATATGGTACATTAGAAATAAACTATTTCTGCTACCTACCTGACCAATAAGGCCTGTGTCGAGCATCCATTCCCAAGGAATATGGAAATTCCTATATCGCTTACTTGTACTCTCCCTTGTTCTCTCCGTAGCGCTCACACTTCTCTCCAACCTGCGCATGCAAAAAGTGGATCTTGTGATTAATTTCGGGTATTGCATAAGAACACCAACTTACTGAATCTTAATTTTGTTGTACATGCTCGCCTGTCTTGCAGTGCTTGCATCCTCTTTAAGGCCTGAGCCAACGGCTCTCTGGGATTGTCCTCAAATGATGAAACTTCAGATTCCAGGTTCTTGAGATCTCGGTAGTTACAAGCAGCTTCCCTGAGTGCATCTGCTTTTTGCTCTGGCCACTGGGGAAAATGCTTCAGTACTGAACGTTCATCCACCAATGAAGATAGCTCCCCATCCAGCCATTTCACAAACGCCTCTACCTCTGAAATATCTGCATATGACGCAGACTCTACCTCTTTTATTATGAAACTGATAAATTCTCCTTGCCTTTGAACATCTGATTTTATCTGTCCATAAATATGCATAGTATCAATGAAAGCATGTTTCATTGTTTGATGAGTAAAATATTATCAAAATAAGAGATTTTGATGAGGGACCGTGAGGAGTTAGGAACCAACTAAACTTACAGCTGACAGAAAAGTTGATCGGTTTTCAATTTCCTCGATCATGTTTCTGGTAAATGCAACTGCTGGGATCCCATTGGAATTTACTCTGTTCTCCATGTTAGCCTCCTTTCTCGTAAGGGAACGATACAACTCTATTACTTCCGGCACACGACGCACTGCTTTTAACCCAACTAGCGATTTCGGTGGCGCCGGAGGTGGCGGTGGAGCTGCAATTGACGACACCTTAATCACTCTTTCTTCCCTGGCTGAAGGAGCAGGCCTTGGTGGAGGATTTGGTACTCTTGCAGCTATTCTTTCCTTTCTGGGTGCTGATTCTGGGAAATCTGGCTTTGTATTTAAAACCTCATTTTGGTTTCCATCTGAATTATTGCCATCCTTGGAGTTCTGAATCTTCTTCCAGAGTATGGACTTCCTCTCTATATTGTGTGCTTTAAGTGAAGCTATCTGTGTTCTTAAACGAGCTACTTCCTGTCTGAGTTCCTGGTTTTCTTTCTCCAGCGACTCATTCTTTGCCATTTGAACTTCAAGGTTTTTCTTGATCTGGGATTCCTTCTCATCTTTAGGCATTTCCTCACCAGAAGGATGGCTGAAGGTGGCTATCAAATTGGCATCTTTGGATTATTTTGAATTTATATTTGGTCTTGCTTTTGAAGTAAGGTTGGTATATTTGCAAGAATGCCCCACGAGATGTTCTCAATGGCTTTATCAACATTCCGGGCACGTTGATGTTTATAAGGATGGTTTGGGCATTTCACAATGTCCATTTTTCTTTGCTATGAGGATTCATTATGATGTCTTCGCAGCAAATTTTTTTCTTAGATGCGAGATTACTTGGGCTTGCTGGCAGTCGCTACTATGCGATAGCTGTCTTTAGAATGTCAAGTTAGGTACAACCTTAAATTCTCTGGTCAAATTTACCTTGCTTTTTTATTTTTTTAATCTGCTACAGTTTCATTCTTTTAAGGATCAGTGACTAATTTATACTGCAAAAGCATGTTTATGGAGGTCTTCTGGATTTTAAATGTGTATATTCATTTCTATCTTGAATCCTTTCTTCCCTCTTTCTTTTGAATTTGATTTAGAGTTTCATTTTTCTTTCTGGGTAATGCAGTTTGGTTATATTCATTTAAAAGAGTGATCTCACTTAATAGAAGAAATGGTATCTCTCTTTACCAACTTAGATTTGATTCTTTACTTATAATTTTTTTTAAAAGTTTTCTAAGAGTAAAATTCTAAAATATATAAAATAGATATACTTAAATGTACTTTTTTCGTGAAAAAAGATTTTAGTCTAAGATAAGAACTGAAACATCTTTTATTGTAGCATGAAAAAAAGTTCAATGTTAAGTTACCAAGAGATTGACAAGAAAATTTTTTATGGCCTAGCTTCAAAAAATTGACTAAATTAGAATTTAAACCAATAACAATGCACATAATTACACATAACATGCTACTAACTCAACTATAACCATTTAAAATTTGGAGTTTTATATTTATTTTACATGTGGTTTGAATGGTGGCAAAAGCAGAAGAAAGTACCGAACTGATTGCAAAGTCCTAACCTCTGCAAGGAACTTTGTGTGTATTGTCCAAGTGCCATCTTCGGAATGGGGAGTGTTGGAATCTTGGTCAATCTAGCTTTCAATATGAGGGTCGCCTTTCATCTTTTGTAAAATCAATGCTAGCTCTTGTTGTAATTGAATTCCATTTTGTCTATTCTTTGCTTGTGAAGCAACGAGAGGAAAGGACAAAGGAGGGTGGAGTTAGGAAGTGTTCCTATAGGGAGATTCAGGAGGGTGGAATGGAAGTTTTTAAAATAAAAGGAAAGATGCTGATTATAACAACACACCAAATGAGATCCCTTTGATTTTCCCCTTTATTGCATGTTTCTTTCTTTCTTTCTTCCTTCTTACTCTTTGCATATATAGACTTCAACCCCCTACTCCCCTATGCGAAGCCAAAGGAGAAATCATGACATAAAAGTGATACTGGCTAGTTAATCAGCAAGGAAATAATATGAGCAAGTGTGTGAATACAGGAATATAACCGAGAGAGTGAACAAGAATAGATCTATTAAAGATGGAGAGGTTGGTTTTCTACGGTGGTTGAGCCTCAGCTTCTCAACTCATTTAGGTGAAGAACATGAAAGCACTCAGGCCCACAGAGATTTTTTAAATCCTTAATTAAAATGTTTGCCAAAACATAAAAAATTTAAAAATATTTTTTGTTTAATTGATAACACGAAGTTATATTAAATAAAATGTCTTTAAATTTTATTTTATTTTATAATTTTTAATTAATAAATATTCATTAATTATAATACGTCTTGTCTGCTAAAATATATTATGTCATAATAATATTTAGAAGACATTTATTTTATATTGAAACTACTTCTTCTTTTTTTGTTGATTGTATCTAGCTATATTCTAGAAGCAATTTTTTAGGCTCAAGAGAGAATTGGCTTCTCATATTACTTTTGGCAAAGTCATTCACTTCATATCAGCATTAATAAAAAGAAAAAGAAAAAGAAAAATCTACAATTAGAGACATAGTATAGGCAGCATAAAGCATTGTAGCAAGGGACGCTTGGAGGTATCTAGCTGAAGCTTTACTCTTTAGAGCGTTGATGCCCTTTATAGGAAGTGATTTTGGGCTATTGGTTTTGTACCTAAATGCCTAATGGTTATGCACATCGCTTCAAATTTAATGTGCAAAACAGGCAACAATGGTTAGATTTTTTGCCTCGAAGGGAGTTGGTTGCTAGTCTTTTCTTTCTTTTTCTCTTTTTCTTTTTCAATTTAGCCCAAAAAGAAAGAAGTGTTGAGGGGTTACTCTATGAAAAAAAGGGTCCTGAATTGAAAGACACATCAACATCAACGTAATAAGGAATCCTATTTTCTCAAAATGCATGCCCTGAGAAGGAGGGAAGTAGTGTGCACCTCATGGAAAATTTGAGACTTTGAATGGACGGCTGTGAGCATTTATTGTGTAGTTGGAGCAGTGCAATAAAACCAGTTTGAACTAGTACATATATAGATTGACGGATTGCTGGTTAAGGAGACTAGATGCAAAAAGGTCTTGAAGAACTGAGGATGAACATTCATGGTTGGTCACTTTATTGTCCTTGTTTTACTCCCTGATTGATTCTTCCATTTTACTCCTGCATGCGTGGTCCGTCCCATTTTGACCCAATACATATATATACAAGGGGCTTACTTCATATTGTAAATACTAGGAGGATGGCAATTACCCCTACTGACGGGGATTCTCGTCAAAGATTGGGGATGAGAGATATTTTTCTGTCATAGAGAGTGGAAATAGATTCTCTTGTCTACAATATAGACTACACTTCTTATCTGCAAAGATTCCTTGATATAATATCTTTTATTTATTTAATTACTTTAATATATATTTTTTATATTAATAACTGTTAATGTTGAATAAATTGAACGGAATCGGTTACTCCAACTAAAAAGTTAATGATGGGTGAAAAGATTAGTTTAATTTAATTTTAAAAATTAATCAAAAAAATTATTAAATCAAAACAGTTCGAATGATTTTTTATTATTACTAAAATGACACTATTTAAACTATTTTAATTTTTTTAACTCAAAACAATATTATTTTAACTAATTTTTAATATTAATAATTACTATAAATTTATTTTATTTTATTGTAATTAAAATAATTGTTTAATGACTATTGTTAACAATTGAATATTATATTATATAAAAATATAAATTTTTTAAATATAATAAAGTTATTATTTAGTTTTTAAACCATTGACTATAGACTACGTGGAAAAAGAAAGTTCATGAAGAGGAAGGTCCATGACAAATAGCCTGCATTTTGATGGAAAAGGATACTACTTTGACGCGGTGAACCTATTATTTTCAATATAGGAACTAAATTTTATTTTAAAATATTTTTTTAGTAATTATAAAAATAAAAATATTTTAAAATATTTTGAAAATTTAAAAAAAAAAAAAATTAAGAAACATTTTAAATAATTTTAAATAATACTTTTTAAAATTTTAAAAATTTTAAACATAATATTAATGATATAAATATATAAAATTATATTAAAATTAATTTAAATTAATATCTATAATTAAATAGTAAGTAAACATATTACTACAGTAAAGATTCTAATTAAAATTCTAACAGTATTTAACAACAATTTTTTCTTACATCCATCTCTTCATCTTTTTTTTAATTCTTTCGTGGCATCTATATTTAAGTCTCTCTTTCTCTGTTGATTATGATTATGTCTTTATGTTTAAATTTCTTTCTTTCTTTTTGTCTTTCAATCTTTTTTTTTTTGTAGTTTCTTCTTTAAAATGAAAATAATGAAAGAAAATAATGTCATGAGAATAAAGGGAGAGAGTAGGAAATTAATAAAAATATTATAATTTGTGTGAGAAAATAACTTAATTTTAGATGTGATATAATGTTACTTTCATCTAATTTTAGATTATCAATTTTTTTTTAAATTAATTTAGTACTTTTTTATCGAAACAACTCGAAAAAAAAGTATTTTTTATAGAAACAACTCAAAAAAATAGTATTTTCACCGAAATTTTCACTAAAATAAGAGTATTTCTATTAAAACATTTTGAAGCATAGTAATTTTAATCGAAATAGCATAATTTTTTAACAAACTCTTCGTTTCGATAATTCCATTTCGTGTTGGTGACTCAAGAAACGGAAATATTTCAATCATTTCGATGGAAAAGAAAAAATATTTAATTCCTTGATATCGAGAAGCATAAAACAGTCAAAGAAAACAAGAGACAACCCTAGATCTGTTAAAGCAACTCTAATGAGGGTTGCTTAATTTTTATTAAAATTATTTAAGAATGATTTGTTGTCAACTATATTTTAAGTAATATAAAAATAAAATAAAAATTTAAGTATCATTATTTTTATAAATAATGGTATTTAAATAAAAATAATATTTTTTTATTATATATTTTTATTATTTTTAATTAATATTATTAAAAATAAATTTATATTATTTTAAAAATTTTATTTATATTTTTATTATTTTAAAATTTATATTAAAAATTATTTTATTTAAAACTTTATATTAAAATATTATTATTAAAAATAATATTTAAAATTTTTTATGTATTTATTATTTTTAAATTAAAATATAAATTAATTATATTTTAAATTAAAATATAAATAAATATGAATAAAATATAAATATATGAGATAATTTGAAGAATTCATTTATTGAACTTTTGAGAATTATATTATTGAAGTGTAGAATTGTTTAAAATAATACAAAGTTACTTAAAGCAAAAAATTGATAATATAGTAACGTAGAGTCCACTTAAGGCTCCGTTTAGTTGGTGGTAAAGAAATGAATGAAAAAGAGAATTGAGAATAAATTTGAATGAAAATAAATGTTATAAAGAAAAATTACGTTTGGTATGCGATGGAAATGAATGAAATCTCTATTGTTTTCTTACGTTTGGTATGTTTTAAATAACGTAAGAATGGAATAGAATGAAAAATTGATAAAAAGACAAAAATACTCTTGAAGCATAAAAATAGTGAGATAATATTATTTGATTTTATAAAATTATTTAAAAATGATATAAATATAAAATAATTAATAATGTTTTATTTTTTTTATTAAAAATAATAATAAAATTGAGAAATAATTTAAATATTATTTTTTCTAATTTATTTAATATTTTTTTAAAAAAATAATTTTATTATTTATCTAATGAAAAATATTTTGATTTTTTAAAAATAAATAAAATTTTATTATGCATGATAACACACAAAAATAAAAAAAAACAGGCAACCACGAAAGCAAGAGGCTGAGATAGAAGCAAAAGGAGCAAAGTCAAATCCACAAAAATGAGGGAGGGTCAGACAAAGAAAGTAAAGTAAAAAGAATATTTTAGTCTTTTCATAATGCATTCCTACACCTTCAACCACGTTTCCCTTATTTTTGAGACAAAATGTGCATTTTCTGGCTTAATGGAATCACAATTCCCTAATAATAAAAAGTTGACAACCAAACGTGTCAAGCAATGAAATGAGAATCTACATTCCAATTCCATCCTTCTATTTTTGTGTATCAAACGTGCGCTAAGTAACTCTGGTGAATTACACTAAAGGAGATGACTTTAGGAGATAGATCCATGCTGTCTCCAAAATGCAGTCTATTATATATATATATATATATATATATATATATATATATATATATATATATATATATTAAAAAATTAATTTTTTAAAAAAATGAATTTTAAAAGTATAATATCAAATTGGTTTTTTTAATATATTTTTAAAATTCAATTTTTTAACAGATTATTTTAAAAAAAATTAAAAGAATCTTTTTTTTTGAAAAATAAGAATTTGTTGAAAATAATTTTTTTGTTGAAAAATTTTAAAATTTTTTGAAAAAATCAATGTTTAATTTTTTTAAATAATTATTTAAAAAAATATTTTCTCTTTAAAATTATTCTTATATTTGATTTTTCAACAAAAAATTATTTTTAACAAATTCTTATATTTTTAAAGTTTATTTTTCATTTAATTTTTTTAAAATATTTTTTAAATAATTTATTGAAAAAAAATTAAAATTTAAAAATATGTTAAAAATAATTTAAAAGAAAAGAAAAGCAAAACGCAGCCAAATGGCTGCGTTTTTGGGGACAGAACAGGGATCCGTATCCGATCTGTTATAGTTAGCACCAAAAAAAGCAGCCCATAAAGAATTTCAAGAAACAAAAAGTTTTTGAAGTTTTAGTCAGAACTACCCACAAAGTGAAAAAAGAAACAAAAACAAAAGATCAAAATACTCGACTTTATTGATTGGGTAGTCATACAACCTTCTTACATAGGAACTGCAAAGGCCAAAAGAATGCTATGTTTATGCTTAGATATCTGAGTCTCACTAGATTTATTTTTATTTATTTTTTGGAAAAAAATAGCAATTTTAGGTATTTGCTATAAGATTTTCAATAATTTATGATATGTGGAAAGAAAATTAATGTGATGTAAACAACCTGATAACAAATACCACAAGAACTTCACCCAAGTTTTGCTTTTTGTTTTGTTTTTATTGAGGATTTGGAGGGCGGCTATTGGCGGAAGATACCCTTGAGCCCCATTCAAGAAGTTCTTTGCTGGTATCATCCTTGTGAACAATCACTTCAATGAAGCACAAGCAATCTTTTTTCTCACCTGTTGCTATTTGAATTGCCTCGGCAAGCTCCTTTTCATTATGGGCCTGTTACACAACATCACACGTACAAATTTTTTATAGTCGACTTCCAATTTACCATTCAATTTAAATCAGAGAAACCCTCATTATAGAAGCCCTAAACCAAATTCACCTTTGCTGTCCAGCATTTTCCTTCACCATTGTGGATGGCATCCACGAAGCCTGTGTAGTTCCAGTTCTTGATCACATTATAAGGACCATCATGGATTTCAACTTCTATGGTGTATCCACCATTGTTTATCAGAAAGATTATGCTCTTTTGCTCACATCGTAGCATTGTTGATACATCTTGTGCAGTCACCTGCTTGTCAAAATGCTTGTAAGAGTTTTGGAACCAATCAAAAAAATTGGTCTCTATAAATAACCAAATTAAAGCTCCAATTCGTTACTTTAGAACCTCCAAGTTGGACTATTGAGGGATCAAATATTGGAATGTCCTTTTCAAAAACTCACGTTTCATGTTGTAGCATACGAGGTATAGATAGACACACAATTGAAATATTATGTTGTGTTTAATATGAGTTTCAGATATGGACATGCATCTTTTTTTAAATAAAAAAAATGTTGGTGCTTCGTATATAGTAATATATAGAGATTAATGATAATCTTTATTGTGAAGTTGCTTCAAATCTGTGTTTTTCAGGCTTACTAGTGAGGAAAGACTGACCTGAAAACTCCCATCACCAATGCAAGCAATTACACGTTTTTGAGGTACAGACTGTGCATATCCAAGCGTTGCCCCAACAGACCACCCAATTGAGCCATACTGCATTTGAAACTCGTACCTACAATACCAACTTATTTTCTTTCTCCATTATATTTCCTAAAAATCAACAAAACACGAAGCAATGCATGCAGACTCTTTGGTTACTTACCCACATCCTTCTGGTAACTTCAATTTCTGACAGTTAAACCAGGAATCTCCAGTCTCAGCAATCACAGCAGTGTCAGCAGAAAGCATATTCTGTATGTGCTTAAAAAGAACATTAACCCTCAAAGGCTCATCAGGAACGCTTTTGAGAAGTTGACCATCTGGGACATAGATTCTGCGGTAGTTTTCATAAGCAGTTGTGTTCTTGTTAAGCCTTTTTGCTAGCGCTTGAAGAAAGTCCTTCATCAGCACGCAGCCAAAAGCAGGACCATTAGCCACTACCACACGGTCAGGTTGCACAATGATTGCCTTTTCCTTCTTGAGAAGCAGAGAGTAACCTACAGAGCTGTAGTCATTAAAGATTGGCCCAACGAACAAGTATGCATCAGCTGATTCCACAATCTCAGCGCAAAAAGCAGTGCTCACAGCTCCCCAGTAAGTCCCTATGAAGTGAGGATGGGTCTCTGGAACTAGTCCTTTGGCTGATGGCATTGCAGCAAGGGCATAGCCACAAGCATCCGCCAATTGGACAAAGGTCTCACAAGCCTGTGCCACTCGGAGTTTTGGCCCTCCTACCATGATTGGCTTCACCATTTTGTTCAAGAAAGCTGCTGCTGCATCCACAGCTGCATCAAGTCCCATCTTGTTGCTTAATCTGTATCAGAACATACAAAAAAAAAAAATGAACTCCTTTATTTTCTTTTTCTTTTTCAAAAAGAAAAAAGCTTTTGACCAAAGAAACTACCTACCTGGGATACAGAGCAAATGGAATAGGGTCTCTGCTAAAAGTTGGATGAGGGATTGCAGGCAAGTTACAGCTGACGCTAATATAGACAGGCTTGCTTTCTCTTAAAGCGGTAGAAATTGCTCTATCAATCATTTCATGAGCATCTTCCAAATTGTTTATTACAGCCTGCAAACAGATTTTAAATAGCAGAGGAAGAAGAAATAGTATATCACATGCTTGCATGTTTTAATGCAAGTTTGATATGTTTATTTTATGGAAATTCACTTGTCTGAACATGTTTCGATATTTTATTTTCTGTGTCATAGAAAACATATTTTCTTGTGCTTTATGCAACGGATATTCTGCTGCTAGTTGGATGTAACATTCAAGAGAACGTTTAGTTTACCAATTAGTTCTAAAAAACCGTTCAAGCAGAAGACCAGAATGGATCAATCGCTAAAATATTATAAGAGGATGTATAATTGTCTGCATAAACATTTTCTCTACAAAAGGTTTTTAATTAATTAAAGATATTTGTTCACAATCATATTACTTTCCGTGACAAAAATCTATTGACATTTGATTTAAACATATCCCATGAAGTTTCTGTGATTTCTACATCATTAATATGCCATCACTCGCTGACACTATTAATCAAACTGCAAAAACAGTGCAAATATAGAGATTCTTAGCCAAACTCTATAAAGTACGAAATCAGCACTTTGGACATATGTCTAACATTGATATTATCTCAATAGGCTAACAATATATGTATGAACCTGTCTAAATAAATAAAAAATCTACTTTCTTCATTTGGATAAGTGCTAAAATCCAGTCAACCATGCATCCAACACAATTTGAATGCAGCTAGTTAAAAGAGAAAAAAAGAAAGAAGAAAAAGAAATGACCAAAGCAAATATAAAATAAGAAACAAAAAACACATCTTGATGAGATAAAAAAAAAATCTTTCGTAAAATTGTCTAACATTGATATTATCTCAATATGCTAACAATCTACTTTCTTCATTCAGACAAGTGCTAAAATCCACACAAACAAGCATCCAACACAATTTGAAGGCAGCTAGTTAAAAGAGAAGAAAGAAAGAAGAAAAAAAAAATGACCAAAGCAAATATAAAATAAGAAACAAAAAACACATCTTGATGGGATTAAAAAAATTTCTTTCTTAAATTTTTTAAAATAAATAATATAGTTTAACATATTTTATTGAAAGATATTAGTTTCAAGTATATAAAATATAAATAATATTGCTTGTATTTTAAATTGTATCTATGCAGTGTATTTATATTAGTGTCTATGTTTTATAGAGTATTAAGCCAATACATCAAAAGGTATAAATACGCGGTTCATAACACTAACATATTTATATTTATATTATTAATTTGATCTACGACTTGTTATATAAAAGTTCATAAATAAAAAAATTTACAAAAGAGATTCTAAATTAATTATAAAGAAATGTATAAGCATATCAATTTAAATATTTTTTGAATGAGATCTGTTTATGACATTTTTATAAATTTATTTACCACCCGTCGATTTATTTAAAAACACATCTATATTTTGAAAATTTATATATATATATATATATATATATGTTTACCTGATAGCATGTTACAGTTTGGAAGCATCTGAGTTCTTGGCTGAAATCTTGCAACCCAATAGTGTGATGGAGGATTCTATTAGCCCCATAATCATTTGTATTTGGACCCCCAACAATGCATATGACGGGAAGGTTCTCACTGTAAGCCCCGGCGATAGCGTTTATAATGCTAAGCCCACCCACAGTAAAGGTCACAACACAAGCACCAACCCCACGACACCTGGCATAGCCATCGGCGGCATAGCCAGCATTGAGCTCATTGCAGCACCCAATGTTTGTGAGCCCAGGCTCGGCAATCAGGTGATCAAGAAGCGTGAGATTGAAGTCGCCGGGCACGGAGAACACGTCATTAATGCCGATTTGGACGAGGCGGCGAGCGAGGAAGCTCCCGAGAGTGGCATCGCTGGAGACAGGAACAGAAGTAGCGTGAGAATTATGGATCGAAACAGAGCCATTGTAGGGAGGGCAGCCCACGTTGTTGTTGCAGGGTTTGCATGAGTCTAGTGCACCAATCATCATGTGTTAGTTAAGAAGAAGAAGAAGAAGATGGAAATTGATCAAGAATGGGGAAGAGAAGAAAGCAAGTTTGGAGGAATGTGATGAAGGGGAAAGGGAGTGGGTTTGGGGGGGGGTCCTCTTAGACATGTGAGGGAGTGAAGAAAGGAGGGAGTTAGGCGTGAAATAAGGGAGTGATCCTTCTTTGGCCACAAATGGCAATGAACCACATGAACTGAGATGCAAAAAACAAGCCGGAAATTGAATCCATGCATTTTATCTTTCATTTCTTGTCCTTTTTTTTGTGATTTACTATTAAAACAGCATTATGGTATTTTTTTTTTTTGTCTTAATTCACCTCCCGGTTCAGCAAGAATCAGTCTATTTGCATGAGATTCAAGAAATTTTTTTATGATTTAGTCTTAAAAAATTAACTTGAATTTTTGATGATATATCTAACTATATATTACATATTCGTCTCTACCAATATACATCAACTCCTTGGATTTCATAGTAAATATTTTTTGTTGAAACCAAAGTGAACTATCGACATTGTATGAGTTGATGAGATTTTCCCATTAACCCAAACACAAAACATAGAATCGCCTAGTAAAAAATAAATAAATAAATTGTTAATATAAAGTTAAATTTTTCCTAATTTTTCATGCTGAAATGTAATTATTTCATTTTCATTTTAAATATTTGGTAAATAACTTCATGTGATTTCAATTTTGATAATTACTCCTTCCACTTCTAACTTCTACCAAATAACTCGTTTCATTGACCAAAAAATTTAAATGAAGGAAAGAAAGTGATCAATTGAGTTGGGGGTTGGTGGAACTTGGTCCAACACCTGTCTTTTTGTGATTTTGGATAATATTATTTTCAATTAGGGTTTGTACATTTCATGTTGGATGGAATGAGTTGCTCGTTTAATGTTGAAAGTTTAAAAGCGTTAATTGCTAAATTAAAACCCCAGTAGATGATGTGGCTTATGGTTAAAGTTGATGCAAGGTTATTAAATAGATGACCTGCGATTTTATTACTACGAAATTTACAAAACTGCCACCCTCACTTTATTCTTAAACTCCACTTATAAATGAATAAGAGTTAGTAATAAAAAATTATCATTTTTTATGGAATCGTCTTAATAATGTGTGATAAATATTGATTGATGAAATCTAAACAAGAATGCTTCTTGTGGTCTGGGGTTTTGTCTTGTCCCCCTGCTCAACGCTTGTGTTTGAGAGACTTCAAGACATTTAATCATGTTAGAATCACATTGCGAGCACATTTCTTCCGTCCTCAAAGAAAATGTACAAAGAAATAGCAAAAAGATTGTGAAGATGGGAAGATAGAATATACACGATTTTGTTTGAAAAAAATGTCAGCGTGTTCTGTTTTCTTGTACGAAACGATTTTTTGATTAGATCCTCAGATACTGAACCATGAACACCTGGAGATCACGGATGAAAATTTGACTTCTAATGGCTAAGTCATTAGCTTGAAGAAGCCTTGGTCACTGTTACAGACCAACATTCCTTCAGAAACGCTCACTATTCTGTGGGTGGGCAAGCCTCTGTACAAAGGTTAGACATAGTAAATCATACCAACCTCTAGCAAAGAAGTATGAGTTACTTTCAGCACAACATCAGGCTCTCTGCAATTCTTGCTTAGAAAAGCAAAAACAACATCTATGGCCAATTTCTTCAAGATGGATGATGATTTCTTTGCCTTTGCATAGGAATGCCCAAGTATATAGGCAACACCAGACTCCTTGGCTTTCAGAATCTGCAGAGACTCATCTTTACAGAGAGACTCTTCAAGATTGCCATCATTATTTTTCACCACCCGCAAAAGACTTGAAGATGGAGGCAAGTTCTCTTGACAATATGACCTATTAGAAGTGTACTGTGCAACGCCAAGGTCTTCCATATTTGAGTTTCCAACGTTTGTACTCTCCTCTTCTGTTTCTACAAATTGTACTATCCCAGACAGCAACCTATTCTCAAAATTATAGTTCTCTTGTTGCAGATCCTTGTAACCATACCTGACAATGCAACGAAACATACCATATTCCTTCGGGCCAACCCGGCTGATGAGCAACCGATCATTTTCACTAACATAAGGGACTTGAACAGATTTGACACAGACAAAAACTAGCACCTGATGGAATGCTGGCAAGTTTGTAACAAAATGGCCAAAAATAGCAGGGACCCCAGAAGCCAGATTAGTGTAGATGAGTCCTACTCCAGGGACACGGACTATACCTAGGCAAGGTCCCAAAGATAGTATCCTGCTCATTGAAACCTTGTTTTCCACATCAAATTGGTGTTTCTTCATTGTTCCATAGTTCCATGTATACATTATACCCATAAAGATAAAAGATAGCACAAGTGGGATCCACCCTCCTTCAGGGACCTTGCAGATGGAAGCTGAGATGTAAAGTAGTTCTATTGATCCAAACAAGAGCAAACATGTGATGGCTTTTAACAATCCTTGCTTCCACACAATCACAATTACTAGTATCATCAAGCATGTTGTCACAAACATAACAGTGGTCACTGCCAGTCCTACAGACCCAGCAAAAATGCAAAATAATTAAGCTTACTCATCAATAGTTCCAAATGTTATAACCATAATGGAAAAGAATTATACCATATGCATGACCAATCATGTTTGTGTCCCTCAGGCCAATTGTGACAGCTAAAGAAAGGCACATTAATAACCAATTGATTTCTGGGATGTATATCTGTCCATAAATTCTACTTGAAGTATGAATAATCTTCACTCGAGGAAAACAATTTAATGCACAGCACTGGCTAATTATGGAAAAAGTAGCAGAAATTACTGCTTGACTTCCTACAACAGCTGCAAAAGTGGCCACTATGAACACTGGCCAAAACACAGTTTCTGCAAAACAATATAAATGGCACAATTACAAGAGACAGGCCAACAATAACGTTTACATTTTGGGTTGGTTAATTAATTTCTTGCCTGGTATGGCTTTGTAGAAACTTCTCTGAATGTCATCATGGTGCTTGGAGAGGAATGCAGCCTCACCCATATATGCCAGAATCAAGCAGGGATATACTAGGCATGTGAAAGCTATCTGAGATTAAAGTACAACTGTTAAAAGAAGAATTCTTTTCAGTAAGGCACGCTAAACTAAACGGACTGGCATCGGGTTAGTTTACTACACTCTCAATTTACCTTTATTGAGAGTGCTGAAAAATGACCCAAATCAGCAAACATAGTCTCCACACCTGAGACAGTATTACAGAGGAAAATAGCTTCCAGAGCTCTCATTTAGCTGATATTAAAACCAAAATAACTGTGTCAGAGTGTCAAAGGTACCTGTGATTGAAAGAACAACTCCCCCCAATGACAGCCATCCTTCAATGCCTGTTGTCCTGAGGAACCTCAACATGTAGAGTGGAGAGAGTGCGCGATATATTTGTGGGTTCCAGTAGAGTATGTTGTATATACCAATACCACTGATACACAAAAGCCATGCTGCAACAACTGGGGCAAACAAGAAAGCAACTCTATGTGTCCCATGATGCTGAATAGAGAAAAGGCCCACTAAAATGACACATGAGATTATAACTACATAATCTGCAAGACAAATCATGTAGCATTTTAATAGACAGTGAGTGGCTATATACTGGCATATAATAATAAAAGAAGTTTGCTGGACTTACTATCATGGAGTTGACTTATTTTAACTTTAACTCCTGAAACTGCTGAAAGAACTGAAAGGAGATATAAAGGATGTTATAGACCCAAAGGACAAGCACATTGAAATGTCGGTATAAATACTAACTCCAGAACTGATTCATAATCTCGTAATAAGTAAGTAAAATAAAGAAAAGTAAAAAAGATAGATCCACGAACATGGTAATATAATATGACAGGCATCTCTTAAATAAGAAATGAAATATGTTTAATGATAATTCAAGGAAAGTCAGCATGTTTTGAATATGTTTGATCACAGTATGATGCATCAGTGCAAAGTTCGATGAGTGATTCCTTCACCCCTTGCCCTTTCAATTTCTTAAAAATGCCCAACTACAACTCTGTAGTACACCCAAATGTTACAGTTTCAAGGAGCCAGTATATCTTCTTACTTCTCTCTCTTATTTTGCTAAACTTGCAAATGTGTGTGACCTCCATAGTAAAGATACTTGTCCAAGAACAACCAACCACGTCAAACTCAGTAGAACCATAAATTATCCATAATGACTAACAAGCTCCCCATTTGACCATCCATAAGTACTGCTACTAGAGTTTTGCGCTAGATTAACTTCATATCTGCTGAATATAATGTTCTTGTGAAAGAAATCACTAAACTAAAGATATTTCACTGAACAAATCTTGTATATTTAGTAATTCATATCGAGCTACCAGTAGCAAGGTTAATGAGGGATTGCATACTCTATGCATTACCATATTATATTAAGTTTCTTTTTACTCGTACAAATGATGCCATATAGCTGAAAGTTAGGGTGATAGCTTACAGGAGTCATGAAGTAAACATCATTATAGAAGCTCAGGGACTGCTCCGGATAAACTACCTGATATTGCAGGAGTAATTACACCATCTCCAATTGCCATACAGGTTCCTAGCAGAACAAAGATCAGCAATCCTTTCTGGAACCTCGGGTGCTTTTCAAAGAATAACTTCAGAAGAGCAGACTGCCAGGTGTCTGCAGAGTCTTCTGTGGCATAAGCAGACAACTTCTCATCTGTGGGCTGTTGATTAGGTAATATGCTTAGTTTTGCATGTCGACAAAGAAGCGAGTATAATGCAAAGGTACCTCCTGCACATTACATGACCATTTGATGCCATTAATATTTATTTTGTCCAAATGTGATATTTTAAGAACTAAAAATCCTTAGGGAAATAAATGACATTTCTTGTTGACTAGCCCTGAAACTAATATTCTCATACAGTCATACTTAAATAGCATATTATACAATTACATTTCAAGAAATTATGGAGAAAAAGGGAAAATAATCTGTTCACAATTACAATTTGAAAAAAGAAAAGAAGACAAGACTATGCTCTTGTCACTTTTTAATTCCACATGACAGGTATGCCTCACATATATACTCAAGTCAGCTGAGTGATTAGTGCAAGCAAGAATGAGATAACAAAATGTTGTATCCTTCCCAAATAGTTATAATTGGCTTGGCTTCACTGGAAAGAAAAGAAGTATCAAACAGAAGCATAAAGTGTTGAGGAAAAACAGAATAATGGTACAAGGTTCTACCTTCCCCATTGTCATCAGCAGACATCACAATGAATACATATTTGAAGAGGGCAATAACAGTGAAAGTCCAGAAAATAAATGAAAGCACCCCAAAAATTTCCTCATCATCTTCTTTGAGGCTCAATTTCCCTGAGAAGGTGGTCTTGTAAACATAGAGAGGGGAGGTGCTGAGATCACCATAAACCACTCCAAGACTTTGATAAGCCAGAGTGAGCACAGTTGCACAAGATGTCCTCTTTAAATTCTGATTCAGGAAAAAAAATAAGAATTCAGCAGTTAGCATTCCTACAAGACTGTATAGCTGTGCGGCATCCTATTCTTTTCCTCTTTAAATTTAAAAATGGAGATGCTAAAATTAAGATTTTTCTATAATTAGAATGTGCCATGCCCAATGTCCTCTATAATTGAAACTAGAAACTCTAAACAAGCATAAATTGGAAAGTAGTTCATCTCTCAGGAAGAAGAGGATGTCTACTCTGTCACTGATGAGGGCTTGATGACTTCAACGTTGACCAGCAATACCATATAGTACTAGTAGAAAAGTGATGAACCTATATTAATATGATATATAGACGGAGTACAGATAAAATCAACCCAACACAAACAAAAGTGATCTGATGACATGCAGGCCATTCTAAAAGACACTATTGTGTATAATCTCTAGCAGAACGCAGCAATGTACGTCGGGGAAACACTATAAATATAAATACATGTGATATGTAAGCAGTCTTCAATCTAACTGATAACCCCACTAAGCTCTAAGTCTCAGATTCCTCCACGGAAGCCCACTAACTCCCAAAAATGAACGACATTATCCATTTCAGAGAACCTCGGCAAAAAAGAAGACAATCACAGAATAATGACTAGGAAGAAATATGTCGATAAAAAAATTGACAAGACACTATGCAAATATTGGGTACTACGGGGTGATAGTTCTCAGTTCAGAGTGGAAGGAAGAAAGAGAATACCTGCGGAGATATTCCATGTTCCACAAATTGCTCAGATGGGTTCATGGCTGACAGAAAAAGAGAGAGTGGGGGCAGAACCAGAGATGAGATTAGTTATAAAGAAATAGGTGAGACAGAGAATAAATAGAGAGAAAAAGTAGAGAACGTAGGGAATGAGCAGTAGAAGTAGTAGAAAGGCAAGTGGTGTGTGTACCTTTAGAAGTTGCGAAATGCATTCAATGCTCTTGACTCCCTGGTAGATTTCATTACCAACCTAACACCTTCTACCCGGTCCCAGAAAGGGGAAAAAAAATTAAAAGGTAAACACTATTTCTTACTTACCATCTAGAAATATTTTCATTAATATTTTTATTTTTTTTGTATACAAGTTAATTCCTCGAAGGTAAATAACAGTAATTGTTTTTCTCTACTTTTTTTTCGGTTTCAAAGTTTTCTCATACTTAAAATTAAAATTAAATCTGATGTAGTCTTACGTTAAATCTAATAGATAAAAAATATGGAAGAGGATGAGATCCACCCAAGTAAGCTTTATCTCTTCCTTCTGTTTCTTACTTGCTGGATCCAGTTTGGTATTGAGAATTTGGATCCTATTAGACCATGGTTTTTTACCAATTACTCTATCATTAGGTAAGCTAGAACCTTTTTTTCTAATTAGGGCACTTGTAGGGTTTGGTGAGCTTGTATTTATCTCCCTGAACACGGTTTGCCACACCCAAGATTGAATGGGGTGTTCCAAGACTCCAAGGCACAATATTGAATCAAGCATGACAAAGGAATGAGAACACCTCTTTTTCTTTCACCCCCCTTTGCAATATCTAAATTCTACATTAATCAAATTTTATTTTGGCATCCTTGTCTAAACAAAAACTAAGTCTGATGAACCTGAATTTAATTAGTTGGGCACCCTTGGTATGATCTAGCTGAATTGTAACAAGAAAGCATCTTTCCAATCAAAAGTCAGCGCAATTTGCTTTCATTTTATCACTATCTTCTCTTTCATCTAAGTTCACCCTAAGCAAAGTAAAAAAAACAAGAACTTTTTTGGATCACAAAAGAACTGAGAACCGGGTGTAGAAATTGAACTTTTTACATAAATTACACTACAATTTGAATGATTAAGACTAATATCATTTAAATTATCAATTTATTAATATAAATTTTTTTATTATAAAAATCCTATGTATGAATTTGGTTTTCATGTTAAATTAGATTAGTCAAACTTGGCACGTTGATTTTGAATATTAATAAAAAATTTAAAAAAAAAGATGGCTAAAATTTGATGTTTTTAAACTTTTTGGGTCATTAAGATAATGGCTACTGAAACACACTAATAACTTAAAATACAAGTAGCTCGTCATATGGTAAATGCCTCCAAGATTATTTGAAGGATATGCAAAAAGAGTATAAAAAGAATAATTTATATTGTAGAAATCAAATTTTGTATTTTTTTAAAGAAAAAATTAACTAGTGGTTAAAACATTGATTTAATGTTCTAATCGAATACTTTTATGAAGAATTTTAACTCTCATAAAATTGAATTTTTCCATACTTGAGAATTTAATGTAAATATAGTGGTATGAAGGTTAAAACTCTTAAAAAAAATATTTAATAAGAAAAGAAGAAAATTGCTAAAATAGTTATAAGAAAGAAATGAGAAAGAGACACACGAGGGAGCAAAAAGTTTAAACCTAAAACACTTTTGCTAACTACTTACATTCTTTAAAGATGACTTTTCAAAACGGGTAAAAGGGTAGGAGAGGAATGTGCTTATACCAAGCCAAAACCTTTCAATCTCACAACCCATTCTATATACCTTTGTTTTTTTCAATAGGGAACAGCTCAATAGATTTCTGATCTCATCGAAAATTAATTCTAAAATCACAAATACATGAAAAGAGCTATTAACCGACGTCGTGGGATGCTAGTTTAAGTTTGGAAAGCAACCTTCCACACACAACTTGTGCACGGTTGCTCTCCATTATTAGCGAATTGGATTGGCGATATGATGTTAACAACTTACCAAACATTTAAGACACACAAAAATACTAAAAGTTTATATATCTGAGTCTCCTCTCTCTCTTTCTCTTCCTCAATATACTTACGCGGCTTTTGTTGCTTTGCTTGTATTTGTATACTAATCTTTTTGTAGGTTTAAAATATTTTTTATCTGGTGATTATTTATATATCTCCATTTTAAACAATCCTTAATATGCTCTACTTTATCAATTTAATATATCTTATTACTCCAAAATATATATGTATGTATTTAATGGTAAAGACATAACCTAATCTAATCATGGTAAGATCATTCTCTATTCAATGAAGGAAACTGAAAGAGAATTTAAACTCTCTTAGGATATTTTTAGTATTGAAGTCAATTGTGTTTAAATTAATTTATATGTATTTTAATTATTTATTTACTCATGTCAACATTAAAATTAAAAAAATCACAAAAAAAATTTCTTTGAATTAATCTTAAAAATTTAATATATTTATAATTTAAACTTATAATAATACGTCTAATTAAACATCACATGTTTATCTTTGACCATAATAATTAATAAAAACGCCCTATTGATGATGATGTCAACAAAATTAGCCATTGACAATAACAGTCCAACGTCAATTGAAATATGAGCAATATCATTTTTCTTGAATTTATGCGGTGCCTATCTAATCATCAAATCAAACTCTACTAGACAAGAAAATCCCACTCTGGTTCTCTCCATACAATCATTGGATTTCAGCGTCACATATTGTTGTTATGGGCAAAATATACGAAGTCAATGAACTTTTGAACCAAATCATTCTTAAGGTTATATCTTCGAAATGGACTACCAAATCATTCTTTGTTTCTCTGAACTATAAATGGGGTCCAACCGTACGTGAAGTATAGTTGCTCGTACATTGCACGTAGTAAGAGAAAGAAAGAACTTGGATTTAGAAAATGAAAAGGGTGGGAGTAGGGTAGTGTTTGGTATGCTTTCTATATCGGTTATTAATGACTTGTCCCCACTTTCATTCACACAATTCTAACCTCTTAAACTCGGAAGACCGCAGGAATATGAAGTTCATAGAACCTTATCCTCTAAATTATTAGTTTTCTGCTTTTCTCCATTTTGCTTTTGGCTTCTTCTTTGGTGGTGGGGGGAAGAAGTTTTCAACCATACCAAGAAACAGAAGTAAATCCAGTGATAGTAATAAATTAAAGAGCAGTCAAACAATAGAAAACAACTCTAAAAAATAAAGCGTTTTTTTAAATATATTTGAGACCAAAGTTATTTCAAAAGTTGAAATATTTTAATACTCCTAAAAATTTTAGCTTCCTCAGACATGTAGGGATTTTTGCCATATTAATTCATCGATTGAATTATAGATTAAAAAATTTCCAAATACATATAACGGTGTCTATAGAATTACTTGATAGGTTAGAATTGTTATTTTTAATTAATGTTAATTGCAATGTTTTAAAATTTCGGTGAATTGAAGAAAGGGTGGGTTCACGGTTGTTTAGTGGCCAAATTGCGTTCAAACTGTGGTCAAACAGAAATATATTTATAATCTAATGTTTTATAAATAGTGTATATATTATATATAGGTATTAATAACAATAACATATCTATACATTAATTTGCAACAAATTGTCAAAACTTGAAATTGTCAAGCACATGAATTTTCAAGTTTGCAAGTTTTGTTTAAAATGTCAAAACTTGTCGAAAGATGCACATTGAAGTGGTTTAATATTTGACCAATTCATATGCTTCAATTTATTAACTATTAGTAAACACTATAATTTATATTAGTCCTCGATTAAGTTGATTTTTTTATGGAATTACCCGATTCAATCTGATTCTTACAACCAACAGTAAATTATTTCTATTTTCTCATCCTCACTTCTCATCAATCTCTTTCTAGGATTCTTCATTTCTTTATCAGAAAGTCTCTAAGTTAGAGATTATAGGAGAGAGTTAGAGAAGCGGTGAAAGGGACCATGCATGACAATACAGCTTGAGATGACACAGCCAATTACACAAGTAGTTGAAGACTGCTACTTCAATCTAGATTTGTATCACTATTGTCGCTATGCAATAATTCAATGTCTATTTCAATTATTGCAAACACTCCGCATCAAGTTTTCTGCTTCATTCAATATTAAATTCTGGATAATTTCTTGTCTATTTGTTGTTATTGAAAATGTAGATTAAATCTATGCATTTCTTTAGTTCTCGTGCTTTGCAAATGAATATGAAGAGAAAAAAATCTGTGCATTTCTTTAGCCTTTGAAAAACAATAAAAGACAATCATAACCAAGATAAAGTATGCAGAGCCCCTATACTGACACAAAGGATGGGCAGTGGTGGTGGGGCAAACTTCATTTAACAAAAGAGGACACGAGACAAAATGAATCCCTTAGATGGGGTGGCAAACTTGTAACAATCACTATACTCTTTCATTCTCTTGTTCACACCCTTTGATTTTTCAAAGACTAACAAAAATGCAAATGCTAGACTTGGAATCTTTAAGAAAGTTTATTACAAAAGACTAGTATGGTAAATAAGAAAGACTCACAGTTTAAATACCATCTTTTAAGTCTTTATGATTACTCAATGTGAGAGATACCATACGAGAGTACTGAGCTCAAACTTCCACTCCATTATGTAGAAAAAAAAATGCAATATCCAGTAAAACCTTCAAACATTTTCCATTTCTAGTTAGATGTAACCACCTGTAAAGCTGCGGTAATTAGTGATGCAATTAGCATTACTATAATGAGAATCATCTAAATAATTAGCAACAACTGGCCATCCTCAGTTATTGTTTCTGTATTATACCAAACTATGCTTCTTCATGGTATTTGATTTTATCATCAATAATGATGCTGTAATTCAGAACACTTCAGGTACCATAAACAATAAGAATAATAAAAACCAAAAGTTATCTGTGAAAGTAACGAGAAACTAACTGGGCATCTGCGGCATAAACCATTTTGTATATAAAAGACGAAGTTTATATACCAAAGCAAAGAAGTAAAAAATTTGTGAAATGCTAATGAAAATACTCTTTATGTGACTTCACAACTAGGAAATCAACAATAAAAGGATATCAACTATACATGGTGTAACCAGGGCAAAGCCACAGAATCATCAAACAACCAAACCTATTTACCCTTTGACAGAAGGGAAGAGGATCAAAACAAAGGAAATAAGAAATAAAAACCCAAAATCTTTCTAGGCAGAAAGCCACCACCATTGAAAAGTAGTATCGCGAGGCAATGCTTGGTGCCACCATGTCAAATTCATTAGCCATGACCAGAAGGAACTTGCCTTCAATGCATAAAAGAGATATTTTAGACTATCTAACTTCACCAGTAAAATTTATGACAAAATTTGGATCCTGTCTTTGTCCGAGAGTTCAGTAGCCCATTGGAGGCATGCCAAAAGGAGGCATCGGTGGCATCCCCATTCCACCCATAGGTGGTGGCGGGGGAACAAAACCTCCACCCATTCCTAGCATTGGTGGTGCAGGCAAAGCAGGTGGTAGCAACTGAGCATACATATTCTAGAGATCATCGAAAAAATTAGTTAATTTAATAATCAAATAAAAGATAGGAACTAAGCCTTTCTTATAATGGAAATTTTCAGATAGAAACCTGCTGAGAAATTATGTCCTTCTCCTCCTTCTCTTTAGCTTTCTCCTCATGTTGTGCATCAATTTTGTCCTTGATAAGCTCATCTACCTTACTTGTATACTCCCGCATAAACTGTTTAAAAAAAAAAAGATGGTTATTAACAAAAGGAATAAATTGACTGTTAATGAATAAGGTAAAAGGAAAAAAAAAACCTGTAAGAGATATGGGAAAGCAAAATCAATCATATTGTTCATCCATGCCAACTCGAGAGCAACATCTGGCCGTATTACATCATAACAGACAAAGAGGCAAGAAGCAAAACACTCTTTCTTCCCCTGCACAAATACAAAACAAGCATATAAATATCATTTCTTTGTTTAAAAAAAAATGAGACAAGAAAGGAAACAGGCATAAGGGAGAAAACAACAGGAGCATGGAAAGGAAAAAAAAATCATTTTCAAAGTGAAGCATTGGTCAAACTGCATATCACCGAAAGGGCTTAACCTGGCAAGGATATAATATAAGAATAGCAGAGTTTGATATTTCAAGGAAAATGATAAAATACAGACCTGCTCAATAAAGTAGACTAGCAATTCCTCTGAAAGTTCACGGTCACCAGATTGAGAGCAAGTTTCCATACAGTCCTTGTAATGATTGTCTTTCTTTGACAAAGCAATGGACTGCTTCCATCTTCCCGCCTTCTTATAAATATAAGCTGCAACACGCCTCATCTCAAGAAGCTCATGCTTCTCAATCTGCTCATATGTATTGTTAATGACAGTCAATGAAAATTTAAACTTCTAAATTTCCCAGAAAGGTTCAGATCTCGATTTTAGCATATAGTCCAAAGACAAAACAAGGAAGTGGATTCACCTTCTGTGCAAGACCTATCTGATCAAAGTTATCATGCAGGTCTATTGATTCACGAAGTCTGTCGTAGTCCTCCTCCTCAACATAAATTTCATTCAAAGCTTCATTAATAGCAGCAACATTGTTGCTTTGAACTGCAACCATGTATGGCTTCACTAATCGAAGGTGGCCAGCCTAAAACCAGAAAAACCATAACAATATTAGTACGCAAAAACATTTAATACCAATTAGTTATCTCACCAAATATGATTGGAACATTAAAAAACAGGCAATACAAATAGCATAAGAGACATTCACACCTTCCGCATTATATCCACTACACGGGTATGGTCCACGCGAAGGGCAAGCACATTGAGGATGTCATTTAAGAGATCAGGATGTTCTTGCAGGTAGAAGTGAACAGCCTTATAGTAGAGCTCCACACTTGCAACTTTAACTATAATATCTTTGAATTGCATATGATCCCAAGCTTCTGGAGAGTGATTCATTACAGTGGTTGCAGCATTATCAAACTCATCATATTGGATATAAAGGTATGTAAGTTCCTTCCAGTGCTGCTGTTCATCACTGGCCCTAATAAGCTTAGGAATGTTCAGACGAGTAGAGAACAACTTAATGTGCTCCATTAGCTTCTCAGGACGATATCTTGCATACAGAACTCCCAACTCAGTAAAGATGCCCATATGTGCACGTTCCAATCCTAGCCCACTTTCCATCAGTGATATAAGTTCATTGAAGCATCCTCTGTTCTGATAATACTCACTAACCTCTTCCAAATCATCCACCTTCATAGCAATAAAATATTAAAAGCACACAACCAACAGCAAATAGTTAGATACAGTAATCAACAGTTTATGCTATTCAGCAGCATAACAGCTTAATATCTGCCACATGCTTCTAACAGTAACTACAGGCTCCACTCATTTCATAACATATCTAGTTAGCTTTCATTTAAAGGATTTGCAATATGAGGGGCCAATATTTATACAGAAATCTTTTGGATCGAAGGACAGGGAAAGGAATACCAAATTATGAAGAGAATAAATTTAATTTTATGTTAGAAAAGAGTGACACCTGAATGATGATGTTGAGACCACAAATCTGAGCCAAGCGAAATTCCTCAGCATCAACACAAGCAAAACAAACTTCCTTCCATGTTTTTGAACTGTTTGCTTTCCTGGCTGCATCAACAGCACCCTGGAACTGTTTAAGCTTCACCAATGTGACTGCTAACTTAGCCCAGTTAGAAATAAATGCAAATATGATTTTTGCTGCTTCATACAAGGCCTCATCATACAAGCGGTCTCCAACATTTGGAAGATTGGCAACATTTGGCATCAATATAAACTCTTCAATTTCTCCAAGCCGATCAATCTTTGCATATGCATAAATGAGCTCACTGTCCACCTTGGGCTCTTTAGTCTTCTGCCTGACCATGAGAAGGTACCTTACCAGGTCATGGTATACATTTGCATCTTCAGCAGCCTTTATAACCTCTAAGAAGTGAGTAGCATCATCTGCACGAATGAATGACTCAATTGCATTACTCACTAAGCCATCTCTTAGCTGTGCCTTAGCCACCTGGCTCCACACAGCATCTTCTTCAACCCGGAATGCAAACTCTACAGCTCGATCAATGGTCCGAAGATTATCTAGCAAGACATTAACAGCCTGAACATTCAAATTAAATTTCTTGAAGATAGCAAATGCCTCTTCATATAGTTGTGCTTCGACTGCCACCTCTCCTACTGCAGGTCCATCAAAGTTGTCTAACCTATTAATGTAATCCATAACTCTTGATGGATCCGCCTTAATTGCAGTAAGGATCAGCAAGTTTTGCAGATTAAAGTTTCCACTAAAGGCAGAATTTTGTAGCACAATCTTCTCAAGAAGCTCAATCAACTCATGGGGAAGATCTGCAGTCATAAAAGCTTTAACTGCAGCCGAGACTTGCTCAGGACTCTTACTTTCTGGCAAAGCAGTGGACACCACTTGATCAATCAACTGCCTCCTAAATTCATTCTCAGGATTAAGAACTTTATCCCAGAGGTCACCATCCATCCTTTCCACAACATATCTGACCAAAAAAAAATTCAGGAAATAACATGAATTTCCCAAACTAGAATTATGAAATACAATGACATCTTAATGAAAGACATTATACACACCTGGCTTGGAGTTTGAACAAGGAATTTTTATTTGTAACATTAACAAGCTCATCATCACATTGCCCTCTTCGGTAGGCAACAACGGCAAGGGTGGGATCCCGCTTTTCACAATATTTACCGACAACACGAGAATCATAATATGGATTGGTTGTGAGAAAATGCTCTGGATTGTTGTTGCTGTCAATAATGATTTTACCCAGAGCATTATGCACGTGTACATCCTGGCTTCCCTCACTCACAAGATGCTCCAAGAACTGAGTAAGCAAGCGGAGACGATTTCTGCGCATAGAAAGTGAAATGAGAAAAGGGAATATGGCAATGATACTGGGAATGCAGGGTAGATAAAAAAAAAACTAACACACCTCTTCTCACATTCTTCAACCAAAGGTTCAACCGGTAGAAGAGAACGCACTGAGAGTATAAGACCTTTAATGAAATCTTCAGGGCATTCGTCATCTAACAACTGTCCAACAACGAGAGGAGCATTTCCTGGGTTGACCTACAAGCAAGAAGTATAATGCTTGAGTTTCACCATTTCTTATCATTTTAAGACTTTTTTTAAATTATTTTAAAACACCCTCAATTCCAAGAATCACAATAACTATATACAACCCCTCACAAAAAAATTACCTTCTGAACATAACCTTCAATATAGCGAAGCATGTTGTTGGTATAGAGATAATGGGTGAGATCCGGAACAAAGCCGAAACGATCACACACATTAATCAATGGGCGTGCATCTGGAAGCTTGGCTTCCATTAGAAAATTCTTTGTCTTCTCAGGATCATAAAAGTTTGATTCCCGAGTTACACGCTCTACTTCCTTAAGTTGTCCAGTTTTTGCAGCTGCTTCAATGTACTTGAAGTGAATATCAGGATCCTCACTGTACAAGTCAGAATAAAAAAACCAATTGAACTAAAGAAGAAAAAAGAAATGCAAAGCTAGTGAACTGGGAAAAAACTTAGGTGCAATTTTTAGGTGTTTGCTATGAAGTTCTCCAATAGAATTATCAATTATGACACTTGGAAAAGCTTTTTTTGAAGCAATCAATAATATGATAGTTAATTGGAAAAAAAAAATCACATGTTATGTTTATTTTTAGAGAACCTCATAGTAAGCACCTAAATAACTTTACCTAAGTCTTATCCAGTGAACTCACGTCACGTTTGTTTTCCCATCAAGAAATACCTGGAGCTCAAATATGAACCCAAGAAAAAGTATAGTCCTTCATAGGACTTGAATTGCTCAAAGAGTTTAATGCATGCATCAACTCCCAGCTGCTCAGAATATTCTTTCGCAGTCTGCATATCATGAACCAACAATGTTTGCTCTTATAACAAGTCAGCCCATAAAAATTTTATTTATAAAAAAAGTCTCATGGCAACATTATATCATTCCCCAAGAGAGTACCTGAACAATTATTTGAAGATTACCCCTCAGGTTAACCAGTAAAAGATCCTTCATGCACTCAAGTGCCCATTCTCTAGAAAGGGTCCCAAAGAACTCAACTAGGGCCTGAAAAGTACTGCATAGTTAGAATAAAGAAAAATTTGACAGACTGAGTCACTTCAACACTTAAAATCCACACCTGCGGCTCAATTGCATGTGTATTAACAATTACGCGTTTGATGTCAGGCAACTCAGAATAATGCTGCAGAGGACAGACGATAAAGTTCAAGAGTAAATTCTGACAATAGAAAATTTCTATCAGTCATCAAAATTCAAGACAAGAACCTGAAGAGCCCGTATAAAAAGGCCAGCTTTTTCACATAGTTGTGCAATACGCGGGCGATCATAATGACTGAACATGCCATTGGCCAATATAGCATCAGCAACATTGGGAAATGTCACAAGATTAATTTCCAGCACCTAAACAGAATAGAAACAATTTATACAATAAGAAATCATAAAGCATCAAAGTTCAGGGACGGAGACCAAAACAAAGAAAATTCAAGAACCTTTGTTTGAAGATGGCTATGTTCAGGTAGATTAGGCTTCAGCACATCCAACAAAAAGGCTGTTGCCTCACGGATTAAATTCCTCTGGAATGAAACAGAAAAAACATATTATTTATAAAAAAGGGTTGAAGTTTCCAGCACACAGAAATAATTAAAATGAAAAAAGCTTAACTGGTTCTTGCTTTAAAAAATAGTTCTCAAAAACAGTGTTAACAGAAAATATCTAAGCCCAAGCAAGCAAATTATCAAAAAACCGACATCCGACCAAGTTTTAAAATTAGTTTATACTTTTTTTCCATTTTCATTTTAAATTTTTAATTAATTAGAAAATACAGTTATTTAATTTTCAAAAGTTTTTCTATTCTTAATTTCCCAATGAATGGTTCTTTGGAAACAACACAAAACAAGCTCAAGTACTGACAATTTGAGAAAGAAACAAGAAGGATGCAATTTTAGGAAAAAAAATTGAAGATGATGCTGCCATTTTTAAACTAAATCTGAATTATAAATAATTGTGATGTCGTTTAAACAATAAGGATATACTCCAAATAAACCTGAAGAAAGAGATCTGTTATTGTGTTGTAGTCAACTGGGCAACCTCCCTCCATTTGAGACATCATTAAAGCAAAATTAACAGCACCCTGCCATCAAGCAAGTTTTGAATCACGCTACATGAAAAAATTCAACATGATTGCTTGGAAGCGAAAAAAATCCAAGTAGATTAGCAAGATCATAGAAAATATGGAAATAAAAACATCATAAGCAACAAGGGCCTATTTCCATTTGGAAGCATTAACTGTGATCATGAAGTGGTACTACCTTAAGCAGGTTATACTATGTTTAGAACTAAAATTAAGTGCACCAGAGAAATAACAAATCTCACAGAATATAGTAATAGCTACAAGTTTTGGGTCTTAAAAAAACTGGCTACCTGGGGGTCCGCTCGCAAAATTGTTTGCAGAAGGAACAGGTAATCGGGAGTGTATCCAACCTTCAGCAGATTAAAAAAATAAAAAATAAAAGAGAGAGAGAGAGAGAGGAATGCATCAGACATTTCAACAAAACAGATAATTAAACGGGGTAATAAATGAGATAAATATATAAAATTAATCTCACAATAGAAAATACCACTACATTTATTATTAATATAAAACCTCAATAAAAATTATTTAATAACCTGCTTTGAATATATCAAAATCTTGTCAAATTCCCTCCTCTCAGCAAAAGCCGCAACAACTTTTGGCGTGGCTCTGGCTTTGATATATATTTTCAATGCAAGATCATTATCCACGGTCTACATTATAGCAAGCATCACAAGATTAAAAAGACAAAGTAAAAGAAGTATAAATAATAAAATAATCAATGAGTAGAGAATGCGTTCCCTCAAAGGGAATTGATAACTGCAATAAAATAAATAGATAAAATAAATCTATAAATACATGTGTACTCACATACATCGGAAGCCAATGACTTTTGACTTTTAAACACCAAAACAAAAGGGAGTGGGGAATAAACTAGAATTCGAACCTAATTTCAGCAGCCTCTAAATGAAAGCGTGACCAGTTAGCTGCTTTCAGAATTGTCCATGTTAAAAATAATGGTGTTCTTCTAGGAACTAGTCTCTCCCAATGGCATATATAAACCAGCACCTAGGTCTTTCTTTCACATAGATATACAGAAATATAAAATTATAAAAAAGATAACTGCTATTTGCTACTTCATAAGAGTTATCTATAAATTCAAGTGACGAAGCATGGAAGGTAGTAAATAACAAAAAATGATGACTGTAATTTAGTAGAGTTAAAATTTAGCAGGGCATATTGTATCATTTATAAAATAAGAACAAAATGAACAAGATGAAACCCAAACTAAGGCTCTGCCTTTATATAGTAGTATGGATTGAAATCTCTCCAAATTAAGCTCACCATGAGAACTTAATACCACCAGGGCCGCTAATCATAGTGATCAGAAATGTGAGACAAACAATAACAAAAAAGGGATCACAATTCACAGGTTGCATTGTCCTTCCCACAACCATCAACAACAACAACAAAACATTTTTTCACTAGGTGCTACTAGGTGAGGTCAGCTACATGGATCAAACGTCACCACAGCTTGCACAGGTACATTCAATTAAATTAAATATATTAAATCCAGATGACAAGGAAAGAATCAATTTAAATTTCTACGAAACCTTCACAAGGTCACCGAGTTCCTCGCTACATTCAAGTTTGTCCTCTGCTAACCAATTTTCCAGAAGATTCTTTTTGTTCTGATTTACCACCAGCCTTGATAATTCCAATGACTCATAAGCATTGAGCTTTCCCCTGGTTAAGAGAGTCCCAAAGTATTGCAACAATGGTGGTGTTTGCCCAGCTTGCACAGGTACACTCTGCAGCAAATTAACAGCATAAGCGATCATGGGAAGAGCAAATTAAGATCCTATGAATGTTGCATCCTAGTCCACAATTGCAGGAAGGACACCCATATCTGAATTCAGAGGCTTAATAGGAACAAGAAATAAACTGTTCACGAAGTGTAACAAAAGTATACCTGAAATTTAGCAACAGTATCAGGAGTACGAAGTATTCCTCGCGGAGATTCCGCAGCAAGCTCTGCAGCTTCCTTGTACTTGGTCTGAGCAAATAATTCTTGAAATCTCTGAATAACCTGAGAAAAAAGAAAGAAACCTCACCATCACCAGTGAAGAAATTTAAAAAAATGGAAAAACAAACAATGAAAAGCCATTCTTCCCATGGAGATTTTTTTTCTTGGGGGGGGGGGAGGGTGGCCAAGGTAAACTGTATGTGATACAATTTGAGTTTTCTGGGAGAAATTTAAAATCAAAAGGGCATAAAATATCATGGTTGTGTACTATATTCACCAATACTGTACACCTTTGCAAAACTTTGATGAAGACTTCCCCAAGTAACATTGAACTCACAATTTATATAGTGTACATTCTGGTATTCTGAGTCAAAAAAACTATCAACACAAGCAAATGTCACAAACAGAAATTATATGACTGTTCACAATCCTCTTGAAATTGTATGGTCAATCTCACTAATTATTATTCTAGATAACACTCCTTGCTTTTTGGACAACTGTAATCTAATGAGACAAAAAGGATGCATGGAAAATATTCATACATCCATCAAAGTTCAAACTCAATAAAGACTCAGCTAAATCCGAAATCAGTAAGTGAACTTTGAAAATATTCATAGCAGAACAACATAAACCAAATGCAACTATAAAGTTACCAGGTCTTCTGCACCAGGAAGGTTTCCTCTTTTTGCAAGATTAACAGCAAGCTCTAAATTGTTTAACTGCAAAAGTTTCAAACAGACTTTCAGTAATAAATTCCAAAAATCTATTCCTCTTCGGCCAAAAACATGTCACAAAAAATACCTGGCCACTAACAAAAGGTATGATGGTTGCCTCATTTATAGTGGCAAGCAACACCTGGCCACGTCTATTGATGGCATAAAAGCCTCCTGCTGATGATGCTTCTGCAGTCAAAAATATAGGATCAGGACTGATCCGGTTTCTATAAACTGCAGTAGCGGTCTCCAAATCATAGACAAATAGAAGTCCAAGCTTTGTGATAACATATATCAAGCCATATTTATTTGAAACCTGCAAAATTAAAAAAAGCAAATATTTAACATAGTGCCGATTAGGAACTCAGAATATCAATTGAGGGTTACAACCTGCATTGATACAGGAAAGTCATCAGCAAAGTCTGGAGGAAAGAACAGGTCTGCTTGTTTCTTAGTAAATGACGGTTTGCCTGACAACAGTTGCCCCAAAATACCAGAAGGTATCAAAGAAAGCACAGAAAAAGAAGCACTTATAAATTCCAAATAAATTCATATGGTATAAATTAACAATTTGGTCCCTGAATTTGTATACTCATTTAGCTTTAGTCCCCAAATTTTTTTTTAATGTACAAATTATTCCATGAAATTATCAACTCCTTGCATATTAGTTATCTTAATAGTTCCTTAAAATATAAAATTCATTGTATATTAATCCTTTCAGGAACTACTATGCATATAAATTCAGGAAGTAAATTGTTAGCTTACTCAATTCATATGCTTAAAGCATCAAAAGGAACAAACCAATCATAAATTTAAAAGCCTAGATCTTAGCATGCATGTAAAGGAAATAAAGTACACTACTAATAAAAACATCTTTCAGTTATCTCATGTCAGTTTATACCAACAACACTTATTCTTCTATTTTGTATTTTAACTCCATTTGAATAGGATAGTTAAATATTTATGATATTAATGAAGGTTCTAAACTTCTACCTCTTTATCACCCACTATCGTGCTATGGTGCTACGTCTTCTATTGTTAATTACATTAATATTTTAAAAGGCAGGTTTATTTGGAAGCTTAAGAATTGTTTCTATCTTTTTATTTTCATACAAACATATGAGCATGTATCATTGGCTACTAAATTATAGTCTATACAAAGATCTAGCCACGCTTATACCTGGCTGGGCACCAAGTTCAATGACATGCATCTTTGATGAGACCTGTCCAGCATTGACAGTTTTCGATGCAAAACTAATAAGAGTTGAATCCTTCTCATTGCCAGCAACCTACATTTCACATAAAATAATATATCACACAGCATTAGATTGGTGACAAAACTACAAGCGACACATTCAAAATCCATATAAATATATTAGAAAGAAGACAGCATTACTCTAAATGTGGCAAATGTCGCAGCATGTGCTTCAAGAGCCTGACTACGTTGCTGATCCACAGAGAATAGTTGCATGTTTCCTTTTACCAGCTGCGGCCTCTACAATCATCAAAACATAATATCATCAGTTAAACAATTAATAACCACATAATATTTGACCTTCAAACTCTCATAAGTTAAAATAAAATAAAAAGAACCATCTTCAAAAGTAGATAAATAATTGTAATAACTGCAGATAGTTCTATTAAGGTATTTTTATATTTTAAAAAAATCCTGAAAAGGGGAAACAGAAACACTCCTGAGCTTGGGAGCAAATGTACTCCTAGCACTTTGTACCCAAAGTAAAGAAACCCCTCCAAAGTACCCAGTGGTTGCACTCCACAAATAAACCAAATAAAAACGATCATAAGGGTTACAAACTAGGTATAGAGTTGAGTTACAAAATATGAATAGAAAAGTTAGGGTAAATATAAATAAATAACAAAATTTTGATAATTACGTATCTTAACATCGTACTACACAATCAGAAAAATTCCATCCAGACAATAAAGCTAAAAGCTAATTCATAAAATTACAATCAGAAGCATCAACATGTTGTATATTTTGAGTGCATCAGCATGTAATTCAAGATGTATAAGCTAATTTATAAAGTTGCATCAGCATGTAATTCATAAGATCAGTTAACCACTGCCCAGCTTATTTGGTGAAAAAGAGAGACGGAGAGGTTTGTTAGACCAGCTAAGCATTGCAAAAGAAGTCCATCCAGGTGATTGTATAAACTAATTGATTACATTTCAAGCACCTCAATACAATGTCTATGTCCTCCTGACAAACAGTCACCTTACAATAAACCCATAAGATTAGTAACTCTGCAACTCAATGTGCTGACTGATAAACACAGGGATACAATTGAGGAAATTGCTAATACCTCAAAAGTAAGGGATAAAAGCTGCTAAAGGAAAGAAATTACATACCTCAGGTGAACCAGGAGCAATTCCAATCAAAACCAGCCACTTTTCGCTAGGATCACAACGATAATTGATAATTTGATTATTTGCCAGATTAGCTGTTCGGTCAAACATCTTCACTGGCTGACTATCACCTAGATATGAGAAATGGTAAAACTATTATGTTTACAATTCAAAATGAAAAAGCAGCAGCAAATTGTATGAAGTTGGAGTATGATATGTGAAACTGTCAAAATCAGCTAAAATTACAAAAGAGAATATGCAATAGAACAAACTGTTTATTCATGGGAAATTACAGTGTCTTACCTTCAATAGACCAATGATAAACAGAGGTATGAGTGACTAAACCTAGCAAATTTGGCGTTATCCACTTCCAAAAGACAACCTAAGGACAATGGAGCACATGATAATTAATAATCATGAATATAGTCCAACACATTATCCACAAGGAGATTCTTAAAAGGGCACATTTAAATCATTTACAAAAATTGCACCTGCTCAGTCATTTGATGTGATTTCATTTTGGCTTTCATTTCTATGTTAAATACTTGCAAATGATCCTGAGTGGTACCCGGAACTTGTGCTGCAAATAAAATGTCATACTCATGAAGCAAACGAAAACTATATGTACATATAATGCAGTTGACCAATCGATTAATTTTCAAAACGACATGAACCATAATGTTGACGATGTCACTATCAAGAGGTGCATGACTTGTGGATTGGGCTGTTACTACCCCTTTCCTTATTGCCTGAACGACAACATCAATACATAAGATATAATTGGAGACTAGTAATACAAACCAAAATCTTTAAACTTACCTTTAAGCGCAAGAATTCTGGTATTAGGGTTCATCAAAGCAGAATCAGCAGTAATGGGCCGTCGCAAAGGCTGCATGGGCATGTTCAAATCGATGATGACAACGCTATTTTGAGGTGCTGTTTCCCTGACACATATGTACTTATCCGATTCCATCGTTACATGATTAAATGTAATGAATTGCGGGTTAATTCCAATGCTAGCCAACTGCAATCGATAACCAAATGTAAATCAAATAACAGCATACTGAACAGCCCCTCATCCTATAATCCATAAACAATTAAAAAACTGAAAAGAATCAAATTTCACAATCGGGTCTTTCTAAAGAAATGGAGAAAATGATGCGTGGCACGAGGATCTGAAGTTCATTGGAGGGGTAAACACAACATAAGCCCAAAAATGCTTGCCGAAAAAAGCTCCAATTTTGATAATGGAATTGCGAATTGGGGAAGAGAGGAAAAGGGAAACCAACCGTTAAGGTCTCTTTCATGGCGATAGGGGCATTGGCAGCCATGGTGTCAGGATCAAAGCTCCAGAAAGAGGGAATTGAATGAGAGAGAGTGTTGAAATGTGACGAAGACTTTTGGTTACACTGCGAGATCTGAAGTAGCGAAGCCCAGAAGAGAGAGAGAGAGAGGGAGGGGGAGAAGAAGAGGGAGAGTGGAAGGACCAGAACGGAAACTGGGGGTATAATAGTAAGGAGAATCCTTCTAAAATGCTTTTGCTTCTTTTATGTGTTTTATTTTTTTTCCAGCTTGTTTTTGATCCATTTTTCTGTAAATTATTGGGCTTGAAGCCTTTAGCAAAGAGGAAAGGCTAGGCAGGGTGGGTCTGGACTTGCTTGAAAAGTTTAATTGGGCCAGACAAAAAAAATCTTAATTGGGTTTACTGTTTCTCGACTTGTGTTACCCTATCCCAAAGTGAATGATTTTATCTACCCCTTCATTAAATTAAATCCATCCAAAAATAAACGGGGAAAAAATTGTGTATAATTTTATGTGTTTGTTATTATATTTTTTATAATAAAATTATGAAATTTGAAATAAATTTTTCGAATAAGATTAGTTATAAAAAAAATGTTCACATATTATATTTTTATTAAGAATGCAAGAAGACTTAAAAAAAATCTAAACCTTGTAAAAAAAAATACTAAGATGAGTCCTCGTAGCAAATATAAATAAGAAATTAGACTAAACAAGAATTCACCCATTCATAGAAAATGTTAAATTTGGGATAACCATATGATATTTTTATTTTCATTGTTTTTACATTTACATTTTGTCGTTAAAGATTTAAAATTGTTGTCCCTATCTCAATTTTCTATAATCTTGTATGAAAATTTATCTCAAATTCATTTATAAATTCGAAGAGAGCCCAATAACCAGTCTGCAATTAAACTCCGCAGAAAAGATTATAGCTCTGTTTAGTAAAAATAATGTATAAGTTAATTTAAAATTTATAAATTTTTAACTAATTTAAATTATTCAAATAAACTCGTTTATTAAATATCTCTAATTTGGTCAAATAAATTTATAAACTAATCAAATACGTTATAAATTAGTTTATTAAATTTATCAAACACACTCTGTATGATATGACATTTCGAATGAGTTAATTAACTCATCCAGCGTAGTTTAGCTCTAAAATAGTGAATCCTTATTGCATGCATTATAGGCTATTTCAAATTTTTTTCTTATTTATTTATTTATCTCTCATTGTAATTTAAACTTAAATTTTTAATTTTATAACTCTAATATTATTAAACCGAATTATTTTAATCTTATTATTATAGCAAGTAACACTCTATAAATAAAAAAGTTATTAAATTAGTATAGTGTTAAGAATCAATTTAATTCAGAAAATTAAGTTAATAAGTGAAAAATTATTAAAAAAATTTATCCTAATTTTTAACATATCCCTTTTTATAAACTTGTTTGAATTTGAATTTTATTTTTTTGTTTAAATTTTGTTTGAAAGTAGGGGTTGGACCATTGGAATGCACAAACTCTAATCCAACTCAAAATTTTAAACTGATAATAACTAATGATCTATTAATAATTTTTATCACCACATCTAGGCAGGAATATTGTGGTAATTATCATGGTGTAAGGATAGCACACGCGATGTTAGATTTTGGACAAATGAATATTAAATTTTCAAAAAAATTAAAATTTATGAGATAAATAAATTAATATAGCTATTTATTAATAATAAAAAATTACTTACAAAAATCAAATTGAAAATACTTTGACCACCTATGGTGTGTATTTTAATTTTTCACATATTTGAAAAATTATATATAAAAAAATTATTTTTTATTTTACCAAGTCATATATAATATAAATTTAAATATATATTTTTTATATTCAATCGTCTTTAAAAAATTTTGCAAATATTTAATAAAAGTAAAATCTTCATTTACCAAATTTTTTTCTTTTTTTTTTTAATAAAACCCCAGATATCATCTTTAAGTTTACGTTAATGATTGCAATAATTTTACCGAGTGAATTGAGTGTTATATAATTGGCCATATTTAAACGATGTTCCATTCGTTGAGTTAGAAAAACGACTCCACGGTGTCCATAATTTATTTGCTTCGACTGATTCTGTGGGCTTCTAGATGATTTTCGGAGCCTCTCATTCATCGACACCTCAAACTTATAAATCTATAAAATTCTAGAAAGATCCTAACTAGCCCACCAAATTCTCCTCTAACTTTGCTCTCAGTGTCACAACTTCACCTTTAAACAATTGGCAGGCGAACTTTTATTGGCATCCACCCACCGCAGAATGCTTCCCATTTTCTAGATACTCATAACATTTTCGTGGCTGAAAATATTATAGACGTTAGGTCTCTATATAATTGTCTATATTTTATTTTTGTTACTTGAATATTATTAGATTATTAGTTATATAAGTCTTTTTTAAAGTCTGAAAACGTTACTTTCATGATGAGGTCTGTAATCTATATATTCAAAGGTCTAAATGATTAATTTTCTATCTTTTGAATTTAAAAAAATATTTGATAAATTATACCCAAAAAATATATTTTCTTTCTAGGCTTCCACTCCCAATAGTTATATTCATCGTTTTGACATGATTCTTCTTGATTTCACGCATACTCTATAACATCATGGCAGAATTAGATTATTAGGCACCCAAAAAATTTCATGGTGACACTCAGCTCCATTATTAACGAGACATTTGAATTTACCTTGTAATTGTTATAGTTATCAATTAAAGATAGTCTGATTCAATCTACACGAATTAATTGTAAAAATAAATAAAGTTAAGTTAACTTCTTCTTTTTTATAAAATAAGATGTCATTTTAATTTACAAATTTTTACAAATAAAAAAATTGTTCAACTTTAAGGTTCTAATCTGACTAAAAGTAAAAAACTGATATATATATATATATATATATATATATATATATATATATATATATATATATATATATATATATATATATATATATATATATTAATCAATTTTATAATTATATATAATTTATTTTAATGTTATGGCCTTTTTTTTTTTTTTTTAAATTTCGGTTTCTCTTTGAGCGTTGCATTTATTGACACGGAACAAGAAGCAGTGGGCACGCTTGTTGTCCCGCATGGTAGATCAAACTATCTTGCCCAATTTGTGGACTCAAATCACACTGCAAATTGTACCAGAGAAAACCCCCTAATTGCAAATTCATGTGCAGCTAGCTTATCCTGCTGCGAGCCCCTCTGTGCCATATGCCGCATCTCAAACACAGCCCTTCATATCTCTTTCTCCAACTCCATGACCCTACACAACTCCAATATCCTGTCATTTTCAAATATCACATTTCTCCATCAACAAACAAATTATAATGAATCTTTACGAGTTGGGTCATTTGCTCTGTTGTGTGTTTTTGTTGCTTTGATATGTACATACTACTTGCAAATGCTTCTCAACTCTTACTTTTATGAACGTGAAAGGATTAATTCTTATTAACGTGCATGCTACCCGAACCTAACACTACCTAACCGGCTACTAAAAAAAAATACACTTCCTTTCATTTTTATTTTATTTTTTTAAATAATTTCCTAAGATTCGGGTTATTTGAGTGCAATAACATAAACATTAATGTCCCTGAAACAAAAGAACATGATTTTTGGCACATGTCCATGAAAAGTATGGAATATAAATAATCAGAAAAAATAATATATTTAAATATATTGGAAATAAATTTAAACAATGTGATGCTTTTAATAATTTACAATACAAGCTGTAAATGCTTATTATTCTTTTCATCCGCACAACTAAATCTCCCTTCTCTGTCCCATACCGACAGCTCCAACCAGCTATACTCCCAGTCCCGTTGCACTCCCTGTGATCACACCGCCACACCAACCACCTCCTCCCACCCAATTCCTCATTTTCCGGATTTACCCTTTCAGTTTTTGATCTGCTTTTACCTACCGAATATTCCCGACTAGTCCCTACTTTCATTCCCTCTTCCACCCTCGTCCAATCCGGATATTCCGAACCGATCCCTTCTTCTTCGCCCCCCCTCCCACTACCACCATCCCCTGCTTCGCTTTTTGTTGGCTCTGTGTTGGATGCTAATTCCCTCACCGCCACCCACCCCTCTGTTTCCCAATTTGCCCTCAACGTTGTAGCTAATTTATCAATTCTTTCCTTCGCCGAACATCGAGCATCGAATCTGATTACTTCTTCTTCGTCTTCCTCGACAAACTCTGAGTTAACCCAGTCGAGAACGCACCGAGGAGACGAGTCCACGAGCTTATTGGGTGATACGGAGGACAAAAACGGGTGCTGCAGCAGTTGATCACAGCTCCACCGCTCCTTCGGTTCCCTCCTCAGACACTTCTCAAGGAAATCCCTGCCGAGTTCCGACAATTGAGATGGAAACTCGGGTAAGTCACCAGAGAACCCGATTCGACTCAGCGTGTCAGCGCCGTGGTCCTCCCATGCTGGCTTCCCGTTGACCAGCTCGATCACCGTGCATCCCAAGGACCACACATCAGACTCTGGCCCCTGAGACTCCCTCCGAATCACCTCCGGAGCCATCCACAACGGGCTCCCACGCGGTAGAATCCCCACCGCAGACCCTTCGCCGGAGAAATCCATCGCCGAACCGAAATCAGCCAGCTTGGCGACGCAGCCATTGGGCCCCACCAGAACATTCCTCCCTTTCACGTCGCAGTGCACGACGCCCCTCGAGTGGACGTGCCTCAACGCATTCACCAAGCACCAGGTGTAGTACCTCACTAACCGCTCGTCCACGTCAGCGTCCTTCCCGCGATTCCGAGACGCCAAGTCAGCAAGGTTGCCACCGGGCAAGTACTCCAAGTGCAAATTCCGGTTGGAGGTGGCGGCGGCGGCACCCTCGCACGTGACATCGTCGCCGATGAACCCCACCACGTAAGGCGACGACAAACCCCGGAGAATCCGAATCTCATTCTCCAAAGCCTCAACCTGAGCTGGTAACCCCGTCTTAAGATCCACGGACTTGACCGCAAATACCCGACCGTCCGATTTGGCAACTCCAACACTGACGGTGCCAAACGCCCCCTTACCAATACACTTGCCTCTAACCCACGAAGCCATCGCAGAAGAAACTGAGCTCAACTTCACGTACTTTTTAAAATTGAAATGGCGTGTGCTGTTTTGTTGAGGGACCAAATGGCAAACGGGGGTATATATATACAAGTGCGTGTTTGGTCTAACACTCGGTGTTGGATTTATGCTTTTTTTAATTCTTTCCCAGTCCAGCGTGGAAATTAAAAGCGGATAATAATAAAGAAAAGCGGTGAAGACGTTGAGGTGGAGACATGAGGCTGGGAAGCCTCGAGTGGTAATGCTATTGACGTAAATGGGGGATAGTGGGTTTCTTTCTTTCTCTCTCTGTTTTGTTTTTTTAATCCTTATCCATAAGATTTAATTTTGGGTTCAATCGGAGCCGTTGATCATAAGGGATTGTTTGGTATTATTACCAAACGCAAGTTTTTTTGTCGTATTCCGAAGAAATGGTATAATTTCAACATGTGGTGGTCGTGGGCAATGTTGGCTTTTCGGTTGAGAGGCAGGTGTTATTGTTGGGTAAGATAAACCGATGAAGAAGAGAGTAGAGAGTAAATTGGATGTAGATAGGAGCAGTGGCTTGCGTGGCAGAAACATGTTGGTCCACGTAGGGGGTAAAGAGAGAGAGAACGGGGATGTCTGGATTCCCACGATGCTATTATGTGGCTTTAGCCACACAGAGTTTGGTTAGAGTAAAAGTCTGTTGACGTGCACCACCAGCCTCCATTTGATATTATATCATTAAACAGTAATTATTATTGAATATAAAATTAAATTTTAGTTTTGTAATTTTGTGAGGAATTCGGTGGCATATGGAATCGCCAGATCAAGTCGTATCTTTATTAATAGATCAAAATACAGCCTTGTGGGATCTTCTTTTTTCTTGTGTTGGTGTGGTGATATTATTGGGACAATTTGGCACGCGGTTCTTCACTTCCTCATTAAGCATATGCCTCTTGGTATTACATCTTTATTTGTAGTTTTAATACATAGATAAAATTACCCTATTATACTGTTTTTCCCTAATTTCGCCTATAAAAAGAAATAACCAAACCCACAAAAACGACAAAATCAAATTGTATTTTGCACCCTTTGCTGTTAAATTTTCCCTTTTCAGAATTAAATTCAAGTTAAATTATGTGGAATAATTAGATTATGGTAATAGGGGATAGATAAACATGCCCCCCTTTTACGATTGTTTTTATTTTAATATAACTTTTAATGGTTTCGTGCATGCAAACTAAAGCTTAGTGGGTTCAAGAACTCTTGTGGTTAAGCCACTTGTAGGCATATGAGTGTTTGGGAGGGGCATTTGAATTGAATTGAAATTGACCAAAAAGGGGATAAAATTATGGAGCGAGCATTACGCTAGGGGAAGGGAAACTAGGGATGGAATTGCCCATATAAATTTACGTAAAATAAAAAGAAAAGTATTAAAGGGAAACAAAGATTCAATTTTCTTATGAACCTTAAAAAGGCAAAGACTAGAAGCAAGTTGTGTTCGCAACACTTTGCAAAATGGCTTGCGAAGAAACAACTCGAGGTGGTGCCCACCATTAAGTTCCACAATACAAAGGTGGCTAATTTCCATGGCACGGCGGGATTAGACAGGGGACGCGTATGTAGGAATGGTTTCTTAGTAGCTTCAACTTGGATCGCTTTCCCCGCGGAGAAACACCTTGGGAGTGAACACGTTACGTTGTCCTTGTAATAACTTTTTCACATAATGGTAGGGATGATTTTCAAACTTTATATAAAATTAAAATAAATTAGAAATTACGGGGTGAGTTTGGATGGGGTTGTCGTTATGATCAGGGTTAAGGAACGTGCTCCAGTATATTACGGGACGCGTTGTGTTGTGGCCACTTCTTATTGGTAACCATTTTCAGTCATAAGCGAGAAATTTTGAAAAAAAACTTTCTTGAAAACGTTAAAAGCCGATAATTTAAAAAAATATAAATGTATTGGCCACAAATATATCTAAGCTCATGCGTATGTATATGGGTGAGAATTTAATATATATAAGACTTTCGTAATTTTAAATCTACATTTCTCTATACAATAAACATTTTTTAGTAATTTGATTCTAATTAAATTTTGAATTCTCAATTTTAAAATTTTTTAATATTGCTGAATTAATTGAGTCATTAATATTTTTCTATTAAACTTTGAACAAAAAATAAAATCTCTCTCTCTCTCTCTCTCTCTCTCTTGTTTTTTAATTTAATTCGTAAAAATATTAAATTATATTATAAAATTGAAGAGAATGATTAATTCCCTTTTAATTTCTTCAAATTCAAATTCTCCATGGCCAAAATGACAATTAATTTGAAATGAAATTGTATTCCCACTATATTAAAATAAAGATTAGGATAAGGTGTTTGAACCGCGTCTTAAAAAATAACAAGAAAAAGAAGTGAAAGACGTGGAATCCATTGTTTATGTTTACTCCTCAAATTGTCCAATAATGTTGTGAATATTCGGATCTAATCCTATTGGAAGAGATAAAAGGAATTTTTTAAAGAAAAGTTTAAGGAAAAAGGAAGGGAAGGCGTAGTTGCATGAATGGTGCGGAGGTTTGTCACGGAAGAGCGAGACAAAAGAGCAGACACTAATGGATAGGATGAGTGGCATGCACCATATATATATTTACACTCCACCTTTTGCGCCCGCCCAACATCCAAAGCTTAATGCCCTCTCTCTCTCTTGTTCCGCTTCTGGCGTTCCATAAACTCTGCCGCTCTTTACAGCCATGATTTACATATGGTGCTTTATGCTTTCACGTTTCACATCACTCCTCCAATTCCTGATTAATCATTTACGGAATACACTCTTATATCATAAAAATTTAATAATAATTGTAGGAGAAATTTATATTTTCTCATCTTAATTTTTGTAATTGATCTTTTGATTAATCTCTTTCATTAATCTTTATTTCTTATTGTTTGAATTAAAAATTGATTTTAACCGTAATCATATAAAATTATAATAATAATTTTATATAGTTATTGTTAAAATTAATCTAATTTAGATCATATAGAAAAAGTATAATTTTTTCATAACTTTGTGTTTTTTATTTATTTTTTTTGTCGTGAATGATTAGTGTTATAATGCATTTCACCTTAAAAAGAAGTTTGATATATTGTGAATCGGTTGATATTTTTATTAAGAGAGTTGATTGACAGCGAAGATGCTTAGGAATTGCCTGATTTTGCAAATCTACTTATAATATGTCGCTTATTGGATAAACTCTTGTCATGACTCCAATCACAATTCCCTTTGACAAGGGCTTGATTTATTCTAAATCTGTTCGACAGCTTGGCCACATCTTGTCTTGGCATCAAAATGAAGGGGAGATTCTTGTTTTATACAGATTAGCCATGCATGAATTCACAGCTCGACTGTATAAAGAATAATATTTCATATATTTTGATGCATGCTAAAGTAATTGCATAATTAGTCAAATAATCGTGCTCAAAACCCCCATAATATATAGACATATTTAAATAGGTTAGTTAAACTTAGATTTAAATATATCCGTGTATTCATTAACCTCAAAAACACATTTAAATAGGTTAGTCAAACTTAGATAAAATCACAAGTAATTAATAAATGCGAGCTTCGTGAGAGTTTATTTATTTATTTATTGTGTTTTGTAATTTGATTCTATAAAAAAAAAGCGTCCTTATGTGCGAGGTTGAATCCTGATAATCATTCCTCACATTCAATTGGGAAAAATAATGGGGTCATTGATCGCGTGGGTCAAATTAATTATTTGCAGCAGCGAACATAAAACGAGTGTTTTTTTTTAATCAACTTTTTATGTCAATAAGATGATCTAGGCTGTCATTTTTTTTTTATAATATTGCTGTTAGAAAACACATAAATTTTTGTACATTTTTATAAATTTATTTTTGAGTAAATTACTGTTTTCTTCTATAATTAATACACATGTTACATGATTCTTTTTTTTTATTATTATAAAAATATATACAAATCTTTTTTAAAAAACATTGGCTAGAGTGTTATTTTATTGTTTATGTTTCTTTCATAACATATTTTTAAGACATTTGAATTTAGTTGTAATATATTTTTAATTTTTAATAAAAATTTGTTTATATATTTTTTATAATAGAATAGAGAGTAATATAATAAATATATTAATTAAAAGTTAAACTTTTTTTATTTTTAATTTTTAATTTAAAAAAATTGTATACATTTTTAAAATAAAAAGTGACTGTCTACTACATATATTAGTTAATAAAGGACAAAATAATTTATTATTTATTGATTATTCTATTAAAAACCCAAACTTTCTAATAAAATTAAAATGTGAACATACAATGATTAACGCGTCAAACCATATATTATATATGTTTTGGCTTTTTTGAATCTGCAGAATAAGTACTTGCAACGGTGCTATTTCGCGGAAAGTACAGGGCAGACAACTTATTGGGAATTGCATCCCATAAAGCAAAAACACGAGAAGAAGTCGGATATTTTAATAGAGGGAATGCCAATTTCATGGTGGTTTCAAAAAAACATATAAAGTCCAAGGGTGCGTGTTTCATGAGGAGCTGTAAATCACGTACCCAGTTGTTGATTGGGGCAATGCCCGATTCTTCTCTGAAGGGGAGAAGCACATTCAGAGAGATGCCAACACCGACAGACAATATCCCATGTAGTACAAACACTGCACGTACAAATTTTTGTCGGTGATTAGATCCATTTGGTTGGAGTTGGATACATGAATATGCTCCTCTTCCTGAGCTCATTCGGTTCGTACAACTGTTGTGAAACATGTTGCGCGCCTTCCTCGAAGCGTCGCCAAAGTTGAAGGCGTCCTCTTCTTATAACTCAACTCTTCAAATGCACCTTCGCAATATCCTTCGGAAGCTTTGCCTTTTTCTTTTTTTCATTTTTCCGCCATTCGCAAGTCAATCTCAAGTCAAGCCGCATGCCATTAGAAATATTCTTATGTTTACATGACAATTTATCAAATTTCGACTTTGAATTCTCAAAAAATTTGCAAAAATTAAATTTGCCACCCAACTCATGTTAGCTCCTAAACCAAAATGAATATGAAAATTGGATTACATCAACCAGTTCAAGTAGAAAAACAGTGAATTAGCTGGTTCTCCAATTACATTATTAATTTGTAAAATAAGTTATGGAAAAGTTGATAAGTTTTTTTTATTTAATTTTGACTGAAATTTGAATTTGAGATTATAAATCTTAAACACAATTCTAACTAGTTATGCCCGAAGCCGTTACCGTGACCACACGAAGGGGGATGACGAAAGCAAAAATGGTAATTGGGGTGAAATCGTAATAAGTTATTGAGAATTATAATTGCTTAATTAATGAAAGTTAATAATTTTAACATTAAGTCACAATAAATATAAAAATATTTATTTTTTTCACACACAATATTTAAATATATTTTTTCATGAAGACGTATTGATTATTTAAAAATTTTATTATGTTTTTAAGTAAAAAGAGTGATTTTTTTTATCAATACACTTTATGTGAAAATGACTGACTTTCATATAATTAGTGGCAAAGTTAATATTTATATATATATAATTAAATATTAATTTGATCATAGATGATTTGTCGTTAAATCACTACATTGTAAATCAATGTAAGTTGTGATCATAAATTTATTTTTTAAGGTGGGGAAGGGCGAGGCGATGCATTATTCGGTGTCAAAGCGGTAGCTAAAGACAAGGAATTTAGGATATAATTCTTGATCGTTATTCGGTGGTGGTCGGCAGGGGACGAAGTCTGCTGCAAAAGGCCAAGAAACTTGGTCAATTTCTACGGGTTCAACCGCTTCCACCAATCGTTGCTCCTTCTAAACCATAAACAATCCCGTTCCCATTAGTTTTGCCTAACAATTTCTAGGTGAAACAATTTTAAATTTCCTTTTTCTTCGACTTCTTGAACCTTATCTCAAAACTCAGTCACCCAACAAACACAACACCAATACCAATTCTATTTCCACACCACAAATTCCTGGCTTTCGCTCAGTCAACATCTAATTCAGAACCTTTCGCTATTTTTGAAAGAAAAAAATAATCGGAGTGAGAATATGGCAACGCAACCCATTTGCATTATATAAGTATTTTCCACTTACAGTCTCCTTAAAATTTAAAATTTCGATTCAAAAGGCACTCTTTTTCCCATTAGTTTATAGGCACAATCTACATAAGAAGTTTGAGTAGCTAGTTTAATTTTATATTATATCTGACTTCGTACACTCATGGTGGAATTTTCATTTCAATAGTTGTTTGACAATGTAATTTAAAAATTTTTCATTCAGATTTTGAAGTTGTCGTCATGTCAGTTTTCTTAAAAAAATTGGTTGAATCATAGTTTTATATCATTATGTACTTATCACGTTAATGGTCGTAGCAGGCACTTTTATTCTCAGAGATGATCCCTTCTCGATACGTACATGATGAAGTTGCTGAACTTCACCCTTAATCTTTAGAAACAAACGAGTAAAGAAAGCACACCAGTTTTCATCCATTATAAGATATATCCAAGAAAGTTAGCTAAGTTAGTAAAAAAAAAAAAATGATATCTCTTCTAATTAACTGGATTCTTTTTAGAAGCACTGCGAGAGTAAAACTTTGAATCCCTCAAAACAACTTGAGAGAAAATACATATTCAAATCATCCGGGGAGAAGAAGATTTATCCTCGAATAAAGTATGAGGGCCATCCTTGACCATAATCAAGATTCAAGCTACTCATTAAAGGGCGGATTAAGTTGTGTGACAAACCTCTCGCAACTTTAGCTTCATCTATAATCAAGTAACAATAACTAGGATGATCCAATAAGGCATAAGAAGCTCACTAAACAATCCCCCGTTCAATCAAATATCTATCCGTTTTTCCCCGTTCATATGACAGAAGGGTAACTTAATCTGCCTTTTAATTTTGAAGGAGAGATTGTTTGGACTTTGGATCTTTGTTTGCAATAAAGAACATCGCTATGATGGACTCAAGAATACCAACCAATAAGGCAGCTATAAAATATCACAAATTTGATTCAACTTCAATTCAAAAAATGAACGTAAAAGATAATCGTAAACTTATTACATCAAGTTCAGTACAAAAAAAATCCAGTGTTAATATCTCTCCCGTCAGCTACGGGTACAAAAAATTCAATAATCTGTACTCAGATATATACAGGGAAAAAAAAAGCTACTCTTAACATAAAGGCAGCGTCTTCTTTCCTTTAATCATAATCGGGTTCGTCATTTTCGTCTTCTGACCAAATCTACTGCCAAAGGCAACTCAAGAATGAAGAAATAAAAGGGAGCCCTACTCCTCAACCTTGCTTGAGCCATGAAGCTCCCCGGCCGAGAATAAAATCCCTAATAGTGTGTAGTTAGTTGAATTTCTTCTCTTGTGCTAATGTAAAGCTTCATATATAGTGCTCCAATTTGATTAGCATAACACTTATATCATCAAGACAGCCTCGTGACACCGACAGATCCACAAGCTTTTTACAGGCCAACAATGGCTGTGGTATATCACTCTCTATGCAAAAAGAACGAGCGATATCTACTGCTTCCTGATTGGCGACCTGGAACCAGAGTGAAAAAGAGAAACTTGTTAAGTTTATTGATAAATGCTTAAAAGACTATGACCATTATGATTAATTGCTAAGGTCCCATACCTTTTCCCATAATCCATCTGAAGCTAATATTAACAAATCGTGTTCAGGTTCAATTTTGAGAACTTTAGTCTCAGGTTCTGCTGTCACCCATTGCTTTAGGTGTCGATCACCGATCCCTCTAGATACAGCTAGAGATCCCTGGATCCTCCAAACACCACGGCATAAATCAACATAGCCACCCTACAAAAGAATTCAAATACAATTAGTTCAGAAACTGATGAAATTACCTCAAATATATGTGTTCTAATAACCAAAGGCAGTGAGAAATTACTATCAGGATCAGATGCTTACCAGAGCTTCAATTCTGTCCCTCTCATCTTCCCTTGAAGGTCGGTGGTCGGATGTGAGGGCCTCTGCAGCACCTCCTCGGCAAATGACAGCGCGACAATCACCGGCATTGGAAACTACGAGGTTACCGTTCCGAATCAAGGCTGTTACACAGCAAGAACCACCTCGGATATCCTCTTTTAAGAAATCAGAATCTGTGGTCAGGTAACCAAGCTTCACTGCCTCCTCAATATCATCTTCATCTCTCCTGATCATTTCATCCAAGACATTCTTTTCTAAGTTATGAGCAGCGAATTCTGCAGCTTTTGCTCCTCCATGGCCATCAAATATGCCAAAGAAAGCCTGTCATGATGATAACACCTTTGCATGTTAAACTTTATGGCATTTGCATCTATTTAGCATTTTGGCTCATCAAGCTAAGCCATATTTTAAAAACTTCAACCTTCTCTAGATTTCCTTGTTTCAACATTCTATAAAAATCAGACGCCATGGTTTCATTATTTAGCGGTCAATTTTCCAGAAGCTTTATGGGTTGACAACTTTGATTAAGCCATCAGAAAATATTTATTGCAAAATTATCAAGTTTTTTTTCTTCTTTTTTTGTTCTTCCTAAGCCTGACAACATTACACACAACAAAGTTAATTCACAATTATTCAATTTTCCAAATATTTCGGATAAAATTCCGAAAAGTTTACAATCTCAGGTCCTAGACATTCATAACTATCCGAAAGGGAAGAAAAAAAAAAGATGGCATTTTTTGGGAATTACCTGCTTGGGTTCTCCTTGGAGATCAACGGCAGCCGAGTAACGGTCCTCCATGTATTCTCTCCTTCCCCTCTTGCAATACACAGAAAACCCGTTTCCTTCAATCTCTATAACATCGCGAGCCACCGGCGCGGGCGTCAGCGGAGCCCCAAAGGCAAGAGACCCGACCGGTATATCAAGCCTTGCGGGTCTCTTCCTCTTCAAAACGGAGCCGGTCGGCGAGGTGGAGGATGACGGAGCCGAAGTCGAGGCAGGGGCCGAATTGGAAAACCCAAGGCGAAACCCGAAGGGGGAGGAGGGCGAAGAAGGGGACGAAGAAGAAGACGAGGAGGCAGGCGGAGGCTTAAGGTGGGCCAAAGATAGCGCAACTGCTTCAGCGGAAGAAGGGATGATGGAGGACTTGTTGCAGAAGAGTGAAGACACCCGAGAATTAGAAATGGCAACAGACATGTTCCTACGGCCTATGATGATGATGTCGTATCAATTCAGAAATCGTCAAAATCAAACGTCGAGCCTATCGCAGTTCTTTCTTTTTTGTTTTTAATCTTCTTCGTATTGTGTGTTGGAGAGAAATAAGAGAGGAAGGGGGGGTTTTTAAAGGCGGGAATGGAAATGGGCAATCGGGCTTGTAAGGGTTCACAATGGACCCCGCATATGCGCGTTCACAGTGCGTGAAGCCCCCAATTAAGGGTCAATCTTAAAAACGTTGTTTTGACCAGATGGTTTTTTGTTCACCTTTAGGAAATGTCTTCTTTGCCCCCGCCGCTCTTTGTGCGCAAAGCTTGGACCTTTTTATTTCCCTTCACGTTACGAAACATGCCCTTCGCGTACAACTTTTGAATCTTTGAATGTTATCTTACAAAAAGAATTAGGTATTCCAGAAAGGAAGTGTGGCGGTGCGGTTAGGGCATTATAGACTCAGACGAGAGTGTACGATGGACTTAATTGTAAAAGTAGGAAAAAAGAAGAAGATATTTTATAGGATTATAAGTTATATTATCCACCTATTATTTAAAATTTGAGATAATTTTACTGACGTAAGTTTGAATTTCTCTCAAACTTATAAATTAAGAAAAATTTTAACCTCCAATCGTCTTTGTTTAAAATAAAATTCTATATTTCTAATTAAATAATATAAAATTATTTGATTATTTTAATTAATTGTTATTATTATTATATATGTGATTAAATTTTTATTTTTATTTATAGAAAAAATTATTGGAATTTACATGGGTTTTAATTATTTATTTATGGTTTACAACTTTTGACGTGTCACGTGTATATTAAAAAATCGCGTTGAAGAAGTGTATTGTGAAGTAGAAGCCGAGTCCTGTAGTAGCTGGCAGGCCCAGCTGCACAGTGAGTAGATACCAGAGGAGAAAGCGGGACCCAGCGTGTGATAACGATTAATTAAGAAAATGGGAATGCTCCCAAAGAAGGCAACTTCGGACTATTTTCTCTTATGGGGATTAATTAAGAGAATGGGAATGCTACCAAAGAAGGCAACTTCTGACTAGTTACTCTTACGGACTGTTTGGTTGGAGGAGAGAGAAGAGAAGAGAAAGAGAGGGGAGGAGGAGTTTTTCAAAACTTCTCTCCTTTGATTCGGCATTTTGGAGAGGAGGGAAAGACATAAGATATGAGAGGCAAAAATTTTCTCTTTTTTTAAAATTTCTGCTCTTCAAAAATAAAAAAGATTTGAAGGAGAGAGGCAGCGCTGAAATCTTAATTTTTTAAAATTAACCTCTCTTTTTTTGTTTTTAATAAAAGATAAAAATATTAAAAAAAATACAAATTTTTTTAAATAAAAGAATAATAAATTAAAAACTCTTTATAAAAAATTTTAATAAAAAAAGTAATATAAAAAAAATTATTTTTAATAAAAATAAAATAATAAAAGTATAATAATTATATTTTTTTTACAAACTAAATAAAAAAAATTTATTATTTCTCTCATTCTTTTTTTTTTAAATTAAATTAAATAAAAAAAATTATTTTCTCTTCTCTTCTCTCTCCATTCTTCTATTGAACCAATCACACCCTTACGGATCTCCCTCCCCCCGCTCTCTCCCTTCTTTTCCCAAAGGCGCATGCACTCTCTCTTTTTTTTTTTTTTGTAATTTTTTTTAAATTTTTTTACTTTTTCTCTTCATAAACAAAATTTTAAAACTTTAAAATTTTATATCTATTTTATTTAAATTTATAATATTAAATTTAAATCGATAATTTTAAATTTAAATTTAAATACAAAAATTAAATTTATAATATCGTATTTATAATTAAATAAATAGAATTTTATAAAATATTGAGAGATATATTATCTTTTAAAAAATATATATCTTTTTTTTTATTTGATATTTTATTAATTATATATTTAAAATATTAAAATATAATATTTAATAAAGTTTAATTTGAGAAGTGTGTTATTTTTTAAAAAAAGTACTATTATTATAAATTTTTACTTAATTTTGAGAAATTTTGTAAATGACAATTAAGGAGAATTAGAACAACTGAACGTGGAATCCAACATAATATTCCATTAAAGCAAAATCCCAGCATAATTGCATACCATATTCATTAAAAACAAATTGTAGACTTTTCCCACTAAAACAAAAAAAAAAAAGGTAAACTAACACAGATAATTTAAATTGAAAGTGGTGGGATTTGCCAAAGTGATACATATTGCAATTCTAATTTATTAATTTTTTTCCTGCTTTAACGTTTGAAAACTACTATTTATTTCAGAAAAAGATTAATTATCGAGGCCGACAAAAAAAAATAACAGGTAAAATAAATAAAAATTTAATTATATAACTTTTAAATATACAAAAAAATTTAGTAAAAGTAAAAAAAATTCTCATAAAAGATAGTAAAAGACTTCTCTAAAAATCTTCTGTTTGCTTATTCTAATTTAACTTCTCAATATTAAATAAAACAAAAGCTCCATTTTTTTTTTTGGACTAGCAACGCCAACAAACACGGAAAGGACATATAGCCCAAAAGAGAAGAGAGACACAAAGAATGATGGGCTTACATATTCGACCCAACCCAGCCCTCTACAATCCAAAACCCATAAACTAACAAAGCAATACACTTTGCAAAAATTTAGAAACCTTTTATATTTTTTGAAAATATCTAGCTATCTTCATTATTTCTATCCAATCTCGCTTTTTTTCTCTAAAAGAGTCTTCAGTTTTCTTAGTAGCTGAGATGACCAATTTTCGTTTAGACAGCCCCTCTTCCATAGATTTTCCACCATGTGATCAACAATATTGCTTTCTTTCAGTATCCATTGGAATCTGAGTTTCCTTCCTCACTTCTTGCTTTCCTTAATTAGTTCTCTTATGTGAAAGAGTTTCCACATTTGAGTATTTCTCTTACAATTTTCTATTAGTCAATTACAATTTGATTTTAAGATGACTTAGTTAATTTTCAAATTCTATGCCAAAATAAAGGCTTTCTTCATAGTTTTAGCTTCAGCTTCTAAGAATGACAATGTCTACTACGACTTAACAGATCCCGTGAACTATCTTCCGTTTGAATCTCTAATAACCACTACAACATGGCTTTTCTCTTCAGGGTTTGAGAAAGATACATTTGTGTTCATCTTTATCCACCCACTATAAGGTACTTTTCATTTAGTGTTTTCTTTGCTCTTCTTCCTATCTCCTTATTCTCCAGATTTTTGTTGTCTGACTTTACTTTGATGGTTGCTAGTAATATTAGTAGACAAAGTCTAGTACTTTTTGATGACTCTGCTAGAGCCTATTGCTTGCTGTTCATGATCATACTCATTTCTCTCATTTCACATGTACCGCAGGAATATGAATAGTCTAGAATTCATGTCTTTTACCTCTAGGCCTTTAGATTCGTAGAACTCCAAATTTTCCCATATCCATCTATCTATTCTTGTTGTATCACACTAAAAACCTGAGCCAAACCATATTGATCTAACCCATTTACAATCCAAAAACAAGTGCTCAATTTCATGTGGCCTGTCTTTGCTTTGTCTTGAATAGATCCCGCTTTGTCTTTCTGGTCTGTTCCTGGTAGTTGGTCCATCCTTAATATTTTCTGTAGTCCAAAAATATAAACTCAGCTCTCTTCCCTCGGCATGGATTGATTTATTGAAAATAAGAAATGAGATATAAAGAATAAAAAAGTTCTAAAATTTTTAATAAAAGGAAATATCAATGAAAAATTACTCACTAACCTTTTAATATCCTCCCTTCAACATGAGAGATTTTAAACACCTGAACTATAAAACCTTTTAATATCCTCCCTTCAACATGAGAGATTTTAAACACCTGAACTATAAAAAAATCCGTCACTTTTCCTTCCCTCCGTTCTTTACCTCATAAGCTCTGGTATTCTCTCCTTTGATGCACGGGTTCTAATTCAGCCGTGGATTTCCAGTGCATTAATTTTATAACTAATAATCGGTATCGGATTACAAAGAAAAACCTTGACAAATAGTAAAATTTAATAAGTTGCTTTCCTTCAAATAACGGAAAGTTTTTTTTTTGTTAATAAATTCTAAAGCGAATTCATTTCCTGAATCAAAGTTAGAAATGAGTTTGCTAGATGGCACATAATGGGGATATCTGCAATTGTTAACCATTTTCTGTTTCCACCTTCACCAGCTCAGGCTCAGACTAATTTATTGGAGAATTTGTTCGTAGTGTTAGGATTTATATTTGGTATATAATTTGAACCTGTTACAGATTTCCATTTCCTGAATCAAAGTTGGAAATGAGTTTGCTAGATAGCACATAGGGATATCTGCAATTGTTACCCATTATCTGTTTCCACCTTCATCAGCTCAGGCTCAGACTATTTTATTGGAGAATTTGTTCGTAGTGTTAGGATTTATATTTGGTATATAATCTGAACCTGTTACAGATTTCCCTCCAGAAATATGACGTTTACAGTTCCTCTACTTTGGGATGTACCCCTTTTCTTCAGTTTAATTCCGTGTTTGTATTGTGATGGGTCATAAATGAAGTTAAATGCCTTCCCATGACTTGGGTTTTCAACTAATGGTATTATGGTTTCTCAAATCACATCTTTCAAAGTTCTATTTATCATCAAAATCCCATTTTCCCAAACATCAACTCCCTAGCGAAAGGATCTCTTCCAAAATCTAAGTCAAACAACTTTTGTCGCTTCCATCATATATATTAAGGAAGTGCAAAGCAAACAATGTCTCAGTGACCTATTATGAAGTAAATAGAGATAAGTGAAAAGCAAACAATGCCTCAGTGACCTATTAATGAAGTTAATAGAGATAAGAATATCAGAGTATATACCACCATTTAAACATCATCAGGATGGAAAACTCATTCTCATCCACGGCAATGTTTGCTGTGTATCAGGATAGAAAACTCTTTTTCATCCACAGCAATGTTTGCCGTGTAGGAAGGTGTCCTAAGATTTTTCCAACTCATCACCTGATATATGATATGGGAAAAGCAAGAAACCACAAAAATTAAATAACAAAGGGGAGGAGATTAAAAACAAAATAACATATATCAATCAAACACTTATCATACAACTAGATGTTACCATGAGCACAGAAGCATTCAAGCAAAAAGTTACCAATTGTCAGGTCACAATAAGCAAAGTTATCATTTAGTGTAAACTGCTCCATTTCCAGGTTGAAAAAATAAATGAAATATGCTAATTCCAAATCATTTACTCTCAACCCGTGAAAAAAAAATTTACAAGACATTCACATCATAGTTCACTTCAGAAATTATCAGTTGATTTACTGACCTGAGTGCCACAATGAACCAAAAAGAAAAACAAAACCCCATATTGATCAAAAACAGGAAAGGTATATTCAGGTACAAAAAGAAAGTTAACAATCACCCGAAGTCATCTCAGATCAAGAATGAGATTATATTACTTTGATTCATCCCCACATACCGGAATAAATCAGATTAAACCAAAGATCGCCATCCTTATTATAAGATCCCTGGAAACTTAAAACAAAACCACAATAGATATACAAATCTGTGAACACAAAATTATATTGAAACCAGAAGCCTTTTAATATTTAGAACACCCAACATCGTATACAATTCAAAAGCAACAACGATACGAATTCTGGGAGTAGTACTATAAAACTCAGTCCCTTAGATGTTCATTAACGATTGCGATCATATCCGCAAATCATTACAGGTCTGTAGGCTCATCACCGTTGTTTATCATATAAACCCAGTCAGTTAACTGACAGGAAAACACAAGCCCAGAAATCAAAAAGGTATCTTTTCAAGGAAATTTAGTTGCTCCAGTGTTCTCCCAAAGCAACATCAGAAAAGGGTTGCGGGAGAGATATGAAAAAGCAACACAATTGCTATCGCTTCAAGGGAACGAGTCAAATGGGAATGGAACAAATCCACAGTGACCAGATAATGAAGCATCTATAATCGAAATTCTCGAAGCCAAATAAGGCTTCAACAAAACATCACAAACAAAATTTAAGAAACGCACAAACTGAGGCTTTCAGCTCAGAAGGAATGTAAACCCTAATTTCAGCTACCGCTGAGAAGAGGATGAGAAATATGGGTAAAACGGCGCAACGGGCCTTTTCTTATAAGTGAATGGGTGGATTGATCGGACGGCTGAAACGAGATCCATATAGTTTAGAGGTTGAGATTCTTTCTGCCATCGGCAGGTTTTCCTATGTTAATTTTTTTTTTTTGGTAAAGTTCCTATGTTAAATAAAATCCTAACTAAATAATGAGGGCGAAATGCTTTAAAGTGTGATTACGTTATTTTTTTAAAATTTTTAAAAAAATAGGATTGATGATAAAAGAAAAGTGTAATTTTTTAACTAATTATATCTTTTTTATATTAAAATTATATGTTATAATTTGTTGAAAATTTTAATATTATATGTATATATATGTTTAATTATAGTAAATAAATATTAAAAAAATTAGTAATTATGGTATAACACAAAATATAAATTCAAAATTATAAGTACACCAATCTAATCGCTATTAAATGCACATTTTTAATCACCATATAAATTCAGTCCGACTCTAGCAACGACTCTATGCTTCAAATATCTTTTGGACATTATTCTATGCTTCAAATCGACCTTCTCCTTTTAGCAGACTTTTTTGTTTTTTGGGACAATATTTTTAGCAGCAGATTTTTTTGGACAAGTTTTTAACAGAAGATGGCTTGTACAAATTTATTCGGATTTCAAATGGGCCAGAAGCCCACAAAAGTACCATTATTTTAGGCCTACAATAGTACATGAACTTATGATATTTAGACTTGTTGTATTTTTTTTATAAAAAAAAGGAATAGAAAGAAAAAAAGTGCTACAGCCTATCTAAGCTTTTGTTTTTTGGACTGACCAGATCAGCCCTTGTAAACTAAGGCCCCCAAAGTCCCAAGCCATGTACCAATTCGGCTAACTGTACTTCACCAAAAAGGATCCGTAGGGCCAAGAGAGATATTCTTGACCCAAAAAAAAGACAGTAATTTTATGTCTTTGTCAAATATGCATAAAAATAAAAAATAAAAAGAAAGTATTTTTATCTCTTCCAAAACTTGACCAAGTAAGCTGAAAAGTATGGAATTATTGTGATAAGAAAATTATTGAAACCTAATAACTTATATATGATATTCTATATGATAAAAGATGGAAAATATAAAATAAAAAAGAGCATAAAGATATCTTGCCTGAGATTTTAATTGGAAACCATTTTTCCAGTGCAGAATCCTAAAATGTAGAAACAACTTCCATGTGAATGGAATTTTCTCGGTGAAATCATATTTTCCATTAAATGATTCTCTCTTTTCAAAAGTTTCCAAAAGATTCTTAAGAATATAAATTGACGATATGTCATTTTTTTTAATAGATCGTATAATTAGGTGTGATTTCTTTTGGAGTTAGCCCAATGAAAGTCATCAATTCAATTTATTTTTTTTGGGGCTCTTTGGTACAAAATTTGGTATAGAATCCACCTTAATTTGCCTGCCATTAAGTTAATGGGCCTCTTCATACGGCAACTTGACTTGGCTTTAAAGCCTAGTCATTATCCTCCTTTAAATTTTGCTATTTTTTTAATACCACATTCTCTTTCTTTTAATCTTATGGGTTATAAAGGAATCTCGATGACAATCTCGATTTGCCAATTCATTTCAATACCCTCTCACACCAGATAGATACCCTTAGGACGTGGAAAACATGGCATGGAAATGATACTTCTTGTTGCTAATTGCTTTATTTAATCACAATATTTACACACTTATTACTCAAATAAAAAATAAATTTGAGTTTAAATTCAAAAACTTTTGTAATATCAGAAATTCAAATTTATTAAAAAAATCCCTCAGTGAAAAGAGTAACTTCAATACTCAAAATGATATTAGTTCTATATAAAATGTTTGATTAGGAGAAAAAAAAATCACCAATTAAAGTAGAATAATTAGCACACTTATCTCTTTCTCTTTTCTTTAGCCTTTAACATAGTTATTGGAATAAAAGTTTTACTCAATTAATTAAACTGTAGTAAAATTGAGTTGCGTTGTGAACTAAAATATTTTGGATTCAATTGTTATCGGTGATTGTTTTGAATAACTTTTTTACTTCTAGTTGGCAAGAAAAAGAGTGGTATTTTTTCTAATGAATTTTAGTTTAATTTATTTGAAGAGCATTTTAAAGAGAGTTTATTTTAAATTTATAATCAATTTTAGTTTAATTATATTAATGAAAAGAAAATTTTCGTTTAAATTAAAATTAGAAAAATTATAAATATAGACTTCAAAAACTTAAAAAGAAGTGAAAGATCATAATTTACCTAAACATTTAACTATAAAATTAGGTAGATGAATGATATGAGTCATTCATTAGTTGACCAAATGGAGTAGTCCGGGTGCAGGACCACATGGTGTTTACCTACCTCTATTATCTGTATCTAACATAGAACAAATCTTAGCTAGTTAATCAGTGCAGTGCTGGAATCACATTCACTCCAGGTAAAGCAAGATAAGGCTACTTAGGGTGTGTTTGGTTTTGCGTTTGGGCAACGTGATTTTGCACAAACGTGATTTTTACAGAAGTTACAAAGTGTTGTTTCTGCAAAAATTATGGTTACACCAGCAGCAAACGGACTTTTTCTTTGATCCACCGCCAAACCAAACATGCACTTAGGCTAGGCTGTGGTCCATCTCTATAATGTATTATAACTGCTTCACATAAACCAATGTTTGGAGCCGAATCAAAACTCATATTTGAGTTATAAGTCCAATAAGTGTTTTTATTTTATTCTTTTTTAAAATTAATGTTAAAAGTTATTTTTTAAAATAAAATAAAATAAAAAATAAAAAAATTTGTTAGATATTATAATAAAAAATATTGATAAATTTTTATAAAATAACTTAAACTTTCAAACAGTTGTATCAAGCAAGTGGCCAAACTTGAATAAAGTTAATTCTTTAAAGATAAAGAACTTTGGATAACTGTCATTTTTTAGAGATAAAGAAGAAGTCCAACCCCGTTTCTTCGGTCATGTGTCGCTGCCAGCTTTATTATTACACACACGTAACTTCATCGTGTCGCCGCAAGCTACTATTTGTGAAGCTTCCAGCATTTAATTTGGTTCAAATTTTCGAGTGCAATAATTTTGGAGCTTTACCCACTAAACCAAAACTCTCTTCTTTAGCATTTATTTTTTGTATAGTGACATACTCGCATGTGATAATATAAAATTAAAGTGACGTTTGGTTCATAATTTTTATGTACTTGAAAATTTATTTATTATTTAACAATTTATGCGCTTTTAATAACAAGAATACATTAATTATTTCGTATATTTAATACTGGATATTTAAAAAAAAAAATGAGAAATTCACGAATCACTAGTCAAAATATTCGTTTTCAATAATTTTTGTTGTTGTGGGTATTGATGTTAATGTCTACGGTGCAAGCTCCACACATAACGTATGGGTTTTATTTTATCTGGCGCATCCGCCACATGCACATGATGCGTAGCGTCATTCGCCGCTGAAAATGTTGAACAATATGAATAATATAATAAATTCAGCTTCAATTAACTGCATGCGTCATTTGTTTGAATTTAAATTATTGTATATGAAGTTGTTCGCGAAATAGAAATTTGAAGTTAATTTAATATTCATAAAAAAATTAATTAAATATCTTTAAAAAAAAAGTATTTAATTACTATATATTTATTCATAATTATAATTTGGTATGGCATCAATGAAATGCTAAGTTAGTATAATTAATTAGTATGCAACAAGGTAATTAACCCCCCGAGACAAAAAAAAATCACAAGTTGATTGTGTTCATATTGCCTTTGTATTCTTTATTCATTTTTATACTTGTGGTAGTAGAATAGAATCTCTTATCCTGCAATAATTGATGACAACGTCAATATGCTTTGCTCAATAAGAAAAAACAGTTTAATTTCTTTCATACTTTGAAAGTTTCAGGATCAAGTTTTTTTTTTTAAAAAAAGTAACAGTCATTTTGATAAATTAAAAATGAAAACTTCTTAAAACATATCCAATAAAAAAATTTAATTGTCATTGTGAATTGTTTAACTCTTAACACTTTTGCGCTGACACTAAAGTAATACAAATTTTTTTAATTATTTTAAGCATCGTTATTTTTATAAATAATGGTGCTTAAATAAATAAAAAATATTTTTTTATTATTTTAAATTAATATTATTAAAAATAAATTTATATTATTTTAAAATTTTTATTTATATATTTATTATTTTAAAATTTATATTAAAAATTTTATTTTATTTAAAATATTATATTAAAATAATATTTAAATTTTTTATGTATTTATTGTTTTAAAATTAAAATATAAATAAATATGAATAAAATATAAAAATATGAGATAATTTATAAAATTTATTTAATAAATTTTTGAAAATTATATTATTAAAGTACAGAATTATTTAAAATAAAAAATTAATGATATAACAGTGTAAAATTTACTTAAAAAATCTTAAAAAATATCACCATTAGTTATATTCTTATATTTTTTTTTTTGCAGTGTTTAAATTGAATAATATTATAAAAAAAAAGAATATATTAAAGTTTGTGGTTAAATTACTGTTTATCAATAACTAAAGTCAGAAATAAAAATGAGCATATTAATTTTTGGTCACACCGCTTTCACTATCTGCCACTGCCATTAGTGATTCAGGAGCTCAATAATTTTGCAATGATGTTTTAAATTATAGAGATACCAAAAATAAAGTTCCAAAGAAGATAAGGCCGAGTTTGCATATAAGACAAAGCTATAAGCATCTGTACACGTGGGCTCTTAGGAGACGTTTGTGGTGGCATTTCACAGCCAGGCCCAAGCAATTATATTATAACGATCCCTCCCCGCTCCTTTTGATGCCGTTCAAATCTCCAATAAACACGACGAAGCTTCTGCTGCGTTTATGGTTAGCCCAAAGGAGCGGAAGAGGATATGCTCGGAGCTTGACAGGCTCAGACTGTACCTCTCTCCCTATCAAAATGTACCACATGTCCTTTTCCTCTTCATCAACACTATGAGTTGATAAGGCCTACCATATATAAAAACTTGACTACTTTAGTAATCTGACAAAGCATCCATGACTTTATAAAAAAGATAAGATGTGACTCATAGTTTCATAATTTGGGTATATTTTTTATAATTGTTTTTTTTTTAAATAGTTTGAAAATAATATCTTAGAATTATATATATTCGTGGTATATTTATTGAGGCAACAAAGTCGAATCAGTCCAATCATGTTTGAGAAGACTCAATTTATGGAGTTTAATCACGCTCGTCATACGCCTATCTATCTATTTATCGGGAAACACACTTTTGACCCAGTCACTTCACTTAACCAGTCCTTGAAGGTCCTTTCACCGTGAAGCTTGGACGAGTGGTCTGAAAATTCTATAGATAAAATTTATATGCCCTATTAATATTGTCGTTTTAATTTCATTTTCATTTTCTATCTTTGTGTATTTTTTATTATTAATTTTATTACATGATATTTTTTTATTATATAAATATATACAAATATTTTTAAAAATAAAAATTAAATACTATTATCATTTTCTTTGATTAATATCTTTATTGTATAATTCTCTTTTTTATTATAAATATATATATTAATATCTTTTTAAAAATTATTATAATTTAATTTAAATATTTTTTATAATAAATAATAAATAATAAATCTGTCATATTTTTCTTTTATTTTCTCAATTTTTAACATATTTTCTAAATAAACGAAATTGATATCTTAATATCTTAAATGAAATAATGAGTATTAGATAACACAAAAATTTAAAAAAAAATTGTAAAAGTATTATTTTATTTTATTATTTTTTTCATTAATAAAAATATTTTAAGATATTTAAATTAAGTTGTAATATATATTTTTTATTTTTAAGAGAGATTTATATGTATATTTTTTATAGTAGAATGAAAAATAGTGTAACAAATGAATTAATAAAGAGAATTTTAAAAAATATTCTATAAAAAAAATTTATAGAAATTTTTTTATTCTATATTTTTAATTTAAAAAACATTGTGTATATTTAAAAAGTTTTTGTGTTGCAAAAAAAATAGGTATTTGACAATTGAATAATAGTTGGTATCTAATTCTAATAGTATCATTTTTTCTAAAATTCTTCTAATTGACCAATTTAATTTAAATAATTAAATAAAATAAAATCATTATTCAATATATATTAATATATTTCTATTAATGAAAAAAAAATTTGTTACGGCACTATTCATTCATTCTAGTTCCTATTGCCTTCTTACTTATAATTTACATGAAAATGGTGAGTAAAAGCGATTAATTTGATTTAAACTTCACTTCTTAGTTCTTATCCATGCAATTATGAAAGAAAAAAAAATTCAATTTCGTGTCTTACTCTTAAATGAAATGATGGGACTAAATAGTAATTTAGTCAAAATTTTATGGGGAAGCTTCTGCTGTGACATAGTGATGGTAGTTTTTTTGGTTTAATCACCAAATAACTGTCCAATGTAATTGTGCTCCGCCACGCTTAGTCATTACACCCAACTATTTATTGTTCATGACTGTATGCCAGACTGGACAGTAAAATCTCATTAAAACACCATTTAACTAGAAAAGGGGCCTCTCAATATATATATATATAAAGCAAAGGATATAGCACTATATAGAAATTGGTGATAAAAGTATGATTAATTTTAGCATTTTTAAGTTTCCTAATATTTTATATTTATTATCTTTAACAAATTAAACACTCTCTAACTATGTTAATTCTCTCATTTTATTATATTTATGCAATTGCATTGGTTGTGTCTGCGAGACATATTAAGTAACAAGGTTTTATCATTACGATTAAGGAAAAAATACTAGTAAGGTTTATCAAAGAATGATAATTATCTTATATATATACATGTTAACTAATAACTAATCTAAGCCGCATATATAAGCTTCGTACTTTTCTACAAATATATGAAATCATTTTCCTTTTCTTAGTTTTGTAATTTAGTTTTAATTTTTTTATACAAAAAGTTTGAGATTCATCAGAAATGTTAAGTGTAAATTCGATCATTTATATGTCTCTTAAATTGAAAAAAAATAAAAGAAATTAAAAAAAATTCACTATAATCTTTGAGAAATATATATGGACTTCCTCAATTAAGGAGGATGTGCATGCTTTTGTCCATATTATCTATTACTAGTATGAAATACAAAACTGAAACTAAACGTTATGATATATATTTAATTAATTTGTTATGTAAAATAAATTAAGTTACAATATTTAAAAATAATTTATAATTTAATTATTTCTCGCACATTCTGATCAGATATATTGAAATGAAATAAAGAAACAATTATTAAGCAGTCAAGGGTTGAGAGCATGTCTGACGTAGGTTGCCTGTCTTTTCCGTGCTGCTAGTGTTGGGGGTTTGACCAATTTAAAAGCTTCCGTCATACCCTTTAATTATTTGATTAGTTGAAGGGTTAATTTATAGTATTACTCGACGGTACCCTGTATTCAAAGATCAAAGATGACGATCATCGATCGGTATCTCCTATCTCTAATATTATAAAACATCTAGTTATCAACTATGAATATAATTAATTATTTATATATAGACCTAGCTAGCTTATTGAATATATCGTTATATAATTACAATTATCCAAATTGTTAATTAAATAATATGCACCACGAGTTGCCTACAATTAATTTCTTAGTATTATTCGGGTTTCGTTAGAATCTAATCGTATATTCAATTGTCTTAATTAAATGAGTTTATATATAGTTAGGGTGGTAATCATGTGCGGTAGGAAATATATAGAATAGTATTCTCAATTAGAGTGAAAATTAATTAATTCTGTAAATACAAAGGCGAGAATTAAAAATGAATTAAGGAAGTCATTATCGATGGAGCCCTTCGCTCAAGTTGATATTATTAGGAAATAACGAAATGAAACAACGTAAAACGACCTAACGGAGATACCAAAAGACATAAAAGCATTGTTAGAGAAAGGGTGAACAATTATAGGTTGTCACCGACGTCTGCAAAAGAAGAACTCTATGTATCCTCTAAAAGGCACTAAGATTTGGACGCAAAAGAACGACGTTGTGTTCTGAAGCGATGTTTTCCACCACATATGATTTCTATGGACAAAGACACGTGATGGGTTTTAGGAAACAATTAATTTTTTTTATGTATTATGCTTAAATTTCTTAAAATAAAAATATTCACGTACCAAATGAAACATCAGTTTAAGTTTTATTTTATTTTCTTGGCCATGAGACACCGAGTTATATCGATCGTGGAAGCATGGCCTCCTAGTTAGCCAAAAGTCACCATAACGAGCACCCCGAATTCTATAACAATAATGTAAATAGGATGAGCCCCAAGAGATGTTTAAAAGCCACTCTGAAAACTTTGAAATTAATTGATAATTCCCCTCCCTCCCCCTCCACACACACACACACAAAAGAAATAATATAAACTTCTCCAAGAGTATAAAAATATTAAATATTATACTAAAGAAATAGGTAAAACAAAAATTATGTTTGCCTAACTCTCAGCGTGTTATTCGCAACATATATAAAATATCACTGCCTAATTCTCTTCGGGTATTCCAAACCAAACTTTATACCCATAATAAGTTATCAGTAAAATCAAGCAACTTGTTCACATGAAATACATAAAATAAAGCAACTTGATCAATGAAATAATAATGGGGAAAAAAAAAGATCAATGAAATAATGATTTTATATAGTTTTGCCTTCATATTTTTTTTTCTTTGCCATCATATATAGTTTTTTAAAAAAATTTGACATCCAATTTTTTAAAATCTAAATTTTTGTTGAAACTAGATAAATTTATATATAATATAATGTCTAAAACTGGCTCCATAATGGTATCTAGGTCCTAATATATACCATTATTGATCCTATTATTATGATGAAGCTAATAGGGTTAAGATCATCTACTACGTACAACAATATCAATTTCTATATTTAGTTGAAGTTTCCAAAGCTTGTAAGTGACTGCAAATAAGGATAAGTGGTGAGAATTCTTATGCGTTGTTGTATTATACAACTTGACCTTTCCATGAAAGGGACTCGTGCATACCCATATAAACTATCTTTCTTTGTTTCCTTGTGGGGTGTAATTAAATTAATCCTTCTTCTTTCCATTTAGTTTTCCTTTCTTTGAAAAGAAGAAGTTGAATCCAATTGGCTGAGGTTCTTATCCATTTCCACATGGAAACGCGGCAAATATACATTGAATAGCCGAAAAAGTTCAAGTTGAATAATGGGATTGTAAGATCAGAAAATAATGGGACTCTTAGCTGTTTTCTGTATGTGCATGTGATATTTTGAGAAACTTATAAAGATCATGTTGATCTGTAAAAAACCCATATTTTCGGGTACATGCAGTTTTCAGTGTCTCTTTATATTATATTATTGTCATATTTTATTTTATGAAAAGATATATAAAGACAAAAAAAAAAGGATAAGAAAAAGAAAAGAAGAAAGCGTTATTTTTTATTCATTTCTAGATATTGTATGTGATGGTTCCAGAATAAACCTTAAAAAAATTGGAGATGGAAGAAATTAATACTTTTTTTTTTTGAGATTATTATTAAAAGAACATTATATGATGATTTTTCAATTTGTCCTCCACTTGATATATATAACGGCAATATATTTTTACACTACAATAATAACAAAAGGTCATAATCAGAATATGTTACCAAATTAAACTAGGAAAAAAATAATCAGTATATATATATATATATATATATATATATATATATATATATCCATTTCATATTAGAATAACATTATCATTGAATTGAAAAGTTAGATAATGGCATAGCGCGTCCTGGTCTCATTGTAAAATCGTTGAATTGAACGAGTCATTTTTCAGATATGGATAAAAATGCTCTCATAAGCATGCAAAATTTTAAATACAATATTAGTTTTATAAAAAAAGATTCATGTGTTGCCTTCAGAATTTGTTGAGTAGAGAAAAAAATTGTATCTTTGCAAATTTTAGAAATATCTCGTTCATATATTTTTATAATTGAATATTTTAATTTTTTTATCTTATATTTAATATTTCAATATTCACCATCATATATATATATATATATATATATATATAACTTTAAAAATAAGAAGAAAACAGAAAGTAATTTATTTAGAAATTATATATTTCATTTTTCTTCTTTATACTATTCTTTAATGTTAAACTCTCACATTAACTGAATGTTTAAATATTATGTTCTTTATAAGTAGAGATAAATTTTTTTTTTTATTTAAATTTTGAAAGAGGAGTTAAACTTAATATTTTTACTATGGTATCAGAATCTGTTTCAATTTCAATGTAACCTACCTACATATGTTCATACTTACAAATTTCATACTCTAGATATTTATTCCTAAACGTAAAAAGAATGTGTTAAAGTTTCATGTTAATTGAATGTCTAAATATTATGCTCTTAATGTTCTTTATAAATTTTCAGATATGGATAAAAATGCTCTCATAAGCATGCAAAATTTTAAATACAATATTAGTTTTATAAAAAAAAAATTCATGTGTTGCCTTCAGAATTTGTTGAGTAGAGAAAAAAATTGTTTCTTTGCAAATTTTAGAAATATCTCGTTCATATATTTTTATAATTGAATATTTTAATTTTTTTTATCTTATATTTAATACTTCAATATTCACCATCACATATATATATATATATATATAACTTGAAAAATAATAAGAAAAAAAGTAATTTATTTAGAAATTATATATTTCATTTTTTGTTCGCTATACTATTTTTTAATGTTGAAATCTCACATTAATTAAATGACTAAATATTATGGTTTTTATAAATCTAGACAATCATTTTTTTTTACTCAAGTTTTAAAAAATAAGTTAGATTTAATATTTCTAATATAGTATTAGAGTCTGCTCTAATTTTAATGTGGCCTACCTACAGATGTTCATGTCTGCAAATTTTATGTTCCAGATATTTATTCTTAAACGTAAAAGAGGTGAGTTAAAGTCCTATATTAATTGAATGTTTAAATATTATGCTCTCAATGTTGTTTATAAGTCTAGATAATTTTTTTTATTAATTTAAATTTTAAAAAAATTAAGCTTAATAATTTTATTAAAAGTGTATCGTATAAAAAAAAAATCTCGATAAACTGTGGGGTATTATCGACATAAAAATTGTGCAAGAATATGGCCAACATAAAAATCATTAAATGGAAAGAACTTCGTCTACCTAGTTTCTTCATTGTTACTGATTGAAATTTAAAAGTCAAAATAATACATCCATTATTTTAATCATTATATTTTTCCACTAAAATTTGTAATATTTAATTTAATTTCAATAATAATTTAGACACATACGGATCCGTTCTGAACGAGAGAAATATTAATAAGTATATAATATGAATTATTCCTTTCCAATTAAATGTGACAAACAAGTCATTAATCAAAGCCACGTGGATGCGCGTAAGAGTCCAAGGAGAGCTGCACAAGTTACTGCCACGTGGATTTGCTGAAAACACGCAGAGAACCATTGACTTTTTTTATACTCCAGAATTTAATTAATTTTTACAGCTGAAAAATGAAAAATGCTGACGTAGCATTTATTTATTTATTTATAATAAAAAGGTAAATTCTGCTAAAGGATAAACGTTACCGTAAACGTAGACCAAACAGCGACGTCGCTTAGCACAAGAGGCTCAAATGTAAAAAAATCTGAGGGAAAAAAAACACAAATTAAAATGAATAGCGAACTGCGTCACGCCACGTGGCGAAACGTAAGACGAAGGAGGCGGTGGTCCCGGGGTTGAGTCTCCGAGGCCACCCGGTAGCCGGTAAGTTTCCATGTGATGAAAGACAATAACGGCAAAGAACGACAGCGTTTCACCGCCTATCCAAGCCCGAGCCTCTGCGTATAAATACGTGTCTTGAGATGCGTGGTATACTTACTCCTTCAATTCAACCATATTATACGTGGTTTTCTTTCCTGCCCGATTCTCACTCTTCGCTTCACCTCTTCTCCATCTTCGTTTCTCTTTTTTCTTCCATTATCCTTAATTTGTCTATCTTTATATAACCCTTCCTCTTCCTCCTTCTCCTCCTTCTTCGTTAATTTTCTCATTATCTTATTCTGACTTTGCTCTTAGCTCTTTCCGATTCCCTCACAATGTGTGGAATACTTGCCGTGCTTGGCTGCTCTGACGATTCTCAAGCCAAAAGGGTCCGCGTCCTCGAGCTTTCTCGCAGGCAATAATACTTTCTTTCGTTTTTAATAACCACTACTTAACATCCTTGTTTCCATTCCAAGTTTCTTGCTTTATGACTTTTCCCTGATCAAACTCTTTTTTAGTCTGCTATATCTGTATTTGTTTCTTCGCTTCTCTGACGGAGTTTTGTACTTTTTTCCTCAGTTTGGTTTACAAGTTTTGTGCTAGTAGCATAGCCTTTGTTCTTTTGTGCGACATATGATTGTGACTTCATTATTTATTAGTTTGAAAACCTGGGGAGAATCGCCGGGCAGTGGTTTGTTAGCCATTGATATTGAGACTAGAGCGAGGATACAGAATGAATGTGGGACCGTACTGATATAATTCATTTCCTCGTTTAGCAGTGATGTTGTCTAGTCCGGTTAATATTTTAATGGAAATGATCGAGTTCAATATGGATGACTTCAATTATATTTTCTACTTTATGCTGGGACCCAATATCCATCTACTGAATTAACAAGTATTAGGATAATCATAAAGGACTTTGATAAGATGAAATAAATATTATAATCAGAGCAGTGATACATTAGGATAAATGGGTGACAATAGAATTATTGGTAGTACTTGGTGTAAAAGTCCAAAAACGAATTACGAATGAGAAAAAGTAAAAGGAGATAATTGGTCTTGGTAGTGTATGAGCAATAGAAAAAAGTTTCAGAAAGCGCAAGTTGAAAAACTATTCTTGTTTTGTGGGTCATATCACAGGTTGAAGCACCGTGGCCCCGACTGGAGTGGACTCCATCAACATGGTGACTGCTATTTGGCTCATCAACGGTTAGCCATAGTTGATCCTGCTTCTGGGGATCAACCTCTCTTTAATGAAGACAAATCCGTTGTTGTCACGGTAGGCCAACGTCAATAATAGATTATTTCTGTATGATTACTCTTTTATACTATTTTGGAATAGATCATTTTCAGAAGCAAAACCGGAATCTATTTAATATCTGATGTTTTCTGAGGCTAAAAGTCATTTGTTTCTTTTTTCTTTTTAACGTTTCTCTCTTATCTCATTTCACCATTTTTAGCTTAAAGTAAATTGTGATTAATGAAAACAACGTCCACTAAACACAGGTAAATGGAGAGATTTACAACCATGAAGAGCTCAGAAAAAAACTGCCCAATCACAAGTTCCGAACAGGCAGTGACTGTGATGTTATTGCGCATCTGGTTAGTCATATTAAGCATATAGAATATCTTCTTTTCGACTAACTTTAACCTGATCATATACAGATAAGAGTGAAAAAAAAGTTGTTTTTTAATTAATTTTCATTAATTTTAATTTTTTGCTCAAAATTTTCATTTATCTTTTAATCGTGATTGGATTTAATTCTTATGAAGTAGTTATTGTTGATGTCAATCTTTTTAATAGTACGAGGAACATGGAGAAAACTTTGTGGACATGCTGGATGGTATCTTTTCATTTGTTCTGCTGGATAACCGTGACAACAGCTTCATAGTTGCGCGAGATGCTATAGGGGTCACTCCCCTTTACATTGGTTGGGGACTAGATGGTAATGTTTTAACTTTAAAATGCCTGGCTTTTATACAAAATTTATGTTTTTTTTTTTAATTTTCAACACAAGAATTAAATTTGAGTTAAATTTATGGTTTTTCAGGCTCTGTTTGGATTTCATCGGAGTTGAAAGGACTCCATGATGACTGTGAACATTTTGAGTGGTTTCCACCCGGTCACTTGTACTCAAGCAAAGAAGGAGGATTCCGCAGATGGTACAATCCTCCTTGGTTCTCTGAGACTATTCCATCAGCCCCGTATGATCCTCTTGCTCTGAGACGTGCTTTCGAAAAGGTAAGAAATTCACTGTCCAAGTTAATACATCAATATTGGAATGGAAAGTTCATACAAATTACTTTATAACTGTCGCGATGATTCTTGTGATCACAGGCCGTCATAAAAAGGTTGATGACCGATGTGCCTTTTGGTGTTTTGCTATCTGGAGGTTTAGACTCTTCCTTGGTTGCATCCATCACTGCTCGCCACCTGGCTGACACAAAGGCTGCCAAACAGTGGGGAGCAAAACTACACTCGTTCTGTGTAGGCCTCGAGGTTAGTTATTTCTAGATCTGAGCGAGTGTGGTTTTAAGATCACCAAAGAGAGGATTTAATTTATAATAAAACCGATGATACCCATACCGTGATACCAAAAGGAAAAAATATAAATGATAATTCAAGTTTAATGGGTTTTGTTTTAATGATTTGATCTAATGTCTTGTTATATTGAGCAGGGTTCACCAGATCTGAAGGCTGCAAAAGAAGTTGCAGACTATATAGGAACCGTCCACCATGAGTTTCACTTTACTGTTCAGGTATTCACTTAAAAATAGTACTTTTCAGCTCAAGTTTAGGGGTCCTTCATATTTCAAATGACCTTAATAATAAGACATATATACACTGTGTATGCAGGATGGCATAGATGCCATCGAGGACGTTATCTACCATATTGAAACGTATGATGTGACTACAATTAGAGCTAGCACACCTATGTTTCTAATGTCAAGGAAGATAAAATCATTAGGAGTGAAAATGGTGATCTCTGGAGAAGGCTCTGATGAGATATTTGGCGGGTATCTGTACTTCCACAAGGCTCCCAACAAGGAAGAGTTCCAACAAGAAACTTGCCGCAAGGTCATGCATTTATTATGCTGGTTGCCTAAATAACATAAAGGGTGAACTAAAAGTGCTGATAGATTTGTCCCTTTTTTCTCCTCTTTATGCAGATTAAAGCACTTCACCAATATGATTGCTTGCGAGCCAACAAAGCAACATCTGCTTGGGGTCTGGAAGCTCGAGTACCATTTTTGGATAAAGAGTTTATCAATGTTGCAATGAATATTGATCCTGAGTTTAAAATGGTATGGACACTATCTGAATTGGAAATACAGAATCTGGTTCGGTTGGATTGCAAGTTACAAAATTTTATTGATTTTACGATTTAATCTGTCCAGATAAAAAGAGAAGAAGGACGAATTGAAAAATGGGTTCTGAGGAGGGCCTTCGATGATGAAGAGAATCCTTATCTGCCAAAGGTAGTTGGAATTTCCTACAATGTCTGTAGATCACTATAAAGATAATTGATTAACTAACATCTTTTCATGCAGCACATTCTGTACAGGCAGAAAGAACAATTCAGTGATGGAGTTGGCTATAGTTGGGTTGATGGCCTTAAAGCCCATGCTGCAAAACATGTAAATATGAACAATACATTTTCTTTCCAAATCCCATTTTTTCCCTGTTGCCAAACGTGTGCTGTAGCTTACAATTGATTCTTCCCATTGTCCTATAGGTGACAGATAAAATGATGCTAAATGCTGCACATATCTTCCCCCATAACACGCCAACCACCAAAGAAGCATATTACTACAGAATGATCTTCGAGAGGTTTTTCCCACAGGTAATTTTATTAATAATATATAATTACAAAAGCAGGGGACAAAATCATTCCTGTTAGTTGAAGAGGGGCTGATTCTGAATATCTGTTTTCTTGGTTCTGCAGAACTCTGCTAGGCTTACTGTTCCTGGAGGAGCAAGTATTGCATGCAGCACAGCAAAAGCTGTTGAGTGGGATGCTACCTGGTCAAAGAATCTTGATCCTTCCGGTAGAGCAGCACTTGGAGTCCATGATTCAGCTTATGACGACAACCAGGTTAGCTCAGTCAGCAAAACTGCAGAACCTGAGAAGATCATACCCAAATTGGAAGTTAATACTCTTGGAGTTGCTATCCAGAGCTAATGACCGTAGAAGGGAATAATTGGTGCGAGAATGAATATTATAATACAGAAACAGATACGAAGCTTTTGCCTGATGTATAAATTATCCAGGCAGATATATATAGATAAGGCTTCCTTCCTAGTGGTGTTGTATCGTGGTTTCCACGTCTTGTACTTGATTTCAATACGATGATTTGAACTTTATCATAATATATTGGGTTTCCAAGTGAAGTTCTGCGGTTCATTTATCAGTTTCATTGTGAACTCCTATATAATCTGAGGGACATAAGCAAATGCAAACTCTAGTATTTCAATACCGGATATTATCAACTCATAATTACCTCTGCATATTATTCATGCAAAACATCGAAGAAGAAAAAACTGTATTGCTTGAAGCAATCACACCCACGACGCAGTCTTGGTCAAAGAAGTTGAATCTGATTGTTGGCAGGTTGTGTTCCTTGCTTCGACACTTGCTCCAAACTCTTTATTTGTCTTAATGAATTTCATTCAGCTCCTTTGCTTTCTGTAGTATTACTTCTCTAATTAGCAATATATTTGTTCTTGATCCAATTAAAAAAGAAATATATTTCCTAATTTAGTTTAAAAATTTTGTTATAAAATATTTCATGGTTACTTTTATTTATAATGTATTACGTTATTAAATTTCTCTAAGAAACTAGGAGTAAAAAAAAAAAAATCCGAATAACAGAGGTAGAACTAGAATAGACGAAATTACACACACTTTTCAAATTTAATAATTCTCCATGAATAATATAGACTTCCCTAATACATAGAGTGACACTGAGGCAGGGTACCCGTGAAGATTTCCTAGTAATTTACTCTTTATATTAATAAACGACAAGGAAAACTTTTTTCCTCTTCATTAGCATTGCTTTGCAGGTGAAAGAGTAGCAATTGTGCAACCCCCTCAATAGAAGAAGAAGAAACAGTGAGGAAAGTAAATAAAAACACAACAATTAGTGGAACAAGGCAGTATAAAACAGTTGATTCCAAGTATCAGGCAAGCCAGGAAGGCACCAATGGCTGCAATCTGCAGAGTAGTCAGGGTTAGCTCTCTGCTCAGGACTTAAATCACCACTATATATGGAAGGGTGGCCATCCTTCCTCAATGCTGACAACATTGTAATGTCCAGCAAATATGCTGGACTCTTCATCTCCCTTATCACCATATCTACCACCCTCATCTGCTCTGGATATGCCCCCGGATATGTTGTGCCACTGATTGGTGCTGTTTCACCATAGCAATTCTTCGTTGTTGTCCCTATGCTATTCCATTCCCTGAGGCTGCACATCAGTGTCCTCAAATTTGAGCATTATTTGGGTTAAAATTTGTACACAAAACAGAGACTAGGTTAACCAAATGATTCGTGAAGTTGTTAGCTTATATATTGATTTAAGACTTGCAAGATGCTAATCAGTGTTTTTTCTTTTCACTGCGTATCAGTGTCACTGTTTTTCAGTTTTTTCTTATGACACTAAATTTCTTTCTTAGGTGATTTTAAGAGCACATAGGCCTAATACATTCAAATTTTCTTTTAAAATACTCTTAAGAAAAATTGAACTCAGGTTAATTAAAAACGATGTCATTCATCCTCACCAATGACACTAACTCCTTTAAGTAATGTCATTAGTTTTATGGCTGCATGTCAGCCTAAACAGGACGATGCTAGTCTCAATGTCAAAGCTTTTTCAATGTTGTGGTTTTTTTTTTTTTGGGACAGATCAATGTTGTGGTTGTAGAGGTCTAAAACTACAAATGAACCATATATTTGTTACAGATATGGACCATCTTAGTGGACCAATTTCTATGACTTTATTTTATGTCTTTTGGCATTCCATTTATTTGTGACAGAAATAAGACTAACGCACGCTGGCCCCTTCATTTCAACCGCAAGATGGGAGGCAACACTTGGACAAATCCAAGAGAAATTATTTAACGAACACGTATATTAATTTATTTTTGATGAACTCCTTTCTGATATAATTATGTGTATTTATAATTAAATTAATCTAGTAATTTTTTATATTTCGAATCTACCAAATGGCATTATTTTTTATTGACAGAATTTAATTTCTCCAAATCTAAATGCAATGCAGGCTATCTAGCTGGGTCCCAGTCCCAAAACTAGATCTAGCTCATCAGATAGAAGCAACTTTCTACTTCTAGTGCTTGGAGCTACAACTTCCAATTAAACAAACACAAAATTGTGAAGCCCATAAATCCAACTCTCTCCATCAATACAATGACGAGAGAGAGAGAGAGAGAGAGAGTCCCTACTTGTAGTGTGTGGGGGAAATGGCCTGGAAGAACACTTCGGTTCTGCTTCTATCAATATTGGTGTCCACCCAATTAGCCCATGTTGTGAGACCTCTTTCCAAAGCTGCCAAACGATCCAGGTCTGGATAGTATTTGCCTCCTAATTCTACGTAATCCCACCTGCACTTAATCACCAAAACGATTTTTTTTTTGGTACAAAAGAACCCAACTTATTTAAAAATTAAATTAATCACAGCAAACCCATAATTGGATTTTGGTTGAATAAGCTTGCCCTTGAAGAGATCCTTGATGGCTCCACCAATGTCCTGTGTTAAAAGACAGTACATCAGCACTCCTCCATGTGTCACCATTCCCATCTACCTCATCCAGCCTCAGAATTCTCTTCCCTTGGACCACATCAACTTCTACCAGATAAGGAGCTCTGTAGAATGAAAGGGTCACACCATAGTCCTGCACACACCATATAATAACCCAATTAGGGCCCGCTTGCAGCTGTAAATCGCTAAAGATTTCTTGGTCTAATAGTCTACTTTCTACTGGTAAAAGCGTGATGTTAGGGTATTGCTGTTTTAACTTAATGCCTTCGGGTCCGCTCAGTAAGACCTTTTTCAACAGATTCTTTGTCCTATTAAAAATATCATGACCCCAGCCCTTTGATTCTGAATGAAGAGTAGCAAAGAGGAAAAGAACTACTTTGCTACTGGAAAACTGCATCACTCTTTCAATGCCTTTTCCTTTGAACCAAAATTTAGCCCAGAGAAGAAAAAAGGGTAAGTGACATTATGACCTAAATCTTACAGGGAATGAAATTTTATGGAAATATCAAGTGGGTGTCAGTGATTTTTGCTCAGAAATTTTTGACTCACCAAGAATGTGAAGGTTGAGAGTGGATCTCCCCTGACCAGTTCCGTTTGGGACAGAGGTGCAGCAGCATATATCATACAAATCAATGACTGCCATTGGTTGCGTCCAAGCGAGTCACCGATAAACATTACAGTTTTCCCCTTCATATTCAGCAAAAACTCAACCCCATTGAACCTACCACGAAAATGCTACAAAACCATTCAGACTATGCAGGATAATACAACTAGACTAGACAATACAACTTCAGCACCAAATGCAGAATAATTAGATAACGCAATACTATTTTAGGACACTTTCTTGTCATTTTTCTATTGTTCTTTTACCTTGGGAGCTCACAATTTAGGGGCCTCCATCTGTATTTGAGGTAATCAGAATCTGGGCGACCATACATTTGGCAGTTGAATTCTGGGTCTATGATTGGACAGTTAGAAGAATCGTAAAGAGGGTATGTTTCATCACGAACCCAAGTGCCCACGAACAATGCACAAGTGCTTTGGTTGGCTTGTCCTCGGATCATGGGTTTATGATGGTGAAAGTGGTTATGGTGATTTCTCAAGCTTAAAGACCCAGCAGAGGAGGCTAAACGCCAATGAAGAAAAACCAGGAAAAAACGAGCAGAAAACGAGCCTAGAACACTACAAGAGGGTTGAGAGCAAAGAAATGCCATTGCAGAATCTAATAGAGAGAAAAGGGGCGAGCCAAAAGGCACAAAGAGAGGGGGAGAGGTAAGAAGGAAGTTGTACTGTTTTGAAATATAAAAAGAGTGGGTTTTTGGTGTCCTGTTATTAAAATCCTGACAAAAATGGTGGGGTTTTGTTTCTGTTATGTGCGAGGGAAGGTAGCTGAACGTGGTCACGTTGGTTAGAAAATAGCCTGTAAGGTGGTGAATTGGTGATATTTGGGTGAATAAATCGGACCTTCCAAACTGTAACAGAAGGTTCTTAATAATGGTGGTTCAATGAGAAAGGCAGAGTTTTTCAAAAAGGCACTCGCTTTTCATGTCTGATTAGATGGACGAGCGAGCAGATTGAGAAAATTACGGTGAAGAAAGGGCCAATTGGGGGATGGGTCCTGCAAAGTTGAAGATTTTTTTTATTGACGGTTTTGTATTATGATGGACAGAAGAGCGGACGAGACAAGGGAGAAATATAGGTAAAGTACCTAATAGAGATTAAAATTATTTGGAGAAGAGAATTCTCAAATAGTTGGGTGATGAATATACAATGTATGTTTCTGATATGTTTGAATCTTAGTTATATTAATTATTTAGTGTCACTCAAAAAAAAAAAAATTCTTATGTGTATAATATATATTTGAATGAATTAAAAAGGACTAAATTTAGAATTAAAATAATTTTTTCGGTGAATATTTTAACCTCGGCCTAGATAATTGGCCTTTGTGTAGTGGGTTAGCAATTATAATTTCAAGTCTTGCAATAAACATCAACATCAACAACTTCTTAGGAGTAATGCTTTCCACAGACTGTATGGGTGGAGGTGAAGTTCGTGGGAGCCTACTTTTTAGGTGGTGTTGCGGCGAGGATGGGATCTTTCTTTGCTCTTCTATCAAAGCACAAGGGAAAAAAGCCGGGTTTGTCCCTTTCAATTAAAAAAGGAAAGCATATGTTCTTTGCTTTCCTTCAACCACATTCATAGAACATCATTCTTTGCTCTCCTCCTTAAAAATTTGTGAGGAACTAAACTTGCTGAAAAATGTGTATCAGTGAGCATCAACTCCAAATAACAGAGTTTAATAAACATAAGCTTGCAGGAGTCTCGTAAGGAAGAGAGCGAGCGAGAGACAATAGGTGAGGCCCACACAAGTGGGCCCCATCTCTTGTGCGTCTCCATTTCTGTAATACAACATCATTTGAATTATATCAAGTTATATATTGATTAAATTAAGTTTTTAAAAAATTCATAAACATAAATATTTTTATTAAATTTAATCAAATTTTTGAGTCATACACAATTTTTGTGGGGGCACTGTTCCTTTCAAGAATACGATTCAACTACGGTCTTCTCGTAGTAAAATTTGAAAAATTACTTAACAAAATATATATTTTATAAATAATAGTAGATAAAACAAATGTTACAATTTGAAAAAGAAAAATTCTGTACTAATTAAACACGTGCATATTTGTACTAATTATTTCAGTATTTAACTTGAGAGCGAGAAAATATGTACAATGGCCGCCGAAGAAAATTGACAAGACGCTCCATGTTTCATCCAATGTTCTCTCCAAAACAATCAATCGCTATTTATACAGCTTGTGATGCAATAAATACTGAAAAAATTAATACTAAACCCTAATTTTATACAGCTTGCGATGCAATAAATACTAAACCCTTAAAAAAAATAAATTAAAAGAAGCGGATTGAATTACTCAATCTAACTTCACAAAATTTGAATTAAAAAAATGATAAAATTTGATCATAACTTTAAATTATTTAAAAAATTCAAGTTTAAAATAATACACTTCCTGTTCAAATTTTAAAAAAGAAATATTAAAATTTGATCATAATTTTAAATTATTTAAAAAATTTAAATTGAGTTTGTTAGATCAAGTTTAAAATGATACACTTCCTGTTAAAATTTAATTTTTTTTTAAATTATTTGTATAAATTCATTAATCTAATCCAATTCATTTAAAATTATATATATATATATATATATATATATATATATATATATATATTCAAAGTCGATTGAATTTCAAACTAAGCACACCTCTACATTACTTGGAGCCAAATCAAGATTCTAAACAAGAATTTCTGCCTGACAGAGTGGGAGTGGGCGTGTTGTGCCCCAAATTAAAGGACTCATGCCTCTATGGCTTCTTGTAGAAAATCAATCAACAGTCTTATTAGCTTGTCTTTTGGTCAGCGACACAAACACTTGGAAGCAAGTTCTCAAATCAGCAATCTTTATCAAAAGTTATGCACACTAGCAATGCAAGGTGCATTTTGAAGAATAAATACGAGGAGAAAATATAATTTTTCTCCTTTCTTTTTACACTTAATTATAATTTTTTTTTAATTTATTCATTTTTAAAATTAAATTTAATTATTTACCCTTATCGTATTTATCCTCTTACTGTTTATATTAGGTTTTAATTTTAACAGTAATTATATAAAATTATTAAAATATCTTTGTTTTTACTTAATAATTGATACTCAATTTTTTTTATAAAAAATATATTTTGATAATTTCACATAATTATTATTAATGTTAACATTTAATTTAAATAGTTGAAAACTTAATTCAATAGGACAAATAAATTTAAAAAATGAATTATAAAAATTCATAAATGAATAATCACCTACTTACTCTTTATCCTCTGCACGTTGCTCTCTCGAGTGTGGCGCAATCTAGAGTAACCAAATTCAACATTTTTATACGATACTGTTCAACTTAATTTTCATCTTTTCCAGAACTGTACAAAAATAGACGCGGGCATGAGAATGGTATCTACCTTTACACTCAGGTATACTATGTGTACAAAAAAACTGGGCTTCTGAGAAGAGTCTAAATTGATGGACAGTTCAAACCTCTTCAGTAGATATTCCATGGTTCTACCCAGACTTGGATTGGTTCAATAATTTCAATACTCTGTAATGCAGTTCATGATCAAATCCCAAGATCCTACTCATGTCCTGCTGACATTCCTTCGTTTGTAGCACTTAAATGGGCCATCGTACATGCCAACATCTTTTAAATGGTCATCTTCAAGTGAGCATTCTGGACTGGTTCCATTCTGCAACTGGTTGCCCTGCAAATTTGGCTGCATCACCATGAACCAAAAAACCAGTCAGATAATGTGTCTTGAATCAAGATGACTCAACAAAAGAAAACAAGCAACAAGAGGAGGGGGGGGGGGGGAACAAGGTGGAGGTCATTGTAACAATTTGGAGGCAGAGATGAAAGTACCATGGCAACTGGATCAATATCAGCACTGCCAAGATTATAATTGTTGCCAGCAGAAGCACTGCAAAAAATCACATTGGTCAGACAAACACCATCTCCAACTCCTAAGATAAAGTTTCAAAACACAGTAATTATGCTGATCATTAGCTAAAAACACGTCAGAGAATCATTCTACTACTTGATTGACTTGCACGGGATATACAGTATACAACCTCTTTACAAGCTACTTGCTTAAATTGTAACTATCAACATCAACATTAACAACACTCCACCTCCCAATTGAAGCATATTGATCAGATGGCATGACAGGCATCATGATCTTCATATTGCAGAGGATCAGAGATTGCCGTTCTAGGTGATTAAGATTCACCAACTGTTTGGAAATAAACTATCTCAGACCCAAGAACCATAATGATGAGGATGACTATCAATGCTATATGCTCATGACATTTCACTAAATAAACATTCACTTGTTCTCTTTCTTCTAAAACCAGTGACCTTTTATTATTTTACCAAATTTTATGCACACGACATTGAATGTTTTGTTGGGAACTTGAAGACACAGCTATAAAGGAAAAGTCCAACGACACTCTTCTCCAGATGTGCATAATTCTAGCCACTTTTATCGTTATGCATTATACCAGTGACGTTTTTCTTCGGATATGCATACTCCAACTACTCTTCCTGCTGTGCATTATACTAGCGAATCTTTTCTTTGCCTGCATGTCACTCTAGCCACTCTTCCCATTGTGCATCACGTGAGCAACACTTTTCCCTAAGTTCATATCACTCCATTCACTTCTGCTTTTAGTAGTGTTGTCAATCTCAAAGGTCACATCACCTACTCTTATAACAAGCTTGGTACAAATCATTTATACGCTCCAGCTCGAGCGAGTTGAGCTAAGTATTAGTATCAAGGCTTTCCAAAATAATCACTTTTTTTTTAAATTCTATAAACATTTTATGATGAAAACAAATTAGCAAAGTAAGAAGGGAAAAATAGGAAAAGAGGATTCCCAACGTAAGTTATGACTTATATATCTTAATTTTATGAAAGAATGAACTTGCATTTTATGCAATAGACATGCCAAAGTCAATCATAAATATATGTTAAACATGATTAACTTAATCTACTTATTCTTAATAGACTGTGTCTACTTAAAAATTTCTCTTAACCTAAAAAAAAAATCAATCTCACCAGTGACTGTATATTTGACTATTATATACTATTAACTATAAATAATAAAGTATCAAACAATAATTTTGAAGTAAACAAAGAGAATTTCAATATAAACAAGCACTGAGCAGGTCAACTTGTTATGACATGTAAATAGACTCATGCTTCCCCATGATATCAAGAACCTTGAGTTAATTGAAAAAATGGTCCAAGTAGCCATCTCAACTAGTAATAACAAGGGTTCAATATTCATCAGTTTGAAATATTTCTACAATACATGCTGTACAGAATAGTTGAGGTTTAATAGTCCAAATCAGAATCAAGCTATAATTCTGATTTTGGGCTAGTTTTCTCATTGAGGACCCTGACTAATTGAGGGTAGCTCAGCACCTTGAAGGAAAATATATGACAGCCACAAGCATAGCCAATAGGTGCTCTGAGTCACACAGAATTTTTGTCAAAAGAAGAATACATAATCAAAGGACATGGCTATCCTTTTAAACAAGCCAAAAAAAAATAATCAGAAAAAACATAAGCTCGTTAGAGCTTTTCAGTACCTCTGCATATTTGACAAAGACACCCCTAGTAAATAATTATTTGCTGAAACCCGCAAAGAAACCAAGACAAAATTCTCCAAAGATGAACTGAAGGAGAAAATATATTACTGAAAACTCTGGCATATTTTGTATTCACAGAATCACATGACAACGATAGACACATCAGATACATGAGGTTTAATTATATAAAAAATTATTTTAATTTAATTTTCTATGGTTCAACATGTGTATCATATATGTAATATACCCCAAAAAAGACTCCAAGAACTTCAATTAAAGATGAAATGCATAACATACAAGACATCTTTCCAAAAGTCTTATGAAAAAGAATTACGAGGACGAGGAACTTTGATTGAAAACTAAAGCTCCAATAATTCATTTAATCAAAGTTAAAGGGCTTATTTTATACTAAGATTGATTCAGATGCAGCTTTCTATATGCAGAATACTATACTTGTCTCTTTAGCTTTCTTTTCCTTCTCTTTCCCTGCTCAAGACTTCAGATTCTAGCTACTCCACACAATATTAGATAGTTGTTACAGTCTTCCTTTCAATATATATATATTTACAGAGATAGCATTTACTGCCACTATAATTTTGTTTTCTTGTATAGTTAGAAACTAGGAATTAGACAGAGGTATGACGTACTCCACCATTTGTAGATCCTGGCCCCCACTTTTGTCAGTCTCTTCTGCTTGATATACTTCAGATACCGGACTGGACTGATCACAAATAATACTACCACTAGTAGATAAAATATCATGTGGTTTTGACTGGGTCTCTGAAATAAGACACAAAAAGTTGTCAGAGTTAGTGCAGAAACTTGATTACATATCTCCTTTACAAAGTAATTAGCAGGGATCATAAATAATTACAAACCTGTTGACAAAACTAAATCTAAAGGAGACTTCATCAAAAGCTTCTGGCACATGATGGTATCCTGAAAGTCAAGGAAAGTATAATCCAGAAACTGTGATCTCTCAGAATTTGTCATCTCTGAAAAGCCAAAAGAAGTGGTCCAGGTTCCTAGCACACTGGGAACAGCAGGCAAAACTAGCCTCTCCACTCCTAGTTGCATGAGCATCTGATGAAAAATTCAAGTCAAAAAATGATACTAAACTTAAGAAAATAACTTAGTCAGCGGTGCTTCATTTCATTTATTAATATAACTGCCTTCACCACTATAATTGACATCAAAATTGAATATGGTGAGATTCTATTGCAGTCATATCAGATCATTTGATAAACTGAATGGTGAAATTTGTATAAAATGCAACTAAGCTTTAAAAAACAGCCAACTGAATTATCAAAAATGTACAAAGGATCATATCAAGCAATAACAAAAACAAAAATATTTATATGAGTGGTAAACAATTACGACTATTGGTGAACCTTTCTGAAGAATTGTAAGTTTTAGGTACATAAAAACGTACTAGTAACATGGAAATTTTGATAAAATAATCAATATTCAATTTCATTTCTATCAGAAATGTAGCTTTGTTTTGGAACCCAATGCTAATTAAATTATTTATCAGCCTGGACAAATTTTGACAGTGACGAAAAAAATATACTATTCAGTTATTAATTTGACCTTGTTGTCAAGATCACATGGACCTCAATTTTTTTGAATAGCTGTTTTGTCATCGTAGAAAAATATTTCATTAAGAGATAAGTATAGAGAGTTTAATACATACTAGGATAGACGAGAGCGAGACTATGGATAACATGGACAGGGGTAAAAAGCAATGATATGGCTACAAAAGGACTGGAGAAAAGTGTCAGGAAAGATATATTGGTGAAAGAAAATGAAGAGTATTTCAAATATCTTGAATTAGGATTCGTACAGCTTACCACAAGTAATTAAGATTGAGATTAAAAACTTTCTTGTATAATTGTAACGTAATTTTATTTTACATCAAAACTGCATCCTGGCTTTTATTTTTGATGTCGTAGTCTAGTAGAACTTGATTGATTAGTTCAAATATATACATTGGTCAATGGGAGGAAAAAAAATAAAAAAAAAAGGGTCTCGAGGCTAATCTGGTCTAGCAAAACTGCAAAAGAACTAACTGAAAATCCAACATGTTAAACAAGCTAGGGCCCCACTAAGTTTTCTGGGACTGTTGAGAATTTATACTTGTACTGATTTTCAAATTGGCTAAATGATACCAATATGATGCAGACCAGAAGGGAAACAACCGAAAAACTCTCTGAAATAACTAAATAATCTGTATGTTATAATGGGCTAACTATTTTATTCTTCTAAAATCAGCAACTGAAATAAAAAATTTTAATCCTAATGAAATATCAAAATTTAAATGCTAATACTAATAAAATAAAATAAAGGGATAATAATTGTCTAGAGTCTAGACTCAAACACTCAAATGATAACTACTCTAATAAATTAAGGGATAACAAATCTCTAGAAGAAAACACCCCAATGATAACTCTAACTAATGATAAATTCTCAATATAATTAATTACATTATCATAAAGTTTAAAGATAATTACATCCTTATTAAATAATAAAATAAACCATAATTTTATCTTCTCGTCCTATATCACCTAGACTAACAAGAAGAGTGGAAAGTTTAAAAACTTTGCTTAACCTTTATGAGGTCGTTAAGCAACATATAAATATATTCAGTCTAACGGCATTAAGTGCCTCAAAAATTCTTTTCCCCATTCCTACAGTGGGAAAAAAGTTGCAAATGAATGTGACCTCAAACAGTTTTAACATAATACAACAAAATCCAACACCCCCCCCCCCCTCAACCCCGCCGCGGGATTTCTTTTCTGGCTAAAAATAAAGGCGTCCAAGGAAGGGAAATAGAAAAATAAACGGAAACAAATGTACATTCATATAGAAATATGGATGCTTTGAAGATCACCTTTTCAAGCTCATTCATTAAAATGCGGCACATTCCAAGTCGACGATACTGAAATCTGGTACCGACAAGAGGTACTTCTGCTACCTTTTCTCCATGGACCCTAGAAAGGGAAATAGTTTGTTAGTTGGCCATAAGAAGACAACAAATAGAAGTATGCAGATCAAATAGGACATGTAATCACAAAAAGCCTACCACTTCACAATAGCAGATCATATACTCACCTAACAGTCGCCACACTAATCAATTCTTCATTTCTCTCCAGAAGTATAGTATAGAAGCCCTGGAAGTTCAATCGATTAAGCTCTGACCTACAAAGTTTTTAGGGTACAGATATCAGGCATTGTGCAAAAGAATATAACAATAATGTAAAACAATATAAAGAGATACCCTGTTCTTTACAAAGTTAAGATAGTAAACGTAAGCACCAACAAATCAGTAAGTATATACAAAATATTATCAATGTCAAAGGACGCAAAAAATGCACACGGGCCAATTATTTTACATGTAAGAAAACCCCGTAAGAACTACGAATCATCTAAGAAGATTATCAAATTTCAATACACCCAGGAAATAAAACCCTCTAATGTAAAACTCAAAGTCACTAGTGAAATGGAACATATTCGTTTCTGCAGAAATTACAATGCCAATCAACCAATAGACATAAAAACTTCTGACCTAAAAACTATTGTGTCCTTAGCAGGCACTTGCATTTGCATGGTAAGAATTAAAGCCCTCATGTGGTGCATGAGTGGATCTACTTTCACAATTTAAAATTAACCAACATCATAACATAATATTGAGCAAAACAAAGAACTTGCGGTTCAAGACTCTTCAAGCAGTCAAGCACTAGTTCAGTGTTCATCATCTTCCACACTCAGCGAATCAGAGATATTAAGTAAATTATGAAATCAAGAAGAAATTAAACATACAATAGTTACAAATTATACTCGAAGAACTGCAAGTTAGAATATAAGTACAATACTGTGGATCCCAGTACATCCATCCTGCATGATAAATCAATCCACAAATCTTGCACTAGGGTAATTAAGCGAGAGTAAATGCTTCTAAAATATATAAATGCATTAGGTCTTTTGTAATGAGAAAGTTGGTATTAGTATATCTATAGAGAACAGGCCAAATATGGACACTATCAAAAAGCAAGGGCAGGAAGGAACAAATAAGGATTAATTCTTCTTAGTTCTGTTACTTTAATAATGCCAAGGTTTATGGAAAAGTGACAAAGTTGACTCATAGCTTATCAGTTCAAAAAAACAAAAACCCAGAAATGTTAAGAAAGAATCTACTGTCATTAATTTTAGGTTAGGCAAAGCAAATAACAACCTATCCACCCAGACCTCTAAAAAATTAGATTTGACAGTAGTTATGATCTAAAGTAGGGTTAAAATTGAAAAAGCCACAGCCATTATTCCTAAAAGTTAACATATCATATTAAATCATAGAAGGTAAATTTCTCGTAATAAAATAAAATTTAGGGATATTGTGACCAGGAGCCAAAGGTGAAAAACTGTGGCAACAAATTATAGATAAGTCATTTAAATCTATAAGAGAGGTCAGTTTGAAAGGGAAAGTTTCAAGAGTTACAATTTATATAAAACAAAAATGATCAACTGGGACACTGCCTAAAGAATTAATACTACATATTCCAGAGATGAAATATGGGGTATTCAATGTTCATCTGTTGAAAAGAGAGAGGACATAAAAGATAGCATTTTTCAGAGCAGCAGTGTAGCAGGTTGGGAAAAGGGATGGCAATTCTAAATTATCAACTATGGCTTACGCCGCATACAGCCTCCATCCCTTAATTTGGCAGTTCTCTCTCTATGTGAATACAGAATCAGAAACAATGAACAATTCCTACAGTAAGAACTTTGGGGCATATTCAAATTAGTGATACAGTACATGACACTAATGCCAATGGGGTCAAAGATTTACAGATTCAACACAAGATAATTTAAGCATGAACATGAATTATGACACAAAAACGACCTGCAAAAATTTCAAAGAACACATTACAAACATAACTCGAAGGATTAGAATTTCTGACCATTTGCTGAAAAGAACATCTTCCATGAGATCTCTGCCAGAGTAAAGTTCCTTTAAGGGCTCAAAACATTCGTGCATCACTGAAAGAGAAACATTGAGTTTGCTGTGACTCTCTGCCAAGAAATCATTATTAGAGCTACCAAGATCACAACTCTCAAAGTTGACAAACTTCAGCAATGTCCAACTAAGATTGTTCACACCCAATGCAACCGGTTCTCCTAGAAGTTTATGGAGGCTGGAATATATCTGCAAGAAAATATATATATGTGTGAAAGAATGTAGAGTAGAACTAGTGTCCTTAAAGAACCTTCTAGTAGTATATATGGAAGACGCATGTCCTATAATGTTTCTCTGGCATTAAACTTAAATTCTCTTATGCTTGTCATGTCTTAATAGTAACATTTACTCCACAACAAAATACACATCACCTCCTAGCTATTACAAGAGTTCGTTCCTAAATTAGCAAGCATTAAGAGCATGTTTGAATTGCAGGGAAGCATATATATGGCCTGTTGTAATTAAATGTGTTATATGCACCTCTGATGAGACAGGGGCAATAGTTATTTGGCCTCCTTGAATGAGTGAATGAATGACTGTTCAGGCTAATGTAACTTTTTGTTAATGTTTCCCCAACGTCCATTGATGCAGAATAAATTCTCCCACCCATTGCATGTGATTTTATAATTCCTTACTTTTTGCATCTAAATGATATTCAAATTTTTTATTATTTTTTGGTAATTAGACACCTCAATGTACTTACACCTAACACTAGCCAAACAAATTCACACGCAATTATTTCTGTATGAACATTCTTAAACATAAAAACCATTCTTTCAAAAGTATTTTTTTCCAAAATGAATTCTCTCCAAAAAACTATCAAATATCTAAACTCACACTTAGTATATAAAATTTCATGTGGAACTGTCAAACGGACTCACATATGTATAAGTAAGTAATTGACAATGATTTAATTTTTTTTTAATAAAAGGTGGTAAAGTAATGCTTACAAGGTAGGGAAAAGAAGAATAAATAAAATAAATGTAACGAGGAAAAAAAAAACAAAACAAAACTACAGATGCAGGTAAAGAAGAACTACAAATATTTCATACAAAATTTAATTTAATTGTTTATAAAAAAAGAGGAAAGGAATGGTGGATTTATAATACCTTTTCACAGCTTTTCCCACAGAACCAATTTTCCAGATATTTTCCTGCCTTAACTACAGACCTTTTGTTCAGGCATCTTGCATGATCTACACAAGGTTAACAACAATGACACCATAAACATTGCAATCTTGATCTCCATATATGTGTGCAAAAACACACGCACAGGGCACAGACACAGAAAACCAGGCTTGCTTGTAAAATTGAAGTGTAAATGTTATATTATCTTACATTTATGTTCACACTGAAAGCAAGTAAGAAATTTTCCATCCTCAGCCCCTTCAATTTTACTTTGGCCGCAAATCCCGCATCGACATGATGGACAAAACCAATCACCTTCAGGTATATCCTACACAAGCAGAAAGGAAACCAGTTCAAGGAATGAATTCAGATCCAAAACTAATTATGGGAATGAAAGTACTAAATTGAAGTATTTTACAGAAACCAAAAATGGAAAGGAAGGAAATAAAATAACATGGCAAGATTGAGAAAGAAAATAGTTAATCTACCTCCAATGCAAGACAGCTCTTATGAAAAGAGGATGGGCATTGATCACATAAAATTAGTTCACCGCCATAGTGACAAGCAGAACAAATGCAGTCATTCTCAGCTTGACATGTATCCTTGGATGGTCTTTCCATAGTTCCTAATGTTCTACGATCATGCATTATTTGTATCTGGCAATCTAGGAGCGACCTACCATCTTTCAGGAAGATACTAGCAGAAGGTCTGCGACTACTACGACCATTAGCATGAACTTCAAAGCCACCAAGACTATATAACCTCTGACAACAGCTACACTTGATTCCATCACGAGTTATTCGCCCCTCAGCCATAGGACGACATGTGCCTCTTGCCCTGTAAAGGACCTTATCCCTTGGTAACACTATGTTGCAATCTATTAACCAAGACAGAACATTTTGAGGTTTTTGCTGTGACGGACAAGGAGTACAAGCCTTCTGCACCCTTTTGCTTGATCGTAGCAACCGAATAGGTAGTCCTTTTCTCTGGATTTTAGGTAGGATGGCTTTAGAATTCCTTGAGCGTTTTAGCTTGTGATTCCCAGTTAATATACTTGCAGGTACACCATTTACATCATGAAATTCTTGTTCCTTCTGAAGCAATTGGGATACACAGCGCAATAATTTATCACTATAATCAACATGACTGACCTCATTTATGGCCGAGACATCTAAAGGTCCCATGCCAGAACTAATCCATTTAGGAAGACTTTCTTCGATATAAAATCTGCATGCTACTCGAAGTGAGCCAAAACACCGATTTTGTGGTGACTTGTAGGTCAATCCCTTTCCTTTTTCAGCTGGGTAGCCAAAATTCCACCCTTCTGCTAACAGGTGCTTTTTTGCTTTAAGTATCATGTTTTTTTTATCAGCCTTGGAGCCTTTCTCAAATGCATGCAAGTAATATTTCAAAACAGATTCAGGACAAAATTCTGGTTCAACTACAGCTTTACTTGGAGGAGGAGGTGGCACAACTGCAGGAAAAACATCTGGATCATGACACTTTTTAGGTTGATCAAGAAGCTGACATGAAATAGTACTATCGACTGTAGGATACATCCTTATCTGGTCATCTTCGGACAACAAATAGTTCATATTGTTGTTCTTTCTAATATATTTACAAACTTGACGAAGTGACATGTAAACCTGTTTGCCCTGTTTATCAGGCGAGGTGTACTTGTATCTCCGTCGTCCAGCAAAACAACCGTTATCTTCTGTCCACTCAATTTTCCATCCAAGATATGCAAGATGTTTTCTGAGTTGTGTTGTTAGATGTTCCTTAATCTTCTTTTCAGATGCAAATTCATATTGATTAACAGCATCAGGGCATAATTCAACTCCAGACAGTTTCAGAGGTTGCCAATATAAGGATCTACTGCGAGTTGAACATCTCTGTTGTTTTTTTTTTTCATAACAGCTAGCACTGGAAACAACTTCACCAGCAGCACAGCAGGAAATTCCTTCTGGAAGGTTAGTTAAGACCTCTTCAACTGGAGATATAGATTCTTTCTGAACCAAGACTTCCTTCTTAGGGAAGGACATGTCTAAGTCTCCCATAATAGACATATTTGTTGCTCCATCCCCCAAAGATTCCATATCAGCATCATAATAAACATTAGTGTTGTTATTTGATTGATTGTCAGAATTTACAACAGGCTGACAGTTGGCCATATCACTTTTCAGATTCAAGTGAATGTTAACAGTAGGTTCACCTGATTCTTGTTCTAGTGCTTCTTTGAAGAAACCCTTTGAAAGGTCTAAGACGGTGAAAACTTCTTCTAGTGTAAGTGTGAAGTAATCATTAATTACCTCCATTACCATGACTCTCCACAAGTCCTTCACATTACAAGTCCAGTCTCTAATCTGATCGAAATCCTTTCTGGTCCGTACGTCATACCAAATTTGCTTTACTGAAACTGCAACATAAGTATCCTCTTCACACTCCTCAACCAATTCAAGAAACACCCACATCCCCCGACGCTCCCAATCCTCTGTAACTTTATTCCAGTCATGAGTAATTCGCAATTGGGCAACTCCAATCTTCATTTCATCGCCCAAATCGGGGAAAAATATGCACCTCTCCTCCATCCCATCACAGTGGTCAAAAATAACACCTTCCCACCAAGCTTCTTGATAGTTCACATCAACACAGAGACCAAATGTGAGGTCCCATTTCCCAAATTCCATCAAAGGAGGCAATGGTCTAATAAATCCACGATTAATGCAATTTGTAGAACTGGCGCCATCCCAAACATCCGGAACATCCACCACATCAACGAGATAATTAGACCCATTATCATCTAAAACATGGTCATATTTGACATGACGCTTCTGCTTACCACAATGGATAACAGTCCCTGGGTGCCATGAGCCCAAAAAGCCCTCTTCAAGACTCCTCACCTGAAATTTTTTTAACTTCCCTTATTAGAACTGGAAATTTCAGACAAAGAGATAGCCGCATTGTTGTTTATTACGAAGTGGTTAAACAAACATAGCGATAGTGATAATGAGGGAAAATATTGGGACTGGCAAACAAAGCTCTAATGACTCCACGGTTATGTTACCATATCCAGTACTACAAATCAATAGTTGCATGAATGATGATAATGAAAATGCAATGCCAACCGTTAACGAAACCAACAATCAGAGTAACTAATATGAAACTGGCACCTATCGTAAAAACTATCAAAGGATCAATCAGAGAGAGCCTATAAAAGCCACATTACTATCAATCCTTAAAAAAAAAAAATTTAATCCACGAAAAACAAAAACAACCGCTAAAAGAAAACAGAATGAAGTTCTCTCCCAGAAAGCACAACGCCTGAAATTCCTAACCAAGGACCAAAATACATAAAAATAAAAAAAAAAGTTCCAAAAAAATGGTATTACCTCCACTCTCTCATTGACAGGAAGTTTTCTGTTTCCAGACTCTCTTTTGCGCTTTCTCTTCCCGCTGTACTGCAAATCTTCCACCGCCATTGGAGACTGGTTCCGAGACTACCCAAATGCTCACAGCTTATAATGCTGCGAAACCGTTCGGTCAACCCGCTAGAAAAATGATCAGAGAGAGTGAGAAAATCGTGCGACGTCAAGCGCATTGCTACGTTAAACGAAACCCAATTCTTGGGCTCTTATACTTCGTTCCCAAGGAAGACACTCGTTCTCAGTTCTACACTCCCAAACCAACTAGAATTCCCTGTTTCCCCTATATTGACGACTCACCGTAACCTCTTTATTCCCATTGGCCCACACCAGCTCGACATTCACATTTGCTTACGTGGCATGTCGTACGTTTTTCAAAACATATGCCCTTTCTCACCGTATGTTTCGCCCTCTCCCGCTTCCTCTCAACAGCCCAACAATTAAAATAGGAGTTCCGAGCGTGGGTGATCCGTTATGGGAGGCCATCTGGGAAGGCAGCTGCGTCTCAAGTTGATTCCCCAAATCAACTTTCGATAGACGGCGGGCCCCACTAGATACTCTCGGACTCTCCTCAATTAGTGGGACCCATTTTTTTTAATATAATATACTTGGAGACAAAGTAAAGAATTTTAAATAGGAAATAAAAATTTTAAATTATTGAAAAAGTTATCATGGGATAAAATTAGAAGACTCTTGGATAAATTAATACTTATCCAAATAGATTAAATTTACCCCAAAAATTTATGCGAAAGTTTATCTGATATATTTAAATAGTTATTTTTATTAACTTAGTTTATTTACTTTAACCAAATTAAGTAATTAATACATATTTTATTTGAGTCAGCGGGGCTAACTCTTCCACCTGGGCTCCACTTAAATAAATAGTCCGTAGCGTTTTGTGTTGTATCCAGTAACTCTAAATAACAAAAGTTATACAATTATTAATAATTAAAATTTACCCAATAATGTCATGCAAGTTTTATTTCTGGAGAAGGGAATCTCGAACGCTTTTTATGAATTAACGAATAAATTTTGGCGTTGATTAAAATCTTATTTATATACTTATTTATTAAAATTTACCCAATAATATCATGCATCTATTTTTTTTCATACAGGTAATATTTAAAATATAAAAAAATCGTCAATATAATATTTTGGCGTTGATTTCTGGTTTGATTGAAATTTTCATGTAGATCTTTGACCCGATTTTCATTTTTATGAGAGTGGGTGCACTTTTCACATTTTCTTCCCGAAAAGAAGGCGCTGTGTGTGTGAAATTTAATTGCAGAAATTATAAATCAAAATTAATAAAATAATAAAAACGTGAGTAAAAATGAAATGAGAATAATCATCCCAATTTAACAAATTAATATATCTATATTATATTACGTGCCTGTATTAATATCCGTATTTGGTAAATGTAAGTCAAACAAAGGTAGAACTGTTGAATGAAAATGAGTATGACAGTGCTTAAGGTAACTTAGAGGCCCAGCTCAAATATTCTATGATTAATATAGAAAAAATAATTTAAAATTATTGTTACCCCAATGAAAAAGGTACATTAATTCATTTTCTATCATTTATAACATTTTTTTACTGTTAGTCTGTTACGTAGGAATTTTAGGTACAGGTGGAGTAACTTGTTTTGTCGTAACTCTTCCCTAAAAGGAAGGAATGAATAACTGTTGGCTCAGAAACAATTTCTAGGTACTGTAATTTAGAATCGTATTTGCTCTGTCTTCTACGAAAACGCCAATCGTGCCCTTTCCATCTTGTCCTTTACTTTTTATAGTCATGTTTCATGCACGTTACTTACATGTTTGTTCTCTTTGCATTCAAGTTTATGTGCATTGATAATATTTATATTGGCGGAGCAAGTTTAGTAGGCCCAAATAACTTAACGAAGATTCAACACTGAGTTCTACTATACCTCAACTTTCAATACTCTTGCCTATCCACTGAGAAAAAAACTTTTTAACAAGATCATGTCAATATAATTCACAATAAAAAAAGTTAACTATAATTTTAATTATCGTTAAAATTCTTAATAACGATTTTACAAATCGTTATAAAATTATCGCCCTAACAATGATTTTAAAAATTATTAAATTTTATTTGTTAAATCATGTTTTAATTGTCATTTAAATTGTGTTTTAACAATAATTTTTAAAAATTTATTGCTAAATTTATTTTATTTTATTTTTAAAAGTATTTTAAAATAGCATACATTTAATTATAAATTATAAATTATAAATTTATTTAAGTATAACTTAAATATTATTTATTTAACATAAATTAATATTTACAAAATTACAAATAGTTAATATTATAAAATCACGACTAAATTTTTTTTTTCTCAATCACTACAACAAATCTCTTTTTTTTTGTATCCAAAATCTTTTTATTATAAAGTTTCATTTGTTGGAATTTCAAGGCCATTCGAATACACAAATTTGAAACTTAAACAAAAATCACAAAAAATATAAAAAAAAATGCAAAATACATTAAAATATAAAAAAAGAAACTCATCTATTACCAAGGAAATGATGAATAGAAGTGAAGCACTTGGAGAAAAAATAAACATGACCAAAAAAATAGCTCAGTCAATGGATAAACTAGAAGGTTGATAAAAAAAAAAATGAAGAAAGAATGAAAATAAAGAGAGAAGGTGGAAAAAATGATGGAAAAAAAAATAGAGAAAATAACAAAAAAAAATCACATAAAAATAATAATATTTGGTAATTATTTACAAAAATTATCTCTAAAAATTGACGGTTATATAATATACATAAATAATAATAATATTTAACGATAAATTTTTAAATAATTATTATTAAATAGTGATGATTTATAAAAATTATAACTAAAAATTGACAATTTTAAAAAAAAAAAGTAATGACATTTAGCTATGTATTTTTAAAAAATATGACTAAATAGTGTTAGTTTATAAAAAAAATTATTGTTAAATTGTTATTTAATGATAGATTTTTTTAAAATTATAACTAAGTAATTATAATTAAAATTATTATTATTATTTTATATTTTAAAAACCATTTTTTTAATTATTATTAAAATTTTATTGTTAAACAACTATTGATTTACTCTGATTATTTTACTAACTTTAAAATTATAAAGTATTGGAAACGGGTTTGACAGTGAGCCACTGATGGTCTTTGAGAACTTCAAGTCCACTCACGTTGTCTGTATGCAACTCAATGCCCCAACCAACGTTGTCATCAGAGCAAGAAGGGTAGCGATAAACACGCACATTTCCTGTGGTTTCTGATAGACAGGAGCACTTTGATGGTTCCAGGTTCAGATCATCAAGGTTCTTCAGCATAGCTTCGAATAAAGTTTCTAGATAGGTGGTGTCCGTACTCCACTAGCATAAGTCTTGTAATTAAACCACACGTACAAATTTAGCCTTCGTTTGGACAATAAACAAATAAATAATCAACAAAAAATTGATAATTTTAATTCATTAATATTTTATCATCATTGTTATTATTACTGACTTCAACCCCTTCTTTAATATATATACTCGAGGGAATAAAAACAAATTAATTTGTTTTTTCACATAATATTAACAAAAAATGGGATATTATGCCTTAATGAAAATTTTAACACATAGAGAGTATTTGGTAGAATTTTTTTTTTTTAATTTTTGGAAATTTGAATATAGAAATTGAAGATTTATTTATTTAGTTTCAAAATGAAAATTTTGATTTTTAGAAAATTTTAATTCTTAAAAATATTTTTTAAATAAAAATTTTCATGAAAAGATTACCATAGAAGAGGATGGGAATTAGTGATTTTCATGAAGGTGGGAATCTTTATCAAAAATAAAATATATATTTATTTTTTAATATTTTATATAATTTTTTTAATATTTTTAAAATTAATATAAAATTAGTAAATTATTAACAATAATTTATTATATTTTTTGTTAAAAAAATATAAGAGTATTTTTAAAAATTATATATATAGATAAAAATTTTTAAAAAATATTATTTAAATATTCTCAGTAATCTTAAAAGTCAATCAAACATATTTTATATATTTTTAAAAATTATTATTTCTATCAATCATATTTCTTAAAAAATATAATTTTTAGAAACAAAAAATTTTACTGTATACCAAACGCCCCTCAGCAAATTTTGAAATATTTAAAGATATAACAAAAAAAATTAGAAATAAATGCAAATTGAGATATATCATATCTTAATGAAAAAAAAATATTGTTTTTCTCCTTCAAAATATAAATTTTCAATTTTTTTTTTGTAAGTTGAGCTTACCATGTCATTCATTAACTCCATTTATAAATGTAGTAAGAATTTATTTTTTTAAAAAATTATTATTTTAATATAAGAAAGTTTCTTATATTAATTATGTGTAACAAATACTGATTAGAGCCTATAGACTTAGCGGCATAAAAATGGGCAAGTTTGGACCAATTAGATTGAGAAAACTCTAATGCATATATTCCTTTTTAGTGGTGATCGTAGTTTATGATGGCATCGATCCATAATTAAGAAAACCTTTTCATAAACACATCGTCAAACCTAATAGTTGACAATGACTATGTACCAAATCCATCCTTCATAAACTGCACAATATCCAATTGCCATAACCCATTCATGCAACGCCATTGTTGCACCCAACAAGTGTCGCAAATCCACAATCTAAACAAGGTTACAACTTTACACCAAGACTTATTACTGCACCCCACAACCGCACACACTCTCCAAAAAAATCGTGCTTGAAGTTACATGTGGTCTAGTGAAAAAGTTCGTAAATAATAATAAATAAAAAAATTAAATTTATATTTTATTATGTCATGTAAAAAATTAATAATATCTTAATTATTTAATATATTTTTTTTAAAAGAATTGATGATTGTGTTTAATATTTATAAATTAATTATTTTTAATTTAAAATTTTATAAATTTTTAAATAATTTATATTTAATTTATGTGTGATTGTATATTTATTTTATAAATAGAAAAAAAATAAAGAACTGAAATAAAATTAAAAAAAATGAGTAAAAATTATAAATTTTAGATAATTTTAATATTTTTTTATTAATTTAAACATATTGTTCTCATCTAAATTTTAATTGAAATGATTCAAATAATTAAATAAAATTAAAAAAAAATATAATTTTTATATTTTAAATTTTCAAAGATTCAATATCGAGACATGAATATTGGCGTTGCAATTCAAAGATGATAATATATTTTTAAAAAAAAAATTTGAGTTGGAGTTAAAGTATAATTTTTAAAATAAAATAGATAAATAAATACAAAATAAATTAATTATAATAAAATTAAAATTTTTAAAATCACAATTAATTTTGATTTACTCTTACTATTAAATTTTACAATTTTATTTTGTTTTTAATTAATTTAATATTTAAACTATTTAATTAAAATAAAGATTAAATTAGTACAATAAATAATAAAATTAACTTTCGTATGATTGATATTTTATATTCTTTTATAAAAATTTTATTTTTATTATTTGACAATAATAATATATACTTACACTTAAACGAATATTTAATTCAATCGTATCAAAAGTTAAACATAAGGATTTAAAAATAATTTAGCTGAAACTGAGATAGTTGAGCCATCATAATATCAAAACCTTCAACCAAATTGATACTTTGGGTTAGGGTAATATTCCCAGATAGCGTTATGGCAGAGGTGCCCCAGAAGTATTTGATAGCGTTAGCGCATGAGACTTTTTTGGATTCAAAAGGCATAGAGAAGATGGTTTTGACTTGGTTTTGAAGTTGGCTCAAAAGGGTGAATGGGATTCCATGGTTCACCAAACGGAACCCACCCCAATCCTTGTAAGCCTCCTCAAGCTTCTTCCTGCCATCATCAGGGTTTAGGCTTTGAAGATCTATGACAGGTATAGGATCTTCAGGATCTTGAACCGGCTGGATCAGTGGCTGAGCCATCGTCATCTTGGTCTATGATGGGGTTCAGGTGGCGGAGAACAGGAGGGTAGGACTCCAACTCTAAGTTGCTCATCTTCAAAAAGAATATGTGCAAGTCACTGGTTTTAGTCTGTCATCTCTGCATTCCTACATTTGTTTTTTATAAAAATATTTAATTCATCGCTAATAAAACAAATTTTACATAAATAAAATATTAAAAAGTTATTATGTGTATTTAATTTATTTTTTAAAGAAATTAACTATTTAATTGATCAATTTACAGATTTTTAATATTTTATTTGTGTAAAATTTAGCCTCTCAATAAAAGTTATTTTCATTTTTGGTAGAATAAAATTTAGATATTAAATAGATTTTTTCCAATTCCACCCACCGCAATTAGTAAATGTCACAATTTGTTTTTTATCTTAAGTTTTTCTTTCTCATTAATACACCATTTTCAAAAGGATATAATTCCAAGATTAACTTTTTTTTAATAATTAACAAGTTAACTTCTTGAATTTTTTTATAAATCATTTTTTTAATATTTAATCTGATCCAGTCCCGTAAATAAAGTAAAATAAATGGGCATATAAATAAATTAAAATTTTTTTAACTCTGACTCATTCCACCATCAGTGTCAAGTCAAATTAAGTAGGCCAGCTCTGTAAACATTAATTTTACGTTGTGTTTGTTGGAATAATTCAGTTGGGTGGATTATGTCAGCACAGGCCAACGCAAATGGCCACATTGGCCGAAACCTGCAGCGTTATTGTAGTTGGAGCAGAGTCCTTGTTCATGAATTTGTAAGTGCTGCACGTCCCAACAGGGAAGCTCTCGTTGCATTGCATCTATCCCCGTTTCCTCTCTTATTAACGTAATTGTGTGCATTGTAATTGAATGCAAAATGCCATTCACCACTACTACCGTGCCTTTCTTATTATCCAGGAAGAGGAGAGGGAAAAAGGGAGATAAAGATTATTAAAGTAAATGATTTACTATTTTTATGTCAGCTTTACAGGATTCAATTATTTACCTTCAAAGAGATTGGAGGGAATTCTATACCATATATTCATTTTCTTTTAGAAGCTCCATATCTTCACCCCTGCTTTGACCATAGTATCAATGCGGCTGTGCTGTTTGCATTTTTGTCACCAGGACTATTGTTTCAGATGCCGGCGGCCAAGAATGGATCCAAATATTTGGTAAATGAAAATTTTAGTTTTTTTAAAGTATTTAAAAACCCATTTTGAAGATGTTTAAATACAATAAATATAAAAAATTTAAAATTTATTTGTTGCATATGATGTAAATAATATAAAAAGATATTTTTTTATTTATCTCGTATTTAAATTTGTTACATATAAATTTTTTTATGCATGCAAAATTAGTGCATCATTTTTTTACAGGGTTTTTTTATGGTCTGTCTCAAATTTTGTGTTTAATTATATGGCAAATATTAAATTAATACATATATTTGTGCGATTTTTTTTTTCTCACTCGATTTGGAGCAAGCAATGCTCTCTGTATAAGAATCTAGTGCTAGAAAAGGTGAAGATGATTCGATCAAAAAGCTTTCTTGGAGATGAGGATGTTCCTTTCTTGGTGCAAAATGGTGCAGCCAAGGTTCTCCAGTTCTGTTTTTTTTTTTGGACAGATAGGTTCTCCAGTTCTGTTAATTGAGGAAACATTAAGAAAAAAAAAATGGTGGGCTAGCCAAGCCCAAGGCCTTAAAAAAGAACTGAGTTGCCCAGCATTTTAGCAGGTTCTCCAAAGTCTTAATAAATTCATAACTTCAACCATTAATATATCTTATAGCGCCGTGAGAAACACTTCCCCCTGCTTTTTAAAAAACAAAATTATTCTTGTAATTTTTTATGAAATTTTTTAATGATTTTTTTAAAAGAGTTCTAAAATTTTTCATTTTTTTCATTTATATTTACAACAATAAATTCGAATTTATAACTTTAAACTAAAATTTAAGTAAAAAAAATTATATTTATAGCATCACACTTACAATTGAGTAAAAAAAAATTTAAAAATAACTAACTTTTAAAAAATTATAGGAGATGTGTTGTTTTTTCAAGTATGTATATATATATATATATATATATATATATATATATATATATATATATATATATCTTTTTTTATGTTATATTAGATATATTTTAAAAATAATAAAATTTAATATTTGATATATTAAGATTTGAGAGATATATTGTCTTTTTATTTTCTAATTATAGTATTTAATTTTTTATATATTCAAAAGCTGCTGTACTTATTCTTCATGCCTATGTTTTATGTATTGTTGGCCTTAATGTTTAATATATTTTTTATTATGTATGAATGATAGTATTCTATTTGTAAAAAAAATTATTAAATCTTAGAGTAAATTATTCTCTTTTTTCATGATTAATACTCTTATTATACACTCTCTCCTTTTATTATAATATATATATATATATATATATATATATATATATATATATATATATATATATATATATATATAATTTCTTTTAAAAATAAGAGTAAAATTTAATTTTCTCATTTGATTAATGTTTTATTACATTACCATTCGCTTTATTAAAATAATTATTTTTTAAAAGTAAGAGTAAAATATTTATCCTCTTATTTAAAAAAAATTATATATAATTTTAAAATAAAAAAGTGTGTATAATAAATGTATTAGTAAGAAAAGAAATGAATAAATTTTATTGACAATCAAAAAGCCGGCCCCTACAAAAACCGAAGATTCCAACTAAATTAGGCCCATTAGAAATTGTTAAGTCGGTGGGCCTATTTCAAGAAGCCCAACCTTTGTTTTTGAGTCCATAATGTATCCAGATAGTTCTTAAATATTCGGGTGGCATCACCAAATCACGTTCATTTTCGATCTCCAGAACGCCGGGGAAGCAGAGAGCGCAGAGTCGGCGCCCGTTAGAGCCACCGAGCTTCACCCATCTTCTCAGCGAAGGTTAGCTTTCTGAAGACTTACCCTCTTCTCTATTTTTTCATCTCCCTCTTCAGTTGCAAATTTTTATTTTCTCCTTCTTATGTGATTTTTCTCTCAGCACTTCTTTTTTCTTTTATTGGGTGAATGGTCCGAATGCACTATTGTCCTTGGATGTGTTTCCTATTTTATACTTATTTATAAATTTGATTCTTCCATTTTTTGTGTAATTTTTCAATCACCTCTTCTTTCGTTTTACAGTTTCGTAGAGTTTAAGCAGTTGTACTTATTTAGAATTTTGATTCTTCCATTTTTGTGTAATTTCCTGGTCACCTCTTCGTTCGTTTTACAGATTCGTAGCGTTTAAGCAGTTCAGAAAAAAAAAAAGAAGAGCTTTCAATAGAATGTATTCTATCCACCTAACCCAATTTACATATAGAGGTTGGAAACATTTCTTTAATATAAATTGAGTGAAATGATTGGGTTCGGGGATTTGCAGCAGTCAATTTTCTTTCAGTGGATCAAGGGATTAACCTTTGTCTGAATTCATATAGTGTGTATGTGATAGCTGTGGTTGAGCTAGTGGCTAGTGAGTTTGTCCCATTGTTGGACTTCGTGTATGAAGAATATACGACTGTTAGCCACAGGGCTTATCATTTACAGTTTCTCTCAGTAGTCTTGAATTTCGCATTCATCATTAGGCAGAGTATGACTCAGCCCTCAGTTTTATGTAGGCTTTGACCTCTGGGCGTGAGATTAATACTGAAAAATATAGTAGCTCCAAAGATTATATTATTCTCAAACTAGATCCAGCTAGCATGTTAATTGTTAATTAGCATATTATATTATGAAGAATTTTGCAGAGCAAATCACTCTGCGGAGGTAGTTTGTTTTCTGATTGAGGATATTGGCTATCACCGGATTCCATTTTTCTACTGATGGTTATGTGAAGAAGATGGTGTATGAGCCGAATATTCAATTTTATTGCGGCGCCTTTTGTTATTCCTAGGAATATTTTGTTACTAAGCTTACAATTAAGGTGTTTCAATCATTGTCGTGAAATTTCTGCATTATACCTCTTTTTGGCTAGTACTCTTTCTTTTGATTTTGAACGATTAACTATATATTTTATTCAACCCTCAAGTGTGTAGTGTCCTTGCAGGGTCATATATTCAGTATCTAAGAGGTAGTTGAAAAAATGGCCAAGCATCATCCTGATTTGATTATGTGCCGGAAGCAGCCAGGAATTGCCATTGGAAGACTTTGTGAGAAGTGCGATGGCAAGTGTGTGATCTGTGACTCTTATGTGCGTCCTTGTACACTTGTCCGTGTTTGTGATGAATGCAACTATGGATCATTTCAGGGTCGATGTGTCATATGTGGTGGAGTAGGAATATCGGATGCCTACTATTGCAAGGAGTGTACACAGCAGGAGAAAGATAGGGATGGTTGCCCTAAAATTGTTAATTTAGGGAGTGCCAAAACTGATCTTTTCTATGAACGTAAAAAGTATGGTTTTAAGAAAAGATGATGAGGCTGGATTTGCGTACTTCCGTAAAACTGCTTTCTATGCATTATGTATTTCACTTGGATGTAAAAACCGTTTAAAGGGTTTGACCTTGTGCATGTAGACTCTTATCTAATATCAATTGTTGACAATGAAAGTACGTGACCAGTGCCCATGAATTTTAACCAACATGGAAGTATTAACTTCAACTTAATCATCCTTGTTTGTCTTGTTAGCAACTTTCCCATGTTTCCAATTCATGCTATGGTTAACCACCCCCCCCCCCCCCACCTCTTTCTCTTGTTTTTAGTTTGTGGTAAAATTTATTTTTGGCTTGTATAGACCATAGAGTATCATTTATTGTTGGTTTGGGATAGGTGCTATTTGTTATCAATACCCTGAAGTTGTGCAGTTTGTTAAGTAGCCAGTTTTTCTGATGGAGAGGTTCACTGAGTCCTTTTCCTGATTTACTACGGTGACTGTTCTTCCTGTATGTCCTGACTTGCGGGTATGAAAATGATAAGAAATCTTAAAGCATCTCTCTCTCACACTCTCTAGTTATAATGATCTAATTGAACCCGTGCCAAAGTATAACAGGTACAAAACCATGGATTCTTTTGGTCAGTGCCTATATGAACTAAATCAGATGTCAAATTCTTCTCTAACTTTTTAATTTAATTTCTTTAATTTAAAATAAAAAATATTATCTTTAAATTTTTAAAAGGTTGAAATTAAATCTTTCATTTATAGTTTTGTTATTTTTTAACAAAAAATGTTTACATAAGCATTGAATCACTCATGTAACTGAACTATTTAAATGACATTCTAATATTTAAAATCTCATTTTTTTTTATATTGTATTGTTTTTCCAAACTCTCTTTCTTATTAAAAGTACTTTATTTCAATTATTTTGGTATCATTCAGATAGCTTACATAAAAAAGATAGACTATGTTGGTGTTTTAATGTCTACATCAACATTTTTTGTTTAAAAAATGATACCATGAAACTTGTCTTTAAAAGTGGGAGGCTAATATCCAATTTATAGTCTTCTACTACAATCTACAAATGAATCGTTCATAAAAGAGTAAACTAGCAGTACTCGGAGACAGACATGGCTCGCTTATTCTTGTTTCTTTTGCTTGCCTCTGCTTTGCGGATACCATAGGAGCAGGTATTTTTTGTTTTTTGTTTTTATCAATTCAAATTAAAAATAATTAACTGGCTAAATTATATTTTCAACATTTTCTCGACGCAAAATCTTCCCATTTCAATCTTATTCAAATATCGTTCATATCAGATTTTAAAAGTCTCTTTTTTGTTGGGGTTGGAGACTTAAAAGTAACGAGTGGATCAAGATTTTTTACAATACTAACAGTTAATCCCATAAGAAAGAAAAACAGAGAAGCTGTAAAACTTGCGTGAAACTCACACAGATGACTCTCGCTTCCTTATCTTTTGCTCTATTATGAGATAAAGTGTAGTGTTGCACCTTATCTATTTTTAACAAATATTGATGTTGTGAAATTAGTAAGATCGATCTATAAAACTTTTAATGTTAGAATTCATATGCCTTCTAAAGTTTTTTTTACTAGAAAACGAAATTAAACAGAGATAATTAGATAGAATGCGGAAAAATAAACATAATTATCGAGAATAATTCTAAATTAAAATCGATTAATATATATAATAAAACTATAAAAGGCCCTTCAGAATGCACAAATTTATGCAAGCATGGGCTCTCTGTCTTTTTGTCTTTTCTGCACCACGCACATAACAAAAGGAAAGGAACCTGGTTGAGGTTGACCCAAAATGAACGGCCTGTGATGTGCTCCTGTTTCTTTTGTTCAACGCGTAAACCACGTTTGAAAAACAACGTCAACTCCTCCGTCCTCCATTACTCTCTTGCCACCTGTCCTGCAAGCTATAATTAATTAAACATGGCCCTCTCTCTCTTTAAATATTGGATTTCTCCCCCCTGCCGTCCTGACAAGAGGGAGAGCGAGATGGGTTTGGGAGGTCGCTTCTGCTTCTGCTTCCGTTTCTGCCTTTGGCTTCTGCTTGCTTTCGTCGTTGTAACCTCTGCTCGCAACACTCTTCTCCTCTCCGGTAAGTACCTCCTCTTTCATTCTTTTTTTATTTACTCTTTCATTTCCTCTTCTGGGTTTAGAACTAGTTAGAAGTTGTAAAAATTAACCCAAAAAAAAAGATATATATATTAAAGCTTTGATATAGTTTCAAGACCCACACTTCTGTATTAATTAGCTCGAAAAGAGAAATAAATATTGTTGATGAAAATATACCTAGCTAGCTAATTTAGGTTTGCATTTTTTAAAATTATATTTATAGCTCTTTTTTTTTTATATTGACCTCTAATATTTTAAATTTTACTTTCATTATTTTTGTTTAAATTGTGACGGTGCACGACTTGCCATGTAAAAAAATAAACAGAAAGAAGTAAAAGTTATTTCTTCTGTTTAAAGAAAATGAACAATTTTGGCGGTGGTTTGGATTCTGCCCACCCCATTCCTCCAATCCATGTTTTCATCATATTGTTTATTTCCCAAGAGACCGAAAATTGTTTAACACTGTGTCAGTGCTCCTCCTATTTCTCCCAAAAATCTTGAACGCTGTGCTTTTATACTACCTCTTTCAATAAATTTTTAATTATTTTGTTATTCTACTAAAAGCTATATTCAAAAAAGAGATACACCTGCAAAATAATATTTATTTCTTTTATTATTATTATTATTATTCATAGAGGATGAAGGTTGGAGCATAGTTGGAAGGTCCTTGAAAGTGAGCCTCGACGACTATGGCGAACCAACTGCAAATCGTGGGCACGATCCTTCCAGGAACAGAGGAGGGAGTGGTAACGCTGGAGGAGGCAGGAAGGGCTAAATTTGATTTATATGTATAATCATATTGTCTTTATTTGAATATATTTATCTCTTTATCTTTAATTTAATTGATATAATTTATTTTTATTATAAAGTATTGCGTATAGAAATACATAAAAGTGATGTGATTATAATAATGTGAAGATCAAGATGTCACGTGCCTGCCTTTTGCATTGCAAGAAAGAGCTCATAAATCATAAGGGATGACAAAATAGAGGGCTTATGACAATTATTTGACTGCCACAACCTTATTTCAAGGTTTTGATAATTAATAAGAGTTAATATTTAGTATATTGGCGGTAGATAATTTTTTGTCTACCAATAATATCTAAATCATAACACATAATAAAAATAATTTTAAAAATTATTATTTTTATCACGTGTCACGATCTGAACATTATTGGTGGATAAAATATTGTCCACTACCGATAGATTAAATATTTTTTTTATTAATAATTTTAATCACAATAATTATAATTGGTAATATATATAAAAATAAAAATATTTCAATTCTTTTAAAAAATACTACGAGAATCTAATTTGAAACGTATTAAATTAAAATAAAAGAGTATATTTTTATTGATGATATTTCTTAAAAAAAAATCTTTTGCTTCAAATAAAGTTTGAAAATATCCATAATCGTTAAAAGAAAAAAATGTATTACGACTAAACTCATATTTAAGTGAGTCATACGATGCATACCAATAATTCATTAAGAAAATATCAAGCAACATTTTAAATACACATTATTCACTATTGTATAACAGATCATACTGTTGGTCAACAGAACACCCACCAAATTATTATTTTGAGAGTATACAAAACGTAGTCATGGTATGCTCTGATCATTCTGCTCCTTTTACTTAATTTCTCCTTCAATTATTATATATACATAACTTCAAAATTCGAACTCCTCTGAACTTTTTTATTTTCCTTTCTGAAATGCCAAACAAACAGTTGCTATTTTGGTCAGAATAGCTTGAAGAGAGACCTTGAAGTTTTCTGACTTCCCAGCCAGTGCTGCATATGGATCCCAATGGCATCCAAGTACAAGCTACTCCTCCCATGGAAACCCACCACCTTCCCTTGTGTTGTAGTTGAAGTGAAAAACTTCCCTACTTCCTCACCGTACGGACCATACTTTCCTCTGCTGGTAAACAATGTCAGTGACTTTATCACTATATGCCTCTCATCTTTTGTGATTGGTCCATAATACCCAGATATGCAAGTCAGCACCTCATGTGGGTACTCCAGTATTAACTGAAATTACATTAACTATGAGTGAGTATAAGATAAGAAGCTGTTGAATATTTTATAGAATGAAGAAGGTCATCCTTGGTTGTCTAAGCCACACTGATATAGCCAAAACCAGAAAAGAGCAACCACGAGAAATAATAACGTGCTTAAACAAAGTGGGAATGATTTGGAATCCTGCTATGCCAATTTCTTAGAATAAGATGCAAGAATTTGTCTTGTGATTCTCTATTCTTGGCATGAATGGTCTACTTTTGACTAGACTGAGAAGATGAATTAGTTAAAAAAACGTCGAGCCATACCAAAAAATAAAAAAATAAGAAGTTCAAAATTGAGTATCATACCCGATGCATCGTGTCTCCGACATGACTCCCATGCTTTACAGACCAAACAGATTGTCCATTTCGATCATATTCAAGTTGAATTGAGCAGATGGCCTCTGATACCCTTGTCAGATAAATCCGTTTAATCCCCGAGAAGACTCCATCATCCCAAGGTCTACCTCCATCCCCACCCCATGGACCTGGTCCACATGGAGCTGGTTCTTTTATCACGCCACGAGAAACCTAGGAAAGATATATAAAAAGCTGAATAACCTTCGCAAAAGATACCCAAATTCTTAAATGTCTTCGTTATCTTCATGTGGTCTTCTATTTCTATATAAGTTCTTCAAATGATTATGGAATATACCTCTTCTGATGGCGCCTGTTTAGCAAGCACCAGTTTTGCAGGCCATTGAGCACTGTCTATTTCAGCAATACCTGGTTCTTTGGGGATGATAGCCTTGGAAGGAGGAGGTGTCATCGTCACTGGTGTTATTACTTTCCCTTCTACCGCATGCACACCAAGAGCATCTAGAAACAAACCTTTTCTCCCATGGATGCCAACCACTTTCCCTTCTTTCAGCTTCGTGGTGAAATAAGTTCCTTGTTCATCTCCATATGGTCCGTACATCCTTTTGTTGGTGTGAAAAGTAAGTGACTTTATCACGGCAGGCCCCATGTACATCAAAGATCCATAGTAACCAGTTATATGCGTCAAGACTTCATATGGTAAATCAAAGACTATCTGCAAAATCATGCACAAAAACTGATAATGAACCAAATCTGATCATCGCCATCGATTCATCAAGTTAAAGTGATTCTAAAAGATAATAATATTACTATTTTATCGACTTCATGTAATAATTAAAACTTTCGAATTAAAATCAGTATATTGAGAGCCCATTGAAGTGTGGTGGACATATGATTTGTTTCCACTTCAAATTTAAAAGATTTTGATGCAAACCAACATGTTATGAATTGTAATATAACTATTCACAACAGTATTGACATTTGACAAGCTATCAATTTACCTTTTCATTTTTAAATCCTCCCGTTCCTCCTTGTTTATTTCCCCATATGGCCTCCCCATCCTGATCATACAAAACTCTTATCCAAACGATTCCAACATTGCGAGACAAGTTAATTTGCCTGATTCCAGTGAAGGCTCCATCATCGAATATACTCCCACCATTACCACCCCAAGGCCCATATGTTACCACGCCACCTCCTTCAACCTTTGAAGGTGCCTTTTCCACATGAGCTATCTGAAACATTGTAGATAGATTCTGAGATACGTTTACTTTATTAACCATTTAGGCAAAATATCAAACATTTGGAACAGGTTATCCATGAAGTTCTCTCTTACCTTTTCTTTGTCCTTGAATTTGTTGGATTCTTTTATGTTGGGAATCTTGGCAGAGACAGAGACATCGTTTGGCTGAGTTTTACTGAAATCATCCTTCTGTCTTACAGCAAGTACAATATCATAGCCTTGGCCCACACTTCCTTGTACTACAGAGTAGCCAGCATTCTCAGAAGTGCTGGTTAAGTAGTTCTGTGAATGAGACAAAGCGTTGGATGGGTTTGGCTGCACCAAGGGCTTCAGATAGACTCCAATGGCATCTAGGTACCAACCACACCTGCCATGGAACCCTACAATCTTGCCCCCAGTCATTGGGAATGAAAAATATGTCCCCTCTTCAACACCAAATGGTCCATATTTTTTCTTGTTACTTTCAAAAGTCAGGGACCGAACAAAGGTTGTTCCCCATTGATTTAAGCTACCATAGTATCCGTGAATTGAAATTAGGAACTCATCTGGGTAGTCAAGCTTCACCTGCAACTCAATCATAATAGTTAATTAATATGATGCACAAGTTTAATTAGAATCAAATTCTGCTTCACAATCACAAATTCCCTTGTTTAGTGGTGCCAATTGAAGCCATGAGATCAGCTAAGCTGATTGAACCGATAAATTCTTAACTAGACCCACTTTACAAAAAAAAAAAAAAATTAAATCAATTATTAATAAACATGTATATATATATATATACATGTCAGTTTACTTCTAATGTGTATATGTATTTTTGTTCTAATCTTTTTTTTTTATAGATATTGACTATCTAAAAAAATTTCTCCAATTGAACCTTTACCTTGTCAGTTTTATGGCCTCCACTTCCACCATGCGTATCTGACCAGATAGAGTACCCTTTCTTATCATATTCAATTTTAATGGAGTCAATTCCGGCACCATGAACTATCACCAATTGCCTCACTGTTGAATAGACACCATCGTCCCAACGGGATCCTCCATTGCCTCCCCATGGCCCAACTGTTTGAGGTTTCTTCCCAGGACCCTCAAAACTCTGCACATGCAATTCAAAGTTGTCAAACAAAAAATATGTAATAATCAATTTGGGTCATGAACAACATAAGCTATAAACATGTGCTTTATACCATTTTTGACCTATCGGACGGGACTGATAGAAGTGGGAGAAAGAAGAGCTATCAAAAGTGAAGCTTTGAGGTGGGTAGCTAGGGAAGACGAAGAGGAATTTATGGCAGTAAAAGGGTGTGTTTGTGCCCGGGGGGTTTTGTCTTAAAAAATAATAATGATGGAAAAATATGTAGAAGAAGCTAATTCGGAGTTCCACCATGAAGGGAAAGGATTAAAAGGGAGGGAATCAGATTCCCCATAGAATTCAATTCAGTCCTGGAAACAAGAACAAGGCCTGTCTCTAGCCAGACATCTCCTTTCAACAATCTTATTCCCATTTTCAGAGAAAAAGAAAGGATTCTTCAAATAAAGGACGGCTAATATCCTGATTCCCAAAGATAGTAGCCTTTTTTTTTTTTTCCTCCTTCAACCCCATTTCTTTATTGCTTCTCCTACGCTTCGTTTCATCCATTTTGGGGACATCTCTGTGATGAAAATGCTGGTAGAAGATAATGGGCAGGTGCACTCAGACTCTGATGTTTACGCAGGCACAAAGACCGTAAGTGATACTGATTTCTCTGTTCATGTTATTTTCTAGCGAGAAATATTCTACTCCTTTTTTGGCTTGTTTGTTCAATATTTTCCTAGTTGCATTGCGTTTGGTTACATTAACGAATCAAGCTGACGGAAAATCCAAACCATTTTTTTTTTTTAATTAAGGATTTTGAAAGAAATGGGTGCTTTTAGATTGGATTCACATTAATGAGCACTTTCACCAGACACTGTCGAATGTCACTCTTTCAAGCTTCTCTTCCTCCAAAATCAAAGCTCTTCAAAAAATAAAAAAAAGAAAGATATCGAAATGCAATTTTAAAAATCACAGATACTATAAAATTAATTAATAAACTGCATTAAATTCAAATTCCAAGAGCACCTGGTTGGGGTGGTCTCCTCTGCCGCAATGATGGGCACTTGGATTACAGGCATCACACAAAAGCTTAGAGAAAGTAATTCTATGAATGCAAAATTATGGGCTCAAAGTCAGAACAAAATTTTTTCAAAAGATTGTCAAAAAAATAAAATAAAGATGGATAATAAAATTTCTAAATACATATAAAAAAATGGAACAAATACACAAACTGATTAATTAATTATAGCTTTTAATTTGATTACGTGTGCATATTTTGATTGAGTCACTTAATAATTTAAAAGTCTTATTACTTGACGACATGACGGCGATTTCAACTTCAAGAGTAATTTTTTAGTGTGTTTTTTTTTTTGAGTTGTTGTCCATTGATTGTACAATAAATAAATAAATAAATATTTTAAATGTTTTGTAACATTTTATCAATTATAGTATATTAAAAGAAGTACACTTTATAAAAAAAATGGACAAGTGTCATTTACTTTATGAAGTTATTATTGAGAATAAGATATTATTTAAAAATTGAAAATTTTAATTTAATAATAATATTTTTTTAAAAAAAAACCAATCAAAATATATTAACTATAAGGCATCAAAAGGTTATGCTAAATAAGAAAATTAAAGAATAAATTTTGATCAAGATAGCGAGGATAATTAACATAGTTTACTCCTTAATTCTATATATTAAATATCGAAGATTTAATCTAATTGAGTGAGTAATAAGAAATTTTTTGTGGACGTAGGAAGTTTTCGTAATTTTTGAAAAATAATGAAAAGACAGAGATATCTATATTGAGATAAGTAACGTCAAGGAAAAATATTAAGAGAGAAACAAAAATTCACGGAGTGTGATCTCTTTTTTCAAATTTCTGGAATTTAATCTCTTATATATCTATCTATTAATAAGAGGGACCCAATTTAACTTTATATTTATAAAATGATTAAATTTAAATTATGTTTAATGAAAAATATCATTGAATTAAATTTTCTTTTTAAATAAAAAGTGAGTAATTCAGTTCTTAATTTTTTTCATTCGAGTCTACTTTATTCTGTCTAGTAATTCACCAAAAGGTTAGTTTGACCTCAAAATTAAAATAAAAAATATTCAATTATATATTATATTATTTTTAAAAATAAAACAAAATTTTTTTGCATCTATAAAATTCAAGTACATATCAAATATAAAAAAAAATAGTATGTATAAAAAGAATTTTTTAAAAAATAAATTTAAAAATTGAAATTTAATTAAAATAGTAATACACAAAATATTTTTATTATTATTTTATCACTCAATTTTTAAGAATTATTTTTTTAAAATATATTAAATTCTCTTTTATTTTTTCTTTTTTTAAAGAACTTTTTAACTTTCTCTTTTTACTGCCTAACTTGATGTGTTTTGATCCCTTTTTTTCCTTACCTATACGAGCCTAACATTATATATACATATATATATATGTATATACATATATATATATATATATATACATATATATATATATATATATACATATATAATAGATATATACATATATATATATATATACATATATATACATATATATATATATATATATGTATATATATGTATATATCTATTATATATGTATGTATATATACATATATATGTATGTATATACATATATATATGTATATATATATATAGATATATATATATATATATATATATATATATATATATATATATATATATATATGTATGTATATATATATACATATATATATATATGTATGTATATATATATACATACATATATATATGTATGTATATATATATACATATATATATATATGTATGTATATATATATATATGTATATACATATATATATGTATATATATATATATGTATCTATATATATATATATGTATATACATATATATATGTATATATATATATACATATATAGACATATATACATACATATATATATATGTATATGTATATACATACATATATATATATATGTATATGTATATATATATATATATATATATACATATACATATATATATATATATATATATATATACATATATATGTATATAAACATATATAGTAATGTTGCTCCCGATTTCATGGTATTGGTTTAATTTTTAATAAATTTTATTTATTGTATTCTACTTTATTTATTTAATTATATATTTTATGTTATCTTTTTATTATTTATATACACATGTATCTATGTAGATAATAATATATGTTATATAATAATATATCTTAATATGCATCATCTCATTTTATTAGATAATTATATATTTTATGTTATTTTGTTTTACATAAAAATATAAGTTCTCAAAGAAAAAATGTTACTGTGGATTACCATTCAAATGATAATGAAGTCCAAAAAATAAAAGCCGTGTGAGACCCTAAAACAACTGAGCATTTTATCAAGGTGTGCTTAAAACAAGTCTAGCAAAGAGAACGAAATGGAACCACCCTCACGAAGAAAGGGTGGAAGACTGTTATTTCCAAATTTAATAGTTTGACTGGACAAAAATATGACAAAGCTCAAATGAAGAACAAATGGGATAGCCTGAAAAAGGAATGGTCAGCATGGCATAAGTTATTTGCCAATGAAATTGGATTAGGTTGGGATAGTGTGAAGATGACTGTAGATGCATTTGATGAGTGGTGGGAGAAGAAGCAATTGGTATGTGATATATTATGGTCTAGTTATTATAAGTGTTCATATTTATTTATAAATTGATATTTGTAAAAGTGATTAAATGTCCCTCATATGCAGGAGAACACACAGTATGAGAAATTTAGGCATAAGGGACTCCCATTTGCCCACGAATTAACCATACTTTTTAAGGATGTAGTTGTTACTGGACAATTTGCATGGGCACCATCATCAGGTATATTATCTAATGGCCTCGATGAAAGTGACATTGGGTATCGCCGAAACTTGGATAATATTTGCTTAGATATGGATGAAGGATCTGGGGATAGCGAAGATGTCAGTGTTGGAGCTAGTGAAGAGTTTGCTAATATCAATCTATGGACATCTCAAAGGACTAGTGGCCCAATGAGTGGTGGAAAGAGAAAGAGAAAGAGAACCAATCTTAGTGAAAGGGTAAGTAAGGCCAAGGTTCTTGCCTCCGAAAAGATAGCTGAGGCTGTAAGTATTATTGCGGAGACATGTCGCTCATTCAACGTTAGTGCCCCCAATACCCTATCTATAGGTGAAGTGATGGCTGAGTTGAACCTGATCGATGAGATTGCAAATGATCTAGAATTGCATGCAAAATGTTATCAATTGATGATGCTTAAGCCAACAAGGGAGATGTTTGTAGCCTTACGTAGTGTGGAGGATAAAATGTTGAATTGGCTTAAGCATGCAGCAAATAACCTGTTGCCGTTCATGAATATGTAGTTATGGTCATGCTTATATATTTGAATTATGGTCATGCTTATGTAGTTGGATAATTGTTATGGTTGTGTATTATGGTCATGCTTGTATTTGGATTATGGTCATGATCATGTATTTGGATTATGCATTAGTATTATAAATACTTTGTTATGGTTATTAACAATTCAATTGTGTATAGGTGTGAATGGACAAAATAGAAATGTGGAATGGGAAGAAATTTTTGTTTTAAGCTCACTTATTGGTAAGTACGCAGTAACATATTTATGTAAACAACCGTATAGAACGAGTGAACAAACTGGACATGCATGGGTTAAAGAAATATTGCAAGGGCATCCCATTCGTTGCTATGAGATGTTTCAAATGGAAAAACATGTATTCAAACAATTTTGCATTGAATTGGTTGAATGTGGGTTGAACGCCACTAAACGCATGAGAATTAATGAGATGGTTGCAATGTTCTTAAACATGGTTGGCCATGGGATAGGTAATAGGATGTTACAAGAAAGATTTCAACATTCAGGGGAAACTGTAAGTAGACATTTCCATAAAGTATTAATTGCTTGCTTGAAATTGGCTTTTAAATATATTAAGCCACAAGATCCTACATTTCGGTCAATCCCTTCGAAGATTCGAAATAACCAACGATATTGGCCATTTTTCAAGAATGCTATAGGAGCAATTGATGGAACCCATGTCCCGTGTGTGGTTAACCTTAGTGAACAACCAAAATTTATTGGAAGAAAAGGGTATTCAATACAAAATATAATGGTTGTATGTGATTGGGACATATATTTTATTTTTGCATTGCCCAGATGGGAAGGCACTGCCCATGATGCCCGTGTATTTTCTCATGCTCTCACAACTTCTGACATGAACTTCCCACATCCACCTCTAGGTTTTTTTTCTTTCTCATAGTTGAAATAGATTATACTTATTCTCTCATGCTGTAAATATTAATACCTTTTTGTTTATTAGGTAAATTTTATTTGGTGGATGCTGGCTATCCAACACCAGTTGGATACATTGGTCCATATAAATGTGATCGTTACCACCTCCTTGATTTTAGGCTTTCATCCAGATTCACAAATGATAATGAGGTATTCAATTATTATCACTCAAGTTTGAGGAGTACTATAGAAAGAACTTTTAGAGTATGGAAGAATAGGTTTGCAATTTTACGCCGCATGCCTAAGTTCAAATTTGAAACACAAGTTCAAATAGTCTATGCAACAATTACCATACATAATTTTATTATAAGGCATAGTAAAATAGATTCTGAATTTAGTCATTATGAAGATGAAAACATACTTGAAGACTATGATGACCAAGTTGTTTTGGATCCATTACCAAGTTTAAACATTGTTTCTTCATCTGAAATGGATCGTGTTCGAGACGCTATTTGGGGTTAGATCGTAGAGCATAGACAAAATAATTAGTTGATTTAAATTGTTATTTTTTTAATGTCATGTACTTCAATTGTAAACCTAAAATTACATGAATATTTTTAGGAATTATTATTTAAAAAATTATTATTTTTTGAATTTATATTTAAAAATAATTAAAATAAAATACTAAGGGTCAAAGTCAAATAAAATTACATGACATTACTATCCTTTCTAGTAATTTTACGTCTAAAAGTGATTCTGATATACAATATCTAAACAAAATTAATTTTTTCATAATCGCTTTTCAACTAAAGTTTCTAAATATAAATCACGTTCATACAAACCTGCTTTTAACCAAAATCAATTATAAACATTACGGTCACACAAAATTCATTTTGTCTACTGCCAATCCAAACATAGCCTTAATGATTTGTCTACAGAACTCAAAGTCAGAACAAACTTTTTTCAAAAGATTGTCAAAAAAATAAAATAAAGATAGAAAATAAAATTTCTAAATACATATAAAAAATGGAACAAATACACAAACTGATTAATTAATTATAGCTTTTAATTTGATTACGTGTGCATATTTTGATTGAGCCACTTAATAACTTTGAAGTCTTATTACTTGACGACATGACAGCGGTTTCAACCTCAAGAGTAATTTTTTAGTGTTTTTTTTTTTTGAATTTTTGTCCATTGATTGTATAAAAAAAATATATATATATTTTAAATGTTTTGTAATATTTTATCAATTATAATATATTAAAAGAAGTACACTTATAAAAAAATTGACAAGTGTCATTTACTTTATGAAGTTATTATTGAGAATAAGATATTATTTAAAAATTGAAAATTTTAATTTAATAATAATAATTTAAAATATATATATATATATATATATATATATATATATATATATATATATATATATATATAATAAAGATAAGATTGGACGGTATTTAAAATTTTTTATTATGAATGAGGGTTGTCTAAAAAATATTTAATTTCGAGTTATATTTCAAATTTAAAGAAGTTTCAATTTTTTATTTCTTTCACGTATAAAAATATATTCTACTATCATTAAAAAATTTAAAAAAATAGTTTGTATAAAATGAAATAAAGTTTCCCTTTTAAAACTATGAGTTCTAAATAGTCATTCAAATTAAGTGGGTATAAAAATATATTCTACTATCATTAAAAAATTTTAAAAAATAGTTTTTATAAAATGAAATAAAATTTCCCTTTTAAAACTATGAGTTCTAAATAGTCATTGAACTTAAGTGGGTTAGGTGGTGGTATATTGTCTTAAAACACTGTTAATCAACAAATAAGTCAAGGTAAACTACTCTTGTGTTTTACCTCAAAATTAATTTATTTTTTATAATTTAAAATATGTCTTTCAAAATTTATGTAACTATTTAATTATCGTGTTATATTTTTATTTAAATTTTAATAACAACAATTACATAAATATTAAAAGGACGAATTATTTTATTATTAATAGTCTATTTAACTTATAATTTATAATATTATGAGACTATTATTAAATTTATTAATAAATTTAATTTTTATGTATTATTTTAATATCCGTAATAATTAAAAATTATTCGAAATATAAATAAAAAATACTTCAAATTAAAGCGGAGGTAACAGGTAAGCTGAGTTGCTTATTGGGTAGAAAATTTCACAATATTTATTTGATAGCTTAATGTATAAAAAAAAATTAGATTTATTTTTATAAATATTTATAGAAAATTAAAAAATTATTGAAAAATAAATATTTATTTAATAACTGATTATTACATGAGAGAAACTGCAAGTATGTATGTTGCATTCCAATCCTAAAATGAAAAAAAAAAAACCAATCAAAATATATTAACTATAAGGTGTCAAAAGGTACGGTGAATACATTATCATAGCATAAATTATATATATTAAATATTGAACATTTAATCTAATTGAGTGAGTAATAAGAAATTTTCTGTGGACGTAGGAAGTTTTCGTAATTTTTGAAAAATAATGAAAAGACAGAGATATCTATATTGAGATAAGTAACGTCAAGGAAAAATATTAAGAGAGAAACAAAAATTCACGGAGTGTGATCTCTTTTTTCAAATTTCTGGAATTTAATCTCTTATATATCTATCTATTAATAAGAGGGACCCAATTTAACTTTATATTTATAAAATGATTAAATTTAAATTATGTTTAATGAAAAATATCATTGAATTAAATTTCCTTTTTAAATAAAAAGTGAGTAATTCAGTTCTTAATTTTTTTCATTCGAGTCTACTTTATTCTGTCTAGTAATTCACCAAAAGGTTAGTTTGACCTCAAAATTAAAATAAAAAATATTCAATTATATATTATATTATTTTTAAAAATAAAACAAATTTTTTTTGCATCTATAAAATTCAAGTACATATCAAATATAAAAAAAATAGTATGTATAAAAAGAATTTTTTAAAAAAATAAATTTAAAAGTTGAAATTTAATTAAAATAGTAATACACAAAATATTTTTATTATTATTTTATCACTCAATTTTTAAGAATTATTTTTTTAAAATATATTAAATTCTCTTTTATTTTTTCTTTTTTTAAAGAACTTTTTAACTTTCTCTTCAAATTGCTTTTTACTGCCTAACTTGATGTGTTTTGATCCCTTTTTTCCTTACCTATACGAGCCTAACATTATTGAAAACTTTGGCGCAACTGGTGAAAAAACGGTGCCAAACATTTTTGGCGTTCTCCTTTTTCTTTTTGTGAAACAGAAATTTGGGTCGTTTCTTCTTTCTTATCTCTTATCAATTTGGTACGGTGATAAGCCCTTTGTGTAGGAGAAGGACCCACGCTGACACAAAGACCAAAAGTTATATAGGTTTCTCTGTTTATGTTATTTTCTAGTGAGAAATATTCTACTCCTTTTTTGGCTTGTTTGTTCATTATTTTCCTAGTTGCATTGCGTTTGGTTAGATTAACGAATCAAGCCGACGGAAAATCCAAACCATTTTTTTTTAATTAAGGATTTTGAAAGAAATGGGTGCTTTTAGATTGGATTCACATTAATGAGCACTTTCACCAGAAACTGTCGAATGTCTGTCACTCTTTCAAGCTTCTCTTCCTCCAAAATCAAAGCTCTTCAAAAAATAAAAAATACAAAAGATATCGAAATACAATTTTAAAAATCACAGATACTATCAAATTAATTAATAAATTGCATTAAATTCAAATTCCAAGAGCACTAATTATGTCTAGTAGAAATATATTTTTAAAATGTTTTGTAATCTTTTTATCAATACAGAGTATTAAAAGAAAGTACATTTTATTAAAAATTGAAAAATATCATTTACTTTATGAAGTTATTATTGAGATTAAGATACTATTTAAAAATTGAAAATTTTAATTTAATAATAATATTTAATATATATATATATATATATATATATATATATATATATATATATATATATAGAATAAAGATAAGATTTGACGGTATATGAAATTTTTTATTATGAGCGAGAGTTGTCTATATTAAAAATTAACGTCAGTTCATTATAAAGTTTAATTTATTTTTATTTAAGTTCAAGACAATAAAAATTTCTCAACAAATATAAAAAATATTTTAAAGTGATATTTTAGAGAAGTATATAAAATAATATAAAAAAATATTTTAAGAGAAGTGTATAAATATATATAAAAAAAATTAAGAGAAATATGTAAAATATAATAATAATGTGTAGTTAGAATTATTTCTTAATTTTATATTTATATAATGTAGATCTCCCTTACATTTAGATTAGATATCATCTAAAAATACAAATTTTTATATTCTTAATAAGAGTGTAGTGTCTTTAAAGTGTGAATTGTGAATTTTTTTTTTTGAGTGTTTGAATTATTCTTTAAATTATGAGTAATTTTTAAAAAGTGTTGCAGTATATTTTATTATGAATATAATACAAATAATTTATTTACTTATTTGAATTCAATATTAATAAATTTATAATTTTTTATTCTAAATTTTACTCAAACATCTAAAAAATATTTAATTTCGAGTTATGCTTCAAATTCAAAGAAGTTTCACTTTTTTATTTCTCTCACTCAGTATAAAAATATATTCTACTCTTGTATGTTTTACCTTAAATTTTTTTTTTTTTTTATAATTTAAAGTGTGCCTTTCAAAATTTATGTAATTATTTAATCATCGCGTGATATTTTTATTTAAATTTTAATAAAAATAATTATATAAATATTAAAATAATAAATAATTTTATTGTTAATAGTCTATTTAACTTATAATTTATAATATTATGTGACTATTATTAAATTTAAAATAATAAATTTAATTTTTATGTATTATTTTAATATCAGTAATAATTTAAAATTATTCGAAATAGAAATTAAAAATACTCCAAATTAAAGCGGAGGTAACAGGTAAGCTGCAAATGCAATTAATATCTTAGTGGCGACCTCAGTTGCTTATTGGGTAGAAAATTTCACAATATTTATTTGATATCTTAATGCATAAAAACAAAATTAGATTAGTTTTTATAAAAATTTATAAAAAAATTTAAAAAGTATTGAAAAATAAATATTTATTTAATAACTGATTATTACATGAGAGGAACTGCAAGTATGTTGCATTCAAATCCTAAAATAAAAATAAAAAAACCAATCAAAATATATTAACTATAAGGTGTCAAAAGGTCATGCTAAATAAGAATAAGAAAATTAAAGAATAAATTTTGATCAAGGCAACGAGGATAATTAACATATGGTTTACTCCTTATCGCATCTACGGAGAATAATACATTATCATGGCATAAATTATATATAATTTTATATATTGAATATTGAATATTTAATCTAATTGAATGAGTAAGATAGATGTTATTGATAGTAATAAGAAATTTGTTGTGGACGTAGGAAGTTTTCTTAATTTTTGAAAAATAATGGAAAGACAGAGATATCTATATTGAGATCAGTGGAAGTCTTAAGAGAGAAACAAAAATTCACGGAGTATGATCTCTTTTTTCAATTTTCTGGAATTCAAGTACATATTAAATATAATAAAAATAACACCACTTACTCATCTTAATATATACTCTCAATTGTAATATCTCTTAATCTATAAATTTAATACAAATTACATTCAAAATGACAGAAATGATTCTCCTCTTCTTCTAAGCAGAGAATTTACGTCTTGTTGGTGATTTGAAAACAAGATTTTACGTGATAGTGTTTGTGCAAAAATTGTAAACAAAAAAAAAAGAGAGGAGAGAGAGACATTTTTATTATTTTCGATATTGTTTGCAATAAATTTATAAATTAAAGAAATATTACGATAATTTTTAAATTTAAAAAATATCATAATTGAGAGTATAAGTTAGAATAAATAAATATTATTTCCCTTAAAATATATGATAAATGATGAATAACACATATACATATAAAATTACTCAAACAATTAATTAAAACTTTAATACGTGAGATATGATTAATTAAAAACTGTCAGTAAACATTTAGCCCAGCTTGTGAGAAGCATGAAAAAATGGAAATTCTTTCCACATATACCAAAACACAGGATGCATGGATTTCAACCGGTTAAAAAATCAACTCTTTCTAAATTAAGCGAATGCCATGCATCTTATGGGAAAACGTATATATGTATTCTCAACTCTCAAGTCTAGATTTTTCTATGTTAGTCTTTGTAGAAGTAGTAGTGGATTTCTTTTAGATAGTTAGGCAATTTAGGTATATGATGTTTGGTGGCTACGTACAATATTAAAATCGTGTATCGATCACAAGTTTAACATTATTCATAATACACTATGAAAAATATACAATTTATAATTGATCTTGACAATGAAATTGTGAATTATTTTAACATTCACATAAATATTTTTATTAAAATTTAGACCAAAAAAACCACAACACGATTTATTGATTATATATAAAAAAAAAAATCACAAATAGTAGAATGACATACTTTAAATCAAACGGGACAAACCATAAAAAGATCAATTACAGAATATCCAAAAAAAAAAAACTTATAAAATGTCCTTTGATTTGATATATAAGTGTTTTAATTTTTTGAAGATGTAAAAATAATAATAATAATATATTATTTTAAAAATATCCATCATAAAACTCTCAATTTTTGATATTTAGTATAGTAAAATATTTTATTAAAAAAGTTTCCAAATATATTTTTTATTATACAATAATAGTATCTTTAAACCACTGAAATGATGCGTAAGTCAAACCCTAAAAAAAATTAGCACTATCTCCATGCGCATACTCGAAAAATTTCTGAATCTAGACTCATTTACTCCAAACAATTTTAAAATAATAAAATTTTCTCAATCCTTTTACATAAAATCTTCCATATAAAATAAAAATAAAGTGTCTAAAAAATGTCAATATAACAAATCCACATAATTAATAATTATTTTAAACAACATTATCTTTAAATATTTTCTAAACATTATATGATTACAAGATTTAGAGAGAAGACCGTTTGATTCATTTCCTTAGAAATAGGTAACTTAAAACTATGGATATTATGGTAAAAATAAAAATACAGATATATTATTTAATAAATTATATATGTATAAAAGTAGAAATGAAATTTGTTTAACAATATAATATCTATTGAAACTCTTTACAAATTATACAAAAACTCAAAGTAAAAAATAAAGAAATCTCTAAATTAAATTAAGATATTTGGGCTATTGTAAGTGTTTTCAACCTTTTAAACTATCATTTAATTAAATATTACCATGTCCTTTTATTTGATGTTTGAGGTAATTTTATTTTATTGAGAAATAAAATTTATATCTTTAATAAAAAAATATTAATTATTAAAAATATGAATACGATATTACCCAAATTTAGATCTTTAAAAATATTTCAAAAAATTTTCATACTTATATAGATCAAACCTATTTTATGATTCCGTCTCAACTAGTAAAATTAAATTAATTTGTAAGTATCTGTGGTTACTAAATTAGCCTGCGAGTCCAACTCCTCCACGCACGCAACTTGAAAAAAAATAAGATTTTCACATGCTGAACATAAGCTAATTAATTAAATACACAAGTTTAACTTTTCCGTACGCAACCAATGAAAAACAGTTGAGTTTCTCCATCAGGAACAGAAGTTTCTTAAAAATGGCCGGCCTCTCGTGGTTCCCCAGTTTTCACCCTCGGCACCTTTTTTTTACTCAGAATCATGAGATTAGCTAGCCAAGCTACAAATATGATTGCATTTGCATGCTTGAGGCTTGATTAATCCTTTTTTAACCCAAAAATGAGTTAATACGATCGATCGGAGTGAAAAACCAAAGCTGAACCCGACAGTTTTGATATTTTAGGGTGAATTGTTTCGCTTTCAGAGTGCAATAAAAGAAAGCGCCGACATTGCTCCCAGTTTCCTTCGCTTTAGGGTGGCATGACATGTCACGTAAAGAAAAACCTTGTTACCCTTTCTTACTGCATCAATTAAAGTGTAATTAATCACCTGTTAACGTCAAATTACTGTACAATTTCTTTTTCTTTAGTACGTTTTGTTTTTGTGTGTTAATTTACAGTCTAATTTTTTAAAAAATGAAAAAAAAATAATTAATGATCGCAGTAATTCACTAATATATTAATTAGCTGTGAGTTTACAAAAACTATATAATTTAGATTTTAAATAACTCGTTATTATATTGAATTGTTGTACTTGTAGATCAAATTTCAGTCTTTACTTTGCATACATGTGTAATAAATGTTAGATTTAGACCTTTTAAAATTATTAAAAATTAAATTTGTGATCTATTCCGTGTATTTAGACCTTAATATATGAATTCTGAAGGCTTTCCTTTTTATAAACGTGAAACAGGCATTGCTAGCTATATATATATATATATATATGCCAATACGGCAAACAGCGGACAATATGGGCCAGGTATTATTGATTGGTTTGTCGAATTTTATTAAAATTAAATTAGTAAAATAAAAATTTAAATGGCAGAATCAATAAGTAAAATAAATATTTTTTTTATTGTTATTTTTGCAATTAAATATTTTTTTAAAAAAATATATAATTTAATAAAATATATATTTATTTATGATAAAATATTATTATTTAAAAATAAAAATTATAAAATATTACACAAAGAGCGTTTCATTCGATTTATGTAAATAATCCTTAGTTGCAGTGAAAAAAGAGTTCAGGTTACTTATTTGTACATTTTGTTCTGAATTTAATTTTTATTAATTACAGTATTGATCTTACGTTAAAATAAAAATAGTGTAGGTAGATATTTTCTAAAATTACTTTTAGTAAGGAAGAGTTATAAGTAAAAGGACATGCAAGTCTTGCCCCCCCCCCAAAAAAAAAGGACATGCAATGCAAGTGGGAAATGGATCTGGCAACAATATTATTTAATGGCTTGTAAGCAAGTTCTTGGTTAGCTTGCATCGGCAGACAATTAATACACAACCAAAATTTATAGCGTCGGGAAAATTAAGAAGATGGACTCTCTCCGGTTCTCCACATTGCTACGTACCCTTGCAAATTTATGGCCAATGTCATTTCACCAAAATGTGCGGTATTTAATTTCCCACATTTTTTTTATATATCCGGTTTTGCCCATATTCAACCCCATTGCGTTTCACTCAATCACTCTTCCTCGTTTCGTCTTTTGAAATTTGGAAAGGATACACGAATAAGCAAACTGGGAGTACCGTTAAAATGAAGTGTCGATAATTTTTGCTTCAAAGAGTTATTATAGTTTTGAATTATAAACAATATTTATTTATCATTTTTTATTAAATAATTTCGTAACAAATAATGTTGCCCCTTCTAGTCATTCATTTCCCGTACCAATAGGACCCCCTCCACGACAATGCAATTATAGTAAAGCCAACAGACAAGAAACCAGTTTGCATTAAATTAAGAAAAGTACAAAGATAAATTGCAAAAAGATTTTTCTGCGAATACTCGATGAACAAATAATAATAATAATAATAATAATACCAAAGGATATTGTACATTGAGCTAGAAAGGTCAAACCAAATAACAAGTTCACTCGGTCAGGCTCTTTATATAATTATAATATAATTAGTACTAGTCTAATTTATTAATCAATAATATGTTAATTTTCATTTAATCGTCAATTTTATTTTATATATTTTTAACATTTTTTTAATTGAAAATTACACGAATTATCCAATGAAAAAAAATCTAAACGCCACATTAGAAGTATATGAATTCAATAATTTCAACCACTGACACTTTGTCTTAAGTAGACAAACAATTTTCCAAATTTTGTTAGTACTCTCAATTGTTGAAAAATAAAAAAAAATACTGAAAATTTGTTTGACAAATCAAAAAAAATAAATTATAATTTATTTGATTAATGTATAAATTTATTTGATTAAATTAGAAGTGTTTGATAAATAAATTTATTTAAGTAATTTAAAATAATTAAGAATTTATAAATTATATACTATTTAAAATAATATATAATTTATAAATTATTTTTATCATTAAAAAAAAATTAAAGTTCGTCTGAAAAAATTATTAAAGCTCTACTTTGAAGATGATAAACAAGTGAAAGGTTACTTTTATTTCAATCTTAACTTTCATACTATATGTAGAAAGGATAAATAATTGATTTACTTAACAAAAATTTTATATATCTATTTATAATTATAAATTAGGTCAATTATATGTATAATATAATTAATATAAATATAACTAATTAATTATCAACACACTTATTTTAACCTATACGTTACCTTTGCTTTAATAGTTCCAACAATACCAAAATAGCTTCACCTAAAATTTGATCCATGATAAAGTCTATTTTTTTAGTATTTTTAATTTTTATTGAATAAACAACCGAACAAGATATTGAATTTAAAATTTTTAAAGTCAACTAACAATTTAAATTTTAAATTTGTAAAGTAACTTATAGTGTATTTGACAAGTCCAATAAGTTAGCTTATAGCGTATTTGACTAACTTATAAGTTTGTTTGATCAAATTAGAGGTATTTGATAAACGAACTTATTTATGTAGCTTATAGCGTTTTATCATACGCTACTTTGAGTAGCTTATAGCTATTAGCTTATAATTTTTATAATTTTATTCCTTTTTTATCCTTGTTATTTTATTAAAATTTCAACACTATTATACTCATGACCCTTGACGCAATTTATTGATTTTCAAGTTTTTTGTGTGCACTTTTCTTCTACTAATCAAGCAACACTTCTCAAAAGTGGGTGAATTTATATTCTTATAATACTGATAAAAAATAATCACAAAGTAAAAGAGAAAAAAAATTAAAACTAACAAATTATATTCTTATATATTTTGGGATTACATAATGAAATATAATTATTAATAAAAAATAATAAATTTTATATAATTATGTACTTTTATGTCATTTTATATTTATCAGCTAATTCAATAGCTAATTTTACCAAACACTTTTAATTCAATAAATTAGTTTAACAGTTTTCAGCTATCAGCTAAAAATTAGCTTTTCAGCTTTCAGCTAATTTATCAGCTATTTTTGCTAAATATAGCCTTAATTTTAATTTATAATTTTTTTTAAATGTATAATTTAATATTTAAAAATATCAAAAGTGTTATTAAGCCATAGAGTTTGTGTTTCCATTTTGGCCGTCCTCTCATGTATTAATTAAGTTTTAATTAAAAACCGCCTAGGTGATCTTGTACTATTTCTTGTTGCTAATTAATATTATTATATGTATTAACATTACTTGATGAACTGAACTTGAACAAACAGTTTTTAGTTCCGTGAGATTGTGGATTTAACTAATTCCATTTAAGATAGTTTATATGCGCATGGGATTCGATAATATTTACGTTAATCTTCTGATTTTGAATACTACCAATCAATTATCCGCACTCAAACCTGAATTTTGATTTTAACAAATTTCAACTTTAATTGGTAAACTATCACTTTCATCAATTTATATCATTTACATAATAACTATTCACTTTTTGAATCTCTTAACAAATCGGTCCCAACAACACAATTCATAGAAGATAATCAAACTCAGAGATTTCAAGTTTAGTTTCTATTCAAAAGTGAGTAACTTGAGGAAAATAATACTGAAATTGTTTTTAAAAAAGAATCTAAATAAAAATGACAAAAGAAAAATCTATGGACATGTTTGTTTGTTTTTTTTTAAAAAAAATTATTTTTTATTTTTAATTATTTTTAAAATAAAAAAGTTTGTTTGATAATTATTTTTTGTTATTGTTTTAAAAATAAATTTTTTTTTTAAAAATAAAAATAAAAAAAGTTATTTTTATTTTTAAAATATAAAAAATTTAAAAATAATATATTTTTAAAACAGTTTATAAAATGATTTTTTATTTTATTTTATAAAATAATTTTTAAAAATAAAAAAATAAAAACAGAATTCTTATATTTCTATTCAAATTTTCACAGTGACCTTAGAATTGATACCAAGCTTTTGAAGAATGACACAGGCCATCTTAAGAATAGTGAAAAGTGATATAATAAAAGTCAATATAATAATAATAATAAAAAAGAGAGGTTGAAATTGGAATATAAATGTTGCTATTATTACGATGGCTACTTTTCAGTGCTATATATACGTGACCCCCATGTGTGCTTCTCACAGAATGTTAAATGCATCGTCTTCTACCTTTATAGACATTTCTTTCATTTTGTTTTATTTTCGTCCGCTAAAACAGGAGATCATTAAGAAACTTTCAGAGATACTTTTCATTGTATCCCATCGGGGATCGTTAGCTTAGAGGCCTCTCCACCCTATCCGCTGAAGCACAGAGAGAGACCTTAACCCAGAAAGCAATGGTTGAAGAAGCAGAGTCTCCTCCTCCCAATGTCGCCATTAATGGCGGTGGCCAACATGGGAAAGGAACCCAGAATGATCATTTCGATCCAAGTGCTCTTCCACCCTTCAAGATTGCAGACATTCGAGCTGCAATCCCCAACCATTGCTGGGTTAAGAATCCGTGGCGCTCTCTCAGTTACGCTCTCAGGGATGTCATAGCAGTCCTCGCATTGTTTGCTGCTGCAATTCATTTCAATAGCTGGTTTTTCTGGCCCCTCTATTGGCCTGCTCAGGGAACCTTGTTCTGGGCTCTCTTTGTTCTTGGGCATGATTGGTAATTGCTTTTCTGTGACATTTTGTCGATCAATTTACGTGTTAGCCTAGGCAATTCGTTTGGTTATTATGAGCTCTGTGTTCTGTGGTAAATTTTAGCTTTCTGTGGATTTTGCAGTGGCCATGGAAGCTTTTCAAACAGTCCCAAGCTGAATAGTGTGCTGGGCCATATTTTGCACTCGTCAATTCTTGTACCGTACCATGGATGGTTGGTTCTTTATTAGGAACTTTTCTTGTTCATTTTGTCCTTAAAAGTTATTTTCCTTACAAGTTTTTTAATTTGATTTGACAACTTTTTGTTTTGGAAAAAAAAATCATCGTCTTACTCGCTCATGGTTTTTACAGGAGAATTAGCCATAAAACCCATCATCAAAACCATGGACATGTTGAAAAAGACGAATCCTGGGTTCCAGTATGTGTTTGCCTCTGCCTTGTTCTAAATTCAGTCAATAGATGGATATCTGAGTTAGACAAACAAGGAAAGAAAATATTTAAAAAAAAAAAGGTAGAGTTTCATGAGGGTGTTCATGATTATGGGTATTTTTCTGTGTTTTTTTTCTTTTTATTCAGTTGACAGAGAAGCTTTATAAGAGTCTAGACAACACGACAAAACTCCTGAGATTCACCGTGCCGTTCCCCATCTTTGCATATCCCTTTTATCTGGTGAGAGCTTCGTTTTTTCTATAGACCTAACCAGAAAGACAATTTATTGTACTACTACTACTGACTTGAAAGCTCGACGGCTCACTTTCTGATGTGAACTGCATTTTCAGTGGAATAGAAGCCCAGGAAAAAGAGGTTCTCACTTCAATCCCTACAGCAACTTGTTCTCCCCCAACGACAGAAAAGATGTGATAACCTCAACCTTGTGTTGGCTTGCCATGTTTGCTCTGCTTCTCTATCTGTGCTTCATAATGGGCCCTATTCAAATTTTCAAGCTCTATGGTGTCCCTTATTTGGTACATTCTTTCTTCCGTTGTTTTATTTTTCTCCTCTCTCCCTTTTTAAAGTTTAATAAATTAAGCCAAGGGAATAGTTCCATTGGTAAAAGGGTGATGACGTGAGTTGAAGAGAACTTCAACAATAAAATTCTAAAAATACTAGGACCAATTAAGGAAGAGCGACTTAAAGATCTCTCAGGAAAGAAATGTATCAAAAAGGAAAGTTTAATAAATTTAAATATATTCAATAGTTATTCACTGATTATGTACATGTGCAGATCTTCGTCATGTGGCTGGACTTTGTGACATATTTGCATCATCATGGCTTCCAGCAGAAGCTACCTTGGTACAGGGGCAAGGTACATAAACAATTGGCTGACTCAGTTAATTTTGTTTCTCGATTGCCCATTTACAGGCTTCAAATGAAACTGACAAGGCCAAAGCAACTTATCTAAGTAAATTTGTTTTTGATAAAAGGGCTTTAAATCTGCGCAGGTTTTACCAATTATTGATCCTTTTTTTTTCCCCATCTCATTGTAAATTTACTCAGGAATGGAGTTACTTAAGGGGAGGTCTTACAACAGTGGATCGTGACTATGGTTGGATTAACAGCATTCACCATGACATTGGCACCCATGTTATCCATCATCTTTTCCCTCAGATCCCCCATTATCATTTGATTGAAGCGGTACCTGCCATTTTCACACCTCAAATACATATTATTACGTGCATTCGCTTTCTGGTACGCTTCTGATGGAAGTTCCCTTTTCTTTTTTTTTTGTCACAACTTTCTGCAGACAAAAGCAGCAAAGCCAGTTCTGGGAAAGTATTATCGCGAGCCAGAGAAATCCGGGCCAATCCCATTTCATCTAGTCAAATACTTGATAGATAGTATGAGGCAAGACCACTTCGTAAGTGATTCTGGAGACATCGTGTTCTATCAGACTGATCCTCAGCTCCATAAACAGTCTAGAACAAAATCTGAGTGACTTTTTTTTTTCTTTTGGAGATCAATTTGGACTCAAGCCATTCAGAATAGTTGTTAATTTCTAATGTTCGAAGTCTAAACGATGTCTCCTTCTAGCTGGGTACATCGTTTTCCATTAGATTTCAGGGAAAAAAAGACAAAGAAAAACAAAAGGGGGTTGGGGGTCTGAGTCTCACATCAATAGTTTCGATACAAAGAAACAGAGATACGGTTGTCCTCAATGTAATATGAACTAAAGAGGGAAAGCAATTATATCTGCGTGAATTGTCATGGTTTCTGTTAATTGCGCAGAGCACTCCCATGGGTATGATCCAAAACCAAATGGAAAAAAGAATACCATTCATAATCCCTTATATTTTTTTAGATTTTTCAATATTCAGGATGTATTTTTCTATATTAATTTAGTGAATTCGAAATTTCATTCTTAAAGTACTTTTAAAAATGTCGAGTCTTAAGAATAGATGTCTTTTATCAAAAGATTCATGTTTTAACCAAAAATATCAATATACCTCTTCGTGGTTCTGCATAGTCAATTTCATATTAATGTACAGGCAAGAAGCATTTTTATAATTTTATTTAAAAAATAATTTTATAGATTAAATATAATTAATAAATTATATTATAACCAAATTAATTAATTTAGCTCAAAGTTTAGATGGGAGCGTAGGTCTATCAAATTAAAACACCCCAAGATAATAAGATATGAAGCGACATTGTAACCAATACAGATTACTGGAAGAAGCAAGGCCATAAATCAAATTTCAGAGTAGTGCCGTACGGAGAGTATTTTAACCACAAATGGTGGCGGAGATTTGTGGGGGCAAGGGACCCACCGTTTCCTTGAAGGCAGTAGCTGTTAGCAGCAGAGTGTTGCAGGAAAGGCCGTACCAATTACCATGGTCCATGGGGTTGGTTCTCCAAGTAATTGGGGGGCCCGGCCGTGCTGCAGGCCTGCTACTTTTTCAGACTCTACTTTTCTCATCAACGGTTAAAATTGGACCAATTAATTTCAGTGTGTTAGTTGAAAGAAAAATATTATCATAGATGTCATTCCGCAAAATTATTTAGGGTATATTTATTTTTTAATTTTAAAAATTATTTTTTATTTTTTCAGTTATTTTTAAAATAAAAAAATTAATTTGATAACTATTTTTTATTGTTATTTTAAAAATAAATTATTTTTAAAACAAAATAATAAAAAAAATAAAAAATTATTTTTGTTTTTAATTTTTATTTTTAAAAAATAAAAAATAATATATTTTCAAAACAATTTATCAAACAAATTTATTTTACTTTTATTTTACAGAATAATTTTTAAATATAATTTTTAAAAATAATTTTTAAAAATAAAAAAAATAAAAACAAAATCAAACAAATCCTTAATTTTTAATACAAATTATTTTATTATATATAATAGCCCCATTCCGCAAAATTTTTTAAAGATCATTTATGAATTTAATCTTAAATTTAAAGTAGACAAAAAGATCAAGTGAAAAAGTAAGTGAATTAATTTTTTTTCTCTATTTCTGTGCAATTATTTTGTAAGTTTTTCACAGGTATATTTTTAATCCCATCCCTTACATATTATATAATAAAACCGTTCACATATTATACTTATAACTTTCAATTTGTTTATTATAATAAAATTATTTATATGCTATACAACTATTATATTGTGCATCTTGATTGTTTGCTTTATTTACTTAAAAAATAACCGCAAATTTGATTTTTAAAAATATTTTTAGTTTTTATTTTTTTTATTTTCAGTTTCTAAAATTTATTTCCATTATTTTAAAAATACATTTATTTTGTAAAGTTAATTTTTTTAGAAAATATATAAAAGGTGTTTTAAGTATTTTTAGAAAATAATCGATGGTATTTTTTATATTTTTAAAAAGAAAACCAAAATAATATTATAATTATAGAAAATAAAACTTAAAACTCAAATAATATTTATAACTATTCGTACAAATTTAATTTGAAAATAAATGTAATTTTTAAATAATAAAAGTTTAAAAATGAAAATAAGTTTTAAAAATAAAAATAAAATTTTTTCCAATTTATTTTGGTTTTTAATATGTAAGAATTATTTTAATTTATCCCTTGACTAATAGAAGCGAAAGTTAGGTTGAATTATACTAGAATTTATCAGAGTTTAATAGTAGCTAGTTTAGTTATAATCCAGTTACAGTAGTTAGGTTGGTTAGTTGTAACCTAACTTTCACTGTTCACTCAAAACTAATTAATTTTTTAACTCCATTATATTTGGACTCACCTAAATTTAACTGTTTAAACCTATAATTAATTGAGTTGGGTTTAGGGTTTTGAGTGATTTGTTAAACTAATTAATTAATCACGGGTTGAATCGACCCATGATTAACCCTTGGACTCGATCCAAACAAAACCCATTTCGTCATCTTCCTCTTCGATGATTCACGCGTCGTGAGATCAGTTCAAGAAGATGATTCTGGCGAAAGGGCCGACGAAGGAGGGTCTCGGGACCCAGTGGATGTGATGAAGATGGGAGGCTGGGGCCACCCCGCCATACAATGGAAGCCTTGGATTGTGCCCTGAACAGAGGATTTTCTTTTATTTTTAAAATATATAGGAATTTATTTTAAAAATAAATGATAAATAAGTTTAAATTTAAAAATTTAAATTTTTTTATAATATCAAAAATCAATCATTCAAATTTGTTAAAAAATATTTATGAAGAAGAATACTTTGATTAAAACTAATCATATATTCAATAAATATAAAATTAATAATTCTTTAAATTAAATACTTTTGAAAATCAATATTTTCTATACCTATGCACGGTACAAGAATTTAAAAGGAGCATAATGTTAAGCGCACAAATACGCAGCGAGGTAACAAGTGTCTATTTAAATAGTAAAAAGCTTGAATTTAGTTTGAAATTTGAAGCAGTGTATTATGAAAAAAAATATGATTCTCAAAGATATTCTAGAAGCAAACTTTACGAAGCAAAACCCTTTTTTTAAATTATTGGAATCTGCCGAACGACAAGAAAGTGGATGCATGGAAACAGAGGCTGCAGGGGTGGGGACTACACTAACACTAGCAGGAAAACATCGTGCACTATTATGAATTATGAACCAACAAACAGCAGAGTAGAAAACTCTGTCCAAAACATCTCTACTTTCAACGAAACACATCCCAAAGTCAGTACCTTCGGCTACCCAAACCCCCCCAAAAGAATTTCCTCACCTCGTCTCTCGCTCTCAGTAACTTCAACAAATTCCAACACACTCTGCCAATGTCTCTCCCTCCTCACATAGTTACAAACTCATACTCAGCTCACTTTTTTGAGGACACGCCTCTCTAAAAATATTGAAAAATTCTCAAAATGTTTTAATTTTTAAAACGTAAATTGGTTCAAATTTACTAGTCTCTAAATTATTAAATTTGTTATATGTTAATTTTTAAAAAGAATCAATTTTTTTTTGTATTTAAAAAATTAATTTACAATAAATTTAATTTGTTTACTAAAAAAATTTTAAAAATCAAAATTAAGTTAGTTGAAAAATTTAAAAACTAAATTATTAATTTATTTAAAAAATTTTACTACATGAGAATAACTCAAAATAATTTTAAAAAAAAGTAAATCAAATTAATATTAAAAAAAAAGTGTCTATACTCAAATTCTTAGGTTAATATACCTTCCAATCCCTTCCTTTTACATGAAAAGGGCCAAAAATCTAAAGTGTAGCATTCTTGTCCGTTCACTCATTCTTTTTCCTTCCTTTGGTTTAAAAGAAGTTCGCTAACAATTGGAACCACCCATAACGCGCCCCAAGAGCGGGCTTGTGTCTGTTCAAAACAGGGAAAATGGCAAGGACAAATATAGCAAAAATGACTAGTCAGCGCGCGTGGAGACAGGCCACTGAACTATTGTCAAGGATCAATAGCTTCTGCGTAATGCCTCTTGTTTCTCACATGATTCAAATCCAAATCCCGCCACCCTTCTCTCGTTCTCTCTGATATAGCAAATTCAAATCTCACTTTTATTGCTTGCTTTGCTCCTACTTGTTTTTTTTCTCTTTAGAACCTATGCTTTCAGCAATCTGAATGGAAGTTTGAGATTCCAAAAGCAAAAACCTTATTCACTTTTCCTTTTTCTCTCTTTCTCCGTTTCTTTACTTTCTTTGTTTAATTTACTCATCATGAAGCTCTTAGCTTCTCAATCTTCTTCTTCCCCATCATCGTCATCTTCTTCCTCCTCCTCCCTCAGTTTCGACCCAACTATGTGCGGCTCCAAAAAAGCAGCCTCGGGGTGCCTTACTGGTATCCTGCGTAGAATTCTCTGCTCTGGTGGCCTTCCAACACACCCATCAGATCAAATTAGAGAAATGGATTCTACAGCAAAGGATGAAGAAGATCAAGAATTGAAGGCTAAGCAGCATATTGAAGCTGCTGCTGCTACTACTCTTTCTACTCCTGGGATAGTGGCAAGGTTAATGGGTCTGGAATCGATGGTAGAATCAGCCGCAAGTTCACTTTCACGTAGCCGATCCATGAATTCTGTCGACTCCTTCGGGGAATTCAATCGAACACGGGGTCTACATAGGAGGGTTAAATCCACTTTGTCGTTTCGGGAGGTACCAACTTTTGTCTTGCTGGAGAATGACAACTTCTTGGTGCTCAGCTTCGAAAGGGGAGACAAAGATATGAAATTTAAATCCATAGAGAGAGAAAGAAAAATGGGCTCCGCAGAATTGAAGCAGAAACGAACAGAGGGACGTAAATTCAAGGATAGTAGGAAAGAAAGGGTGTCTTCTGAAAAGATTTTGAATGACAAGGAGAAACACAGCAGAAGGGTGTGTGATGACAAACCTCAAGAAGTTACCAACACTCTGCCTATGTTCAAGAAACCTTCTGAAAAGAAGCATATTCATTCAGAAGCAGCAAAGCTCGAGGAAGTTCTGAATGGTGAAAAACTCAAGAGGAGGAGGAGGAGGAAGAAGAAAACAAGCTCTTGCACGGCAAAGAAGATAGAACTTGAGGGCAACTCAGAAGACTCTAGCCCTGTTTCAGTCCTTGATTTTGAGCGCCAAGTTCCTGGATCAGGTTGGTTTTTTTTAGTTCAAGTTGTCCTGTTCATGTTACGGTAGATGTTTATTTAACTTTAGATTAGTGTGTATTAAACACAGATATTTTATGTGAATCCGTATGTATTTATTTCAGTCTTGTTAACTCCAAAATTTTGCCTGTGTTCTAAATTTGCTAACTTAAAGTTGATAATTGCAGAGGCAGATTCTTTGAGTTCAAGAAGGAAATTGTCACCAGAGCTTGAAAATGACCAAAACCTTCTTCTGCGTTTTGATGGTAATTTGATGGTAGAACAGAGGAAGATAAAGGAGGGGCAAAAATTTGAAGGATCGAAGAGAGAAGAGGAAAGGAAGGAGTATATAGATATTTGGGGTGAAGTTGGTAGGCTGGCTGAAGATGAATTCGTAAATGATACTGAGGCAGGGATGTGGAAACAGGGTGATTGTGAAAGTTTAAGTGCAGATTTTGAGTCAGAAATATTTGATCACTTATTAAATGAGCTAATAGATCAACTACTTGTTGTCGGAAGGCCCATGAAAATGAAAACTCTGTAACCTCAAAATTTGCAAAAATAACATCCTAGTCAAGTGTAAAAAAAGATATTATGCCCCATCTCTTCTTAATTATTTTTTCTTGGAAGAAATTAAATTATAATTTTGTCTCTCTCACACTCTGCATCAAACAAGATCCTTCAACTTTTCTTTATTTTATTTTTTTACACAAAAACATTATTGTGTAAATGGGTTCATCAATTAATGTTTATTGTCACATTATTTAGAGGACTTTATTATATTAAAATGTTTTTTTTTATAGAAAAATACCAATATATTCCTTCAACTTTGTAATATTTGCAAATAGCCTCCTCAACTAAATAATTCAAAAAATAAAGTCCTAAATTATCTTCAATTTTGAAATAACACATTCCCAAGAGGCTTTTACTACAGTTTTTTTTTCGTTGGAAGCTTCGTACTTCCAAACTGTACATATTTTATTTGTCGAGGAAAATATTAAAGTGACCGATCGAGTGTCTAAAACCTAAAGAGGCTCTCTGAATTCAAGAAATTTTATTAAGACTATAGCAGGAATTCCCATTTTAATTTTAATTTGTCAATTAGGTCTTGTTTGAAAGCTTAGATTAAAAATAAAAAAACTGGTTTTTAGGATTTTATAGTTAAGGGTCTATTTGCAAATGGTCTAAAATTGAAAGAAAAGTTATCTTAATTCCTCAAAATTTAATTAACATATATTAAGGGATTGAGATTTTTTAAAATTTTTAGAAAACTTTATTAAATAAATTTGAAGAACATATTTCATTTATTAAATAGTAATTCTAGTAAATTATATTTGAAGAACATATATTCCTCGAAATTCAAACACCACATTGATACATATGCTTTAATGATTATTAATCTAGAAATATATGACAAGGAGTACAAATCCTTGGGTATATCAAAAGAATCATAATTTGAAGGTGAATTCATAGAATAAAAGCTTTTAGAAAATGGCATCACGAAATCCAAGAAGTATTCCCCACTGAAAGTAGTCTCCACTTGTGTAGACACCTTTCACTTTTATTCTGCATGCTAACTAGCAATTAGCTTGCCATCTTAATCCACCATTCCATTACTTCACACAGCACATACCAAGTCAACTTTAAACTCATTACTCGGCTGCCGGTATAATGCATTTGGCTTTCCTACTAAAGAGGACTAATGCTCCATCCACTAAAATAATAAAAGCTAACTTTGGACCCAAAGAGATCATCACCCAAAGCTTTTTTGTTTTGTACAAACTTTAATTCTTTTTCTAGACAATTTTAATAATGCATTCCTTTTTTAATAAATCTGATGCGTTTAAAATTTTATTTTTAAAATATTCTCTCAGGAATTCAAAAGAAAACGAAAAATATAAAATAAAACAAAAAAGGTAAACATCCTTTGCACGAAGAAGATTTTAACAATTTTCTACGGAGAAATTCTTTAGAAAATTTATTGGATAGTCAAGTAGTACAAGTTGTTCTTAAAAATTTATCAAATAAGTTTATCAATAGACTCTATTATTCAGTGAATTTTGCTTAACTCCTTAAAGAACTAGCTGGTATTGTAGTATATGGCTTCTATGAATTTCTCTTTTCTGTGTACACAAAGATTTCAAATAATGAACAAAGCTATTCTTATAGATCTAAATAACTGATAATGCTCTTTGTCCCAAGGGAAAAGGTTGATAAAAGGCCAAGTGCCACTCGAGTTATTATGCTTTTGTGAGTGCCTTTTTTCTTAGTGCTCCATAATCTTCTCCACTGAGAATCACGGAACCAATTAATATCAACTTCTATTGCCGAAAGTAGCAGCCAGAAACCGCTGAGGTATAGGTGGATAATATTGAAGAACAGAGAAACAAGAAGTTGCAAGTGATCACAGCAACCAAGCCATCCTGATTCTCAATTACAATCCCAGAAATAAAAATGGTACGTTGAACACTCTTAGCTATCTCGGTGCATATATAATGGCACTACATGCAGAAAGATTGAATCAGATAACAAATAAAGGCTGGTTCACAGTGCCGCAACAGTTCCAAAGGCATCAAACTGGCAGCGATACTGGGAATATAATGAATAAGCCATGATTTTATTGGCATCTCCACTGTCATTATATTCATCACCAAGCTCATTACATTTCGTTTTATTCTTGGTCAACTGAAAATTACAACTCAATAGAACCAAACTAATAAAAGGAAGCAAATCTGGGGAAAAAAAATGGAATCCACTACCCTAGTAACAAGTAGTTGCTGGGGCATAAAACTTGCGTCCTGCCCAACTTCTTTTATTCTTGCCTTGGGAATTTATTGTACTTACTACAAATTGTCACCTAAATATAATGAATTTCTGTAAAATTTAAAAAATGATTAAATAGATGTATTTGTTAAAAGTTACAGTAAGGAGCCAATGCAAGAATTTAGGATGCATTCACGCCACCATTTGCTCCTGCTCCACGTAAAATTGCTCCAGCCAAGCTGGAACTACATCAGTTCCATTGTTAAGAAGGAATTGCTGCTGCTTTTGCTGCTCTTCAACACTAGATTGACCAGATTCCAATGGCGGAGCATCCTTCACTAGTGAATGAACCCAAGACACATCTGGTTCATCAACATGTGCTGGCACTGCAGTTGTAGCCATCGTCAAAGGACTCGTGTTGCTTCGAAATCCAAAAGAAGCAGATTTTCTGAGTTTATTCAGCTCTTCTCCATGGATGGCCCAGTCCAATTTGCCATCAGGGGAGCTCCAATCAGGGAAGGCAGAAGGCTTTGTTGCTGCAGAAATTGGAGAAGAAAGCTCTGGATGACGGTTCACCACACTACGCTCAATAAAGCTTTGGCTCCGCTTAGAAAAGGCAGCAGTTCTTGGATTAAAAGCAATTGTAGCTGCTGCCCCAGATGGATCATCCTTAAAAGATGGTGATCCCATCACATTTGAATTTGAAAGGTTGGGTGAGTAGCTTCGCAGCTGCAGGTTTACATTCTGATGTGCCTGGATTCCAGTTGGAGATTGTAACTGAGGTCCTACAGCATCTAGTGAGACTCCCTGTAATTTAGGCAAAATTGATGGATCAAGAGACCCAAAGATGTCTTCAAGGTTAGTCGGCTTCACTCCTACAAGCCTATTCAATTCCCCAGCACGATCACCCAAAGAGCCAGGAAAAGATGGATTATTAGCCATGGAATTCTTCCAGCTGGAGGGGGAGGAAAGACCAGAAATCTCATCCATCATTAACTGCTGCCTAAGTCGATGATTTTCAAGTCCAATCAATTCAATATCTAAATCAATATCTCTAGCACTTGAAGCAGTCTTCAATCTGCTTCTTGGAAGTTGCAGGATAGGAACTCCACCATTAGACTGTGTCTGCCACATGGTTCCTCCCATAGGAGAAGATGCACCAGAGGGAGTTAGAGGTGGTGTCGAGGCGGGGGGTATCAAGGTAGATGGGGTACCATGTGAGAGAGGGCTAAGTGGTCCCATCTCCAAGGAACTAGAACTAGCTGAAAATGATCTGGGAGAAGGTATAGCTGAACCAGTAGAAGCATACAAAGGGCGAAGCTCATCAAGCTTATGAGCAAAGAAGCAAACTCTTCTAGTGCACCCACTTTCATCCTTGCATAGCCGGGTCCGATACTGGGCAGGGTGAAGCCAGCACTCAAAAATACCATGTGCATACTCACAGGCGTCCCCCTTGCTGCACGATCCCTTGCGAAACTCTGGGCAAGGTACACAGCTATAATGATATTTCCTTGGATCACGTCGCCTAGCATTTTCCCCTGGATGAACATAGGGGCACTCAGTCCAATCATGAGAATAAGCCCTTGAGCAAGGCTTCACTTTAAATGTATACATCCTAAACTCATCAGTACTATATATCCCACTCTTTATGTCTGGGAGAGAAAGATCCACAGGATAATCTTTCTTCTCAGTCCCATCTTTTGAAACACGAGGTGAAGCTGTATCTTGCTGTTGGTGTTCCTCTATTTGACCAACTGCTTTCTCAAATGAGAGAAATGCCTCATCAAAAATATCTGCACCCTTCAATATGGCTTGTAGTATCCTCTTCCTTGAATTGAAGATAGAATTAGGGCCAAAAACAATCAAGTCACCAGGTCGGTTACCATTAGCATCAGTAGCACTAACATCTGCACATGAATCAAGCAAAAGCTTGACAATCTCAGGGGATGAAGCAGAACCCCCAGCAACAGCACAATGAAGGGCAGTAGCTCCATCTGATCCACAAGTCTGGTTAACATCAACACGACCTGTTCCAAGTATATAACTTACTACACCCTTGCTTCCAAACATAGCAGCAATCATGAGAGGAGTCCTTTCTTCATAACTCAGTTCCTTCGAGCCAATCCTCCTTCCATACCAGAAACCCACCTCATCAACATCAAGTCCCTCTTGTTCAACTGCATCTCTGAACTGCACAAGATCATCTGAGGCTGAGAGTTCAAGCAAAACAGAAGTTTTGTGACGCAGCCCTTCTTGTTTCCCATGTTCACCCTCCATAATGAAACCTGGTTGGGTAGGTTTCCTCTTGGAACCACTGCACATGGAAATATCTTCCCTTCAATCCTCCTCAGAACCTGCAGAATCACGCCAGTTAACACGTTCAAGATGCTATTGCACCAGAGAATACATCTCAAGTTAAGAAAATGGAAAATTTTCTTACAGTTTTATCTAACACAAAACCAAAAGAGAAACGAATAAGACAGGAGAAAGGACAGATTTTTCCCATTTTGCGGAAGCTGATTACTGTTGAAGCAGCTAACGATGGGAGGCATAGTCAGAAAGAGTGATAAAATCATTAATCGCCAAGAAATCCATAACAAACATTCGTTTAAAATTATAAATGTTCACTTAATTATACATATAAACAAAATTCTACGAATTAGGACAGATTGAGGTTACAAACGAAACGGAAAATTGTTATAAACTCAACCAAATATTTATATTAAGAAAAATCGTGCATCCTTCCTCTCAGAATAAAAGACCAGGAATATAGTTACATGGTTCTGGTAACTTCCCTCCACCAGTTAACACTCTCAGGCCAAGACCCAAAATTGATTAAATATCATTATCAGAAATTTTCTTAGCAACCAAGCAAAACCTTTTTCAAATACCAAACTTTAAACTAAAATTTAAAGACCCATTAACAAGAATAAGAGAAACCAAGACGCATATACCTTATGATGATACAAACAGAAGCGAAAAACACCGCCCAAGCTAGCACCCCAAGCTCTGGTTTTTTCTCTGCTTTTAACGCTACCGAGCTTTTGAGAGAGAGAGAGAGATAGAGGAGGGAGACTTTTAGCCCTTTGTCTTTATGGTTTGGGTCAAAAAAGTCGACCCACCTAGGTACCTCACCGGCTCCTTCTCTTTCCTTCCAATAATAATAATAATTATTATTTTAAAGAACAACTCACAAAACTCATTTCAAATTTTGAGTTTAAAAAATGTATCAATTTTGTGATTTAACAATTATATTATTTTATTCTAAAAAATGTGAAATTTTTTATATAAATTTATAGGAAGGGATTGATTTTTGTAAATCCTAATTTTTAAACATAATTTTTCTACAGAATTTTTATTAGAATAATTTGTAATATAATAATCTCTTTGGTTCAAAATAGGGTAAGAATTTGAATTCAAGACTTTTGCTAATTACCCATACCTTTTATCACTATCACAACTAATTACTGGTAATATAATAATTTGAAATACAAAAACATAAAAAACCAAAAATACTAAAGGCAAATGAAATTAATAACAAAGACTAATAATTTTTAAAATATAGCAATACTATTTGAAAAAAATCAAAAAATAATTTTAAAAATTGAAATTTAATTATTTAATATATTAAAATTAAAATTAAGAATTATTTTATATGTTTTTATTTATTTCCACAAAATTTAGTAAAGGAAAAATAAAACCTTCTCAAATAAAAATAGAATTATAAAACACACATTCAAAATGAAATGCGACTAAAATAAGAAAATAAAAAGGCCTGTGGGCCACGCAGCCCAGAATATCCAAAGGGGCAAACGAATGAGGAAAGGCCGCGTATCTATTTTTATCTGAGAACGGCCGCAGCAAAGCGACCGTGCCGATATTCCGGATGATCACGCTTTACGCGTTTGTGCATGACGTGGCCGTACCATTACCGTCCGCATGAAACCTTATTTTTCATTAAAAAAAATAATGGTTATTGGTTGGAGAAGAAGTTTTTCTGGCGTCACTGACTGTTACTAACCGAGTTTCCAGAGTGTCTTTTTTTGACAATATGAACATTTTTAATTGGTCTGTCGCGTAGTAGTGGTGGACGGCTACTCGATTATTTATATTTATCCTGTTTTTCAGTTTTTATTTTTCCAATATTTTCTTCAAATATAATATTTTTATCAAAGAATTTTATAGAAAATGTAATAATCTTCTTCCACCCCTTAAACTAATCACAATTTTTAACTCTTTTCAAATTATATCTTTAAAAATACAAACATTTGGTTTCATTTTAAAATTATAAGTCACTTATTACTCTAATTAATTAAATATAAATAATTTATATTCACAAATTTTTTTAATGACTCTAGTATTATTAAATTAATTAATTTTTTTTGAATGTTACTTATAAATGAATTAAAATAAAAATATAGTTTTAATATGATAAAAATCTCTTAAATCATTTATAAAAAAAAGATATCTTAAATCATACTTAACAAATATTAATAGATATTCATAAAAATAAAATATTAATGCATAAATTTAGAAACAAATTCCTTAAATTTATCGACTCCTGAAAGGGACATCAATGATTTTTAGATCTTTCACAATTTTTTTATTTTCCTTAAACTTCAACCAAGCACTTATCTTAAGGGGCGTTTATTTCAAGTTATCTTTTAAATATTTTTAAAAAAATTTAAAAAAAAATATATTATTGTATTTGTTACATAATAAAATAAATTTATTTTCAGGATACAAATATTTCCAGACATACAGAAATGTAAAAGCTCAGCAAAATTTGTCCCCTCAAACTTTTTCACCTATAAATATGGGAATGAGATTCCTAAAAATGAGATTATTGAGAATGACATTTCCTGAATCAAACGTCCCCTTAGAGGATTGGCCTTCCTTTGAAGAAAAGAAACACAATAATTTAATTTCAAATGGTTGGCAGAGATAATCAAACGATGTGTGATTCATATTAATTATTATTTTTTAAAAAGGTTTCTTAAAAAATTAACAAAACTTAATTTATATAGGACTAAAATTTCAATTCTATAAATTCTTACTAATTATTTATCTCTTTTATTATTAGAACATTAAAAAAATATAATAATGTAACCAAAAGTGTCTTATGGCAAAAAATATTGAGTTACTTTTAAAAAATAATAACTAAAGGCGATTTTTTATCTATTTTTCTATCTCAGATTCACATTATTTGTTCTATTAAGTTCTTAATCACCCATTTTAAGAATATATTTTTTAAATTACAATTTTTTTAATAAAAAAATTCTATTGGATTGGTACGAATCTTAAGCTTAACACACTAGATTTTCTAAAATTTTAGGATTTTAAGAAACATAGTTAATTCAACGAATATGAGTACAAGATTATAACAATGTATGATAATACATAGATTATTTATTTAATTATGATTATTATTTAATAGATGCATTGACTATGACCGTATCAAAAGTTGGAAAAGTCAGGTAATGTAAGTTCAATTCCAAAACCATACAAAACCCAAACAAAGATAAAATGGGGTGAACACTTTGGACCCATTGAAGGAAACTCTTGCACTGCATTTATTGAATTTCTAAACGTCTTTTTCATGTATAATATAACATTGAAATCTTATTTTCATACACTTCCTTTCACATTTTATATTTTTTTACACATAATATTTTATTATTTATTTTAATATTTTATTATTTATAATAAATATAAATAAAAATACTATTCAACTTAACTGATTTAACTCAATTCAATCAAATTTAATTAAAATTAATTTTTCATTGAATAAATTATATGAATTTTTTTTAAAATCAATTATATCAATCCAATTTTTAAATAACTAGATTGAAAATTCAGTCAAAATAAAATTATATATATATAAAGGAATTAATTTTATATTATAAATACATATTATATTTTTTTTTTGTGATAGAATATTTTTTAAAAAAAAATTGAACATCCAATTTAATTTAAACCGGTTTCAATTGGATTAGATTCGTTTGATTTTCATCATTTTAATAAGATGAATTGAATAACTTTTTTACTTAATCTATTAAGTCGGTTCAATATGCAAATCAAATTGATTCAAATCAATGAATACCCTCAAAGCAAATAGTGAAAATAATATTTTTAAAAACCTCCTCAATTTATAATGTGATATATCTATATTTTAATAATAAAATTCACCTACAATTGAGAAATTATAATTATTTTTTTATTTAGTAACATGGGCTAAATAATAAAAATTATTTTATGATAAAAATATAATGATTAAAAGTTATACCTTTTCTTGTTAAAGAGAAGTTTTAAATATTAATTTCTTAAGAATTTTGGCTGGCTTCAACTAAAAGGCTGCCTGCCTAGACTCTTGTTCAACCAGTCTTAGTAAAGGCAAATTAAACCCTAATTTTTTAAGTTATATTTTATAATTTAAAAAAGAAATGCAAATAATGTGATGCAATCAAAGATTGGAAGAAAGATTACTAGGGACTTATGGTTCAAGTGGTGCTTACTGAATTTATGTAATATTAAAATTTTAAATTTATAAAAGAATATTTATGGAAAAAATTAGTTTTAATATTTTTAAAAAATTAATTTTATACTTAAAGAATGTGAAATATTTATGCAACCAAAAAAAACCAATAACGTGCATTTCTAAGCATTTTTTACTATACTATTTTTGGGATAATAATAATAATAATAATTAATAAATTTCAGAGCAATTGCAAAGCAAAATCCATCCAAGGCATGTCCAAAGCATATGATCCTGAAAAAGAACACAAAAACTTGGGTATTTTGTGCTTCCAGCAACACCACCACGTTATACAAATAATTCCAAAACTGAACATTCTAATTAAATAATTCTGTAGCCATATGTAAAGAAGAAATGAATTTCTAGGAAGTCTGTTCTTTTTCAAGTATATGGCGACACGAAATATCAAACTAGTCAAATTCCTCGTTATTAAATCATATTTAGTTGTTTCCTAGTTCCTACAAAGTGTTTCGAGCTTTACACTTAATTAATCCCATTGTGTTTGTTTCCTCCTTCATAAGCCCATATACTCCTTCAAGATTCCCGGATAATGAGTACAAGAAAAAGAATAAAACCAAGCGTTTACACTGAATGTTGGTGTGTGAGAAACAGGATCTTAATCTCATCGGTGGTGTTCTAAGAACAAAGGACAACCCCCTTTCTTCGGAAAAGGAAATGATGAGTTTTTATAAGCATCAACAATGACTAAGGTTTTTCCATTGACCCATGGCCACGAAACCCATTTGAACTTCAATAGAAGCATGTGCCTTGAATAGAAGCCCAACTCATAAAATACCCTTTATTCCCTTTGTTCCAACCCTTCAGTTATTAGCCGTCTGCCCCTTTACTTTTCTTTCTCACAGAATTGTTCCCCCTCTCTGCCTCACCAGTAACTCTGATTTTTATGCAGGTAGGGGGCATAACTCCAACTTCTCTTGCATTTTCCTTTCGGAACTGCATTCTTATATACGGAGAGTACATTTTCTCATGAATGAGCTGCAAATACATATATGGGCAAATCGAGTTTCTAGGAGAGAGCTTGCAAAATAGAGATGACTGCAAGAGAAGTGTGAATAGCAAATGCCTTTTACGTAACACTTGCAATCGAATATAAAGTTTCACTAATAGAAAAAGAAAGATCAAACCCAAAAGATATGTTAGTAAAATACCAACACTAGGGATTAAACATTCTTTTGCCATAGTTTCTTACAAGTTACAGCCAAATGATCATAAAAAAAATCGTGGGATTTACTGACTACCAAATGTTATATCCTAAATGCTGAATTTTACAAGTAATTACACTGATACATAGTGAGCAAAAATTTAGTTTAGGTTAATTTTAGCTGGAAGGCATGTTCCAGGAGCTTGCTCTTTCACAAAAACGCCTTCACAGGCAACGAGTTTCAAGAAATGCTGATTTGCAGGGTGGTATTTCTGCTGGGCTTCATTGAAGCTTCGGTCAAGTACATTTTCAATCCAATCCTCCACGGCATTTTTCTTGTCGGATATCCAAGCAGCTGCTAGTATCTGTACCATGACTTCATAATCAATTTCTAGCAGAAACCCTGATCCAAAAGTCCTTTGAAATTGTATGCTAATTCTTTTTAAGATTTTCTCAGCAAGCGCATCAAAATTGAATGGCTTAAAAGCCACTTTTTCATCAACATGTCCACAGAAACCATCTAGCCAGTCCTCTTCTACCTCCTGGAGAGGCATGTTCAAATCCAGATTGGATCTTGATGCCTCTAGGACCTGTTTCTGTATCTTGCATGTTGTTGTTTGCTCTATGGAATCACTTCTTTCGATCAGCTTTCTTTTATTTGGAATTGTTGGTTCGGAGGTCCCTTTTCTCAGTGTTACCGTGACATTTGTGCCACCACTTCTTTTGGAATCCTCAGAAATATGTCCAAGTGATAACTGCATCTGACATCTTTTGGCTTCAAGGATTCTTTCCTCAGAAAACATAAGCTCCTTCTCCAAAAGGAAAGAGCCATCATCACCTTTAGATATGGTTGAGGTTACAATAAAAATTGTGTTAGTGATGCTGATTTCCCTTCCATGGGAGTCTGGAAATTTACCCGTTCTTATTGCCTGGAGCAAACTAGTCTGCACCAGAAAATCAGCTTTATCTACATTTTCAAGAAAGACAACTGAATGGGGTTGTTTACTCAACTCCCCAGCAATATAGTCCTCAACTGTTTTCCTCCTAAACACATCATAACCAAATGATTTTTGGCATTCGAAAATCGAGTTCAATGGATAGCCCCTGTCCTGGGAGCTCAAATCCACAGATATTAGGCTTTCTGCGTTTCCAAATATGATCTCTGCAAGTGCTGAAGCGATTTTCTTCTTTGCAACTTTATCAGGTCCAAGGAAAGCAAGCCATATGTCTGCTCTAGCATGTGAGCCACTATGCTTTCCAGCGCCAGATCTAGAAAGGGACAAAGTTCGATTGATAGCACATATGGCCTCATCTTGCCAGCCAACCCGTTCGGTAAGAAGTGCATTAAATGACTTGAAATCTACTGAATCAAATTTCCAGTCCAAATTGGGACCAGAGCAAGAAGAAGATCGAGCAATTTGGCGTGAAGTATTTTCATTCATAGCATCAAAATCAGTAGAAAGGGAGTCTGACTGGTGCTGAAGACTCTCTCTATGATCTCGTAACTTTGGAGTATTTGGCTCCTGAGCAGATGATGTATATAGCATTCCCAATCCCAAATCTGTGGTCACAGAAGTAAGGGGTGAAGATGATCTGTGGTCAACCAAACTCATAGTGGCAATAGGCGAAGAGGAAACCCAGGGGTTCCGCACGTCAGTTTGGTGACTCCTCAAAACTTTTGCTACCTGGTCAGTTCCGGTAGTAAGACAAACAGTATCAGAAGGTACTGAAACTTGTAATATCTGTTTCGATGGGTAAATACTCCGTATCTCCTTAGGCATGCAGGGATTATGATTAGAATATTGGGTTTCATCAGGTGAAAGATCTTTACTGCTGCTTTCCTTAAAACTCGACCCAAATCGAAAGCCCTCAAGAGAGGGAACTTGAAAACTTTTTTGGGATATATCAATTTCAGGTAATGATCGAGTGTGATGAAGACGTTGACACATATCACTCCATTTCTTTTGCAATCCCAAGATAGTAGCATTCAAACTCGTGAATTCTTCATTAGTCTGCACTGGATGATGAGGTACACTCTTAAATAAATACATTCACAATTCAACCAATGAAGTATGGCAAGTAGTGTTAATGCAGGGAGAGAAATATATATACACAAAGGAAAAAGAAACTTACAGCTCTTCATGTGAATACACATACAATTTAGTTTATTATATCGTTTTCTTGAGAAAAAAATTCTAGAACTACAGCTGTTCAGTATGAGTTCTCATATAAAGAATATTACAATTTTCTCATTTTTTATATTCACCATGAAGTCCTTTCAACCATTGCAGATGCAATGCAACTGTTAAGATCAAAACAAACTATAAAGGCAAATATACCTTTGTGTGTGAGCATTTATATATATATATTCTCTTCCTAAAAAACTTTTCAAAAAGGTCACTACTCCTATTCAGAAAATAATTTATTTATCAAAAGCCATGGACTCCACAAAAGAATTCAGAAAGATAAATTTGCCAAGAGATCCGCTGCTACTTTATTTGGTTTACTACATGTAACATACTTATTGACAACTTCCCCTCTAGATCTTAGACTATGTATTTTTTTTTCTTTTCTAGTTCTAACAGTGTAGGCAAGTAGCATTGTTACCGCATACCCTGTAAATCACTTTTGTGGGTCAATACAGCAATCGCTCCTACCATGGATTCACCACTGATAACCAATCTCTCTTTCTTAAATGTGTGTGTGCGCGCATGTGAAAATCTCTGCATGTATTGGACAAGAAAAACTAAGATTTGATGTTCATAACTCACCTTTGCAACATCCAATCGTTTATCTGTATCCACATTAACCTTTTGCAACCAAGGCAAGCTTGTTGAGTGACCAGAAGCCCAAGTTGCAGGACTTACCTTTAGCATATCAGCAACTTCTTGATCATATTTTTCATTGCACGCGTGACAACGAGTAGAAGATTGATTTGTACAGCTTACTGGTTGTTTGAATTCAGAAGGTGAAGAAAAGAAACCACCAAATGGCACAAAGGACCCCATCAAGCTGTAAGTTTATCATGAGCAGGCAACTGTGAGATCCAATTGGCACAAAACAGTCAGAAGCTAAGATGTACACGATGAGAGACTTGAAAGCATCATCAACTAAAATGAAATATGTTATAGCTAATATATACATAAAAACAACAGATTATCCGCGTTGATGGGTCTAGCCATCCTTTAGAATGTTGATTCCCACAATACATAACGAGAGAAGGTTGTTATTCACATAGTAAAAATTACATTGACCATCCAATAGATAAGGGGAGGGGGGATGAAATGAAAAAGATTACATTTATTACAGCATTCACCAAAAGACTGCAGACACAAATAACGGCAGTTATAGCACATACTGGTCAACACAAGCACATCATAGACAAGCACTGCTTGGGCTTCATAAAAGCATCTCATAAAGTGCTTATAGCAGCCAAGAAATACATCACAGATTCACAGTAACAAAAACTGTTTAGGGACAAAAAAGAAAATAATGCATGAATGCAATTGGCCTAAGCCGCATAAAAAAAAATTCAAAAATCAGGTATTTCTTTTTTAGAGGAATCCTTTCAGATTGGCTTCGCATATCAAGAACAGCCAAGAGCAGCTGTTACTTGTTCCAAGCAAATCTACCACAAGATGATTCATTCTACCATATCACGTACTGTCTGCATAATGACCTTCATTAAGTAAGTTCTAAATTCACAAAAACAAGCATAAGATAGAGGTTTAAGATAGTTTAGTAAATGAAAAGCATATTTCATTTAATTTTTTTTTCTTTACCTCCTTCCTTTCTGTTTTCCAAGCAACTGTTCTAATTTCTATTCACACAAAAAAGCAGAGGAGAGCGCAAAGAAGGACAACGAAGATGAAGAGAACAACACAAAAAAACATCAAGAATGAGTCAGGAAATAAAGGAAGAATCCTACAATACAAGCGAATCAGAGTCGTCAAATTTTCATATGATTTTTTTATTGGCCAAAAGCCTGAGTCACACACTTAAATGTCAAGTAAACCCTTGCACGTCTAGACGTGTTTATTTACTTGTATATTAACGTGCATAGCAGGATAGCCCTAGATATTACATATTAATACGATTCAACCAAAACAATACAATTACAAAATTCAACCAATAAAACATAAGATAGAGAATCCACCTGGATTTAGAGGCTTCAATTGAAGGGGTGGCAGATGTCATGGTCAGCAGATGCAGATCCCAATCCTTATCGATAGTTGGGAACAAAGCTAAAAACTTAGTATAGACATCAGAGGTTCCTGCCATGCCCACCAACCAAAATTTCCCACCATAGATCTCCAATAAGCCTGTCAATTGTGAGACAACCAATCTGACAGCTGAAACAGCCACACTATGACCGACAAATGCCTCGAGGTCTCCGAAGTTCACGGCGATACCTGGACCCGAGCATTGCTCCACAGCACGGCTCAGTTCCTTGAATTTCAAAACCATCTTCTCTTCACTTCCCCCTTCAACAAAAAACTCAGCAATCTCCTTCTCAATGCAGATTATATTCAGTCCAGCAATTTCAACCGGCAACGCACCCGGTTGACTTCTCTGTACTGTCTCTGTGAAACTCCGAAGAGCACTCCTCGCGTAAACACCCATCAATAAGGGATTTTTCTTACTCTCCCTCAAAAGAACTTCTGCTATTCTTCTACAATTCGCATCTACACCTTCGTACCCAGGATTGCCCATGAAAGGAAAGTTGAAACCCGGACGATCCATTTCCGAGCTCGTCAGATTGCACAAAAATATCGGTGGGCACCGGCTCCGGGAGAATCGAGAAGCTTGCGCTAAAGGCGGTTGAAGCAACGCAAGTTTGATGTCATAGCTTCGAAAATTCGCTTCCCCGAAAACCCTGCTTACAATCGGATCATCGAGTATCGATAGTATGAAGTGCTTGAGCTCCACCTTCAAGAACGACGCGGCTTGCTGCTGCTGACTATGCATCTGAAGCAAATGGAAGCTCTCTGGGTGCCTCCTCTGGTTCGCTTGGGATCGCTTGATAGCGGCCATGAGCGAATTGGATATAGGAGGGTCATCCTCAAGGGTCTTAGAGGTGGGCAATCGATCGAGAGACACACCCACGGAGAGCTCCAAAGCCCGGAACTGGAGACGCGGAGGATATGAGCAGCTACGTGCGCGTGTGCAAGCGTCCCGGAGGGTAGATGAAGGCAAGGCGAGCAAGGCAGAGACAGCATGAAGCGACGTGGTCTGCGCATGGTTGCGGCGCCGAGCAACCGCCACTGCATCGTCAAGAGCACGTGCGGCCTCCTCCGTCAAGCATTGCCTCGCTGCGCTGACCGGCGTTGGCATCGCCGGCGAGCATATACACCCTTTATATACCCAGTACGTATCTATATATACGTATATGTGGATGCAGTGTTGCCTCTCGGAGTAGGTGGATCACTTTAGTTTGGACTTTTGCAGTGAGCTAATAAAAAATGTTCAAAATAGAGGGTTTACTTCATCAGCCATGGAATAATTTATTGGAGCAAGTACGGCAAATACAAGCAGAGCAGTAGAGTAAAAGAGGGGAGAGAGCAAGATTGTTGGTGTTGGTGTTGATGGTGGTGGTGCAGTTGTGGCAGATGATGATGTTTGTGGGTTATGATGCTCTGAATTGTTGGTGTGGGCCCTTCTCTTTGGCCATGAATCAAACACATGGTGAGCACAGATTCTGTGTTCCTCTGAGATGGAAGATCTCTCTATTCCAGTGGCTTTTCTATATGCCCTTTTCTTTTTAACAAATTTTCGGAGTGCTTGTCTTATATGGTGTGTGAGAGAAACAGAGAGATGCCGTGCCCACTGAAGCAAATGGGCTAATGAGGTGGGTCGATGTCAAGCTTTTGAGTCTAACAGCGACCTTTTTCTTTCAGTACAAGTGTTTGATACATTAATTTTTTATTATTATTAATGATGATTCATTTATAAATAAAATTCAAAAAAAAATATTATCCAGTTTTTTCTATAATTTATTAAATTTAATATAAACTATTGCAGCTGATTAAAAAAAAAGAAATATTCTTAAAAAATTTTAAAATTATGTATATATTTGAACCAATTTACGTAAAAGATCTCTCATAATTTTTCTTTTAATACATGAAAAATAAAAGTTTTAAAGCTAAGAGATGTGGCCAGCTACCCCTCCCATTCAATCAAATTGGATTCCTCTTAAAAGCGTAATTAGAAATATTATATTTATTTAATTATTAACAACATTATCTAGGCACGTATAATTAGGGAATAATATAACTTAAAATTTGATTAAAACGTAATGAGAGGGCTACATTTCACTCTAAAGTTGAATTCCTTAATCTTGATAAAAATAAGAATCTTATACCATAAAAATCTCATTAGCCGAGCTTGATTTGGATATATGCCTTCGGTAGCAGTAAAAGGCACAGAGTTGGCAATAAAGGAAAAAAAAAAAAAAAAAGATAAGAATAAGATTTGGTTTGATACGTTCAACACTCAATAAAGATATACATGAATGGTTAATCGACAAGCTGTCTACGTCAGTTGTCAGTGCTCCTCTCCCATATATGTTTGCGGTGGAGATATTTGACCACCAAAAATTTTCCCACAGAGGGGTACACTATGAATTCATATATGACCCATATATGTCAGTCGTATTCACCTCAAAATCAATCTATTATCTACAATTATAATCAACATGATACTGACGATAAATATTTTGATCATAAAAACACAAACACTTCAAATTCTAAACAGGGCTACAACACAGTGTTAAGGAGATGAACCCTTAAAACACAAAATACTAGTAGTTTTGACTAACCGAGATGGTTTAGATAGCCCTCTTGTCTCCCAACACCCTAAATCAACTGTACGAGTCCAAAATACTATTTGGAGAATGAGACGCGCAGACTGCTCCATCTATATATATTTTGAACACAAATGAGAAAATTTAAGACAAAATATCAAACCGAAAGAAAGAAAAGCATGCCATAAAAAGAGATATTGACGAGGGCGTGAGTTTGTGCATAATGCGAGAGTTTGATGGTAACGGACGCTAAGCATTGTAGATGCAATCTTTGCATCACTTTCATCCAAGATTCCTCCCCTTCTTTTCCACTCCAACCAGCCTCCGCCTTCCTTACTTGGATTTTGGACGTATGTGAAATAGTTTAAAAAATTATATACAACAAATTTAATATTTTAAAAAATTAATTTATTAAAATAAAATAAAAAAGACTGTGGAATACGATGGTTGTGCCATGTGGGTTGGGGGGAGGGGTGGTTTATATAATTGGGGTTGGGTGGGGCCAAGAGTTCGATGGAAGGGGGCAATGCAAGTGGGAAGTGGCGCAGCTACGAAGATTGATTTTTTTTTTTTCGTGCGACAACTGAAAAAAGATTATTTTATTTTAAAGTTAGAATATAATATAAATTTAAGTAAAATATAATATGAATTTCAATTTTATTTTAATTTTTAGCAATTAAAAGGTTATAAATAATTTATTTGTGATTTCTTTACGGGCGTAGAAAAACTCGCTTTCTGCAAAAAGTGCCTTTTTTTTCTTAATTTGGAATACATACTTGGAACCCATTTTGTTTGCGGCCGTAACGACTCTCTTTTGCCGCTAAACGCGTTGCCTTCCGTAGCTTTTTCTTTTACTATTTTTAGACCAGACCACAGGACAACCGCGGTGACACACTGTCGAGAAATTGTTATTTACATGCAATGTAAACGTTCATTGGGTAGAAAGTCTATAAAGTTCATTTAGAATTATTATTATTTCAATTTTTAAATTTAATTCTTTAAAATTTTATTTTATTTTATTTAAATATTTTATAAATTACTCTATTAATAAATATTTAACAAATTTATTTAAATCACGTTTTAAGAAATGATTTTACATTTAATTGTTACAATTCTATACCTTTAAAAAAATAAATCAGTTTTCGAGATCGACATAGCTCCAATATGCCAATTAAATCAAGCTTATTGTACTTGGCTTTTTTTTTTTTTTATATATATATATGCTAATATATTATGAGTGATTGGGGCCATATAAATTATTAAAATTAAAAGCTTATTACCTGTTCATTATTCCTTTGGACAAGTGCCGCCCCTCGATCCACTATCTTTGCCTATCATTTTAAGGCTTTATTCCATGACTATCTTAATAATTAATTAATAATTTAGTTCTAATTATTTAATGTTAACGCTTAAAAAAAATCCAGATTTTATTCTTCTTCGGTCACAATCATTCCCTGTAGTTGACTTTAAAAACTGCACTATGAAACTAAGTTAAATATTAGGATTATTTTTATTTATCTCGTTGAAATTTAATTATTTTATTTTAAAATATCCTAATTTAATCTCTCTTTAAAATATTATAATCAAGTCTATTTGTGAAAATAATGTGAAAAATTCTTAATAGTTATATATAAATAAATATTTTATACAATAATTTAATTGTAATATTTTAAAAAAATATGCAAAATTAAATTGATTATTTTAAAAATAGAATGAAAAAATACAATACATTTAAAAATAAAATTATCTGCTAAAATAGAGACTCTAAAAATACATTTAAACTTATTAATTTTCAGTGATTTAATTATATAATAACGTTGCTTTTTATTTTTCTTATAAAATCCAAGTATAATTATGGTCATGTTTCTATGAACGATATAATTTGAAAAAGAGAGATAGAGAGAGAGAAAAAAAAAGAAACCCTATTACCTAAAGCCTATCTAAAGCAAAGTATTGCACATCCAATCCAACCACTAAAGGATAAACAGATGGTTAGTCTATGGTCTCGATGCCATTAATGGAGTTTGGAAAACTTTTACGATAAGATATTGATTTGAGTTTGATGTGACCCCATTTCTGAATGTGAAAAAAGGCCTTTTAATGGTGGGGATAAAGTGGGGAAAGCAATAATAAAGTTAAAGAGAATAGGGTCAACTTACGAGAGGGCCAACGAGGGTTTAAATGCGGGTGAAGGGTCCCCGGCAGTACTATATAACTCTATGCATGTTGGAATTTCCACAAGTCCCCCGAGATTCTCTTAATGGAAAATGAAAACTACTCGGCATTGGCATTGGCATTGGCATTAGCAGTTTTGCATAGTTAATTAGGTTCCATTCTTATCCAATGTTTTTATAGACATATCTATTTCGGTTACCATCATTTTCAATTGCTGTAATTATTATTATTATTATTATTTAATGTCAAATTTCATTTTTTTTTTCTGACTTCCTTATCATTTTCTTTTCGCCTTTCAATATCTTGGAGTGAAAAGCCCTCGGCACCTACCACTGTTTGCTGATGGATCATCCTGTTCAGGAACAATTTCCTGTCATTCAAATTCATTCGAACCTACTGGCTATGCGATAGCGATAATGATCATGACTAATTTTTTAATTTTTATTTAAATACTGGTATTGATTTTAATTTTAAAGTGTTATCTACAACAACACTCAAGTTAAACGATTAGCATACACTCTCTTGTATTAATTTGATGTTGTGATGTATTCAATATTTTATTCTATAAAATAATTGATTTGACCTTGAAAAAGAAATATGTCATTTTTTTTTACTAATTGAAGTAACTTTTTTTTGGGATGAATGTGTGTTTATGTTTGGTCTTTTACAAAATGTGCCATTATTTTAAACAAATCTAAAGCTGGTGTAGTGGGATTGATAGTTTCTTCTCCCTTGGGTAACTATGCACTATGAAATGGTTCATTTCGATTGCCATGATCAAGTGCTATCAGCAAGCTCAGCATAAAAGAGGGAGTAAAAAACAAGACATAGAAATAGCACAAAAAGAAATTCCATCGCTCCCTAATTTGCTTCCATAACAGCTCTAAAGCCCCATCAAACTCATTTCAAAGTCCACCCAAAAAGAAATAAAGAACCTTGATCAAAAAAGGAAAAAAGGAAATAATGATGAACAATGTTAATATATGTATTTTAATAATGAGCTTTCAGAATATAAAATATAAGTTGTATAAACATAATCCAAATAAACTCCATTTTTTTCTTATAAAACTTCAATGGGCCCAACTTGTATATGGGTCGGGAAGGAAAGTCCAACTTTAACAAATAAGATCTTTTTTTTTTTGGTTCATTTGGGTCGGGCGGTACCCGCCCAACATAAACTCAATTCTGAAAGTAGCCTGAAGGCTTCGATTCAACACTATTGAAGTACCAAGTTCATCTTTCTACGCTGCTGCCGTTGCTATTGCTTTTTGCCGTCGGAGTAGGTTGCTCCGCCGTTCTTTGCGCCTTCAACCGCTATCACTCTCTCCGACTACCGTTCTTGTGCACACAGGTTCGACGGTTTTCTCGTATGTTTGTTCTATTTTTGAGTTTTCGTACCTCATTCTAATTAAAATTTTCAATGAAGAATGAGAAAATGCTCCCGTTCTTGTGTTTTATTTTAAATCCTTCGATTACTTTGCTAGGTTCTTACACCTGAAACAATTCGCATGTTCAGTTAGAGATTGGGCTTCCTTTTTCTTTGATGAAAATGAACTCAAATGATAATTCAATTTTTTGTGTGTGAAATGCTCTGATTTTTTTTTTAATTTTTATTTTTACTTCCTAATATTCCCGAATTTCATCTGAATTCTTTCAGTTTCCTATTCCTTGATTGAATATATTTCTAAAGATTCGTTTATAGAAGTCTTCATCAGCTTTTCTTTTTCCGTAGGTTAAGTAATGTAGTGACTTTGGACTTTGTGTGCAATGCGTGTGTTACCTATTTTTGTTTTGCCTGTTGAAACGTGGGAAGTTGGAACTCGAATATATTCTTTTGCGTGGTTTGAATCCACCGATGGTATGTACAGTACAGAGCTACATGTAAGTTAAATTTCGGAGGTTTATTAATGGAGATGGTTTTAACTTAATATTGGATACATTAGGATTTCATGAAGTACAGTTGAGGTTATGTGATTAGAGTTTAATTTATTGTTTCTGCAGTTTGAATCCCTGCAGTTGTCATTCCCAGTAAATTTCTTCTATTGTATGATGTTTCCATCTTAACTTTAACTCTAATGCTAAACATCTTATGGACCGAGGTGGGTTGTTAAGTAAATTTTTCTAGTTCTATTTGGCAAGTGATCTTCTCCAAAACCTCTTGCTGTTGCTAATTTGGAAATTGAATATTTAAGGTTTAATTGACAGTTTTCACTTTTTATTTTTATTAAAAATAGGGATAAAAATGTATTTTTTTTTTTTTGTTTTTATTTTCAGAAAATATTTTCTGAATTTTTAAAAATTCTAAAAAAATGTTTTTAAATAATGCAATACGACAATGGAATTTTTATAATTATTTCGAATTATATACATAAAGTTTTACTTTTGTATAATTATAAAGTGATAAAAATAAAAATAAAGTAAAAATATAACTATATAATTAAAAAATAATAAAAATAATAACACAAACCGAACGTATTTTTAAAAATATAAAAATTAAAAAATGAAAATTATTTTTAAAAAATAAAAATAGAAAACTAAAATAGAAAATATTTTCACAAACCAAACCCATCCTTAATGATTTTCACTAGATTGTATAAACATGTATCTAATGAATTATTTGGTAATCTACAACTATTATTTCTTTTAAATTTATTTTATATAAGTTTCTTGAACATTTGAGCCTTTTGTTTTGTTAATATAAAGAACTTAGATTTTGAGTATTAGAAAGTGATTCTTTTTCATTTTGTAAATTTCTGTGTTATTTGTTGGGTTTCAAGCTGGTACAGAATCCAGTGGGTAGACCTTGTAAATTAACAGCTCCAAATGTTTGATTAAAGCAGAACAAAATGAAGATTTTTAGAGTTGTACTTAGATCATTAAATGGTGGTTTGTCAAACCAATTTCATGGGACTAGTTTGCTCAGAAGTCTCTCAACATCGACGACTTCAGGTACAAGTGCTTCATTTTTTCTCCTTTCTGCAGTTCTTTGTCTGTCAGCATTTTTTTTCTTATTCCTATAGTTTATTTGAATTATTTCGTGTTGAATTACCATTATGTGATCAGTGCTTGTTCTCTTTCTCTCTCTCTCCCCCCTCTCTTTAAAATTTGCTCCTAATCCTTTCAAACTTGTTCAATGTTTAAGCAGGCAATGGAGATAATGACCAGCAGACTGAGAATTCTTCTGAGTCTGCTGAGGATTTTGAGCATCGGATATTTGGTAAAATGTCTGGGAGCGGTTCCAAAACTGATGCCTTTTTTGAAAAGCTTGACCGATTGGCGAAGGGTCGCAATAGATCGAGTTATACTCCGAATAATTTTACTTCTGATATGTTGGATGACCTAGATGGAAGTTTTAACTCATTATCTGATGGAATGGATGGAAAGCTGAAGAAAGCTGCCACATACTTTGAATTTGATCCTAAAGAAGTAGAAAAAGACGGTTATGCTTTCCGACATGATGCGAGTTATAATAGCGATTTGACATATAATATAAAGGTATTTATTACAGTCTTAATTATACTTTAATTCAAAATTTTGTATATTTATAATTTCCTTTTGAGCCGTTCTTTTGTTTTGTGCAACATATATAGTTCATCATATGTGGCATGTGGCAACTTATACTTTAGATTTCTCCTAGTCTACTTTTATTAATGTTTTCTATGTCATAAATGTATTTAGTCTGTATTTGAAAAGTCTTTTCTGAAGTATATTTTTATATATTGGTTTAATAAAAAGAGAAAGGAAGCATTTAGAAAAATGCTTTCAGAAAATACTGGTTCTTTTCTTCATTTTAAAAATTATTCTAGAGAAGTTATGTAGACATTGTAGTATTTCAGAGAGTGACTTTATCTTTTTGCTAAAAACACAATCTTCAAATGCATCAGCTTCTACTAGCAAATGGAGAACCACAGGCTCAAATTTATCATCTTATTTGCCACTGTTGATATACAACTATGCATTTCTGATTTGTTTGTTTTGGGATAGTGTAAATTTTTTTTCTATTAATATGAAAAATGGATCAAAATTGTATCAAAAGGGTATGAATCTTGACATCTTCTATACAAGATGAATGGAAAAGTCATTGCCAAATGGTTAAAGTAAAATTAAGGAAAACTGGAATTATATAGTACAATATATAATTTAAATACTGGCAAAGTTTGAGTGAAAGATTGTAGCAAATGGCTAAGCAACAACAAATCCTATGCTTATGTATCCTACCCAACCCACTTACTGTTTGGCCTTTATGACCTTTCTTTTTTCTTCTTTTTCTTCTTCTCTGTTGGTTTTTTGTTTTGTATCAAGTGTAACATATTTGTTTTATGATCTATGCATTATATTTCTTCATGCAGGATCTTGATCTTACAAAACCAGCTGCCCAGCCATTTCCTGACTTTAATGATTTCGAAGTAACCACTGAAGAAGTTCTTAGAAAAGCAGATTTCAGGGTCAGCACTTGTGGATTAATTTGGAGTAGTCTGTTATTTTATCTTTATAATAATGTATCTGTGTGTGTTAGTTATAGATGTAATTACTGTATAAGCATTTCTGACTGCAATTTTATAGTGCCTTCATTGTTGTTTGCATGAATTGAACTAATTTCTCTTCATTTTTTTATGTTGAAATTTATTAATCTTCAATAACTAATAAATAGAAATAATAATAATATGGATTCATTATTGTGTTTGGGGGTTTGGTGCAGATTTTATGAGAGAATAAGGGACAGTAAACAAAATAAGATGCGAATATATCTTGGGTAGAAGTGTGTTTTTTCCCCCCTTCTCCCTCCCTCTCTCTTTAACTGCTCGCCATCTTATCATTGTGGTAATGTTGTAATTATGTCCCGCTTAGTCAATTTTAAGACAGGAAGGAAGATAGCAACTCAGCCTTTCTCATATAAATACATACATACATATATACATATATATATTAATTTGGGTAATTATGACTAAGATAACTTGTTTAGATTGTGAATTAACTTAAACAAGATGAAGAATTGTCCTTTCAGCTGCTTTGGTTCATTAAATTGACTCTAAAATCTGTGCCTTATCTCATAATTCTTAAGTGATGAGCTGCCCACATATTTATTATATTCTTATATCAAAGTCATCATTCATTTATGGGTAATTCAGTTCTTATTTAGCGTAAGGGAGGATGGAGGCGAGGCAATAATCTGTAGAATGTTATTTTGGTGTATTTGTTTTTCCCTGGCATCTGAACTTGTTCAATGTAGGTATTGACTACTCTGGTCAAAGTAGGTTTTGCTGTTACCTGTTTCAATCACTAATGAGGCTATAATTTGCATTTCTTTCCTATTGTAAACAAAATTTTCCCATTTATGCTATTTCTGGGCTGGTGCTTACTATCAATGTTTTGTGCAGAATGTAAGATTCCTGGCGAACTTCATAACAGAGGCTGGAATCATTATCAAGAGAAGCAAGGTAAACTTTAGAGCACTGTTTGGTGGGGATTGTTTAAGAATGATGGAGTTAGTATGGAGGAAAATGGAGGATGGATTTTTAAGCTGTGATCAGCACCTTTCTCGTTATTCCTTCCTCTTTTTGTCCTTTTTCTCATCCTACCAAGCAGAGCCTAAGCAGAAAAGCAATGTCATGAACTTATGTTAGAGGCTGAGATCTTACTGAATACTTTTTCTTTTTTCATTGAGTAGACTGGCATTAGTGCAAAGGCTCAGAGGAAGGTCGCAAGGGAGATCAAAACTGCCCGAGCTCTTGGGTTGATGCCCTTTACAACTATGGGGACAAAGACATTTGTTTTCGGAAAAACTATGGAGAATCTGGATGAGGATTACGTGTATGAGAATTACAGTGCCCCCATGGGCGCTGATATGGAAGAATGAGATCCTTGGAGCATAGATATGCTTATACTGTGGGGTTAGAGTAACCTGCATTGTCTCATCTGACCTTTTTCTTAATAAACCCCCTTCCTCCCTGGTCAGAGACAGCTGAACTGAGCAAAGCAAGTATTGAATTTGCAGGGAACGTTGATAAACAGGTAAAAGCTACTTCTGTATTTTACTTGCACTAATTATTGAAGCCGTAAGAATTATTGTCATTGTTATTTGAAGATCACAAGAATCTGTCATCGCAAAAAGCAAGTTGAGAAGTTGTTTTTGTCACCTATCTGGTAGTATTGCTAGTGTTAGAAACTCCTGCTTTGCAGCTTCTATTACTGATAACCATTCACATTCATTGAGCTGAATTAATGTTATTCTAAGCTAATATGGATGATAGAAATTCTTGGGTAGGCATGTTTATCATTAAAATTCATTCCCTGCCAATAAAAAACGAAAAAAAAAAAATGAGTGATTTGAGTTTTGCTTTTATTTTTGAGTTATGGAGTTGTTGATAATTATCTTGGTAAGCAAACCCAAGTGACACAAGGAGATGCAGGTAGGTACCGTCTTGCTGCATCAAAGGAAAAGTTCAATTCAAACAGCACATTGTAGCTTTAGATGGATTCTACATAAACTCTCGTGAGCTTTTGTTTTCGGCCAACAAACGACAATGAACTTGTGTTTTTAATTTTGAGGTGGAATCACGGTAGCCATTTCAAAGATCCACCTTATCACGTACAAAACATACGCAGACGACCTTGGATAGTGGCCTTCACAAAGAGCATAATATTGAATTTGTGAAAGTACTGTTTTGCAGTTTACTGTTTCAACTGGAGTAAAATTAAAGTTGCAGTAAAATATATATAATATCTATTTTTATTTTTTAATATTATAAAATATAATATTAAAATTTAAATATATAAAATTAATTAAATAATACATACTAATATATATATATATATATATATATATATATATATATATATATATATATATATATATATATATATATATATATATATATATATATATATATATATATATATATATTAAAAAAAAAATCCCATCGTGAAGCAAAAGAAATCCCCGTCAATGAATCTTAAACCATCGAAGGGCAGAGACGAAGGGTCACTGTGAAGAGCAGAGACATCACTAAAGATACAGAATATGTTGGGTTAGTTTCATCCCGATGCAAAAGAAAACCCCATCAAAGAACCCCTAAGAGACGAAGCTTTTTTTTGCCCTAAACCAAGTCCATTGTTATTTGTTTTAACAGTCCATGTCAACGTTGTTCTTTTAGATGTTGGTTTATGGCAAAAATGGCTCTCAAATTTTGGAGGTAATTGGTAGGGATGATCTGACTACATTGCACATATACAAGTCTCATTCCGTTAAGGTTGACTAATATTTATCTTTTTCACTTTATCTGAAAGATTAGGAGTAAAGTATTTCGTTTTCGTTTTGAAGATCATGTTCTAAAATTGAAAATAGGCCATACTTCAAGAGAGAAGAAAATGTTTGGTTTTAAAAATCCTGTACTACAGTAAAGATCAAACTTCATGGGAGTAAAGTGGAAGACTTTTTTCGTCTTGGTTACTACGGGACAGCAATTTAAATCTTATTTATTTTTATTTTTTTGTTAATCACTCACACTCCTTACTATTATAGATCACATTAAGTGACTTAAATGTTAGATCTCTACAAACTTGCTCACATTTAAAAAAACTTTCTTAATGGATGGAACAATGAGATGTTGCATATCCAATGTTTGAATGTTGGGCACGGCCAAATTAAGTTTCTTTATCAAATGACAATTGTCTATGGCGTCCTCTTAAGATGTGAAGGGATACTTTATCTCAACAATATATCTTCAATTTTTTTTGGGTTTATCTTGATTCAGCAACTCGAAGTAAATTTGATTTTTTGACTCTTTATCTCAGACTTAAGAAGAATACATTTGTTATTTTACAAGAATTTATCTCTTTTGACTAACTTAGGAGAGTTTATATTGATCTTAAATTACTTTTTGTATTACACTCATTTTTATTTTTAGTTATATGATTAGTAAATCTTCTTTCTACCTTACTATTTTAAAAATAGTTCTGCAAATTATGAATCATGCATTAATGGTACAACGAAACTTTCAAGAAATTAACATTCTAACAACCCAAATGGCAACTCAATCTGAGTTTTGTTTTGTTGCAGAGACTACCGAAAATATATCCAATTCTTTACCTGTCAACCAATTTACAATACTATATGATTAAAGATAGATAGATCCTTTTGGATCTGCTCTGTGTGTTTGTCTATATATGTATATATAAAATGTTTGTTTTTGAAGAGGTTCACATGCCAAAAAACTGTGAACTCACATGTCAAAGGTCCATGGTTGTATCTCCTAAAAAGTGTTGGGCAGGAACTATTTTTATATTTATGGCTTAATATAATTTCTTAACTACCGGAATTATGTTATAGAAATACACTAATCTTGCCAGAGGGTGCTACATTAATTAAATGCATGTTTAGTATAATATGATACTTGAATGAAGGATTAATTGCAATTCAAATTCAAATCATTTGGCAACAAAAATTATTTTAGTCGGTAAAATCAATCCACTTTATTTATAAAATATAATTTTAATTTTTATTGTTTATATTTTTTTAATAGACTATATGTAAGTATTATTATAAATTTTTATTGAAAATTATAACATGTTTTAGGATTAGCAGAAGCAATTTTTTTTTATATTAAACTTTTTATTTACAAAAAAATTCAAATCCTTCCAACCTTTTGAAACTAATTATTCAATAAAAATAATTAACAACAAAATTAAAAGAATTAACAACTTTATTGGAGACTTCTTGTATAACTTTGTACAAATACATATATTCCAAAATTTAAACTAAATTAGGCTTCAACTCATAACTTATATAACATCATTTCTAATTTTTAAAATTAAAATAAATTTCATATGGTTGGATTTAAATTCTAGGTCTTGTTATACTCCTCAAATCATGGAAATGGTAATTTCTCAGTTGATTTTACACATTTTTTAACATCCAAGGGTTTGACTTAATGTTTTATAGTTTGTGCATAAGCCAATATAATGTAGATCCAGTTTCTATATTAAAATCACCAGGCTCTCCTTATTAAAAAAAAAAAAATTTATATACTAAAAAAAATTAAAATTTCCAAGCTTTTTTTTTTTTTTTTTACAATTGCAACATTAACAAAATTAAATGCCAGTAGGACTACACGCTTCGTTGCTATAAAACTAATCTTTATAGTTAATTTCTTCTTTTCTTATTCCTCTTCGTGCTCTCTGCTCCTTCTTCAACCTTCGACCATTTCTCTTTCAAATGAAGAAGAAGAAGCGTGCAACTTCCAAATGACCAATTCACTCTCCTCTCTTTCTTTCACCTTTGCCTGCATCTCCATCATATTCTTTTCTCTGCCGTACCCAACCGCCGTTAACAGCCTTGGCTCTGGCTCCACTACCGCCATTACCTACGGCACCGGCACGGTTTGCGGCATTATCGCCGGCGAGCCTTCGCAGAGAATCCAATGCTACCAAAATGGTCAAATATTTCTAGTCCTACCCAATGTATCCTTCCAAGCCATCTCAGGTGGCCAGAGGTTCTTCTGCGGGCTCAGGTCTGGTGGGTTCAGCCTTCATTGTTGGGACACTGTTGTATCAAATTCAAGATTCCAACCAAAACGCTTGTATTACAGTAATTCCGTTCAGTTGACTGATCTAACTGTTGGAGATGCCCAAGTTTGTGCCAGAGAGGTGGACTCTGGTATAGCCAGGTGCTGGAGAGGAGGTAATGGTGGAAGAAATGGTCACGAAATTCCTTCACCTGGGGAGGCACTTCGTTTTCTTAGCATCACTTCTGGAAGTGGGTTTTCATGTGGGATTTTGAAGGCAAACAATAGTGTTTGGTGTTGGGGTCAGAGAGAAATTGGGGCTGAAATTCAGAGGCAGTTCGGGAATCTGACAATATCAATCTTGGTTGCCGGAGAGTCTCATGTTTGCGGTTTGACCATGAAAGGGGTTTTGGTCTGTAAAGGAAACAATGATTCTGGGCAACTGAATGTTCCTTTTAGTTCAACTTCAGAATTTTCAGGTCTTGCTTTGGGAGCACATTTCACTTGTGCTATCAGGCGCAGGAATGGACTGGTAGTGTGCTGGGGAGGAACCAATAGATTTGAGTTCGACAGTGATGTGATCCAAAATGTTTCGTATGAGTCAATAGTTGCTGGTTTGGATTTTGTTTGTGGGTTGACGACAGGAAATTTGACTGTCATTTGTTGGGGACCTGGTTGGTCTGTTAGGCTTAACTTACCTAGCAAGCTTCCATTGGCAATGGTGATTCCAGGTCCATGTGTTCAGGATTCTTGTAGTACTTGTGGTACATATCCAAATTCTGAGGTTCTGTGTCATGGGTCTGGAAGCATATGCTATTCATGTCAGACTGAGAATCCACTAGCAGTGCCATTGCCACAAAATCCATCAACATCACCAAATTCCCCGACACATTCACCCGAAGAAAGAAACAGAAGAGAATTGTTGGCATTTCTGATTGTTGGATCTTCTGGGGCTTTTGTGGGTCTTTGCTCAATCATTTACTGCTTCTGGGTTGGAACTTGCAGCATATTGCAGAGAAAAGTTGACAATTCTGTGCAACCCACAGGCTCTGAGGCAAATGTGGATGTTCCCATGCCTACTACTGGTTCTACTGATACAACCATAAGATCAATTTCTAGCAAACAACAGAGTTCATGGACATTGAGGAGCCTTAGAAGTGGTGGGTCATCATCAAAGCATGTGGACAAGATAGAGAGTTTCACATTATCTGAACTAGCCGCTGCCACAAACCACTTCTCAGTAGATAACAAAATAGGTGCTGGGAGCTTCGGGATTGTTTACAAAGGCAAGCTAGCAGATGGCCGTGAAGTGGCCATTAAAAGGGGAGAAACCAGCACCAAAAAGAAGTTGTTTCAGGAGAAAGAAATTGCATTTGATTCTGAATTGGCTTTGTTATCTAGGCTTCATCACAAACACCTGGTGAGCTTAATTGGGTTCTGCGAGGAAAACGATGAGAGGCTTCTGGTTTATGAGTTTATGAGCAATGGATCCCTCCACGATCATCTGCATAACAAGAACAACAGAGAGAAAAGCAGCAGCATTTTGAATTCATGGAGGATGAGGATCAAGATTGCACTAGATGCTGCTAGGGGAATAGAGTATCTTCACAAATATGCAGTACCCTCAATTATTCACAGAGACATAAAGTCCTCAAACATACTCTTGGATTCAAATTGGAATGCCAAAGTCTCTGATTTTGGATTATCACTAATGGGTCCTGAGAATCAGCAAGAAGTGATGTCTACAAGTGCTGTTGGAACTGTTGGGTACATAGACCCAGAGTACTATGTGTTAAACGTGTTAACCACAAAAAGTGATGTTTATGGATTAGGGGTGGTGATGCTGGAGCTTCTGACAGGGAAGAGAGCAGTGTTCAAGAATGAAGAAGATGGGTCAAGCCCAGTTGGGGTGGTGGAATATGCAGGGCCAAGGATAGGAGGAGGAGAGCTATGGAGTGTGTTGGATTACAGAGTTGGGGAGGCAGAAATGAATGAGGCAGAGGCTCTTGAGGTTATGGCTTACACTGCAATGCACTGTGTGAACTTGGAAGGGAAGGAGAGACCTAGTGTGAGTGACATCGTTGCTAACTTGGAAAGGGCAATGGCTTTTGTTGAAGGAAGTCCTGGTAGCTTCTCAATCACTGCATTCTCATCCTCCGCCCCCTTGGAATGAATATTCATTCATGAAAAATTCTTTCATTTTTCTCCCTCTAAATTGTTTTTTTTTTCTTTCATTTTTATGTTGTAAAATTATTTTTTGTGGTATTAGTGTATGCAATTATTTGTTTGAATTTAGGTGAACAATGAAGATTCTCCCCTATCCCCATCCTTGGTTATAGTTCTCAATTGGTAACGAATGAGTTAAAAAGAAAAAAAATATTGATCTTTTATAGCTAGTTTAAGAATTTTTCTTATGTAGCTTTAACTTATTACTACGTTATTTATAGACTTTATTTCTAAATAAGTTGGAATACATCATTAAGTGTAATCTAACAGTGAGAGGCGCATAGAATAAATATAAAGTTTTATGTAGAAATATCGGTTCAGTCATGCACTAAAAAAAATGAGTGTAACAAATTCGAAATTATTTTTACAGAACGAAGCGTGTAGCAATTAACTCAACTATTCAACATGTCGTAAACAAATTAATTAGGGAATAATAGAGTGACCGATTTTGGTGAATAAAGAATTGGTGGTCTGGTCTGAGAGGGATGGAGGAAAAAGTCATAGTTTGCAAAATATGATATCAAAAGCACGTTCAAGCACATTATTAATTTAAGTTCATTTTCAACGGAACTACCTGGCTTACTTCATTACCCGCAACCCATGGTGATCTACCCCAGATATGTCTAGATCAAATTGGGATGGGTTTAATCAACCCCAAAAAAAAAAAAATAGTGATGGTTTTTTTTTTAATACTTTGATGATAGGCATTTTTGGATTTTTTTTAGATTAAAATAATTTTTCAAAAAAATTTTAAAAATGCTTTTTCAAACACAAATTAATTAAAAAGAAATGAATTTAATTAGATAGAAAAAAAAAAGCATAATAAGAGGATATGATGAAATTTATAGGCGAAACAAGGAAGAAACTTGACTTGAATGGAGGGAGCTGGCTCACCTATCATCGCGTACAGTAAATAACACATAGAACGACCCAGGACCTGAAATTTACTTAAATCATTCATTCTCTTCAGAAACTCCACGGCCTGCTTTTACTGAAAATAATGGCAATGTATCAATTTTTTTTTTTGGTTGACTTTGACACGGCATTCAATTTTAATTTATAGATTAATTATGATGAAAACGTGGCTGTCCATGTCAATTGATTCTACTTGATTAATTATTATTTTTATTTAATTATACCTCACCTAACGTTTTGTTTTTAGGTGTCAATGTAAAATGATTAATATCATGCATTTGCATTAAAATCCACTTCTTTTCTCTGTTGAGAATTATTTGTGCCTGCTGTCTTTTTCTTTATGGTCTCCAAACCAAATAGTGCGTGGTTTGATTTTATTAGGCTTTTAAAAGTTCAACCAGCAAATATAAAAAATGTCAGTACGGATTGTCTAAAAAAATCTAATAAAGTTTTGCAATAACTCATATTTATCTCTTGCTAAATCTTACTCTTAAGCTCATTTTTACATTAATCCATAATCACAGCATGAGATAAAGAATTCAATGACTATCAAAATTATCACCAAAACTCAAAAAAAATCTGTACTGCAATGATGATTTTCTTTGTTGTCATTGAAAGATGAATTGATGACAAATTTTGTCATCACAAAACAAAAATTGATCTTTAATTTTAATACTTATCACTACGGATCAGAAGGACATAAAAAGTCATATTGAAATTACAATTTTTTGTAGTGAATGTTAGAATAGAAAAATCCATTTTTCTAGTATTATTTTCTTAAACAAAATGTTAACATACCAAAAATATATATATATTTAGTGTATACTTGATGCAAAAATATTAACTCATTGAGCAACTCCTTAAGTTCATATATGCATAAAGTTCGTCATAATATATATATATATATATATATATATATATATATATATATATATATATATATATATATATATATATATATATAAGGTTGAATATGGAGACTGAAGAAGAAAGAGGGACCATAGAAGAACTCATTGCCGAATTCTGTATTAGCATTTAGCAACAAGATGAATCTTAACTATTTGAATCCAAGAATCCAATGAAGTATTATTATTATTTTTTTTAAAAGAGGATTCGGATCCGAATCTCTTGTAGCCAATTCTGAGGAGTCTTTGCCTTTTCAAAGTTTAATGTAGTTTATTTTTATCCCTTTCACTATTCCCTACCAAAATTTTCTTTAAAATATGTTAACAAACCTACGTCAATTTTAAGTACAAAGAATTATTAGAAGGGGACTAACCAAACCGTAGAGGACAAAATGACAATATGGAGAAAAAGATGAACAAAAAATTAGATCTAAATAAAAGAATTTAGGGAGGGCCACCAACATTTTTCTACAGCCGTTTATATATATAGGAATCATTGTTTCAAGACACGGATAATTAATTAAAAGCGATGTGATGGAAATCTATAGAAAGTGAAAGCGCACGAGTAGCCTAACAGACTTATAAAGTTCGCCCCTGCGGCTAAATAAGCGAACAGCTCGAATGCCAGTTTTGAGCTCAGAAACACGAAAACAAGTTTGTCCCCCAAAATCGTGTTTCCCGGAAGTGTCGTACTCGAGAGCTTCAATGCGAAGCAGGGCCAATTCTGGAACTCTCAGTTGAAACGTAAACTCCTCATTCCAAACTGGTATCCACTGGTCTTCTATTGCCCTTGTTCTCTTCAACACTGAATCTGCTGGAACCCCTGCTATCCCAACCTGCGCTTATTTATAAATCTCTTTATTATTTTTGTTGTTAAGGATTATTTTAATTCAAAATTTTTAATTTTTAAATAAAGACACATAAATAGTTTTTATAATTATGTAACAATAGTCATGACATTTTTTTTTATTTTTTTTTAAATGAATGATTAATTTTTAATTTCATTCTTCAAAATATGATTTTCACAATATATTTTTTGGTGACCAAAAAGATAGATTGATCTGCGTTGCAATGTAACTCAATTTTTATTAGCGGTTTTCATAAACCACTATTAATTTAAAAGTATTAAATTCATATTTTCATCGGCCAAAGTTAATTTTATATCTTAACATTTATGATGAAATATTGTCGGAGTTAAGATTTTATTGTGCTACGTACGTATCAGAGTTAGCTAGATTCCCATTATTATATGATTAAAAAAATGATAAAAATCCTTAGGGAATATCAAAATAATTAAAAATAATTTCATATTGAGGAAATTAGTGTTGAGTACCTTTACAAAGAAGTCAGGAGGGGAATAGAAGTCGAAGTGTGTTCCTCCAAAATCTGAATGCCACCCTTCGCCCATGTATACAAGAACCTGCTTAATTTGTTATTTAATTTAATCGTTAAGAATAAAGTAAAAGGACTATATATATTAGGGTATTTTTGAAGTTAATTTCAAATATTATGAATTAATTATAGAGTTTGACCATGACTTATGTACGTATTTATTATACTGTTCTCTTTTTATTTTATAAATTTATATAAATTTATCTTAGAATTAAAAAATATAAAATAATTTTTTTTCTTCATTAATATGTACTTATTCACTACTCTTCTTTGTATTATAAAAAATATATACACAAATATTAAAATTTTATATAAAAAAGAAATAAATAATAAAATAAAATAATATTTTTGTAAATTTTTATTTTTATTTATTATCTTCTAATACTATTTATTTCTTCTCAAAATAATTATAAAATAATTTAAACTATCAAAATATTAATTTTATTGACTTAAACGTTTAGTTAAAATTTAAGAAAAATAAAAATTTGAGAGAATGATAATATAATAAGAATACTAAAAAATAATAATTTACTCTTAATAATAATGATTCAGTAGATCACCTGGAGAGTTTGCTTAACAGGTAGAGTAGTGGTTGCTCTAGGATCGAAAACCTCATCGCTGGAACCAACATTCAACAAAATGTCTGGTTTTTTAACATACCCACAACCCCCATTGCCTCTGAACATCCCTTCCATTATCCTTAGATACTTCCCATGTCCCTTTCAGGAAAATTAAGGAAAACTGTAAGATAACATTCACTTCAAATTCCTAGCTTACTCAGAATAAAGAGTGCATATATACCAAAAAGAGATGGAAAAACAAAGTCAAGTCTAACCTGCATATTAAATGCTACCATTTGAGCTCCATGCATCCACCCAATCATGGGGTCATAATTTGATGAGTCCACTCTCGTACCTTTAGGGTATATTCTCAACAAATTCTTTTGGGTAAATCTAGGGCATACAACAATTTCAGTTAATTAACTATTGTCATGTTGAAAATTCAGTACTAGCTACTACAAGTTGTTGGAGTATATATTCATATGTATAAGCTCTTTAAAAGACTTGACTTGAAATCTGTTTTCTGCATGTTTGCATATTATATATAATTATTTATGAAGCTTTATTTCAAAATAGGTATTACAGGAGTTCAATTCTTTACATTTCATTTACCATAATTAAATGAAATTTCAACACAAAATAAATAAATTTATGCTTTATTCACTGTTCAAGCCTAAAAAGCTTTTATTTGGTAAGATATTTTAAAAATTATAATAAACCTATTCAAAGATTTTCACTTTAAAAAGGGTTTTGGTACACCTTGATCGTAGATCCCTAGGTATTTTAATTGGATACTATGATACAAGATACCATATTGTTAATTTAAGAATTTCATGTTTAATATGAAAATTGAAAATTGTTATAAAAAGAATGCAATTGGTATTTTATAGAAGTTATTAAATCTAAAATTGCACTAATATTATTAGTGATGTGATACAAGAATCTCATTATTTTTTAGTAACGTGAAATATTATATAAAATAGTATTATTTTATAATACACTATAGTAACTTAAATAAAATTTGACATTTTAAATATAAATCTACTAATCACAAGCATCTTTTAAATAATTCCCAACATTTAAAATTTTGAAATAAAGATGACGGTATACAAAACGTGTCCTAGATAGTAAAGCACAGTGTTATTATATAAAGTGAAAAGAGCCATTTAAGTTTCATGGAGAGAAAAATTAAGACGAACAATATATTGAGAGAAATTGTGAATAAAATCATATTTTACCTGACAATATCAGTTCCGTGTGTTCTTGTAACTTCTTCAAGATCTTGCTCACTCAAGCTAAGACGTCTGGCATGAGGGTGATTGCTAAGCCAGTTTTCTATTTCCCCTTTTGGCTTCCCGGCATGAATGGCAATCAAATTCCTATATCCAAGAATATCATCTTCATCAACTTCGTCCTCTTCACCTGACTCATCATCATCATCACTTTCCTTCTTACTTTGAGTTTCAGGATACTCGGGTGGCTTAGTTGAGATCATAACTTTTTTCTTGAGTGATTCTGGAGAAGGGAATTCCTTTGGGAGTTGAGAATCTGGGACATGCAGCATTTCTCCAAAAATTTCTTTCACCATCTATACGTACATTCAAATTAGTCTATTTACAGTGAATAAAACACTTGTTTGCATTTCAGAATCCCTGGAATGAATGAATTGTACGAACCTTGGCCACTTTGACTTGAAGACGTCGAGTTAAATGGTCTTCAAAAGTTATGATCAGAGGATAATCAGAAGCATAAAATGCATTTTCCTTAATCACATCCAAACAGTCTCTGAGTTCCACTGGGGCAGTCAATGTCCTATAACCTCAAACAAACTCAATTATTTTAAGTCGCACAAACGAAGAGTAGAGCGTCATGCCCAGTCATAACTTAGAGATCTCCATATATTATTTATTCGTAAAACTTTGGGCCATTATCTTAATTGCCTTTAATAACGAGTTTTATATCAAACTAATTGCTTTCAAATTCAAACCTTATCTGAGTACTTAAAATTTTATTAGACTTTGTTCTAAAAACTTGACCTAGTCTGGCCCATCAACAGTTACAGGTACAATGTAGGTTTGAATAATTCTGTATAGTTATTCCTGAAATTCTCATTTTTTGATTTCGCTCCTAGGGTCGTATGATGAATCCGATATAATTGTTATTTCTCACATGATTATTTTTCTTCCCACGACGAATCCCATATGATTCAATTCCTATCTTAATCTTCACAGTTACATTACCTATATCTTACAAGAAAAATTAAGTATCTCTGCGCTAAGAATGTACGTAATAGGAAGATTAAATCCATACCCTCCATGACAAACTTCTGCCTCATCCCCTCTTGCATTTGGCCACAAATCCAGCTCAATCACTCTAACACCTTTCTTCAGTGACTCTATAATCGGAAGAGTACTGCTATCGCTGCTTAGTTGATTCCCAGTTAAGTATGAGTTATGGCCAGTGTACAGGAAATAATGGGCCAATGGCGCAGTCATGTCTTGGTGCACCTGGGATATCCCAAAAACACTACTACGTCAGGGAGCTTCACAAGATTTATTAGTTCTAAAATAAAGAATTTTAAGTAGACTAAATCAAATTATGTATAAATATTAATATATAAACATATTGGACATAATTTTTAATAAAAATCACTTGTAACATGCTGATATGTTTATTTATATAGACTTTTCGAGCCTATCTATCTCTGATAGTCCGAAGTTATTAAAAAAAATTTGTTTCAAAAATCAGGTAGTGGTAATAAATTAATTGGAATTTAAAATAATACTATTCAGTAACAAATATTATTCTAAAATGAAATTTTGTTTAGATAAACTTAATTTATCAAAAATAAATAAATCAAATCAATTATAAATAGACATGAAAATATATTACAATGATATTTATTTATGACAAAACTGTTGAATATGTTATTACCTGACGAGGGTGACGAACTGGATCATTAAGATCACCTAAGAGGTAACGGAAGAAGGCTTCAATGTGGAGGCCTTTCCTTTGGAATATGTTAAAATGCTTGAGACTATCAAAGATTGCTTGAGCATGCTCCTTGGTTGCATCTTTTTCTCCTTGAAATTCAACTAGAAAACTATGAAGGTCATCAATGCTCATGGTGCCATTCTTGGAGTATAAATTGAATATATGCTTGATTTCCTCTGGGGGTTCAGCCCCCTTGAGCTTGAACATTCTTTTGAAACAAAAGCATACTCTGAAAGAGTGCTTCAACATTTTTTTTCCAGATGACTCTGATCTGAAGCTTGTTGAGGTTGGCATTATGTGTTTCTTGAGAGAGAAAGAGATAGAGGAAAAACAGACAAGTGGGGTTCATAAATTGCCAGGAATGGCTTAGAGACAAAGACAGCGAGAATTTATGCTCAAGCAATGTTCGTAAGTAAGGGGTTAAAGCCACAATGAAGGCACGTTATTATTCCTTTCTATAAGATTTTCTCTGTAATGAAGAAAGAGATTGCTTGAAGTTGGCTATAAATAAGAGCCAGGAGGATTGATTTTGGTCATATAGTTATTAATCATCAATTTAATGTTCTAAAATTTGTTTGTATTATTTTAGCACCTAAAAATATGATATTAAAAATACTATTATATAATTTCTTAAGAATGAACTATTTTATAAAGTTAAAATAAAATTATATATGTTAGAATAATAAAAAAAACATAAATATTAAATTAATAATCACATTATTTTTCGATAATCAAAATATAAATTTTCTCAAATTTTCTTTACAATCAAGTTGTGCTATAAAGAAGGTTCCTCTGGAAGAGAATATAACATGCTCGTCCTTTATGAGCATCGGGAATAGAACAATAAAGCTTAATTATTCAGATTCGAAGTTGAATTCAACTCTCTGTGGTTTAACTTGACCTCAAGCTTCTCTTTGATAAGAACTTGCAATAACACACATTTTATGGATATATGTTCTATGAATTCTAAGTATTTTTTCAAAAAAACTTAATCTAAATCTTTTCTGTTAAATATATGAGAATGTTATGGTATCCAATGAATGCATAACTTTTATTATTAGAAATTATAAAAAATTAACAAATTTTTACATCAAACAAGTATTTTCACACCCTTTGTTTATATGATTGCTTGAATTAATGAGACGGCTTACCGTTTAAATCACAAATTTATAGATAACAAAAAAGACATTTGTCATACCGTGCAATAAAAAGCTGGAGGGGAATACGAGTCGAAGTGAGTTTATTTGAAGTCTATACGCCATCCATCTCCCACATACACTTTCACCTTGAGAGTCTTCTTCACTGGCAACTCAGCTCTAGGTTTAAATGTCTTTCACCAGAAACTGTGGCTTTTTCACGTAACCACATCCTCGATTGGATCTAAACGTTCCTCGCATCAACCAAAGATATTTCCCATATCCCTGCGTGTTGAAGGCTACCATTTGAGCACCATGCGTCCACCCAACCATTGGGTCGTAGTTTGAGGAGTTGAATCTTGTGCCCTTTGTATACGCTCTCGAGAAATTCTTCTGCGTGAATCTATCGAACAAAATTGAGAGAACCACACAATGGGGCTATTGAACAATTTGGATTTTTATAAAAATAATTTCATAACAAAATTTTTTAATAGAAAAATAGTCTAAGAAAAAAATTTGTTTGATTTAGATTCCATAAAATAAAAGATAAGTGGCAAATAGTAGACGATGATGGTAAGACCATAGTTGGAGATGTGACCATGAGTAGAGTAGTAGTGATGACAAATTAGATACCGGTGATAAAGGTAATGATAGATAGACTTGAACGAGGAACCAAGTTTATTTTTAAAAGTTTTATTTGAGCTCAAGCTCTACTTGAATCAAAATGTTTAGGTCCAAATCTATTTATTTATTTATACAATTTTATGCTTGACTTTTATTTCTATTGTGTTTGAACTTAACCCAAATAGAAATATATTGGGTTAAATTTGGGCTTAATCCCAAATCATTTTCCACATTTCTACTCAGATCCAAATAAAAATATTTAAATTTGAGTCTATGTCCGGTCCTATTTAATTTTAAATTTTTTATTTGAATTTGAGTTTAACCACAAGTGACGAATGGCCATTGCTGTGATAAACTGCTGGCAGTGATTTGAAATAAAAATTAGATATGATTTTTTAAAAAGTTTTTTTTTTAACATTTGAAATTAAAATTTAAATTGGTGAATTTTTTTTATGTGCAATATAGACACACAATTTTTTATGTAAAATTTCTCTAAAAAAATCCAATAAAACAAAGGAAGCCTGCCTAGCCTATGTAAAATAGCAAATGCAAGTTTGGTTTTGTTAAGGCGTAATTATAGATGAGATTTAATTATGGTTTCACGTACTTAAATGCAGATGCATGGCTGTATATTACACATGCACGTACACTAGTTAACCTAACGTGCCCAGCACTTTTCACGCTCTCTTCTTGTTAGGTTTGTTATAATTCGTGGCTCTCTGCCATTGGTTGTATATACGTGTAAACAATATATAAATTCATCCTCTCTGGAGCGTAATACAGCGCTCGAGAATTTCATACAATCTAGCCACAAATCTGTTCTGCATTTTTCCTTTCCAGATTACTTCCTTTTTCACTTGGTATCAGAGCGCATGGCGATGCCTTTGGGATCTTCCACTAATCACACAGCTTCCACCCAACAATCCAGTGACTCTCAAAATACTCAGAATACCACTTACAAAATTCCTTCCATTTTCAACTCTTCCAGCCAAAGTTGCTCGATCAAGTTGGATCGAACAAACTATCTGCTATGGCAATCGTTAGTACTTCCAATAATCCGAGGGAACAAACTAGATGGATACCTCCTTGGCACCAAGACGTGTCCACCAGAATTCATCTCTGAAGACGCAGAGATGAAACCTAATCCTGAATACGAAGAATGGGTTGCAACAGACCAACTTCTCCTCGGATGGCTTCTGAATACCATGGCCATTGATGTAGCCTCACAGTTGATGCACTGCACTTGCTCAAAGGACCTTTGGAAGGCTGCCAAAGACTTATCCGGAGCACACTCGAGGTCTCGAATCACTCTTTTTCGCAGTGAGTTATAGCGCTCACGCAAAGGTAGTATGAGGATGGATGAATATATTAACAAGATGAAAAGTATCTCTGATAATCTACTTCTAGCTGGGAGTCCTATCTCTGTAAGTGACTTAATAGCTCAGACTCTTGCTGGCCTAGATTCTGAATACAATCCGATAGTGGTTCAACTTGCTGAGAAAGAAAATCTTAGCTGGATAGATTTACAAGCTGCACTAATGACGTTCGAGAACAGGCTTGAACAACTCAACTCTCTTTCCAACTTATCTATTACTAATCCCTCTGTAAATGTTGCTAGAACAAAGTCTTTTTCTGCTGATCGCGGAAACTGGAGAACCTTTGGACGAGGAGGAAACAGAGGATATCGAGGCAGAGGAAAGGGCCGTGGAAATAAGCCAATCTGCCAAGTATGCAATAGAGCTGGACATACTGCTTCCTACTGCTACTATCGGTACGATAAAAGTTACATGGGAAACTCATCTGGACAAGCTCAAGGAAATTATCAAGGAATGCAGCCCTCAAAAATCAATCCAGCAGCCTACTACGTCTCTCCACACACATTCAATGATCCAACCTGGTTCATGGATAGCGGAGCAACAAACCATGTCACCAATGATCCTCACAGGATTGAGGTCCCCACCGGTATTCATGGTAAGACTAGACTAACTGTAGGAAACGGTGAGACTATTCCTATTTTTCAGTCTGGAAATTCAATATTCACGAATCCTCACTCTACTGGGTCATTAAACATGAGAGAAATTCTTTTTACACCACAAGTGACTAAAAATCTGATGAGTGTTTCCAGATTGGTTAAAGATAATGATGTTCTGATTGAATTTGATTCCAATGGGTGCTATGTGAAGGACAAACAGACAGGGAGGACTCTGTTCAACGGGATACTTAAAGAAGGGCTATATGAAATTCATCCTCTAGCAGCATCAAGTCCAAGTCCAGGCTCAGTACATCTATCAAGCTCCAGTCCATCAGCTCTTCTGACCACCACACAGATATGGCATCAGAAATTAGGCCACCCATCTAACCGTATATTATATCAGATTTTAGACAAATGTAATATTTCTGTTAAAACAAATGAACATGACCTTTTCTGTGAAGCTTGTCAAATGGGGAAATCTCATTCTCTACCTTTCACTTTGTCTGAGTCACGTGCAACTGCACCACTTGAACTAATCCACTCGGATCTCTGGGGACCTGCTCCCATCGAATCCACTGGAAGGCACAGATACTATATACACTTCCTAGATGACTACAGTCGATATACTTGGATTTATCCCTTGAGAACAAAAAGTGAGGCTTTGGGCGCATTCATACAATATAAAAAGCTAGTCGAGAATATGTTTGATAAAAAGATTAAAACACTACAAAGTGACTGGGGAGGAGAATACCGAAGTTTTGCCAACATTTTACAAGAATCTAGGATCAATTTTAGACACCCATGTCCACACACCTCTGCACAGAATGGAAGAGCAGAGAGAAAGCATAGGCACATTGTTGAATCTGGGTTAACCTTGCTTGCTCAATCTCACATGCCCCTACGATACTGGCTTGAAGCTTTCCAAACCGCAGTACATTTGATAAATAGAATGCCAACTCCAGTTCTGCATGGCTCCTCACCCTATTATGTCCTGCTTAAAAGGGAACCTGATTATAAGTCTCTGAGAACTTTTGGAAGTGCCTGCTATCCTTGCCTCCGACCATACAACGACCATAAGCTTCATTTTCAAACACAGAAATGTGTCTTCATAGGTTACAGCAATGCCCATAAAGGATACAAATGCCTCAGTCCAACTGGGAAGATCATAATTTCCCGACATGTGGTGTTCAATGACTTTGATTTTCCTTTTGCTACTGGTTTTCTAAAAACCAAAGATACTAATGCTGACATTATTCATACGTCATCCTTTTTCCCTTCTATTACAGGCATTAAGGAGTTCAGCCACTCTAATGGCACACACTTGCCCATGCAAAATGCTGCCACTAGTACTATATCACCAACTCCAGAGGATGAAGCACATCATACAGAAGAGATGTCAACAGAAGAGATGCCCGCTACTGATCAACTCATCACTAGTCCCACTCCAAGTATAACTATCAATGACATTCATGCACCAGCTACATCAACAGTACATCCAATGGTGACACGCAGCAAAAGAGGTATCTTCAAACCTAAAACACCTTTTGTGGGCTCTATTCAGAAAGGCAAAGACCAAGAACCCACTAATGTGGAGGAAGCTCTGCGAGACCCGAAATGGAAGGAAGCCATGGTAACTATGGGCTAAAACAAGCCCCGAGGGCTTGGTTTGACAGACTGAGAGATACTCTTATTAGATGGAACTTTTTCAACACCAAAGCTGACTCATCCTTGTTTGTGTATCGCGACAACAACACCATAATTTTTATTCTAATCTATGTGGATGATATTTTGGTCACAGGGAACAATATCTCAGAGATAAATTCTTTCATATCTCGGCTGCATGCACTTTTCTCCCTCAAAGATCTCGGACCTGTTCATTATTTTTTAGGCTTTGAAACATATCGTGACAAAACTGGGATCTTTATCAATCAAGAAAAATATCTTCATAATATTCTGGACAAGTTCAACATGAAAGATGCATCCTCTGCTCCTACACCTGCTGCCACGGGAAAAACGATCTCAACTTTTGATGGTGAACCTCTAAAAGATCCCAGTCAATACCGTAGTCTCATAGGTGCTCTGCAATATCTCACGAACACTCGTCCTGATATCAGCTTCATTGTAAACAAGCTGAGCCAATTCCTGAGCCAACCTACCTCGTCACATTGGCAGGCTGCAAAACGAGTGCTGAGGTATCTAAAGGGAACTGCCCGTTTTGGAATATGTATTAAAGCATCTGAATCACTTGATCTCATAGGGTACTCTGATGCAGACTGGGCTTCATGCCCTAATGACCGCAAATCTATTGGTGGATTTTGTGTTTTTCTTGGTGACACATTGATCACCTGGTCTTCACGCAAACAGCGAGCCACTGCCAGATCTAGTACAGAATCTGAATACCGATCTCTAGCTAATCTAGCTGCTGAAATTTCGTGGCTTCAGTCCCTTCTATCTGAAGTTGGTTTCCCTCTACGGAGTGTACCCATAGCATGGTGTGACAATATCAGTGCAAATGCCTTAGCCTCAAATCCAGTTCTACATGCTCGGACTAAGCACATAGAGATTGATGTTCATTTTGTTCGAGATCGAGTTCTCTCCAATCAACTTTCTGTTCGTTACGTTCCATCTGCTGATCAAATCGCAGATTGCTTAACCAAAGCCTTGAGCCACTCTCGCTTCTGGTCACTAAGGGACAAACTCGGTGTATGCTGCGCACCCTCTCGTTTGAAGGAGGATGTTAAGACGTAATTATAGATGAGATTTAATTATGGTTTCACGTACTTAAATGCAGATGCATGGCTGTATATTACACATGCACGTACACTAGTTAACCTAACGTGCCCAGCACTTTTCACGCTCTCTTCTTGTTAGATTTGTTATAATTCGTGGCTCTCTGCCATTGATTGTATATACGTGTAAACAATATATAAATTCATCCTCTCTGGAGCGTAATACAGCGCTCGAGAATTTCATACAATCTAGCCACAAATCTGTTCTGCATTTTTCCTTTCCAGATTACTTCCTTTTTCACTGGTTTGGTTGGTGTAGAAAGGGGATAGTGCCAGATGCATGCGATTCAGATGCCTTGGTCACTTGAACTGAGCCGTCTAACTTTATCAACTTCAACCTTTAATGCTTCGTCCAAACCGCCTCTGGGTTTTCCACCCTGAATTGCTATTAGATTTCTATAGCTTGTAGTTGTACATGATATCTCAGGGGCAGAACAGAACAGTGATTTGACTTATCATCTTCTTCACTGTCGTCACTCGTATCATCATCATACTGTTACAAAACAAATAGAACTGAGTTTCTTTTTTGTTGTTGTGGAAAATGGAAATAATTTGTAGATTACAGAAGAATCATCATCAGAATCCTTTGATTTATGAGAGTTGGAGAGTTGTGGTGGTTTTTGGGAGGCTTTGTTTATACCAAAATCCGAAAACTTCAAATCTTGAGGTGAAGGACACTGTTTTAAAACTTCACAGCATATATCCAAATGTTTCAGTAATCATCTAATAATAAAACATCATCGTCATTATATTGATGTGTAATTTTGGGGCAGGCATGCAAAGTGATTTAGCAACAGATCCATGATCACCTGAGCGGCTTTTGCTTGAAGCTCCGGGGAAAGATGGTCTTCCAGGGATATTACTTCGGGGTAATTAAGGAGACGCAGAGAAAGCATGTTCTTTTATGGATTTCACATATCTGCTTCGCGCCGTTTAGGTCGCCTCTTTCCCCCTGAACTTCCACCAAGAAGCAGTGGAGCTGCTCGGCCCTCATGTTGGCCCCACCTTCCGTGTATTTGTTCAACAACTCTTTCACCTCGTCCGCCGGCACCACCTCCGCCATCTTGAACCGCCTTTGGAAGCACGCGCGCACTCTGTAATTCCCCATATAATCAATTAGAAACAATCAAACAACGCTTCGGAAACAGAACCAATCTTTCTCTACGTGCTCTGTTTCTGCCTCCGCCTCCGCCTAAAACCTCACAGTTTGGGAATAGAAGATGAAAGCGGGTTTTCCTCTATTTCAAATGTCACATTGTATTAACAAGAGAGAAGAAGATGTTCTTGGGGTTGCTAGTGTCCTCTCCTCTCTCTGCATTCTGGGAAAAGCCTTCGCTGGCGCCTTTCCTTTATCATTACAGATTCAATTTTGCGCAAAAATAGTTGGTCCTGAATTCGATTATTACTTGTGATCTCCTGTTGCTAAGCGTCCATCGATAACGGTACGGCACCCCATGTTTTTTTAATTTTCTTTCCACCAAAAGAACCATTCTATTCCTTGATTGATTTCTTGAATGGGATATATAATTATAGATATTGGAGTCTTAATAATAATAGTTTGTGTTATTTGCATTTTTCTAGAAAAGAAAAAGAAAGTTGAGAAAACTAAAAGATGACGGGAGAAGCATTCTTAATCCATAAGTTGTTTATTTTCAATGATAAATGTCAGCAAAAAGTTTCATTCTATTAACTTCTATATTTAACCAGAAGCTAGATTTTCTTTAAAAGCTTCAATTTTTTTTTTTGGAATTAAAACTGCTCATAAAGCTTTTCTCTTTAATTGTTCTTGTTCTTTATTACTTAAACCGAGATTCTGAATCAGGTGCTGTTTATTAAATCCATGAAACAAAATCAAAATGTGAATAGTTCTACAACCTTCATTATAGAAAAATAAAACAAAATCTTTTATTTTTTTTTAAATAGCTGCTATATTCTGGCTCATGTTATATGCTTCAGATGCAAGAGAAACTGACTGTGCTTATTGGGCAGAAAAGTAAATTGAAATAAGAGCTAAAAAAGGTTTTGCCACAGTCAATTCCTACGGCCCCAAAATTCCTTCAGATGTAAGATTTATGCTAATAGAAGGATACAGTTCTGGAACATGCACATCTGCTAAAAAGTTTGGAAGTTGATTTAACTCGTAAACAAAAGATAAAAAGCAAAATTTACATGGACAGGGAGCTGTAACGATTCGGCTTTCTTTTATAACAGTGAAAAATATATGCAAGTAAAGAACATAGGCAAGGGCTTAGATAAACTCGAATCGCAAAAGTAGCCGAACGGAGTTGTACTTCTCTCCTTTGCGGTTACAGAGGGGAACTGCACGGATCCCTTGCTTCAGTTCAGCAACTGGTAAACATGTTTGGCCGGCAAAATCATCCTTCTCGGACATGTCATACTCATTAACTTCCACTCTAAGCAAAGCAAGATCAGGGACCCTTAATGGGAATGTGAACTCTTCTTCCCAAGCAGGTATCCAGCTATCCTCTATTATCCTTGTTTTCTTCATTATCTCATCAGCTGGCACTCCAGCTATACCAACCTGCCTCACATTGACTTGTAAGTTCATGCCAGAAAAACGAGAATTATTACAGATTTATATCTCTACCACCGGCATTGCCGAGAACAAGTTTTGCTGAAACTTTGAAGTGAAAAAGGAATAAACATATTAACTCAGAGATGCTATTTAGCACATTCAAAATTGCCAGATTATAAACAATGGAAAACAAAGTGTTTAGAAAGTTAAAAAGTCAGTAGTTGGAGATGTAATGAAAGCAGATAATAATGAATAAAATCCTACCCTGACATAGAAATCTGGCGGGGAATATAAGTCGAAGTGAGTTTGTTTGAAGTCCATACGCCATCCATCTCCAATATAGACTTTTACCTTCAGAGTCTTCTTAACTGGCAACTCAGCTTTAGGATTAAATATCTCATTATCTGGGCCCTCTTCCACAAGCAAGTCTGGCTTTTTGACATAACCACATCCTCCATTGGATCTAAACATTCCTTGCATCAACCAAAGATATTTGCCATAACCCTGCCATTAGAGCAAAGACTCAAGAGTCTAGCGTCATAGAACTACCACAAATTGACCTCCCAAGGAAGATTAGGTCAAGATGAAAGGAGGCGGGAAAGTATTGTTTGTTCAATAAATATTAAGAATTTTCAAAACGCTGACATTCCAATTATGAGCACCTGCATCTTCTTTAACCTTATCAGATAGCAAAAAATAAAACTGATAAGATAAAGAATTTCAGCACACACAGAATCTAAGAGTAGAACTTGAGAAGTACTAGGATCACTTAAAGTTAAAATGCACCATAATTGTGATTTGGAAGATAGGGAAAAAAATGGAACACCAATCAATTGAAACCTGCATATTAAAGGCAACCATTTGAGCACCATGCATCCAGCCAATCAGTGGCTTGTAGTTGGAGGAGTTAAACCGTGTACCCTTTGGGTACACCCTCAAGAAATTCTTCTGGGTGAATCTATTAGGCAAAATTGAAAGCATTATAATCAGACTATTGAGATAGGATCTAGATGATTAGATCATTTGTGTACTTAAGATAAAATAGAAAATCTAAGTTTTTGTTTAGAAACCTGACAGTACCTTACAACATCGGTTCCATGTGATGCAGTAGCCTTTTCAAGGGCTTGTTCACTTAAACTAAGGCGTCTAACTGTATCAGTTTCAACTTTTAATGCTTCCTTCAAACTACCTTTGGGTTTTCCAGCACGAATAGCAATTAGACGCTTGTAACTGGAAGTTGAAGATGAGCATAATTCAGGGGCAAAGTCATCATATGACTCATCATCTTCACTCTGTTCAGTCACATCGGGATCATCCTGTAACAAAATAGAATGTAAGTTTTAAAATACCAAAGAGATAGTACACTGGCTAGGGTAAACAGTGGCTTTTAAAGTGTGATTTTTAGCTTACAGTATCATCATCTTTTGCAACGTCAGAGGGCTCCTTCCTGCTTTCATCTTCGTCAAAATCCTTTGATTTCTGTGATTTTTTTATCTTCGTCTTGACACTCTCAGCTCTGAGGTACTCTTTTGGGGGCTTTGTTGATATTATGATCCGATACTTCAATTCTTCAGGTGAAGGAAACAATTTTAAATTTTCACAGTCCGGTTGAAACAGCAAATCTCCAAATGTTTGAGTAATCATCTAATAAACAGCATCATCATATATTAATTCTAATTTTGGCCAGCCATAGTGATCCACTCCTCTTAAATACAACAGATTACCTGAGCCACTTTAGCTTGAAGGTCTGGAGTAAGATGGTCTTCCAGAGTTATTATGACAGGGTAAGGAGATGCAGAGAATGCATGTTCTTTAATGGATTTCAAACACTTAATGAGTTCCACTGGAGTTGTCAATGTCCTACAAATTCAGATGAACACAAATTTTGAGTGAGAAGAAGCATTAGTGCCATCTTGTAAGCTTCCAAAAACTATAATTTAAAAAAGATATGGGGCAGGGAGATACCCAAAGACTCTACGAAGAGAAAAGCGATACATTAATGTATTTATGAACATAAGCAGCATATGGATGTTTAGTATCAACCAATATACAGGATCAATGTAGAAGATTCACTGGGATAAGAGATATAAGTAATTAACAAAGTTACACATAGGAAGAGCTATTTTTATTATGCATCTTTTCTATTATTCACATGAAAGGGGGGGGGGATTAGACCCATGAATTATCTTTAAAGGAGAGGAATTACAATAAATCTCTACAGCCACACTAATCACAATGAGAAAGTTTCTCAAAGGGGAAAAAATATTATGTCTTCATTGACTAAGTAATATTTCAGGTTAAGATCAAACGCAACTCCTGAACAATATAGACAAACTGATAATACATCAGAATACCTTCCATGTAAAACAAGCACATCATCTTTCGTGGAATTGGGCCATATATCAAGCTCCACCACTCTTACACCTCTATCTAGTGCCTTTATAATGGGGACATCACTACAATCACTGCTGAGTTGATTGCCGGTGAGATAGGAGTTGTGTCCTGTATATATGAAATACTGGGACAATGGAGCTGTCATATCCTGATGAACCTGGATGATGGCAAACTAAGGGATTAACAGTACTGACAGAGATAATTTCCTTACGCGGGGCAATAATATACTTTACATCCCTATAATGGAAACTTTGAGGTCTGCAAGTATCTTGTTCAGCAGATTCAATTCTCTGTGTGTTCTGTAAACATATTTTGTTCATCTTTTAGTTTTTTTGACAATTAAATTACATTCTAAGGTCCATAAACCATGAGTCAAATCTAGTTTTGAGGTGCCGAAAATGTGATGAAATATGAGGAAAGAAAGAGGGGCACGTATCTTTAAATTTATGGTGGAGTCAAGTGCTTTAAGTTAAGAAGAAAATAGCATCATTAGAATGAGATGAAACCTTCGATGTTGATATTCACATGCAGTTCCACATTTTTTTTTCTGCCTAGCTGATAATCAGAGAAAGCGAAAAATGTCATGATGTTGAATTGAAATGACATGAGAAGAAAAGAAGTCCAGTTCAACTTCTATCCTAATGTGGCAAAAGGGATCTATCAAAAGAAGAAAAACAAAAACGGAAAGTGGGTGGCAATCAGCTAGTATCAGTACTATATATAAAGACGACATGAAAACTAGATCTATCATTCATGTTTCCTTTTTCGTCAGTTCCCTAATTTTCACGGCGGTCAAACAGTGCAAAATTCCTTCATTTTACATTCAAACTGAGCAGTAATTAAAGGATGAGAGAGAGAGAGAGAGAGAGAAGGAGTAGGCACCTGAGATCCGATGGGGGGATTGAACTCGGGAGAGAAGAGATAATGATGAAAGTCGTCGAGGGTCAGAGTGTGCCTCACGAATTTGGTAATGTGATGCCGTTTCTGCAACACCTGCTCCACTACCCGCCTGGCTTCGTCAAGGTCGCCACTTTCGCCCTGAACCTCCACCAGGAAGCGGTGGAGCTGCTCCGCACTCATGTGGGCCCCACCTTCCGCGTATTTGTTAAACAACTCTCTGAGTTCCGGGGACGGCACCGTCTCCGCCACCTTGAACCGTCGTTGGAAGCAGACACACACTCTGTAGCTCCCCATATCAAAAGGGTATACTCTTCTTTATGCGCTCTTATTTTGCTTCTGCCGCCTTTTAAAGCCTCAGAATTTGGTAACGGCGGATCAACGCAAAACCAATGATAAAAGCAGGAGACAGAAAGTTACAGTATATGGAAAAGCCCTGTGTTGTGGTGGATTGACCTGAACGTCTCCTGCTTTTACTCTATTTATAATATAAATACTCCATTAAATTAACAGAGAGAAGAAGATGTCTTCGGTGGAAGTGTTGTCCTCTCTCTGTGTCACCCTGCATTTAACGAAAAGGCTGAGTTGGCGCCTTTCTTTATACAATTTCAGTACTACTTGTTGATTGATTCGTTCAGTGGGATGTTATAATAATGGCTATTGGATTGTTAATAATAATAATTATAGTTTTAGTGTTACTTTCTGGGTTTGTTTTGAGAAAAGGAAAGATGATGTGGGAAGTGGTAAATAGGAAGCGTCTGTTAGAGAAAAACGGAGAAGTCCATGAAAGAATAGTTTCCAGTTTCCACGATGAGTCCTAAAAAATCCAAACTCTCACGTCGGCTGGTCTAATTCCACATCGATCCATTTCAATGGTCATAATTGTTATTTTTTTAAGATAAAATTAGATACGCAATTATATTACGTGGTATTATAATCATATTTTATTTTATTTACACGAAGATGTACGATTTAAAAGTCTAATGTGATCACTAATTTATTGGCAAGGATGCATTTAGCGTGTTATAATTTTTCTCTGATCAAAATTATTTTACGAGCATCACCAGTGATATTTTATAAATATTATATTATTAATATATAATAAAAAATATTATTTTATTTTAAATATTATTATTTATATAAATAAAGATATTTAAATTTAATTAAATATATAATTATTTTTTATTGTCATATAAACTAAATTTTACTTAAACAATTTATAATAGAGATTAAGAAGTTCTATCATATATGTTCTAAAATGAAGTTAAATGCGCGATTATCTTATGGCAAGCAGTTATCTATAAATTTGTGATTATATAATGTTAAAAATTTAAGTGTGTCAAAAAATATTTATAAATAAAAAAGTATATCTCAAATAAAATTAATTTTATAATCAAAACAATAAATCATACAAATAAAAAAAGAAAAAAGAAATGAAGAAATGCTTAGAAAGAGACAAATAACGACGTGGGAAGGTAGGGGGGGTTGGTCAGCGCGTTTACACTTCGCATTTATGGAAAGTGGTACTATGAATTCCATTAATAATTATAAATAAATATTTAAACATATTAAAAATGAGTTGTAAAAAATTTAACCTTACAAGTATTTAAACTTTTTCACCCCCAACGTTTATTTTTATTTATGTATACATACTGTTTTATTTGAAAAATAAAAATTTTATAATAAAAAACTCAATCTCTTTAAAAATTAAAAATTTTTTTATGACAATGTTTTAGAATATATGACACACGTATTTATTTATTTATAATTAATTTAATTTAGTTACAAATTAAATTTAAAAAAAAAATAAGATGATGGGTTTGGAGAGAAGATATACAAAGTTATCTAGTTAAAATAATTTTTAATTAAAAAAATCTAGTTGAAATAATTTAATATTGAAAAAAATTTATGATACTTATTTGAAATAATAATATTAATTACAAAATTATTTATTAAATAAGAATATTTAGATTCATTTAATTAATTAATAACATATTTAATAAAAAAGACAATGTTTGTGATATTTGATTATAAAAGAGATACTCATTTGTAATAACTAAACAAGTCTTGCTTTTCATTTAAATTTGATTAACTTAAGACTCTATGCACTCAATTATATAATTTTGCTTTTATAATTTTAATTACTCAATAATTTTATTTCTTTCCACGAATTATAGTTCATTAAACAGAATGCATTTCAATTTTTTTTTTTGGCAACTATTAAAGGTATTTCTCACTCAATTAAATAGAAAATTATTAATTCTCTTGGGATTGAAAATATAACAAGTAAAGGCCTTCATCAGTTGACATTTTCATAAATTAATTTTTTTTTTATGAAATGTATACCACTTAACATAATCACAATAATAGTGTCTGTTTGAACTTTAAAAAAAAATTAATTTTAATAATATCTAAAAGACAACTTTCAAAAATTTGTCTAAAAGTTGTGACACGTTTTTGATAGTAAGTATTAATAATTTTAATCCACGTGAATTTCCATTTTTTTTTTGTACAATATCTCTGATAAAAATAAAAAACTTTCAAAAGATTCCTTAATTACTTTAAAGAAATTTATATAAATTTCACGAGAAATTATGATTTTTTTTTAAACTTTTATTTAGACAGAAGCTAGATTTGTTCATTATAATTTCTCAACTCGGCATATCTAAGTTTTCATCAAAAGCAAAAAGAAAAAAAAGTTAAAATAAGTTTTGTCGTCTACATGCAAAGACTGAAGACCACCCGCATGTTTTGCCATGGCGACAGTTAAGTAATTGCTGCTTATTATATGTGGGCCAGAAAATTTTGAAAAGTTGTCACTCTTTGAATTCTTGGGTTATAAATTTTAAAAAGAGACTTCAATTCATAGTAATCACGTGGCTATAAAATATTATCCTTGCTACCCAAATATGGAGAGAGAGAGAGAGGGAGAGAGAGAGAGAGAGGGAGGGAGGGAATATCAATGTATTTGAACCTGAAGGGTTAAACTTTGGGTTGACTTACTAAGTGTAAATGTAATGAAATGATCTAAATTTGATTGATGCACAGACTCATAAACTCTTTCTATGATACAACTTAAAAGAAAAAAAATAAACCAATAATTTAATTTTAAAATTTTTAAACATATAATTTTAATTCTTAAAATTTATTACATGCACAATTTTTTTTAAAAAAAATCAAGCTCTAATCATTTTTATATTTATGAAATACTCTTTTAAACTTAAATTATCTTTTAATATTTTCAAAAGATAATTTATAAAGAAAAACAGTTAAGTATTAAAATAAAATATATTTACAAATTTAAAAATTAAATCATTAATTTAAACAAAAAAATTATTCAGAACCCTGAGTTCACACACACCTTTTGATCCAATTTCAACGCGAAGAACTTGGTTGCCCCTAAAGGTTATATGTAAGGCATCTCACAGCCACGTCTGTCTTGGCTTTTAATATGGGATATTGAGTTTCACATTCAAACCATGGCTTATGTAGTTTTACGACAACAAAAAAACAAAATGATTGAAACATGGCTGAAACTATGATAATGTCTGTCTTTATTTGAATAATCAGTGCTGCGCAGGGAGAATGGCTGCAGCCATCTCCCCCCCCCCCCCCCCTCCCCGGCCTTTTCTCTCTTTTTGTTCTTGTTATTTATTTTGTTTATTTTTTAAATTTTCTTTATTTAAAAAAAATTTATTTCTCTCTTTTAAAAAGTGCTTTTTTTTTTTAAATTTTTTTTTTCTAAATTTTTTTTTTCCTTTTGTTACAGAAAAGGTGTTAGAGTTTTAAAAAATACATTTCATTTATCTAAATCTACAAATTAATTTTAAATTTGAGTAAAAAAATTAAATCTACAACTCTAAGCTTACAACAATATAGAAGATATTTAAAAAAAATTTAAGAAGTATATTACCTCTTTAAGATGTACCTCTTCTTCTTCTTTATTTTGTTATTGTATCAACTGTATTTTTTATTTTTGAGATATAATTTAATAAATTAAATTTAAAAAAATGTGTTGCCTTTTTATTTTTTAATCTAAATATTAAATCTTTGTTTTGTAACTTCAAAAATTGTAAAATTATTCTCCCTTTATCTTCTATTTTTTGGCTTTAGGACCTAATTATGTATTAATATAGATTCTCCACTTGTCCCAAAGAAAAAAGAAAAAAGAATCATCAGCTGCCAAAGCTTATTGATCCTACGCCAGGAAAAAAAAAAGTCTCACAGTTTGTTGATGCTACGTGTACAAAAATAAAACCTAAATCTTGTAAACGATGACCTCCGAGGCTTATTCCACCTTTCTTTTGACACCACCAATGAATGCATTGTGGTTTAGGAAAAGCTTTTGAGTAAACCTGGTTACAAAAGATATGTAAACCAAATCAATCATAAAAAATATACATAAACATGTTAGGTACTTTTTCAATAAAACTTGCTTCTAACATGTTTATGTGTTCTTTTATAATTTGTTTAGTTTATCTATCTTTTATAAATCAAATCTACTCAGAGAAACACTTCTTCAAAGTTGCGCATCTCTGTTTTAATACTTTTTATGCTGTACAGCAGTGGTGAGATCAGTGAGGTTGGAGGGTGCAGGGAGGGGCCTGTGAAGGGAATGCAGTTGATCTTTTCAGGAATGTCTTCTGCTTTTCATCAGCGAAGCAAAGCAGAGACTCTACGCAAACTTCCGTGGCAGTTGAAGGTGGTGTTGGCTTGAAGCCTTGGAGTTTTGAGTACTCAGAAATAAGGTGAAACATGTAATCATATACCCGATCCATGCTCAAGCTTTCCATCAATTTCTGCCCTCTTCTCCCTATAGCCTCAGCCTATAAATAATCAAATTCACCCGTTGCAGTTATGTATAAGATGCATGATACTAAGTAGGCAGCTAAGCTAGGAGAAGTCAAAATGAGATGATCATTTGAATGTTTCATGGCATCTTATACTGTATTAGTAGTATCTTTCTTCCCCCCCCCCCCCACTAAGTAAGATAATGAATTTGGTATTGCATTCTTGAAACTAGAATGACAAAATCCTTATTTTGGTTTTCAAAAAATTGTGTAATTATCAGTTTCATACTCTAAAGATTTTTCATATCACTTTAGTATTTAAAAGTATGATTTCATTTCAAGTGTACTCATCGAGAGGTATTAAAATGATACTACACAATTTTTTAATTGATCAAATATTCCATAAGGCTGAAACAAAATCGTACTCTCAAGTATAAAGTAATACAAAATTTCAATAAAGTATCAAATTAATAACACCATTATATTTTGAGTATCAAAATAGTAGTTTTGTCAAACCAAAATATAAGAAAAACTTTCGAACTCCTATGCCAATGTAGATCACACGAGAGGTAAAAATGGAACTATCATAATAAGATATAACTGTTACCCTATTGAATATTGAGATAACTTCATGTCTTAACCCCCTTGAGTTGGAGAAAAGGTATAGGCACTTCATTGGTCCTCACTGATGAAACTAAATAACAAATCATATGCAAGAATGAGTAAAGAAATACCTCAGATAAGTGTTCATTACCCCAGTCAACAGCACGCTTTACAGAAGGACATAGATCAAGAGGATCGATGAGCAAAAAGTTATTCTGTGGAATAAGGCCACGACTGAAAAAATCTTCATACTGCGGTGATATTATTAGTGCAACAGAACCACATGAGATAATATATTTCAGACTCACAGACCATGCATAACCTTCAGCATATATCTTGTACCTGCAGAAAGAAGACAGTTAAAGAGGAGGTGAAAAAATACAGAGGATGGGAAAAGGGAGATGACCTACAACGCAATATGGTAAGAGAAAACGAGAATATTTTCAAGGGAACTCAAAATTAGAACCAAGTTTAGTTATATTGCAATTTACTTCCTCTATGCATGTTTTAGTGTCCCTATAAAGAAGAAACACAAGCAAATCAACTATAACTTGCTCCATTGACTTTTCACAGTTCAAAAGGATCCATCTCTATTTGGTTGTGCTGTTAGCCTCAGCCATCTAATCCAACTGTGCAGTTTCTTAAGCGAAACTGGCATGCACTGGATTCCCATTTATGCTCTAAAATGATAACAAGAAGGGTACTCACCGGTGATTACATTGATTTGAAAGTTTTGACTGCTGAAAACCACTTCTAGCTTCTTCTCCCCAATCCTTAATGAATATCAATACAAAACATCAGACCACAAAACACTAAAATATAAAGCATATTTTGAACGTTAACCCAACCTGACGCATAATTTGTGCTCCCCACTTCGTAGAATCATTACACGTCAGCAATTCTGTACGAATAGGCGAAAGGACATCTGGGTTTCCTTTCCAGTATGCCAGCGGCACCTTCTTTTTCCAACTTACAGTTTGAGAACCTTGTTTGATATCCGGGAACTCCTCATGCCACGGCCGTATATTTATTTCTGGCCTATGCAAGAAATATTTAATAGAAAGCCAAGTCATACCAATCACAATTCAAAATGACGGGCGAATTAGTAAGCAACTAAGATGCACTTCTAATTGAACCTTAAAGAACCAATATAGCTTACTCATATTAGTCCTCTCACTACGTTTTCCCTCACATTTCACTAAGATATAGGGCAATCTGTATTGATGCATTTGGATTAAACCACAACAAAAGCATGATGCACCAAGTTCAGTTGCCATTGAAATGAACTACAATTTCTCAAAACATATGAATCAGGGATATACAACAAACAATACAATCGAGAGGCCTAGTAATAAAACAAGACTTTAGCAGTAATTAACACATAGCAATGGAAGAGATAATGTGATGCTGTATTACCAAAAAAAAAAAAAGGACAAAATAGCTAAGAAAGTCTTACCAACCCCAGAAAGACCAATCAGGAAATGGGATGTCAAAATGTTCCTTTGTGGTGCAATACCGAAACAGAGGTAAAGGCATCGATTGGTGTTCTGTCCGATTAATTGTAGGCTTGTCCATGCAATCAAACATCATATCAACATCAGGCACCATCCCAGGGTATCTCCTAAGGAGCTGTGAGAAACCCCAGATAGTGAACAGGGCTCTGCTCTGCACACAAGCATAATACAAATCCACATAAAGTTTTCCCCCAGCAATGACGACCCGGAAAGCCGCATACTTCTGGGCTTCCACCAAATGAGCCTTCGATATCCCTTTTCCAGTCCAAGGCTGAAGATCTCGATGGATCGCACCGAAGAATTCCGGGCACATTTGGGTCGTTTCAGAGGACACCGAGAAACGCCGGCTGTGTGACGTGGTGTCGTCGGCGCTGTAAGGACAAGTGAGATAAGAACAATGTATGATTTTATATGCACGAGCTTGCCGGGTTTCTTCGTCGAATGTCTTGGGCGGGAATAGGTGCCATGGCGTTGGTTCTAAGTTGTGACCCACAACTGTTTTTGTTTGGGAGACGATGTCATCCACCTGTTCGGTCCAATTTACAATAAATAAAAAACAGCACAATTCAGTAAGAATAAACAAAGGGAACTAATAACACAAGCAGACCCAATTGATGAAACGCCCAACGAGAGTGAAAATAAGAAGAAAAACATTACCTTGTACAAGAGGATAGCAGTGAAGGAGAAAAAAGACAAGGCCAAAACGCAAGGGAAGAGATAAGGGGGTCTCCTAACAGAGCTCTTGGAAGAGAGTCCCATGGTAGAAGAATAGTTGTGGTGGCAGAAGAAAAGGGGGAAGAAGAGGACGGGTTTAGCTGCATCGTCTGCGTTCGCGAGGAAGGTGGCGGTTTCATTCTAAAAGCCATGACTTTGGCAAAATGAGAGAGCCTCCTCGTGCCGTCTGGAACCCACTTTGTGATGGGGCCTACCAGGCACTCATGGAAGCCACGTGGTTGAGGTTGACCTATGTGACCTTCCGGACCCGCTTGCATTGAAATCATGTCCGGTACTCGACACGCATTTCGTTTGGACAATTTAACAAACGCTTGGTAGATTAGACATCACGCAGCGATGCGCGGGTAAATTGCCTTTTGCTTTTGCACCATGCGCAATCGTATTCTATATACATCGAGATCTGACATTCATAAAAGTGAATTTTAAGATTTTATTCTTTGCTAAATCTAGAACCATCGGAAAGGTCGCTAATTAAATAAAATGACTATGCTTGGTTATATTTTTCATGAGCGAGCAGTTCTTGTGAAATGCTAGCCAAAAGTTCAATTTTATATTAATTGTATTCCTCTATTTAATTTATGTTAAAAGAGTTATTAATGTTGTATTTCTTTTTTCTTTTGATGATATGTTATGTTCAGTACACTCTTAGTATATTCTCTTTTGCATTAGTTATTGAATGATTAATTTTTTTAAATTAATATAAATTATAAATCTGAATAATCAAATACTTCTTTCACGAGAGAAGTATGTTAAAAGATGTATTTGTTAAAATTTTTTTTTATAATAATAGAAATTGTATGAAAAGATAAAAATCATACAAAATTGAATTTTGAAATAATAAATTGAGATAAAAAAATCTTCTAAAGAATAAATTGATATTACACTCATTTTTTAAAAAAAATAAAAATTTCAAAGATGTATTTGTTAAAAAAAACTTTCACATCATCAATTTTATTAACTCTAATAATAGAAATTAAATAAAAAGATAAAAATAATACAAAATTGAATTTTTGAAATAATAAATTGAGATAAAAATTCTTCGAAAGAATAAATTGATATTACACTCTTTTTTTTTAAAAAAATAAAATTTTAATCTTAGGATTTTCTAAAACAGTCGGAAAGCTTACTAATTAATTAGAATGAACATGCTTAGTTATATTTTTCATGCATGTGAAAAGAAAAGCATGTAAGCACTTATTGTGAAAATATTAATATGATGTTCAATCCACACTTTGAAAAATATTTAAAATTTTACTAAATTTCTTTGATCCTACGGATAAATTTTATCTATAAATTAAATTATTTAAATAAATAAAATAGAGAAAATAAAGGAAATCAATTAAATAAGCCAATAAACTTCACGTATATTTATATGGATTTATGGATCAATTGCTTGATCCAAGTTTATGCGGAAGAAAAAAGCAAGGCCCATGTGATATATTTTTTGGGCCATTTCAAGAGTTATGTAATACGGCAGCCCAAGAACTTCATTTGTCTTAACTAACCATAGTATTTCAACTAATTCAACATAATGGCTACGTATGCACCAAAAAAAAAAAAACATAATGGCTACGTGTCATACAGATATTGGTCTGAATGACATACTCTGATTATTCCTATATAAAGAGAGATGAAAATCGCCATCTCCCTAGTCTCTCTCTCACTCGCGGAGCTTGGCGGCGAAACTGAGTGTGTGGAAGAAGCAAAGAGATGGCGAAAACGACGTCGGTTCTGCTCTGGACACTGGTCCTCTTCGGCACCCTAGCTCTCATCCAGGTTACCTCTTTTCTGAGTCTTCCTTCTGATCAGATCTTCTTCTCAGAATCTTTCTGAAAATCATGGAATTGATCAATAACTGAGCTCGAAATCGAGCTTCATTGCTATTTGACTTTAACTAGATCGAGTATATTACATTAATTGGTTTGATTCCAGGGGTTAGCACTGGTTTGCAATTATATTTAATTCTCTTCTTTTAATTTTGGTAATGCATGATCTTTAATATCTGGGTAACAGGCGAAGAAGTCGAAGGAGGACTTGAAAGAAGTGACACACAAGGTTTATTTTGACGTTGAAATTGATGGAAAGCCTGCTGGTATTTTCCCCTCTGCTGGGTCTTTAAGATTATCTAAAGTTAAACCTCTTGTTCAGTTGTATGTTTTTCTGTTTCAAACTTAAATGGAACTGAAAAAAAAAAGGGTAATCATGTTTTGTTTCTATTTTGAAAATTTTCAACATAGCCTGGTAGCATGTGAATTTGGGGTAAGTATTGTATTAATTAATTAGAATTTAGAAGAGTATTATCTTTAGAGGAAAACCCCAACTTTCTGTAAAGAATATTCCCCCAATAGTACAAGTTTTTCGCAATGAAAGGCTGCAAGTATTGTTTTCATTTTAAAGGTTTAGCTTTTTATTATTCTTCCACCGCATGGAATTCCCCTACTTTGCTCTGTATGTAAGTTTGGTAGAATCTAGGGAGAACTTATCTGCTATACAGTTATTGTATGAATTAAAATACCACTGCTAGTAATATCTTGATGAACTTTTTGCTACAAATATTGCTGTTAGTCATAGTAGGTGTGTGCCATTATCCTTTTTCTCGAATTTTTGGTATTAGAGTGTTACTGTTTGTATTTATGCTGTGACTACTGACTTTCAGGTCGTGTCGTAATGGGTCTTTTTGGGAAGACAGTCCCAAAAACTGCAGGTATGGTTTTTAATTCTCTGCACTCTGTTGCTTAACATCGTCAACATTTACTGAGCCCTTGTTTTAATCTTTCTTTTTGCAGAGAACTTTCGAGCTCTTTGCACAGGTGAGAGCCAGTTTGTGCTGTCTTTTTGTGTATTGTTCTATCTTAGAATTACAGAATATGTTCTACGCCTCTTTTTATGGCTTTCATCTTTAACTGTGTTATAGACATGAATATATAAATTCACTCTTTAATCTTAAAGCAAAAGTGAATTATACGTCTTGTAATTAGATTCTACGCCTCTTTTTATGGCTTTCATCTTTAACTGTGTGATAGACATGAATACATAAATTCACTCTTTAATCTTAAAGCAAATGTGAATTATACGTCTTGTAATTAGATTGTTCTTCTCACGAGTACAAATTCATGGTAGATGTACATGTAATTGTAAATCGTTAAGTTCTTGAGCTGAAGCAAATGCTTTTCAGTTGCTTCTTTCCAATAATCTTTGAATCTAATAACACATTTCCTTCCCAGTTTCATAATAATACTAAAAAATTAAGAAGTATGAACACTGACATGAACATTATAGCATAGCATTTGAAGCGTTTATTTGTAATTTGAATCCAAGAGCCGCATTGTGTCTAATATGAATATCCAAAACATTTCCACGATTCATTTTGTGAAGAATTTGTGCTTTATAGCTAAAAAAGGTATCAATGTTTTAAATTTTTGTGGTGTTTATGTTCAATTTAATGATTAGAATAATGTTTGGTTCAAATCATTAGGAGAGAAAGGAACTGGAAAAAGTGGAAAGCCTCTCCATTACAAGGGTAGTACATTCCACAGGATTATACCCAGCTTTATGATCCAAGGAGGTGATTTTACCCATGGCAATGGAATGGGTGGGGAATCAATCTACGGAGAGAAGTTTGCTGATGAGAACTTCAAGATGAAACATACTGGACCAGGTAACCTTTTTTCTGTTGTTTTGATGGGTATGCATGCATAAATTGCAATGAATCAATGGTGGGAAAAAGTTATTGTTATTTTCTGTGTGAACAGGAATTTTATCAATGGCAAACGCTGGTCCTGATACCAATGGTTCACAATTCTTCATTACGACTGTGACAACTAGCTGGTAATTTTATCTCCATCAAGAACTTATTACAGAAGAAAACAAATTACGTAATCTTCCCCTAATGGATATGTAAATGGTGCATGAAAACTGAAATATGAATTTGCTATATCTTAGTAATGTGTCATAAGATATAAACAACTTTCTTTAGTATTCATCAATAAGCATGTGATCTATTCTACCAATACTTCCATGTAGTGAGAAACTTCTAACTAATGAATGTACCCATTTGATAAGGTTGGATGGAAGGCACGTTGTGTTTGGAAAAGTGCTTTCTGGAATGGATGTGGTTTACAAGATGGAAGCTGAAGGAAAACAAAGTGGCACTCCTAAGAGCAAGGTCGTAATTGCTGACAGCGGTGAACTTCCTCTATAAATGCACTTCCTAATTTTCAACCAAGATCTGTAGAAGATATTGGTCTATTTTCCTTTTCCCTTTCCATTCCATCTACGAGACTAATCTTGTTTTATAAGTATGTACTGATATATCAATAATTGTTCGGTAGATGAAAAGAAAGTTGTTCCACATTGAAATGACAGATTGACTTTTCTGAACTTGTGCGAACATTCCACTTGGCTGCGTCGTTTATGATTTGTGGTTTTCTTGCGAGTTAGTTTAGCAAAAAGAATAAATAAAAGAAGAAATTAGTATGCTATCTACATAACTTTGCTTTCATAATTCTACATAATTGCATAAATGTTGCCATCCAAATTTAGGCCTTTACTTAATATTTGTGTTGTCAAACTCTGAAATGCTAATTATTCATTAACAATTTTTTACATTTGTAATTAGAAATGCAAAAGATGTGTAGCAATACAATAATTAGAACAATCTGACCATGCAAAGAGCTTGTGTTTTAATAACCAAGCAAACTTAAGTGGTAACTGGTAATTAGTTAGCGGTTAAATAACAAGTTACTCGTTTTTTTATCCTGCAATTTCTGGTAAATTATTCATTATTTTAACTACTAGATTACACTTGGTAACTTTTTTGTTTTGAAAAAATAAACCTCCCACTGTTTATCCCTCAGAACGTTAAATCTTCTTTTTCCCCAAATGGAATCCTCAGAATAGAGGCTTAACAATGAACATCAGAATATAAAGTGAGCTTCGCCATTTGTTATAATATGCGAACAGCGTTATATCCTAATTATGACGTTGAAACATCTGAAATTGGAAGTGGCAGCCCGTACGAAAATCACAATGTTAAGTTCACGGTGGACGAAATATATTTCTAGTGCCCCAACAAAAGCCATCGCGAAAATTGAACCCCACAGACACGAAGTCAGCCAATAAAGATCCAGCATTTCAAAAGCAAACCAAGATCTCTCCAAAATTCTCAATGATTGAATTATAGTTTTTATTATATGGTTGTAACTTATGGAAGCAACCTATTAATCAAGGTCCAGTTTGAATCTATCTTAGCTCAATTTCTTAGTTAAACTCAATTTGAAAAAAGAAATAGACCAAACTAATTAAAAAAAAGCATATATGCATGTCAGGTGCAAAACTCACTGATATAATTTCTCATCTCTTGATGATTAGATTAGTCTATTCATCTTGTATAAACTGAACATGCTTAAGAATCTCTCTACTGTTCCATTACCTTCTTCATGCATAGAAAAATTAAAACCGGAAAAAAAAAAATCAAATGGAAACGAAGAAAAGATCAAGAAGATTAGTTAATGCCTGCAGGGTTCTAATATAAAATTATATGGATTGATATTAGGAAAAAAAAAAGCGAAAAAAAAAACATCCTCGATAAACTAGTATACGAGTGAACATTTATAATACTAATTGAAGTAAAATCAAATTCACCAAATCTTAGGAGTTCCACAGGAAACAAACACCATTACATAGTGACAAAGGCAGGAAATTGTTAGCCTGCGAAATAGCATCCTTCTAAAGGGACAGGATATAAACCTAGATAAGGAGGGAGGCTTAGCTAATCATTCCACCATCTATAAAGAATCCTTCAACATATAAGGAGGGATATAGATATCTATGAAGGACAAGTGACAGAAGAAGCGTCTGAATGCAGGGCCACTTGCTGACACTGCCTCCTCTCCTTGCTATAGGTATAGATAACCAGAAAACAAAGATGATGAGTACGCAATGTAATTAGTATGCCCCCTCCTGTCTCCTGATATATTGTTCAAAGTATCATTCTCATTCTTACGAGTTTTACACTATGTAAGGGAAAGCCTCTTCTAGGTGACTCATCTCAGTTCAAGAGAAGATGATCACTTCATTATCAATTTTCCTTGTCATGAATATATTACGCGACACAAAATCAACAAAAGGAAGCCCCTCCAGAAAGATGGGGCAATGAAAAGTGAGCAGATGAAGAAAAGGTCTTAAAAGCCCACATACAGAAAACATCCTTGAAAAGGAGCCTATCATCCATACCTGATACCCCTGCTACTATTCTGTAGTTTCTGATCTTCTGTTCGTAGTTTTAAAAAGCTAGATAGTAGATACGTATAGTATAGACAATATAGAGAAGAAATTGGAGGAAACACTAGTCGAGTCACACATAAAACATGTAAACAATCATCTTCATGCCGCCATCAAGGATTCCATCAATTGTGATATGAACCTGACCAAACGATTGTCTACAAAATCTACAGCATAGCAAGAAGCGAAGTACAAGAGTAAAAGTAAATAAATGTCTATGATAAAGAAAAAGGCTATGCAGAGAGAATACGAAAAAGTGATCAGGAATACAATTCAGGAAGCAAAGCAATGTAACGGTTGGGTTGACACATTTTATCAGATTATGCTTCTGAGAATCCAAATCCCCAATTAGGCTATAATAAAGTACTGACACCGGACCAGTAAAAATACCAGAATATCCGTTATTCAGTTCATATAAGCCTCCTTGTAACTACAACTCATTAGTTTACCATACATTAATGCTCCTGCTACATCTTTGACAGTGAATTCATGTAAAAGCTATCAGACAGTAAAATTATTAAACAAAAAATATTGATATCAAAGCAACCATAAAAAGAAAACACAGCATAAATACCTCATATCTGCGGGTGGATAATGTAGGAATGCAGTCCCGCAAGCTTCAATCATCCTTACAACAAAGAATGACGGAACACAGAATAAGCACAGGTTCTCAATACCCAGCCCCTCCACCATCACACAAAGAGCCACTACTAAGATAATGATCGGTCAGTTTTTCAAACAACGACCCACTGACACATTAAATCAAACACCTCCTAGATCAAATATATAGATCAACCCTACCTCATACCAACGAACCGGAGCTTTTATTTCATGAACTACACAAGACATCCCAGACAACACTATAACAATCAGAGCTAAAAAAAGTGACAAAGAATTACTGCGTTTTCTCCGGGACGTGCTCGATCGAATCCTCTTTGCTCTCCACCTTATCGTCACTCTTCCCGTTCTCGTAGTCCTCGGTGGAGGCCATGATACCCCGGCGCCGCTGATGAACAAGGTTTGAGACATTGATTGATAAATCAGAGTAAATAGACAGAACCTTGGTGATGTTACCATTAATCTGGCCAATCAAGGCAACATTCTTCGAGAGATTGTCCGGGATCTTGGACCGGTGGTTGTCATTCACCTGCTGGATCAAGGCACGGTTCTGATCAAGCACAGACTGCGCCTGACGGAAACTCCGGCTGAGCGTGTCCCAAAACTCCGCATCACATTCTTCATCGTAGGCGGAGTCATCGTCATCGCCTCCGCCGCCGCCTTCATCCCTCACACCAGGACCCTTCAAAAGCTTGGTGGGCTCGTCAGGCTTCGTTACGGCGGGTTTGTCCATGGTAGTCGCCGCCGCTACCAAAACACGATGACGTTTCAAGTACAGTCACACATTCCCTTGTTTCCCTCTGTCCGTCTCTCACTTCCACGAACTGAGACTTCGTGTGTGAATGTTGCAGGCGAAACAGTTATATAATTTGTGGTAAGAGAGAGAATAGGAGCTTGAGCGTCATTGACCAACCGACCAACAATGGCAGCTTTTAAGCTAAAGTGGTGCTGGCTGTGACCGTGAGCGATGATAGTCCAATAAGAATTTCAGGTATGGTTGAAAATATTCGTGACTTGTTGAGTTGGCCAATAGTGATTGGACGTCCCTGAATGGTTGAATAAATATCTTTGATAGTAATTTTTTATTATTGCAGCCAAGATATTTATCTTGGTTGGATGATTAGATCAGATGGCTCGAGAAGAGTGATGTGTTTAAGACCTCCACTTCAACTCCGCTCTAATACTATTTAGCCAAATGGTTTTAGTTTTAAATAAATATATCTAAATTATTAATTTCTTTCGTAGTATTCTTAATAAAAATGAAGTGCATATTCTCTTACAATGTGTTTGAAGCAATTAAAAATATAAAATTTAATTGATTTATAAATAAATTGTTATAAAGTTTGTTTAGAACAAATAACTTGAAAGACTTGATTTATTAGCAAATTAATTATTTTAAGATTACAAATTGAAAAATCCAACCAAGCTTAAGATTCATGTTAAAAGATTTGAGTTGAAATGAAAACGATGGTTTTAACTTAAATAAAATAAATTTCAATAGAGATGAACCAAGGATTATAAAGTAAAAACATAAATTTCCATTCATGTATTTTATAAATGTTCCAAACATTAGAATTCATTTATAAAGTAATTGAAATTATTCCTTTTTAAATGAATTCAATTTCAATACAAATTCGTCCCAATTATGTAAATTTTTTTTATAAATAAATTTTAGGATTTCAAAGCAATTTTTCCTTCTTCCCAAGTCTTCAAAGTAATCTTATTGCGCTCTCAATATTTTGTTTACAAAAACATCGACTGCCCAAATCGAAAAAAGGAAATTAAAAAAATTATCCTGCGTATATGTAAAGGGAAAACTTTGTGCTAAAACTCAGTTAAGAGTAAAGAGAAGAAAAATATACATAGTAAAATTACCACGTCTAAAGATGTCATCTTTCTGATCATACAGAGCAAATTCATATATCTAAATCATCATCTGGGTCCTCATCAGAATCTGGCATCTCATCATCAGAATCACGAAAATAAATAATCTCACCGATGCCAGAATCCCCCTTTTTCCCACTTGAAATGGATGTTGCCTCAGTGTTGCTCTCTTCGAGGGATTTTCTACCATCATAAATTTGTATTGGCCTACCATTTCCTAAAAGGATAAAATGATTAAGCTTTAAAGCATATACATCATTAAGAAACTGTAACAAAACATAAAAAATAGACACTTTTTGGAAGAAAAGATTTTGTACAGATCTAAATTATATACCTTGGTGTTCAAAAGGAAGAACAACCTTCGCCCTATCAGTTCGCTCCTTCTCTGACAGCTGGAGATTGAATTGTACCTGTTAAAAAAAGCATTATTTTTTTATTTTTTTTATTTGCAGTCAACAACAAGAAAGAAGTTAACTTCAAATCACCAAATAGTTCAAGGTTTATTGCTTCTCTGCATGTCTTTGTGACTTTCTGTGTGTACACATACTCTTGACATTATAAGCATTCTCATTTGTGCAAAGTGGGCGAACAAACCAATTGCTATGTAGTTTTCAACATGTAACAATTACAGATTAGAGATAACTTTTTATTCCATCATTTCTGTGTAAAGCTAATTAATAGCATCCAACAAAAGAATCAACTAGGTACACTTGGGAGTTGCTGGAGATATAAGCTTAAGTGCCATTTTTGTTCCTAACATGCAAATTCTCAATGGACTTCGTGAATCTTGTTTATGACTGTGTTGTCCTTTTGAGCAAGACCTTTCATCTCTTTTCTTTATTCCTCCTTCGCAGGAAACTAGTAAAACATCTTTAATTACAAGAATGTTGTTAGGATTCTCCTTCTATAGAGAGAGATAGGACTTCACTCCAATTTTCCATCTGCAGGAAACTATACAACTGACCTTTGGCAGCAGGCCAGGAATGGTTGTTCCATCTACTGATGAAACAGACGTAAAGCTGATTCCTCCAGGCTCAACTTTAAATTCTTCACACTGAATACAAGTTCAGAGATATTACATCAGTCCACCAAAGTTGTAGATTAATAATTCCAAATATAGCTTATGCAGAGGAAGAAAGAGATCACCGTCACTTTAACTCGCCCATTTCTGCGTTTGAACCTGACATTGAACTTCCCCTTAGTAAAATTTTGTTCAGACAAGGAGTTCTCCAATTTTCCTCTCTGACCATTTATGGAGTGATGAAATGGTTCTACACTGGCCACCATGGAGGACAAGTAATCAAGAGCACTTGCAGTTCTCTCCTCATGAAGGTCAGAATGCAATAACCCAAAGATACATGAAACCTGATCTGCAAACATCAAACTAAAGAATTAAAATTGTTCGGACATCAAGTCAACATCAACAATAAATAATAACAAAATAATTAAATATCCTCCTTGTTTTCCTACTCCCAAAGAAGACTTTACCAAATTAAATAACAACAAACTAGACAGTAATATGCAAGAAACTAAACTAAAAACAGTACAAGAATGAATACCATGGCTACGCAGATTGCTTAAAAGGCTTGAGACTGACTGCAAAGATGAATATCTCAACAGCTTGCTTATCTAGTAATATGCAAGAAGAATTTGTTAGGATTACAGAGACACAAATAGAGAATTTACGAAGAGGAAACAAGAAACCATACAGACATAAATCAACTATATAAAATACATAATACTTCCAATATCAAAGTACTATGACACCTAAAAAACTTCTTCCCGCTCAACTCTCCATTTATTTCCTAAAGAATCTAGAAGCAATATGAAAACTAGGAACCATGCAGGCTAGATTGTTAATTACAGTGCAAAAATATTTCAAACTTTTATGGTAACGTGGTAGTTACAGAAGTTTTACCTGATCAACTTTCCACTTAATTCCTACAAAATTTAATAAAGGTGCCCGAAAACTTAAATGGGATAGAATACACGTACTACATGCAAAATTTGCTTCGAAAAGTCCAATTTTCAAGTTTGCAACAAAACACGCATCTAATAATAAGACAAACCCTAGTCAACATGTGATACACATTATTCAACATGATCTCTTATTCATATGAAATATATTGAACATCTCTGGAAACAAAAAAAGAACACTGTTTCTAACTTTGAGGAAGACAACTTTAACATTGTAAATAAACTGGTAGTTAGTCTTCCAATGATATGTAAACTGAGAAGGTAAAACATGTTTAAATTTCTCTCTACCACATTTTCATGTACCTATAGCTGAACAAGAACTGTAAAAGCACTAAGAATCTCATGAAGTTAGCCTACAAATTCCATGGAATACAAGAGATGCTAGCCACTGCAATGCTCTCCTATACTCAAGTTAGTACGTTATACATATGCACCATCTCAGAAAGAGACAGGACACTGTAACAGATTATCGGTCCAAGTTCAGATCAGAAAGAGATATACTTCCTCAAAAGTTTCACTATACAAAATAAAATATATTATCATAGGGCACATTAGATATCGAGCCACAAAGAATACTCATCCCAACACACCATCACACTAGACTAAATTCAACTTCATTTAAAGTTGTGGTGATGATGGTATTTGCATTCTCAGACTTATCAAAATTTGACAATCACAGCATGCAAACATACCGAATCTATGGCAATGCAGAAGCGGGCTCCCTTCTCTCCAACTAATCCTGCGGTTATACAAGAACATAAAACGTTCATGAGTTAGAAAATTTACCCAAAAAAAAAAAACATAAACCCATTAACCAATGCTAAAGTTTTTATCTGGTGAAAAGATAAACAATGTAACTAAAATACCTCTACCCATTTCAGTGATTACTGAAAACAACTTATCCAAATCCTTCACAGCTTTGTAAGAAGTTGAAGCAAGCGAAGTTTGGTGAGGAAGATCCTTAATATTTCCAGATTTCCGTGTCTTATCCTTCCAACCAAGAGGATCTGTATAACAATCCAAAATGTGAATCCTGCAAATAACATGTAATTTGAAAGGTCACAGTATTGAATGTAAAAAAAAATATGAATTTACTTTAAAATTGAGAGATAACATTGAAGGAAGCATGGTAAGACCCAAGAAATAGTGTAAAATATAGAAAATTAGAACATTTTCATTTCAATTTTCACCTTTTGACACGCATTTCTTGGACTAGGTGGTTAACATATTTGGCAAAAGAACATATTATAAGATTATAATTTCTTGGATTTGACACCCCCTACCCCCCAAAAAATTTTCAATCAACAGACAGGTAGAAAAGAGAGAGATAGAGAGCGATTCATAAATAAGTTGGAATTATTCACCATTTCAGAGAAGATTCAACGTCTACTCCCTTCATCTTTAACAAAGCAGTATAAGATGATGGACTCTGAGAAAGTGCAACAATCACTATACCTCTATATCAGAAAGAAAATATAGAAAAATCAGATTTAAGAATAGAAATGAAAACTACAAGATTGTTCATACTCGCACACAAAACGATTCTCACTTATGAAAATGTAAACTGACCGTGACTGAGATTTTCCTCCCAAGATGTGAGATGAGAGTCGAAATAGAATGTAAGAGAATACATCAATGGCAAAAGGTGAAGCAATTGAATCCTTTATTGTCAGAGCAGGTGCATGTTCTCCCTCTAACACACCATCCCGTAGTGCTCTGCAAATCGATTCTGCCATATTTGATGCAAGGTAGGGAACAACAATTCAGAATGATGCCAAAAGTATTTATTACTTCTCTTCCTCCGTTCTTCTGTTCCATGCATATCAAGTGAAAGAGGATAGGATAGTACAAATCAACGTCCATTTAATAACTAACATAACTTCAAGTGCTGTTAAGGGTAATATAACCACAAACTTGTGCTTACAAGTTACAAGCAGCGTGGAGGAGTAAGGCTACTATGATTCTTTTAACCATGGTAGCACCACAACTAAAAATCCCCAATAACTATCAAATACTAGTATGTAGTAAAGAATAGAAAGATTAAGTTATAGATGGTGGTTCTTGGGTCTTTAATTATTTTTAAGGCTACCACTCATTACTGCACAAATAATTGAGAAGAGAGAAGAGATCCTAGTGCAGCCGCTACCTCAGCAAGGGCTCTGCTTCAAGCTGGCTGTTTCTCTATAACTAGGTTTATCAAGTACTCAAGTTCAAGCTAAGAAACTTATCATTCAACATAACACTCTGTTGCACAGGTACTGGTACAGAATATGGTAATCTTTTCAAACCATAGGGTACGCATACGGCAATATATACCATATAAATAAATAAAAATATTTTATAATGCTAACAATTCTTACAACAATTAAAAAATAATACACAAAGAAGGAACTAACCAGAATAGTAGCACTTCATCAAAATAGCCCAGACCCACTGTTGAATGTTTGAATAAATACAGAACTAACCAAAGAATTAACCATATAATTCATGCCAAAGAGGGAATCAATTACACAAGCAGCGAAATATTTCAATCAATTCGACTACTTTCCCCCGAGTCCACAGAATCTCAGAATAAAATACACATGCAAAAAGCTACCTACTATTAACGAAAATACACAAAATCTTCACATTCAAAGTCGGATATCCGAGGATATTTAGCAAAAGAAAATTGGGTACATAACTAAATTAAAAATAACCCATCTCAGAATCAATAATTTCATGCAATTTGCTTATTATATTAAAGGGAACTTTTTAGTGACTTCTAGATGGGTACATAACTCCAACAAGCTCAAGGGCACGCTTTCTCTCACCTCCCAGAATCCTAGCTGAACTTCGGTGAACTACGGCTGTGGATGATTCAATAATAAATGACGAAGCCTGGGTTGAGCCACCAGCAGCGACAGTAGCAGTCGCTATACGATGAGGGAATCCAACCGATCGGGATTGCGACTTCAGGAAGAGTGAGAGAGTAACAGTGTGGGACTCGACGAAGACGATGGCTGGCTAAGGGAAGTTGAGCTTTTCATCCTGTTTTGATTTAATTAAGAGAAGTAATTTTTATATTTATTTTAGTTTATTTTTATACCATTATTTTATTTTTTTATGAATTTTTAAATATCTATTTAATATAAAATAATAAATTATATCAACTTTTTTTTGGGTAATCAATAGTTTTTATTTTAAATATTTTAAATGAGGAAATGTATAAAAATAATGTAATTGTTTTATGAATAACACTATTTCGATTTAATTAAATACATTGCGTTTTATTTTGTTCAAAGTTGAAAAATATTATTTTAACAATAAAATATTTATTAATCATATTTTACTGATAATTCACTGGTAAAATAGAATTATTAATTTCCTTACCACTAGATTCTTTTCAAATTAATAAAAGTATTTAATATTACCAAAAAAGTAGAATTACTTGACGAACTTTTTATTTCAATCTATTGATTTTAGTTTTTTATAAAAAAAAATAAAAATGACATTTATCAATTACTATCAATTATCTGATATATTTTTTTATAACTATTATTATTACTTAGATGAATTTTTTAAAAAAATCTTGACAAAATTCTAGAACTACAACTCAATTTTCTTTTGGTCCAATAGTAGAGGGAAAAGAACAGAGAGTAGGAAGATGTGAATGATAAATGACTCCCATAGCATTTGCTTTGACCCCTAAACAAATACCCACAGCAGCAAGCAAACAAATACTCATACAGAAAGAAAAAAGAAAGGGAGGAGAAATTAAATATTATTAGTGCATGCTCAAATATGTAGGGCACTGTTTGTATTTCTGGCTCGAACTATTGACATACTAATGGAGCTAGAAGTTCAGCATAGCACACTGAGTGAAGATGCTACAACTCTAAATTCAATAATTAAATTAATTTTTTTATGCGTCAGGTTGCAGTTTAATTTCATTACAAGCTGAGATTCCTGCAGTAAGTTGATACAAGAAGCTCAATTGCTATCGCTATCACTATCGTAGCCCAGAAAGCTAAAATCTCTGTATCCATTGAGTTTGATCATCACAGTTCCCCGGTTCTCTTCACGCCATTCAATAGCCTCCTTTTCCAGAAGTTGTATAACCTGCATTTAGCAAACTATAAGGAACCACCATCTAGAAAAGCAGTTTTTTTGTCCCTTCAAATACACGAGGAGCAACAGTTAAAAAGATTTATAAATAGAAATAAATCATAATTCAGTCACTGATATCGGCTAAGGGGCTCTAATTCAGTCACTGATATCGGCTAAGGGGTCCATGTGGGATGACTTCTGGTCTGGATTAAAAAAAAAAAAAATCAAGGCAAAGACTTCATAGATCAATCTAATTAGAATGAGAAACAAATTTTTATGCTAACCTATAAGTGTAACCATTGCCTGTGCCAATGGCCAATTCAACCTCACTGTTGAACGGCTTTACTTGCATCTTCAATGCGAGAATAACAACTAATTTATTTAGGGTTTCAATTTAGAAATTATGATTTTTAATTCAATTAAAATTTTTATTTTGGGAATTGTGAGTTAGAGATTTCACTCACAGAGGGATATAAATATTTCCTCTTGCACACCAGTAACAAATATTTTGTGGTAAACCTATTAAAAATCCTACAGTCCAAACGAAGACCTAATTTTGAGTTAACATCCCTCCTTTAGTCCATTCAAGCCCATATTTTTACGTCTAACAAATCTTGACCAAAATCTCCCCAAAATAATTCCTGAGACCACCAAAGTTAACGTCTCCGTAGACAATCAGGTGATATCTAAATGTGCACAACCACTAATTATCTCCATAAATAATAGATGGAACGATAGAAGTCAATCACTTGGTTCTTGCCAATTAACTAGTTCATTTGTGACTCAAAAAACATCATAAAATACATATTTCTTGCCAAAAAACCAAGTTCGAAGTATAAGCCAACATGTGACCATACATAACATATATCAAACACTTCATCTCAAGAATTATCAGAGCAAGAAAGATTGGATGGAAGTGGATGGATTAAACCATACTGATTGTTTGAGCTTTGACTTTCCCACACCATGTGACCCACATCCTGTGATAACCTTTAGTGTCTGGACAGCTGAAGCAGACATAAAAAGGTAATCAGATAAAGTAAACAAATAAGAACGCAATTCAGGTACACAATGCAACAAGTCATAAGAAATTGCAAGATCGCAGGGGCTCAGCAAATGCTTACAGGGAATATATGATCCAAACAGGAGGTGTAGTTTAAGCATTCTCATTGCTGGTTTGACATGCTGCCCATGCAAATCAATAGTTATCACATTTTCGATATCCTTGTTTCTGCAAATCACAAACAATAGCTTAATACAGGTGAATATAAAAGGTAAAGGTGAAAAAGGGACAATTCTCTTGCTTGCTCTTAAGAGCGATCCACCAACCTAGCTATAAATATGTCATGGCTTGCTTTTGAATCCGCCTTCTGAGCCAATTTATTTTGTTCTTTTCCCTAGCCAAATGCAGATATAGTTAATATTTTATAATAAGGCAACCCAAACTAATGGATACCAGAAAACTTAAAGGTAATCCACAGATTAACCACCACACAGCAAAAATAATCCATGTCCCACCAATTACAAAAACCAGAAAATGCAGAAAACAATGTCTGAAATTTTAATTTTCCTTTTAAAAAAAGGACCCTGAAAAAGAATAGAACAAGCATTGGATCTCATTTCCACACTACCAAGCAAATACTATACAAGGAAATAAACAATTAATGTATTATCTTTGTTTTTTCTTCTTTTTTCATTTTATTAATCAATCCAACAGGTTTAATAACTACACTTCAATATTTATTACAGACATAGCTGAAAACAAGATATATAATACACAGCCATCCCAACAAGCAGGTATACAAAAAAAGTTTCGCATGCACATGTACATTTTTTTTAAAAAAATTCCACTGTTCTTCCGAAAGAAGAATGAACCTGATCAGAAAGATATGCTGCATATGCTCGATCTTTTTTGGTATATGCTCCTGCAGCCTGCAAATTTGTCATCCCTTACATGTTCTTAAAAATTGATATCTGAACTCTAAAGTTAGCTGGCTTAAAGATTGCCAGGCTATGGAAATTACAGGAAAAGGTCAAATGTGAACTTACTTTCTGATAGTAAGTTCTCATTGAATCCCAGTGCTGCTTTGCATCTTCCCTAATCACATAATAGTCATCTCCTTTAGCTACAAAAGAGGAAAAATAATTCAGTGAACTGATATGATTTGATAAAGTCAAGGAAATCACCAAGTTTAAGCATCTAAAAAGAAATCCAAAAGATGATAAAAAGGCAAATTGAAGAAGGGGTAAATAATTCATAGAATTCCGTTTATACTTTCCACTAAACTTAATGCATAAGCTTCTATCGAAAGAAATTGACCCTTAACCTTTGGGGGAAGAGAGTAGAAAATCCATATTTGTGATCTGTTAAGTGTGTTTGTGCTGATAACTAATCACTATCATAGAGATGGACAGAGAATATGGTGCTATATTCAACCGGCCCCAGCACAAGGAAATCAATATGCTTGAATGCTCTCAGCAGTAAGACAAACAATAAAATAACTGCAAGCTCAAATTGCAGAAGCAATAGTATTGTCAATCAATTATCAAAATATAATAAACACAAACACACATACTCAGACAGATCCATCAACTATGTATGTGTTAATAAATGTATAGTAATTAAGGTGATTAGCTAATGTTATGCATGAAGAGGATGGCAAAGAAAGTGAATTGTCTTCCTCATGTTAAGGCCGCACATAAAAGAGATTTAATTTTACCTCTATCAGTCCCCTGCATTATGGTTAATTGAGTAATATGTCCTTTGGCTTCCTAAAAATAAATGGTAAGTAACAATGAAGATCTAATGGCTAATGGAGCTAAGCCAGTTTGCCTGGGTGAATACGCATAAGTCCCCTGCATTATTAGTGAATAAGTTTTTTTTTCCTTAAATCTTCGTTCAAATGGTTTCATATTCATTCATCTTATGGTTGAGTAGTGTTCTAAACTTTTTTGCTCTCACTTTTGGTGAATAACAAACTTTTTAAGAAATACCACCAAAGGGGAGTACTGCTCTAAAATTCAAGTTCCGAACCCCAGGTATCTTTATCTTTTCTAGTGTGGTGTCTACCTGCTGGCAACCTACTCTGATAGTTTCATAATTTATCACAACTTTCTTGAGCAAAATTATATCTACAGAGTGAAAAAAATATAATCATCTGCATTTAAAAATGGGTATGCTACAAGTTGTTGAAGATCACACATCCATACCTCCTGAAGATCAGGAAACTGTCTTTGAATAATAAAAAGGAATTACCAGGAAAAACAAAGATATGTGAACCAAAAATTATGGTATAAGAAAAGCCAGTAAAGCCAAGCAAAAGCAAAGTATTGAAATTTCACATTAAGTACCATGACTATGCTGATGAGATTCTGCAACACCCAGACAAACATTAAATTCAGGTCCCAAAGACTGCATTTTCTTTACTATATTTCTCCAATTCATGGCATCTTTGTCATGTTCAGTGCTTTGAGGAATTTTAAACAGTGATTCCAACACCTTCTGAGGAAGATCCGACTTTACAATTCTACAGCTATTAGGTGATTGAGCTTTGGAACCAGAGAGAACATCCGCATAATTCCTTAAATAAAGAATAGGTTGCAGATATAAGATCCTTGATTACAAGGAAGTTGAGATCCAACTGTATGTTGATACTAAAGGGACCACAAAAGCAAGCTAGAATAGTTTAGAATATACTATACATATATCAAAACAAATCACTCCTGAAAATATTTGGACAATGATGGCACATAAAATACATCAATTGAACAACTAACTCAACTAATATGAAACTCATTACAAAACTTGAGAGGCGTCATAAAGAGAACTATTTATGAATTATGAGCCACATAAGATTATCACGTATTTTCCTATAATTTTTCATTATATACATGCATGCCAAAATAACATTACTAAAAAAAGCCAGTATTTATCAGGAGAGGAGACTATTAAAGTATTAGGCAACCTAAAATTAAAAATCATGAGTTCTTTTTTATTACTTTATTTAAATGTGTTCACAAGTATATGTATTATTTATTATAAAGCTCACGTATTCTCAACTTCAACTCATTTAGTGATTAAGCCAAGCTTGAATGCTTGAGCTAAGATTCATGGCTTGGGCTCAAGCTCATATTCATTAAATTTCAATATAATAATTTTTACATGTTATGTTCTCCTTACTTGGCTCAATTACAACTTCTAGTGGAGATTACTATATTCAACTCCCCAATTTATGAGGAATTGAACCAAAGGAGTATATTCTTCTTAGTTCTATACAATCACTGATTTTGTAATTTAAAGGTGGAAATTGTATATAGTTTATACAGTCTAAATATTGTGATACACCTGCACCAATAACCTAAAATTAATATTTTTCAATAAAATCTATAGTTGTTAAATCGCAATTCAAATTGCAAATCAGAAGACTTATTTTTTAATTGTGAATTATCATACAATTCAGGAACAAATTAAAAAATAATTTGAAATACAATAAAAGTTATGTATAAACAGATAGCATAAACAAAATATTCAAAATAAAATATTTTCTTAAATAATAAACAAAAGTAATTAACTATAACCCTTAAATAAGTTATACACTCATCATTAAGTTTATAAGGTATAACTCAGAAATTTCTAAATAATTAAGTGAATTAGTGAAGTATAAAAGCAACTCCAATACACCATAATCAATTTCATACAAGAACTAGACATCACATTAAAATTAGAAGAAACAGAAACAGTTAGTATGGAATTTTTATTAAGGTTGGGAAATAGAGGGAAGTTAGAGCACCAGAGAAGTAGTTTTTCTTGCTTGCTGCCAGGGTTTTGACTTTTGAGAATATGAAAGAAACATTCTGACATTCATGACTGGATGGAATTTTGAATGGAATTAAGGGTTTGACAGTTAACATTTGATGCTATCTTTAATACAGAATGTTACATTTTGAAGCTCTGAAGTGATTTATTTAAATAAATAACTAAATAAATAATCCTCACTTTTTGCATTCAAGTTGCATCGGGTCACAAATAACTCGAATTCTCGACCCATCTGAAAGAGAACTAGAGAATTGCCAAAATCAAGTTATTCTTGATTTTCCACCTTAAATCGCATGATATCAGGGATTCATGATTCCTGTTCTATTCTGATTCTTCTAGCAATTCGTATTGCTGGAAGAGTGAATCGAATTGAATCACACTATTTGAATCCCGAATCATGTAATTTCAACAATTATGATAAAATCTACTAAATATAAAGATGTCAACCTATATCGTTCATATAATAAAACTTTAAGAAATACCTATTTTTATCTCATCAAGATGTGGTTTCTAGTCTCTCATTCTATATTTATTTTTGCTTTTTTTTTTTGGATAAGCTGTATACAAATCATGTTGGATGCTTCTTTGAGCTAAGTTCAGCGTGTGTCCAAGCCAAATAAATAAAATCTCTTATTCAGACACAGCCCGTACACGTGTTGAAGCAATGTCCATGTCTGAAACACCGACATGTCTCAACATAGGTGTGTCTATACTTTATAGTTAATACCATGGTCAAAAGGATTAATAAATGATGCTTGCATCATTGTAAGATCCTTCTTTAGAAGTTTTTATTCTTTATTTATTTATTTATTTATTCCTTTGGAGGGGGGGAAGACAAAGTCATGACAATCGATTTAAGAAAAATTTAAAGCTTTTAAACATAGTACAATGGACTGGAAGAAGAGAATTAATACAATGATATCATTTACCTGCTAAAAGATCCCAGGGACCATAAATTGTCAGATAATTCACCTTCAGATGAAAAAGACGTGCCCTCTGATCGACTATCTGTCAACTGTAATAAAATGTCAATGAATACTATATACAGTGTGGAAGCCATTCTTGCATAAGTTAAAAGTCCAAAATCAACAGCCTTGGAAGTTGCAACTCTAGGATATATGACCAGTTCTTTAGAAGAGAACATACGACCAATTCAGTGATAAAAAAAGAGTAAGTTTGAAAATATTGATAACCAAAACTATACATTCTGCACAACAGCACATAATGAACAATCAGCTAAAACCATGTATTAAATAATAAATACTTTGTCCAAGTATAATTATATCTTTCTTTTTTCTTGTGAAAGTATAATGTCTTAACAAAGAGAGTGAGCTTTGATGCAATAGTAAAGTTACTGCCTTGTGACCTAGAGGTCACGGGTTCAAATCCTAAAAACAACCTCTCGCTTGCAGAAATAAGGATGCGTACATTTACCCTTCCCAAATCCCACTAAGTGGGAGCCTCGTGCACTGAGCCGCCCTTTTTTTTTATAATGTCTTAACATTATTGATGATCATATGCAAAACATCACTTTTGAATAGTTTGTACTTTGAACAATTATAAATGACATTTGATGCATCAAATTAAAATAAAATAGACACAGAAAGAATGGTATAATATGTTAATTGTTAAGTACAACAATGGAACTATGGAAGAAATCTCCCATTTCCAAGAAAGCACTAGTTTCAAAATGAGGAACTAAATCTGCATGGATAGAATGTTCTACCCACAATTTTCATAGGTCAGTAAGGCTGAACATAGTCAATCAATATCCTGTATGTTTCTCAATCTAAAGATGGTTGCAACCATCTGATTGGCAAGTTCTGATTAAATTTTAAAACAGAAACAGGGAAATGCTTAATGCAAACCCTCTTTAACAAAACTACTACATCACCCAAAAAGATTAAGAGTGCTGTCAACAGGTAATCTAAAAGAAATCAAACAAGAAATTTTTTTCGCCACTTAAATTCCATGTTACAAGAGAACTAATTGTGCAAGAAAGAACTTCACAACTCACAAGCAATCATAAAGAAATATTACAAGAGAGACTGTCACTTACATTGTCAGAATGGTGAGCAAGAAATCTCATATCATCAATATTATCTGCCATGTCATCAGGATAACTATCATTCCTGGATTGCTGATAGGAGGTCACAGACAAATCAAGCAACACATCCAGTGCCTGGAAAATCATATTCAATCTTCATATTATACAAATAGCTTAATACTATTTGAGTGGTGTAGCACTCTAAAACTCTAATAAAGTCGCAAAAGAAGTTTCCACGACACCATTACTATTCATCATTATAAAAGATCCTGTGTAAAGTGCACAGAACTAAAGAAGTATAATCTGAATAACCACATGCATTTACCAATGAATGTAAAAGCCAAACAGCAGTTCCTACAGCATATCTCATAAAGATAACTCCTTCCATAAGCAGAAACCAATGACAGAGCAGGGAAAACTACCCCTTCTATATGTCATAACTCATAACTCAAATATTTTTTTCATCCTATGTTTTCAAATTAAGGAGGGAAATTTATCCTATCCCAATGCACAGGTTAGGACCTCTGGGCTCTGGCTAAAAGCACTGATGGTACACTTAACAATATGCACCACATGCCAGCAGATATAGAACAACTTCACATCACCTTTTCCTCCTTTCTTCTTCCAAAAAAATTGTTTTAAAAAAAAGGATAAAAATATTCTAGAGTAGGTGGACAAACCCACTTACTTCTATATCTATCAATAGACAAGTCCTTGGCAATATCATATTGCCATCAAATCGTCAATGATCAATGGATCAATTAAACCAGAAAGCAAACAAATAATAAACAACAAACATTCCCAAAAAACTACAGCCCTTTTTATTGTTATGCCGGATATCTACAGAGAAACAGATAAATGCAATTAACTTGTTAAAAATATTAAAGTCAAATTCGTGCAATATCAAGAAAATTAAGAAAATATGACCACCAATTTGTAAGGATGCAAGTGAAGTACAACTTCGAATTGGCAGTATACCTTTTCAATATCATATCCACACTGACCTGCAAAGACAAATTCCCAGGTCATGCACTAAACAACAATAAACTAATCCCCTGGATAAAGTATCATGATAATAAGCAAGTAAGCAAAAGCGTAAACAAAAATATATAGCTTGCTGACCTTCATGCACGAATAATAAGTAGAAGTACCATTATAGCACTATATAAAAGACTGGATAGTTAAAAAGAACTTTATCAAGCATTTGACAAAAACTAGCAGAAGACAACATATTTTTAGTTCCAAAGACAACAAAATAATATCGCCAAAAAATAGACAACAAAGAATAGCGTTAAATGCATGAAGCTTTAATATTAGGTTCAAAAAACAAAAAGCCATCTAGTTGGTTTCCTGTAATTAATTTATCTTGAACTTCGTGATATGTCATTGTAGCCAGCGGCATAGCTTCCCAGTTCATCAATTTTCCGGTACTGTCATAAAAGTTAAAAACAAAAAGAGCTGATTACTTACATAGGACATCTCTAACAACATCGAAGCCGACGTCGCAATCATTTCCAAGCATCGAGCATAGAAACTGCTCTGCCTCTTCCTTTCCAACAATTCCATTACTATAATACCCCTGGGGCCTCGTCGAATTTCGCCTCACATACTCCTTCCCCAAAACCGTAGAAACGGTACCCGTCGCTGCAAGCACCTTCTTCTGCTTACCCCTTCTGAAACCAGTGGTGCGGCTGGTCATATCCTGAGCACAATTTGACTCCATAAACGCCTCAGACGAACCCGAAGTCGAAGCCAAATCCAAACCTGAAACCCCACTCGAGGTGGAACACGTGGAATGATCTTCAGCAGTATCCATATAGCCCCTTCTCATAGTCTTAGCGGCTATGTCGGGATCGCCCTCGGCGTCTCTATAAGCCAAAGCAGCTTCCTCCAGAGAAGATAAGGAGAATGCACCCACCAACCCCTCCAGCACTTTAAGGTTTTGCTCTTCTTCTGCTTCAATTCCCCTTCCTGCTCCTTTTCCATCATCCTTCTTCTCTGCTACATTTTTGCAGGTAGACTTGGGTGCTGACGACCGCTTATTCTTCTTCGTCTTCTTCGTATTCTTCATCGTCAAAGATGATATACGCCAAAAGAAGAACAAAGTCTACTAGGGTTCAGAAGAATTCGGGTTCCAAATCCTGGGTGATAAAATCTCGGGGAAATTAGGGTTTCTGAAATTGAAAGGAGAAATTTTGAAGAGAGAAAAGGAAGAAGTGCAGTGCCGTTTCTTGAGAGCTGAGGGAGATTTCATTCTCACAAAATCCTGGAGAGGGAATGCCATGCTAGAATCCCCCTTATGAATGGTCATTAAGGACGCGTTTGGGGACAAACAATTATTGCTCGCCCACCTTTCTTGCCTATCTCCTCCCAAACCGTATTAAATTGCTGACCACACAAACGCTTCCTTCCCATTAAAACAACGGTTGGGAGGCGCGGTGACGTGGATGTTGGACTTTTTTTCGCTGAAAAGAGTTCTTTTTCGTGTGTGTCTGACGTTATTTTCCCTCTTGACGAAGAAAGGAGTTTGGTGGGAATCAGGGAACTGTCTTTTTCTTTTTTTTCTTTTTAAAAAAATTATAATAAAAAATTTATTTACTTTTTTAAAATATCTCTTTACTTAATTTTGTTATTTTAAACATATATATAATGTTGAGAGTTTCACTCAACTAATATTTGAATTCATTTTTGATTTTGTAACGAGTTAAAATTTTAATTTATCAGTTAAATAATTTATAAGGATTTAATTAAATCACAACCGATTTATACTAATATATGTGGCTTTAAATATATGCTAATGTATATGCATTTAGAATTTTTGTTTGTTTGTTATTTTTTTGGTACGAGAACAGTTTCTAATGATGATTATTCACAAAGGTGGTTATTTAAAAAATAATTAGTATTTTTTTTAAGTAAAAAAAAAAGATAATGCCTAATCTTAAGTCATAAAAAATAGATGTTAGTAGTAGTACTTATATATTCAAAATTTAATTTATTTATAAATATAAAATAAAAAACAAAAGTGAATTAACATTTATGTTAGCGTATGTCAAACTACCAATTACTTATATGGATGATGACAAATACTAAAACTTTGTTAAAAGAGAGAAGAAGAAAAAGAGTTAAAAACTTGTTTTTTCTTAAAAAAAATTGGTGGTACGAAAGATGGTAGAAACTACAGTCTAACAGAGGAGACTTGCAACCCAGTAGCATGCCGAAGATAGATCCCATTTTGTTTGGAAGGGTTACTTATTCATATATTTAATTATTAAATATCTTAAAAACATTTGAATATATTCATTATTAAAACATTTGAGATTCTTTGAAACTTCTGCATGTTTATTTAAATCCCATACATGTCACTGCATCTTGATAAATAGCCGAAAAATAACATATTCTTATTATCAATTTTTTTAATTAAAAAACCTTATATTCTTAAAATATATCTTTACTTGATTTTGTATGGAAGTGTTTGGTAGAAGAAATTTATTTGAATTTCTGAGAAATTAAATTTTTATATTTAATTTCTAAATTTTAAAACAAGATTCTCAGGAATCTATGATTCTTAAAAATAATTTTTAACAAAGATTTTTACCAAAATTTTTTTATGTAGAAGGTGGAAATTCAAATTTTCTATAGAAGTAAAAATCCTATTAAATAATAAAAAAATAATTTTATCTTTTATTTTTACCTCTCACCTTTATCTATTTTTATATCTTTTCAACTATCTATTTTGTGTATAAATATTTTATATAAATTATTATACTTAAAATATAATATTATATTATACATATATTATTTTTTATTTTGTAATATAATACTATCATGTAATTATATATGTAAGATTATATATTTTTAAAATTTTACACATCTTTTATCATAGAAAAAATATATTTATTATTTTAAAAAAATAACTATAAGTATTTTTTAATTTATTTAATTCTTTTATGTTTTATTTTTTATTAAAAAAATAGATAAGATAATTTTTTTAAAAAAAACTAAAAGACATTTTTGAAAAATTATTGAAAATTCTCAAATAATTTAAATATAATTAAACAAAAAAAATAAAAATTTCTCAAAAAATATTATTTTAAAATTTTTATTATTCTTAAAATTCAACCAAATACATTTTATATATTCTCAAAAATTATTATTTCTATTAATTATATTTCTCAAAAAATATAATTTAAAAGAACAACAAATTTTACTGTATATATGTATTTAGTTGTAATTCCAACGCCAAACATGGCGTACATGGAAACATATCAAATTACTACTCCTAGATTTCCGTAAACTTTTTTATTAGTAATTTAGTCCCGCAAGTTAAAACAACAAATAGGGAAACATGGGGAATTTCACATACAAAATGCAACTTTATAATAGATTTAAAAAATAAATAAACTAAATCCATCATAAATCATATCAGAGAGATATATCTCATTGTTCCACTCTTAGGTGTATCTAAAATTTTTTTAATGTCAATTTATGATTGATTTAGTATAATTATATTTTATAAGATGATCTATCTAAGAATTTGTTGTGAAAGAACACTTGAAAAGATATCTCTGCATTCTGCAGTCTCATTATTATCTGAGACAAAAAGGAAGGGTGCTGGGAAATGCAGTGAGATTTTGAGGTTGCAATTACTCCCATGTCTCATGGTTTACGTTCAACAGTTTCAATCGGTTCCTCATGCACAGAATTCAGCAATAACTTCGTCTTGATATTGTTCTGCTCCTTTGCTTTAGGGGAGCTGAGCAGATTCCACCCAGATTCCTGAATCTGACTCATAATTATTGCTTTGGCAGCATCAAGAGATGCATAGAAGTGTTCTTGATCAGGTGGCTTCTGAAAACTCAACTCACCATCATTTCTTTCTTGGTAGGGAAAGTCTAGCTTCCTTCTCTTGTGCATCTCATCCTTAACCATCTGAAATCAAACAACAAATTAAAAAAGAAAAGGAGGAAAACATCCTTACCTTTCTAACTAAGAGAGAAGATGCCATAAGAATGTGTGAATAAATGAAAAATTCTTAGATAAAACTAGTTAAAAAAATAAAATAAGTAGATTAAGTTAATTATGAAAAGACACATAAGCTTGTCAAAGTGCACTGTTCAAAGAAACTCACCTTTAAAATATTTTATGTATCTTTTTATGATTAATTTGATCTATTTATTTTTTGTAGACCAGATTTACCAAAGAATTTTTTTGAACAAATCCTCTCAAACCCCCATAACACAGCCATTGCCTCTGATACAGACACACAACAACTAATTAAAAAACGAACAAATCAAAAGATATGTAGCATCAAGTGGGGCGACATACAATAAGTAATCTGCTAAAAACCAGACTTAAGCATATGATTAATATTTTCACATTGACGGCTGCAGAAACTTTCTTCTATTCTACCATGTCTTCGAAATTCAATTCTTGATACTCACTACATTTGATGTCATGGCTTTCTGTTTCAAAATTGACTAAGACCATAAGAACTTAAGAAAAGAATAGTTCAAACAAGTGTTTTAAGGTGATTTCATCACTGAAAACTTAACAGACCCTGAATCAAAATTAAATCAAGTAAGCTTTCTCAACTAATATTATAGTTATACAACTTTCATTTATCAATAAGAAAGTTCAATATTAACAATATGTCAATCCCAAGAGAATTTCCTCGGTGATTGTGGTCCAAAATGGACCATGCCAGAACATGGAAATGAAACACTACTTAAATTTTAAAATATGAATTTTATAACCATTGCAAAGAAGCAGGATTCAAGTTTGCTTGGGCGTTTGCCTTTCTATTTTTAATGAGGACTATATCTATACAAGAACTTCTCCAACCGGAGGCAGGCCCAGAATAATACATTTTATCTTTTGGGGAGACATAATTTCTGAAATCATGTCATGTAATTTACACATTGACTTGTTTCCAGACATGCAATTTTCGCCTCCAATTTTTCTTCATCCAGAATGTCAGTTAATTAGAAACAATAAAAGAGATATATACAGCTCCTAAGTTTCCAGTGGTGCAACCATACTTTTTGGGACAGAGCTGAGGCTGAAGCACACTGAGCTTCAATTGATCTTAGAATTGTTCTAATTATGCTTATTTTATTTTATTTTATTTTCAATTTACTCTTCTTTTTCATGCAAGGTAATATGTTGATAAATAAAAGAGTCAATATGAAATAACATAGATGAACTTCATGTCAGTACCTTGATAAATATAGTTGTGAAATCATTGATGGAAAGTAAAATAAAAATGATAATGATAACTTTGGCCATCAAAGAGTAAGATGATCGTCTTAAACCCAATTTACATACATAATAACGAGATATAAGCCCTACGTTGTTGGAACATGAGCTATACATCTAGAAATTAATAAGCAGTTAAAAATAGAAGCAACAAGATATTATGATTGACGAAGCTGATGCAACAATACATTTTCAGTTCCACATGTGCACTATGCTTAAACAGTATAATCCACTTGGGTTTATCTAGATATAAACTGCACATCATGACTTCATTGAGCTAGCTTTTAATCCCTTATGTCGCAGAATAATACTAAGGAAAAGAAAAGCAACAGATACATTAGGCATCTATGAATGACAAGACCTAAACAAATCACACTATGCAATAACTAATAAGTAGCTCAGATAGCAGACCCATGTCATCTTGCAGATAAGCTGTCCGTTTAATAATATTATTCATCAAACTACATTTTCATTCCCCTCTCTACAGTCCACCTTCCCATATTTTGAACTAACCATAGCAATTAGTATACCTGTTTCTACTAACAAACCTCTGAAAAGGAACATGTACGTCTTCAGAGCTTAAATATACATATTAATATCTAATTTCTCCTAGATATTTCAAGATAAAAAATGGCGAATTTATCGTAGCGCTGAATGAAGGTCAGTATCTATAAATGCTTCAGAGTTCAGACAAATCCATAACTGCTAGGACTTTGAGACTGCCTCACAATTCCAACTTGCAAAACAACTGGTGTTTTTACTAATCTATGATTCACATTCTCAAAATGTGACTGTAATCCACCATCTGGGGGAAATATTTCAGGATATCTAACATTAAAATCTCAGCTAACATAAATGCACACATTGACACACAAACAACCAGAGAAGCCACCTTAATCCCCACCATTAGGTTCTGCTATATGAGACGACTATCTATCTTATATAGGTTCCATTTGCACAATAACAGCCAGAAAGTCAATAAAATATCTGGGAAACGAACCTGAAACAACCTCGTGTCAAGCTTCGGTGGGCCCACTTGTGCCACAGTCAATGAACCAAAGAAGTTCCCTAGTAGTGCAGCATCAAGCACAGCTAAACCTTGAACTAGCCCGGCAGCAAAACCTCCTAAGAAACTGTCCCCTGCACCCGTTGGATCAACCTGATTCGCCGTAAATGGCGCAATTTGCATTTCCCCATCCTTCCAATATACTTTGCACCCATCCTTCCCATGCGTAACCACAACACAACAACGTTGCCTCACCTCATCCAAATCAATGAAAAAAGCCTCATCAGCTGATGCTTTAAGAAACCCAACCCGTGGCAAAAGGTGAAAGAACCCACTGTCCTTCAACCCAACAAGCTTCACGGTTCCATCAACGGCATCAAATGTTCGAATCAGAGCCTGAACATCAACAAACACTTTATTACAGATATCAAGCATTCTCTCAAGGGTCTCCGGCAATATCTCCCCAGCCACCCCAACCGCCATTCCAAAATCGAACTCCGCTACTGCAGGAAGGTCCGAAGGCCTAATCGGGTCGCAAGCGCATACCCGTCTCAAGACCCGATCTTGGTGCCCAGCTGCGTCGATCTCGGAATTGAAATACGCGTGGAAGAGGGTAGTTTTAGAAATGGGTATCACAGTCGGGCGATGATTGGTCGTGTAAGCAAAGTCCGGCCCAACCTTGGCAACCAATTGGCATGAGGTGGAGAGGACGTCGAGCACGGCGGATATAAAGGAGGCGGCGCCACCCAGAGTCTCGCCGACGACGAGGCCATCGCGTATCAGAACGTCATGGCAGTAATTGCCCACAACAAGGCCCCGGAGACCGGAGGTCTGCGGGGATTTGGTGTCTCTCACCATAAAAAACTTGGTGGAGTAAAGGACAAAGCAATTCAGAGAGTAATAGGATAGTAAGTATCTGGGTCATGGGTGAGATCAAAATTGAAGCTTGGCCTTGTGAAAGTCCATTAAAAAAAAAAAATCAAAGACCGGATATTTATGAATGAAAAGAGAGCGGAACGAAACTGTGAGTTTCAGATACAAAATTGTAAGAACGTGAATGTGTGCCCAGATGAAGAGGCCGCGCGCCAGAAATAGTTTTGGGTGGCAATATATCTATCTGCTACGAGAAGCAGTAAATATTTTTTACCCCTTTCAAATAAAATAATAATAATAATAACAACCTCCACAAATAAATAAAAATCATAAGTCAAAAAACGGTCAAATTATATTTATTCATAATATTCCGGCCTTTTTTCTTCATTTTCTACAATAATATTACTAGTCATTTGTTTACAAATTCCAAATGATTAACTAATAAAATTATATTTGAGTTCAAGGGATTGTAATTCTTAAAAATTATGACACAAAAATAATTATATAAATAATTTTTATACCTCATAAAAAATGAAATGCTAAATTTGTACATTTTTTTATTTATAATAGTGATTGTTAGATATATATTAAAGACACACACAAAAATATAAATATGGTAGATTTATTTAAACATTTCTTTTGAGTGAACATCTATCTACTACATAGGCCGTTTGTACTTTTTGTCTTTGCTGTTAATACTATTTAACTTATGAAAGAAGTAGGACATAGGAGGTTGATAATAAATAAATTTGCCAAAGAAACGCTAATTATATAATTATAGTCCACTTTATTTGAATTTAAATTTATGTTGATAAAAAAATGGTTCTAACTTCTCAAGCCAATTATGAAGAGGGTTTGGCAATGCGCTTTGAAAGTGACGTGTTTTTGTTAATTAGCTTGAATATTTTCTTCCCTCAGATGATGTTAATAGATGACAAACTTATAAAACTCAATCGTGTAAGTTATCTTTTGAAAAAGTAAGTGAAATTTTTTACCAAGTTTTTACAAAAAATAGGAAAAGAAAGAATATATAATCGATATATGATTGTTCTAATTGGAGATTTTACCTTAGATTCAACTTATTGTGTGGCCATATATAAGTCATGTCTGATAAAAATAGCTGATAAATTAGTTAAAAGTTTAAAAGTTAACTAAAAATTAAAAAATTAATTTTTAACTAAAAACTGTTAAACTGAAAACTGTTAAATTAATTTATTCAATTAAAAGTATTTGATAAAATTAACTATTAAATTAACTAATAAATATAAAATGACACAAAAAGATATATTTATATAAAATTTATTATTTTTTTGTTAATAATTACATTTTATTATATAATCTCAAAAAATATAAAATAAATATATCATTTAGAGTCACATAATAAATTAATAATATTATTGTGAATTTTTTTCATTTCAGTAGATACCTCTAAACTTTTATTAATTGTATTACTATCAATAATATTTAAAAATTTATCATGTGGTATATGATTTAGATATTGTTCGAATATAATAAAAATAATATCATTTTGTAAATAAGATAGTGTTAAAATTTAAATAAAATAATAAAAAAATAATATAAAAATTATCAGTTAAAAATTATAATTTTAAGTAGTATATAAAAAAATTATAAATTATTTAAATAAATTTATTTATTAAATATTTTTAATTTAATTAAATAAATTTATAAATAAATTAAATAAATTATAAATTAATTTATTTAATTTATTAGTAGTCTAGCTATTATTTACCTCACTGCTACGTTTTTAATATAAGCATCATTTTTTACAAGTTCTTTCTGTTATAACCTATTGACGATTACTATTATTGTTCGGTAATGTAAATAAAAATATTACTCTAAAAATGTCATTTTCTCATCTTGGACCAAAAAAGCTTTAAAAGGTAGCTTTCAATAATGCTGGCCGTTGTTTACATTTACATTATCAGTCTGTTTCATTAATTCAATGAACTATAATGCACAAACATGGAGGAGAACAGGGTGCGCTTGGAATGCGATTCCCTTTATCTGGACCCCTTGAAATATACCCTGCCATTGTTAGCGTATTAGGTTTGTTTGGTTCAGGAGTAGACACGAGGAAAGGGGAGGGATTTTAATTTAAGGAGAAAAAATAATTTTTTTTATTTAATTTAATTTAATAAGAAAAGAAGGGAGAAATAATAATTTTTTTATATTTTATTTATTAAAAATAAAATAAAATAACATGATTATTATATTTTTATTAAAAAAATTTATATTAATTTTTTTTATTAAAATTTTTAGTTGAAGAATTTGACTTTATTATTATTTTATTTAAAAAAAATAAAAAATAAAAAATTTTAAAATTGAGCCATTCAGCGCTTCCCTCTTCTCTAAATTTTTCTACTTTTAGAGAGAAGAGATCTTGAAGAAAAAAAAAAGTTTTAGGAATATAAATTTATTTGATTTCTCTGTTTTTAATTTTTATTTTTATAAAGAATTAAAAATAGATATAAAAACGAATTTATTTATTTTTTTTTTAAAAAAATATTTCTTAAATTTTTAAAAATTCTAAAAACATAAAAAAGATGTTTTTAAAATTTTCAATTTTGTAGTATATTGTAATAATAAAATTTTTACAATTATTTTAAATTATATATATAATATTTTATTATTTATATAATTATAAAATAGTAAAAATAAAAATATAATAATATAACTAAAAAATAATAAAAATAAAAACACAAATTAAATATATTTTTAAAAATATAAAAATTAAAAAATAAAAATAAAAAATATTTTCGCAAATCAAATACACTCTTAAATTTTCTCCTCTCTCCTTCAAAAATTTTATTCAAATAAAGTGATTTAAAATTTTTTTCTCCTCTCTCTTCTTCTCCCCTTCATTATTCTTCAATCAAACAATCTCTTAAGTCTCCTTTGGTTACTAAAGATAAAAGAAAAAAATGAGAATCTTGATTTTTATTTTATCAAAATATAGTGTTTAAATAATAGAATATAATCATCTTAAAATATATACTATCTTATATGATGAAATATATATTACTTTTAAAAATAAATAAATTAAAATGTAATAAAATAAAATAAAATTAAAAAAATCTAAAACATTTTCTTAAAATAATAAAATAAAATAAATAATATTTAAACTATTTTTAATACTATTAATATTTTTAATAAAAATTTTATATTATTAAATATATTTTAAATAATATTATTTTAAAATCAAAATAATATATTTTAATAATTTTATTTTTTATAAATATTTTTATTTTTTATTTTATTTTTATATTATTATTTTTATATTATTTATAACATATCCAATATAAATAATAATAAAAAATTTATTTTATTTTATATCATATTAAACATAATTTTAATCATAATATTTTATTTTATTCTATTATCAATTTTCACTTTTATTTTTTGTTACGAGGCCTTAAGCAAAGAATGGGATTCTGGTTCCAATTTGATGCTTTAGGATTTTTTTTCTTCTTCTTCTTCTTTTTCTCCTTTTCTCTGTTCCTTCTCTTCCTTTTTTTTTTTTTCTTTCTCACCTGATTTCTCGATAGAGATACTCTATTTGGTAAATTTATGTAATCTTCGAAAAGTGAAAACCTACGGAGCAGCGGACAAAATAATAATTTAACATGTCTGGACTGCCGTTCATTACAAAGATTGCATTAAGCCGCTAAAAATCTAACAAGTAAAGACAAATGGAGTTATACAGATTATATACGATCTGATAATTTCTCGAAGCAGGCAAATACAGACAATTAATGCAGAAAGACCATCAATCAGATCGGATTCCACCCATGAAGGTACTTGGATCAGGACAGCTACCAGTAAACTGAGCTTGTGAGAAATCAAAGCCTGGATTCTGCGGAATGAAAAACATATTCGTGAGGACAACAAAGCCATCCCACTGAAACATGATCGGTTCCATAAGGTTACAATCTTTATCTGTTCTTTCACGCATTTATGATCTTTGTTATTCCATTTTTATCTCCTGAATAAAAATAATTACAGCGGCCAAAACAAAATGATCAAAATAATAACAATCACAATTCAAAATTCCAAACGCCAGGGAACTTTGAGAACATCGAATATCATGAAAGCACATAAAAAAACTAATAATCACGTCTTCTACCGGAACTATATGCAGGGTGAAGAATATCGTTTGAGGAAGCAAAATGGGAACACCATCGCAAGTCCAGTAACAGTTCCACACATTTTAATGGGTGCCAACAGTGACTTGAACGGAAGTGCGATTCATGAGGGATACTTCCAGTGACATTTGCCTCGTGCATTGCCGCGAGTGTGGCCTCATCAGATGGCATGCTTCGACCCACTGGTTTCCAGACACTCTGAGGCTGAATCTTCAGGGGAGAAGAGGGGCGGGGGGGAACAGTTGTGTAGGATGACCCCTTTCTTATGATAATTTAAAATATGAGATATTCAATATTGATAAATTATGATTTGTTTTTGTTTTGTTTTCCCATTCTACATCAAATTGAAATCACAGCTCGATTCATTTCCATACAAAACGTTGAATACCATCAATATTTGAATTCCCATAAATCAGACATACCACCGTGTTCGAGGTTACCCGATCTACCCATACTGATTGTTCCCATCATCCAAAAACACCAAATACTCGCAAAAACTCACTGGAAAGGTTAAACCACTGCACTCAATCCTAGATCTCCCCGTTTCTTGTGCCCAGACCCAGAAAACAACCCCACCATCAAACTTAGAATCTACACACTGGCCAGACCCCAAAGTTTGGTAGTATTTTGGCCTGAAACGTGCAGGTAAGGCGCTGGCACATGGAGCGTCTTAACACCCACGTAAGGAAAGTTCTCATTTACTACTTGTTTTTTACCCAGACCCATTACCCACTTCAGAACCGTGTTTGTCCCAGGACCAGATTTGAAACTGATCTGTTGACTGCTGGGGGGCGGGGGGATGTAGTGTTGACCATGAATTATGGAGAAGATTTCCACCATCTCAATCCTTTGCTTTTGGAGGATCACTTCTCTTTTCACTCTCCAAGGGAGAGTTCTTTTAGAGACAGAATAATCCAGATCCTGAGCTATCTTATCTTTAATTTTTATTATAAATTAGCTATCTTATCTTATCTTTAGTTTTTGTTTTAAATTAGGGTTTTTAATTAGGGGATTATAGTTAGTAGCTATGCCAATTCTTAATTTTTTAAAACACCCACCAAAACACTAAATTCAAAGAAATATCATATGTGCCTAAATAATCACTCGAGACTGAGGAACACAGTCAGACACCCAGACCAAAGACATGGCTATCCTACAGCCAAACAAACACAATATGTGAATGCAATAGCATAATGACTAGTAGGACTAGAAACGCTCAGCACATATACTTATTTTTCATCCATGTTACTCAGAACCTTTGTTGCCAAAATTATCTGATATATATATATATATATATATATATATATTTATCATTCTAGGATCCAAATCAGTAATTGTAGCTTAATAGTATTTAGGTAACATACTAACATGATATAAAATTCTAAGACAGGAAACATGTAAACTTTGAGAAATTCCAAAATTTAGGCATTAGATATATCAGCAAACTCAGCTCTTGGGCTCCACTCAAGGAGGGATTGGAACAGCTAGAAGGCAATACGCAATAACTCAAGCAGAAGGATTAAATGCTTGCAAGAAATGCATAAACAATATTAAAGCAACAGTAACCCATGGGGAAAAATACTTCTTTTCTTCTCCTTGTTAAAGATGATAAGAGCAATTACTTTTGGGTTAAGAAATTCAAGCAATTCAAGAACAGAATGAGTATGGAATGAAATTTAGTAACTGTCTCAAGCTGAATGTCATATCCTTATGATCCTAAGAATATTTCTACCTTATCTATTCCAACACATTAAATTTAAAAGCAAGCAAATGAAGATCAGATGGAATAAAGAGCTTGAATGATCCATGACCAATATATATCCATATACTAAACCATCCATCATATAATGGACAGCATGTATATTAAGCAATTAATGCACTTGTTCATGAATTGGAAACTGGCAGTACACTTAGTGTTACATAGCTGAAGGCGTCCTCATTAAAATGCTCTCAGGCTTTTATGAAAAGGTTGCATGGATTTAAATGACTCAATCGCCACTATGGAGCAAAAGCAGCAGAGTGAATTATTCACGGCATAAAAGAGTGAATAGCTCTTTAAACACACGGAACAAAGAAAAGATGAGCTGGTAAGAAATAAAGCACTGAACAGAAAGAGTATTTAGTTGCATGTCGAAATGAGTGACTCTGTAATAAAGCGTTCAGAGTTCAGACCATAACAACAAAGAATGAGGCCAAAGTTTCATGTTAGAGATATTATTCATAGGAATTCAAATGACTTCTGAATTATAGTTCGCTAAAATAACTATGATGAAAGTGATATTCACCTCTTCTTGAAATCTCTGAAGCATAAGACGCTTCTGTTCAAGATCAGTCGCATAAGGGTCCAACTGACCCTGGCCTAATATGGGAGAAGCCCATGTCTGGCCTTTATCTCTCTTCTGCAGAGTTATGTGCATTATATCATCCTCTGCACGTCAAAATCCAAATCGGCATAAACAGTTTCAGGGAACTTAACCGTACCAATATCAAATAAACATATTTTCTCATCTCCGACCTTGAAAATAGGCTACCTAAATTGATTCCGAGACCAAATTATTAGCATCAGAAGAACATGACAAAATGGAAAACCATTTACGTTAAAATCTTTGAGGAGAAAAAAAAATCGTAAATTGCGAGCACCAAACAGCAAGTAGGAAATTCTAAACCTTTACCTATTGTCCAGAAAGAAGAATCCGTCTTCACTGGGCAAGTAAGATCGTGCTGAGACAGTATAATTAATAAAAAAAAACCAAAGAATAAGAAAAGAAGATCCTATATGAAAAGGGCAGAGGGGAAGTCTAAAACAACGATACTGATGAACTGCAATGAAATACGAAATGGGAATCTTAGCTTACATTGAGATATGGAGGATTGCCTTTGATGCCAACATCGACATGCTTCGACTGAATCTTGCAATAGAATTGTTTGGAATGAACGTTAGGAGGTAGGTTTATGTAAATATTCACCTCATCTAGAGTTTGATCCCACTCGAACACCTTCTGACCTAAATCAAACACACCAATCGAATCGCAGAGGGTTTCATTCGCTGATCATGAAGAAAAACACAACAAAATTGAGACGAAGGGAGATGGAGACAGACCGTTGTGAGTGAAACTGTGACGCTTTTCCGGGGCCAATTTCTCCGCCATTTTCTAGGGTTTGATTCACACAGCTTCCCCTCCTTATTTTTCCCTTCCGGTATCTCTCAAGCTCGCGCGGTTTTTCTTTTAGTTTAGTTCGTCAATTATTAATTTTCTGAACGCTGTGTTTGGGTATGGAAGAATCGTGGACCGCCGCTCAATTACATTTCTTAGTTCTTTTTTGGTACAAATAAATTTCTTAATTCTTTATGAACTGATTTTTTTTTTTGACCTTTTAAAAAAAGTTGTAGTGTAGAGGTGTTAATTTCATTTTTCATATGCATAAAAAAATATTTCTCATATAAAAAAAAATTAGATCGTCTCAACCTAACCCTTTGCAATAAAAAAAATTTGGAACCTTTGGCCATGAGACATGGCTTATAATCAATTTTTTTTTTTTTACAATATAATTAGTTTTGGGTTAAGCATTAACCTTTTTTAAATTTTTGGAAAATTATATTTATATTTTTTTATATTTTAATTTATATAATAATTTATTCTTTATTTAGAAATTTATTGATGAAACTCTATAAAAAAATTCTTTTAAAAACTCATTAATAACCTAATTTAAAGTAATATAAATCAAGATCAAATTAATTATGATAAAAAATTTAAATAAAAAAATTAGTATAATTTTTTAAAAATTTATTGAGAGTCAAATTGAAAGTAGAGTTAGGAAGCATTAGTGTAATTTTAAATATATTTTACACTAAAAAAACTTGTTTTTTAATTAAGAGATTTTTGGATAAAGGCCTTTTTTTTGGGATATAATTAGACGTGAAAAAGTAAGTTGAGCAACTCAATTATAAATAAACATAAACATGTAGGGTGGCTCCTGCTTATATATGACATTCTTACGTCGTCACTTCATAATTAATTTAATTATTTATTTTTTTAAAATCAAAATTTATCTAAAAATCTCTTGTCTAATGATAAAGTAATAACCAAAAAGGAAAAACACTTTTTTAGTACTCTTCAGTAGGCTTGATTTAAAATAAACAAATTAAGTTAATTATGTATATATATATATATATCATAATTAATTTAATTATGTTTATACTCATAGCCTCCCTAATTTTTGTTCAAATAAAGTCATTTTCTTTCATTGAATATTTATTTTCCAGTTTAATTTAACATGCTAAACTAATTAAAAATTTATCCTATTACGGATATTAAACTTGGATGCGAGGAGCTGTACTCCCGAAGAAGTTAATAGGCTTTTAGGCAGTACAATGCAAGTAAGGTTCGGGGATGGTAAAGACGACAGTATGGTGGGAAACTTCGTTAAACTTAATTGTCTTAGAGAAGCAGCAAGCTTGGAATGTGTACCGTAGCCAAAAGGGAAAAACGACGATCACCCGTTACCGTTTCTCTCTCGAAAATTCCCAGAAGTTTACTTCTAGTTTTAATTATGTCATATGCAAGCCTTAACTTTTTCTTCGTCACCTCTATTTTAGGTTTCGGACAGTTTCACAATTTGCACTTTCCCCACGGTAAGCAGCGGTACAATTTAGGGATTAGAAGTTGATAATTATGTACATTTATTATATTTAAAGAATATGTTGTAATAAATTTATTGATATCCATGTAATCAATAAATAATGGGAGTTATTAGGATTATTTGATTTTATTAATATATAAAAATTTCATTAGTAAAGACTATAGCTTTTATTAAAATTAGCTTTAGTTTAATACGTGGAATATTGTGATACTTTTTTTTATTAATTACTATACGAAAGAAAATTTGAATTAGACATAACATTGATAACGGTACATTCGCACATACGTACCCATATATATAAAACAAACAAATAACTTTATTTGAATTTAAGCGTGCGCGAGCACACACGTGTGTATATATATATATATATATATATATATATATATATATATATATATATATATATATGTCAATAAAAAGATTAAAGCATGTTACAAATTATCTTATTACTAGATTACATTCAATAGCTTTTTTTTCTTTTTAATTGGAATATATATATATATATATATATATATATATATATATATATATATATATATATATATATATATATATATATATATATATATATATAGACACAAATACATAAAGCAAAATTATTATTATTATTCTGTATTTAGTTGTTGCTCAGCTGTTGGACACTTAAAACCTATTAGATATGCATATCAAAATTTTCTTCCCTTTTTTTTTTTTATGAATTAAGACCTAGTTCAAGTGGAATTTGGATGAGTACTACTTTCCAATTTTCAATTGGGAAAACCAGTTAAAGACAAAGTAGCAATGGAAATGAAACTATATATCCACGGTAAAATATATTATTGTGGGTGTATATTATGGGAATCAATGGAAGAAACGGTGCTTCCAGTATCTTCCTTTTTTGTGCCACAAACACAAGTTATATATATATATACACACACACACACACACACACACACACACACACACACAATGCGATTACAAATGGATGCACCTGAAAAATATATAGATTTACATATAAAAATGTTACTTAATTACACAACTAATAATATATAATTCTCACAACTATATGTTACTTGTGGCTGTATTTCAATTTAATTGATCTGATTTATTAATTTTTTTCATTTTGTGAAGTTAATTAAACACAATGTACTTAAAATTATGAGAAAAAAATTTATAATATGAAATTAACTTAAACACAACTACTTATAATATAATAATAATATTGAAAATTATAAAAAAATTAAATGTATTTTTCTTATTGAATCCTGATCTGACCATCTTGAATTTTCAGCTTTTGCTTGTTTTTGTTTTCTAGTCAAAGAAAAGGTTGGACGTCGCCGTTTGTTGCATTGCCATCTTGCACTCATGCAATGCAAGTACGTGGCTCATGCAAGCAAGAGCAAGGAAAGTTCCGGGAAGCTTCAAAATATACTACAACGAAGGAATTACACTATTCAATACTAATAGCCTTCTTTGTACTACTACATATATATTTAAGGTCCTTCGTTGCTGCACCACCTCATATTCCAACATCGATCAGAATTAATTATTTATTTAAATTTCTGGATAATCACCATGGAGGAGGAGCTGCAGAAGGACCTGGAGAAGAACAAAGAGGCGGTTTCATCTTCATCTTCTTCTTCGAAGATGATGAGGAAGAAGTCAGATCCAATTATGGTGACCAACAACGTTCGGTTCCAAATGCTTAAGAGCTTCATAACAAACTTGCAGGAGGTCATCTTTGGCACTAAGCTTGCTGTGCTTTTTCCAGCCATTCCTCTAGCTGTTGTTGCAGACACATATAGCTTCGGAAGGGTAAGCAATAAGTCTCCTGTGCATGTGTTTATGCATCTAGATTCTAGAATAATATGGATTTATTATGATAAAATAAATCATATTAATTACTGGAATTATACTTTGCTCGTGCCACGTAGCCTTGGATTTTTGCTTTGAGCCTACTTGGACTGGCCCCACTAGCTGAACGTGTCAGCTTCCTCACCGAGTAAGTTTCCATATGCCACCAAATTTACATATTATACTCAACTTCATCAAAATGGGTGTTAATCTTATTACATAAAATATTTTTTATTAATTTCCTGTACAATCTATAGATTACGCTAATGATAAGAATTTAAATATATCAAGCATATATTTTTCAGGAAGACATATATTTGACATACTTATATTTTTTTTTATTAGTCTATTTATCTTTTTAGCACAAAAAGATAAGCATATAAAACTAATATATGAATACATATATAAGTGAGAGGGTATTTTAACGATACCCACTTTAACGACTCACTTCTAACATGTTTTTATATATATATACTTAATTTTGTTTTTTTTTTAGATTGAATGTATATAAAAAAAATTCATTATACATACCTATATATAATTAATCTTTTTCTAAATTCCATATGGATTTATATATATATAATTTTTTCAGTATTATGATTTGAAATATATTTGAGTTTCTAACATTTTTATGTTTGAATTTTCATAACTTTTTCTGTATGGAAATTCAAGGCAAATTGCATATTTCACTGGCCCAACAGGTATATAGAATATGCCGTCATTTTAATTATCTCATAGAAACTACAGAAAGTTAATTACATGAGGGAAAATCAAATAATCACTGTGATATATGTCATAATTAATATGACACGCAGTTGGAGGGCTTCTGAATGCAACCTGCGGAAATGCAACTGAAATGATCATAGCATTATTGGCACTTCACAAGAACAAAGTGAATGTTGTGAAGTTCTCACTTCTGGGTTCCATTCTCTCAAACCTTCTTCTGGTTCTTGGGACTTCCCTTTTCTGTGGAGGACTAGCCAACCTCAAGAGAGAACAAAGATATGACAGAGTATATATATGCATCCATCATCCATGGCTTCTTCTATTTGTTCATTAATTTCACTCACTATTTGTTCATTAATTTATATATTATTGATCTGATTTAACAGAAACAGGCAGACGTAAACTCACTGCTATTGTTACTGGGGTTGCTGTGCCATTTGCTGCCCTTAATGTTCAAGTACGCGCTAGCAGGGGGATATTACCCTATAGCCACATATACACTTCAACTGTCAAGAGCAAGCAGCGTTGCTATGCTTATAGCATATGCTGCTTATATCTTCTTCCAATTGAAAACTCATCGACAGTTGTTTGATTCCCAAGAGGTGAGAATGAGATTCATACTGTACCTTAACCCCCTCAACCCCACAAAGTATTGTCGGTTTGAAGTTTTTTTTTTTAAAAAAGAACTTTTTTTTTCTTTTTAAAGAAAAAGCACTTCTTTTTTATATGGAATAGCTATAATATACGATGATATACATATATATATATGATATAAATTTAAAAAATAAAAAAGATTAATTTGGACGAGACCAATTATTATTGAGCATGGATCGTCCAAGAAAGAAAACTAACAAAATACATGCAAGGACATATGAATTCATTGGTTAATTATTTAGAACAGTTCTACGTTGCTGATACAAAATGTGTATATGGGAGACAAATATTAGAGCAGTGAGGGTCAATAGACCAAGCTCTTGCACTCATACGAGGATAATGAGAGAAAATATGCTTTTAATATCTTTTGTAAAATAAATTTAATTTTGAATAAAGTTTAAAATTATCTCTACCCATAATACCAACAAAAAAAAAATCAACACAACTAATGACTTATTAAGTCACCACAAAAAGTTTTTAATCAAACGCTTTTTGTAATGACTTCATAATGTTGCCACCAAAACTTAGTTTTCGGTAACAATTTTTTTTTCTCACTACTAAAAATTTATTTTCGTAGTGTGTGTAGTTCAGAAAATGCTTTCTTAAGATATATAGAGGAGCACAATTTACTTCTTATTATGGCAAAATCAGAAAGGAATTCCCTCGCTTAACTAGTTCAAGTGGGATGATCAACAGGGAGATGAAGATGAAGAAAAGCCTGTGATAGGATTTTGGAGTGCATTTACCTGGTTGGTGGGTATGACACTGGTCATATCTTTGCTTTCCGAATATGTTGTGGGAACCATTGAGGTATGTGCACATACAAACCCTACACACACACACACACACACACACACACACACACACATATATATATGGGAATTAATTCTTCAAAAGTTTTAGGTATAATATTTGACTTATAAAAAATAGATAAATTAAAGAAATATGTGATTATGTCAGACAGTAATTAAAATGTTTATATGTTTTTTTTTTTGGAAATTGAATTAGTCTATATATTTTTTATAGACTAAACCTATCTAAAAATCTTTTTTAATTCTTGTTTTACGAAAGTACAACTTAGGTTAACGAGTGATTTATCTCTTTATTCTCAGGCTGCTTCTGATTCTTGGGGCATTTCTGTGAGTTTCATAAGCATAATTTTGCTACCAATAGTGGGGAATGCTGCAGAACATGCCGGTTCAATCATATTTGCTTTCAAGAACAAGTTGGTATGATTTTATGGATTATGTAGAGAGGGTTTCACTTCAATAAGCTTGAGATAGGCTTTAAAAATGTATATAACTTTGTGAATGTTTGCAGGACATATCCTTGGGTGTTGCTATGGGATCTGCAACTCAAATTTCTATGTTTGTGGTAAGACTGATGAACAACTAAGATTATGGGATGATCTTTATATATTGAAAAAATCATTTAATTAAAATTTTTTTTTTGTTAAAAAATAACGAGTACTAATAATTAATCAATCACTGCAGGTTCCATTAAGTGTGGTTGTTGCATGGATAATGGGGATAAAAATGGATCTAGATTTCAATCTCTTGGAAACAGGGTGTCTTGCTTTCACAATAATTGTCACAGCTTTCACCTTGCAGGTAATTGTAATTAATTATCCACCAACTTCTTATATGACCCTTTTTTTTATAAAAAAAAAATTATGATACTTTTGTTATATTTGTTGTAGGATGGAACCTCACACTACATGAAAGGGGTGGTCCTTACCTTGTCTTACATTATCATTGCTGCATGCTTTTTTGTTCACAAAGCTCCACTCCCGAGTAAGTGCCTTGAAATTTTAATTTGTTCGTCTTAAATATATATCAAAATTATTTTTAAAGCTTTTTTAATAGCAATAGAGTTTTAGCACTTCTCGCTATGAGAAATTCGGGCTTGGATAAAATCTGAAGTCCATTATAAAAATCAAGTAGGACTTCGGCCAGTTAGGCTCGGTCTTACCTTAATATATATATTTTGTTTTATTTTTATATAATTTTTTTAAACACGGACGATTTTGAATTTAAGAGTTTTATAAGGCCAATTTTAGGGTTAGATAAAAGGTGTTGTTATTAGGAATAGGTTGGATCCGAACTTAGTCTGACTTAATTTTTGATCCATTGTTATTATCTTTTAGATCAAATTCCAGGGGGCAATGTCTTGGGTGCCATGGCCACTTGACTTGATCAGTGGCTTCATGTGTGGGCTATGTTTCCCCAACGAAAAGGAAAAAGCACAAGTCACCGTTTGTAGATCAATGAAAATGAAAGACAATATCAATCTCTTCACTTGGAATGGAGAATTAATTGAGTGGCCATTTATGCTGGAAGTTGTGAGCTTTTGAAAAACAGGCTTTGAGCTCCATAATCACAAACCATATTGATGAAAGGCTTTGTATAGTGCTTTCTTTGTAATAAGGTGTTGACATTTGGGGTTCCAACTTAACGCTTCTGTTCTTTCCCTCTTTGTTTTCCTCCACCTGCTCCCTCCCTTTTGTTTTCAACGACTACCATTTTTCATGTACTTATTTTACCAAAGAATAAGAAATCCCTATCACGTTATTGGGTGCAAAAATAATCAGGAATTGTGTAGCCCCCCCCCCCCCCAAAAAAAATAATTTTCTGTTTTGCAGTGCATTATTATAGATTGAATTTAGTCACAAAACTGTAGTTTAAATAATAAATAAATTTAAATTCAACAATTAAAAATTTTTTATATGTCAAGTGTTTGAGTTTACAAAAAAAATATTTATATAAAAAATTAATTTCAATAATCTAAATAAAATTAATTTTATATTCAAAAAGTGTAAAAATACTCGTATAAACTAAAAAAATTTGAGTCAAGCAAGAAACGTTGAGCGAACTTGAGTTCAGTAGATGAAAAATTCGTTATAATATTAAAACTCTGAGCATATAAAAAAATGTTTGTGAGAAAATGTACTTTTAATACTCTAAGTAAAATCAATTTTTTTATTCAAAAAATATAAAAATACTTATATAAACTCAAAAAATTGTAATGTTAAATATCTCAGCATCAAATTAAAGATAAAGATTTGAATAAAAAAATAATAAATATTTAAAAATTAGTCAAAATTGTAGAGACTAATTGAGTAATTAAACAATTATTTCAATTAAAAATTTTATTAAATTTTAAATATACATCTTTTGGAAATTGATCAAAGTCAAATTTGTAACTTGATCATCTCTATTTAAAATTAATTGAACGCGACGTGATTGATTAAAATTAAGAATGCATCGATAAACAAAAATTAAATGTTACTAAAGCATTGGAGTTACAACTAAAATTAAGAGTAAGTTACTCTTCTTTATCTAAATTAATATATTTATTACATAAAATTTTTATTTTAAAAATATACAAATTTTTTTAAAAAAATTAAAAATTAAAATAAAATATAATTTTCTCTCTTGACTAATGTCTTTGTTACATTATATTTTCTTCTATTATAAAAAATATATATTACAACGTAATTTAAATGTTTCGAATATTTGTTATGCCAAATAAAAAATAATAAAATCAAATAAAAGAGTACTCTTTTAAATTTTTTTAATTTATTATTTTATATTATCAATTATTTCTCATTAAAATAATTATAAAATATTTTACACTAACAAAATATTAATTTTATTAATTTAAAAAATTAACTAAAAATTAAAAAGAAAAAGAAAAATTTGAAAATATGATATTTTATTTATTTATTTATTGTTCAACTATTTTTCATAAAAAATAATTAAGACATTTCAGTTTTTATTTTTGAGAAAAAGAGAACCATATAATAAAGATATTAAAAAAATATTGTACTTCTATTTTTAAAAAATATTTATGAATTTTTTTCTTAATAGAAAAGAAAATTTATAATAAAAATATTAATTAAAAAATAAGAAAATATTGTGCTCTCATTTTTTTAAATTTTTTTTATATTTTTATAATAAAAAGAAAAATCTTGTAATAAAAATATTAATAAGAGAAAAAGATAATAATTTACTCTTATTTTTTTAAAAATTAAATTGTCATTCATGTGGGAGAATGCAGCCACAATCGCCTGATAAACGACATTGCTGAGCATAATACCAAAGTAACAATTGATTATATCAGTTAATTAACAGTCACTGTCTCTGCTGTTCACAATTGCTTTGGAGTTAGCTAAGAATTTTACGTTGCTCAGAAATTTGATTCACTGACATTATAAACTACAACATCCTCACCCAAAAACAAATCAATTATCTGTTTGCAGTGATGAAGGGAAAACATACGCAAGTAAACTCTGACATGTTTGGCTTCAAAGTTTGAATTTCTCAGGCAAAAGGCAGGAATGAAGTTCATCACTCTGAATTTTTCCTTCAAGCATTGTCCCCATTTAATCATGGAGTTTTAGCAATAGCTTCTCTTCCTCGAATCTGATCATCTTTTCTGGAAATTCAAGATCTTGACTGATATAGCAAAGGAACCAAAGAAGAGGGCGATAAAGCAGACAAGCACAATCGCGGAGAATAACACTGCTGAAACCCCATTTATTTCCGATTCAAATCCAAGAGAGGCAGCTATATACTCTTTCACAGTGCCCTTAAATCCAGGCCCGACAATTACAGTTTCTACATCACCGAGCTGGGACGTGATAATACCACGTAGTGTCCATGCAACTGGGCAGATATAATAGAACCAAATCCACCATCCCGGAATATGCTGAAAATTGCAAGTGTCATTGGCATTAGGGGCGAAAGAAGAGCTAGAATTATAATACTTACAAATAACGAGTTCTGGCTGATCATGAAGTTCAATTTTTATATTTATGGGAAAGTTTTTTACCCATGCTTCCATCAGCAGAAGAAGGGAAGAGTTCAGAAGCATTGAATATTCCTATTACGATTATCAGGAGTCTTAAACCTCATCAAACCAAATTCCTATTTAGCCACCCAACTCACCTGGGCTAAGGTTGGCTGAAGGCTTTCATTATAATCTTTACCACTTTATTTGATTAATTTATTACTCTTTATAACTTTGGCTGGAGGTATTAGAGAAAAGATACATATAAAGTTTCAGGTCTGGGCTGAGTCCTCACCGATTTTGGAATAAGAAAACCTGAGAGAAGATTCCATAGAGAGTAAAATGCAGAAGAAACAATGGATGCCAGGTGTGGGGAAGGTGTAATGCCAACAGCCATCATGCCGTAAAAGGTGAAGTAGGTGAATGTTAGGAACATGAACAGAAAGTAGAGCAATAACTTCTCTGCAATGAAGGAAACATATCCATTTAAGCAATTGGGAACTACATAGACTACATTTAGATGAAACATCTTCAAACACAATTTATTCAAACTATAATAGCAATGATTAATGTAATTCAGACTAAATATGATACATTTACCAAACAAATAAAAATATAAGGGTTTTTCTGTAATTTATCGATTTTGTTTTATAGGATAATATTACTAGAAAAATCGTGGGACACACAAAGGGAAGGAAAGATGAAAAAGGTTTCTTTTCCAAGAGATTCTTCATCACATCTGCCAAAGCTAGCATAGCCAAATCTAGCAACGTTTCTCCTTTTTTCTTCTTTTTTTTTTCCTGTATACTTCTCGAGATATATAATAGAAACAACTTTTACTGGAATTTCTATGTTCAATTTGAAAGCATAATACTCATTGGTTAAATTTATGTCAAGATTTTTGTCCGCTTAGGGGATCCTACTCTACCATGTGGTATTTGTTAGCATTCTTCTGTCATCATCAGCTAGCAGTAATTGCAATTAAGCTTTTCAGTCGGACGGTATATATTTTTTAGAGCCTAAATTTTCATTCATTGCAACCAATTCAAACATAAAAAATCTTTTACCTGAATGATAAATTTTCACTATCTTAATGCTCTATGAAACTCTGCATTAAAGGTCAGCCATCAATTATAAGAACCAACATGCGTTTCCAGAGAAAATATTTCTTAAATGGTACAGAAAAAAAAGGTGATAAACCTAATCATTACATTAACCACTACAATGTAATTTCACATACATCCATGTAGGTAATTTGACTCTGAAGTTCAAAACAGAAAAAGGGTAAATGCAGAGGAAGTCCCTGTTTCTATCGCTGTGAACTGTAAGTGGATACCAAATCCATGTAGCAAAAATCATCTCTAACATGGAAAGTTGAATTCTTACCAATTGTCCTTTCAAAATGGATTAAGAAATATGTGATCAAACCAAAAACTATTGTCTGAACTGCAATATATGGGATCTCCACTAGCCCCTGTCATTCAGATCAAATAATCGTTCATTTGTTATTTGTATCCAATATTTAACCTTGGAAATCACTTTCGGTGCTGTGATAGCTACCTGGGCTGCAGCATATGCGATTGGGGTGTACATTCCAGCTGCTTTCTCTCTATAAAAGACTGTCCTTTCTATCGAAACAATTGGTTGTACTGAAGAAGCATTGTTGACCCCAAGAAACAAGCATGCAGTATAAAGAGCTCCCATAACCACAGTCAACTCTTGAGTTGATGCCCTTTAGGATATTGATATAATAAACATTATGATAGTTCTTAGCAGAAAACTATGATAAACAAATAATCCAATAAAGCGCAGACAAAATTAACCAGAACATGATATCAAGAAAACGAAATAGACATTCTTCAAAGTTCACCAAGTAGTAGAGGGAAAACCTCTAGAACAATGTTACTTGGGTGCCGAAAAATAACTGTTTCAAATCCAGGGATAGCAGAACTCTAATGTTTTAAACTACCATTTTATCCCTATTGATTTACCAAACATTCGAAGGCCCTGGTAAATTCAAAACCGACATCCCAAAATAAAGTCATACGATGGATGAGATAAGAGAATGTGCTTACCTCCTTGAGCCCATATCCCAAAATACGGAACCGATTAGCAAAGCACTCATTGTGGTAAAAAGTAACCTCATGGCATTGTATTGTGGACTTCTCCAGTACACCAGATTTTGTTTCCATAAACACAACGAAAATTGGGTCAACTTGTTCTGTGAATATGTGGAATCAAACTTCAGTGGTTCTGAGCCAGCAGGGGGTTGTCCCAGTTTAATAGAAGCTTCCACCTCCCTGAGATAAAAATGTAAAAACATCTTACTCATTCATCCCATAAGAAAAACGATATTTCTATCTCTAGGTTGTAAGCTGATGATGTTTGTTTTCTTCAATCAAAAAGATGATGTTTTCCTGTCATTCTTCTCTTAAGCCCTCATAAATAAGACGAAGACCTTGCTAGTAGCACGCAAGTAAACAAAAATTTGACGGTCACCTGTACAGCTCAGAATTTCTATAAACATCTGCAAAATCTGCACCAATTCTCTCTTCATTAGCAGGTGTGGTAACCTCAAGTACCCATGTAGCAGGATTGTAGCCACTAGGAATACGGGAGATTCCATTTATACCCTGCAGAAAATATAGGAAATCAACAACAAAATATTAATGCTTAAGCAACACAGAGTAATACACACTCACAGTCAGCTATATGTTTCAGTCTTTCAGAAAAGAAAATTATAAGAGAAAAAACAAATTAATGCATAGAAGTTTTTACTTCACACTCGTGGGTAGGTTAGGTAATCGTAGGTGTCAAATAAGGTCAGGTTAGGACCAAAAGAAAAAAACTTCAGAGGTAAAAACTGAGATTTCAAGGCAACTGCGGACTATACTTTTGCTTTACAAATTACCCTATTTTACCCTCTCGTCTCTCTATTGTCTCTTTCTCATCTCATTCTATTCTCTCCACATCACCCACTGAACATAATAGAAAGGCAGAACCAAGAATAAATGTGTAGATTGACAGGTATACAGATAGAGAGAGAGTGATTCCGATAGTATTCAATACTGGGCGGATAGGACCTAATTTAATGAACTCTAGTCTGATTACAGATGCAGTACTACGCAGAATTATGGTCTTGGCTCCTACTTGAAAAGCTATAATTAGAAAGAACAAAAAATTCCAAGATGGGAATAAATATTAAAATTTAGCAAAATTTAAGCTTCCAACGCGGACGCTAACATATTCATATTAGCAAAACCTTGAAGGCACTAAGCCAGAGCAAGAGGTTCCATTTGCTCAAGCAGCTGTCTGACACCCATAGTCCAATAATATCATTTTTATTTCTTGTAGTTGTAGATCGCAGAAGATAAGGTTTTCCAGCAAAGAAAGAGATTGAAGCAGGAATGCTCATAAGGTGGAATATTTTCACAAACGACCACACTAAAGGGTGTCATCTTGAGTTCCAATAGTATGTTTCTACCATGACATACTGATGGCTCAATATTAAGGAGTAGAAAGGCTAAAATGTGGAAGAAACAATTAAAAGGCAGCGTCACCTGAAAATAGTTTATCATTTTTTGTGATTGTGCACCAAGCTTTCCCCCATATATAACTCGTCCCCCACGTTTCATTAGAAGTAACTGTGAATCAAGAACCAAAAGTTGGACCCTTTGAGGTAGGCTAGAGCATAATTTCAGTAATCAGAATATCCAATTGGCCAGAATATAGAAATTAAACTAACTTCATCAAATGCTTCAAATATATCAATGCTTGGTTGATGTATGGTGCAGACCACTGTTCTTCCAGTATCAACAGTATTGCGAACGGTTCGCATAACAATGGCAGCTGCACGTGCATCAAGCCCAGATGTAGGTTCATCCATAAAAATTATGGAAGGGTTCGCTACAAGCTCCACTGCAATTGTTAATCGCTTTCTCTGCTCGGTTGATAAACCAGAACGTCCTGGCATACCAACCAAAGCATGTCTCAAAGAATCAAGCTCTACTAGTCTCATTACTTCTTCAACAAATTCCTACAGATATGTCATTTGTCAGTGAATTACTGTGGAAAATAATTTAACACAAGATCAGTTACACAATGTCACATGAAGCTTTAAGCAACTTACGCGTTTTTTCTCTTTGTCGACTTCCTTTGGAAGGCGAAGAGAGGAAGAAAACCAGAGAGACTCCTCAACTGTTGCTTGAGGAGAATGTATATCATTTTGTTCAACATATCCTGCTATTCTGGCAAATGTCCGTTGCTCTTTTGGGTAACCAGATACTCTAATGTCACCTTCTATGTATCCTCCAGTCTTCCTCCCTGCAAGCACATCCATTAAAGTGGTCTTTCCAGCTCCACTTGACCCCACCAATGCTGTAAGGACACCTGGTGAGAAAACTCCGCTCACATTTGACAAGAGCTGCAACCTAGTTTCTGATATGCCTTGCTTGCTTATCTCCTGGTAAAACAAGTTCATTTAGAACCAGTTAATAGAAAAGCGAAGTCCCATAATTTTCTAGTGTTTATTTGGTTTCATATCTGATAAATGTTTCTGGAAACTGAAAATTACAAATCCCAACCTTTGGCATATCAACAAAATAGTTGACATTATGGAATGTCATTGTCATTGGTTGAAATGGAAGAATCATTCCCTTCCTTTTACTATTCTCTCCAGCAGACTTGGGATTCAATTCATCAACCTGACTGCCGCCTGCTTAATCAAGTGCTGAATTGTAAGCCATTTCGTCAAATAACTCAACGACTGAACTATGTGGACAAAGAAAATGAAGAATTTATGCAAATTTTTGGATGGCTAATTACCGTCTCCAGCAGAATTCTTTTCCGACGTATCAAGAGGAACAATTGTCTGTGCGGTTGTGAGTGCTGTCGTATGCAAAATAAAAAAAGAACATAAAACAAATATCCATGAATAGATGAATTCGCCGTCCATGGGAACAATCATATTATAGTAAAAGAAATTGCATACATTAAAATCAAAAAAAGAGAAAAGAGAAAAGTTATTTTAAACTTACGATTCAAAAAGGTCAAGGCTAAAGTGAAAAGACTGTTGAAAACGAATGTGTAGAGTGCTAAAACTCCAACTCCAATCCAATACCAGTTGTCATCACTTGGTATGCCGAAAGCATGTAGGATATTGGCACCAACTGTGTTCTGACCCATAGCTGATTTCTACAAGCAGACAATTCTCATAATTCATTAATATTTCATGAAGCCATTTTGGAACATGGATGCTTGAAACGACATAATGACGTTAGTCACAAAATATTTATTAGTATTAAGTCAGACAAAAACAAGCAGAAAGGTACATTAGCCTGCAGAAAATACCTGCTTCCACCTTGTGGCAGTAAACTCATTGACTGAAATTGCATTTTGTCCATATGATAATGGTGACACCCAGTAACCCCAAATCCACCATGGGTGAACCATTGCTGAAAGCATAACAGCCAAATTAGTAAAAGAAATGTCCTTAATGCTTATATATCTAACAGAATGCGTAACCTACCTTTAGGGAGAATGAATCCTCCCAGCAAGAATACGATCAGCAATGCAGCTGCTCCAAATGTATTAGCAATGACCATATCACGTGCAATAGAAGCCATAAACCGGAAGAGACCCAATGACATTTGGTGTATTACGAAAAGTAAAAACATGAATCGGAAAAACCTGAAAGATTTAACAGGATTTAGAGTATGATGCTAAAAGCAAGATGTCATAACAGAGGTAAATAAAAATACCTTCCAGAAGCAGGGGCAAATCCAACGGTGTAGTATACCACAACAGTCCATATAACAGCTTCCAAAAGGGAGTAAGGTATGGAGCTAATCCAACTGGAGATAGACCAAGCCCAAGCAGGATAGAAGGAACTATCTCTTTGCTTATAAAAAACTGGAAGCCAACCTATCGTGAGAGGGAGTTGAGAAAGACCATTGAACATCATATGGATCAGCCCGAAAAATAGGGCAGAAAGATAAAGGCTTCCATTAACCTCATCCGTGGGATGTAATCTAGTTCGTAGAAATATTGTGCACGTGACAATTCCAACAATAATAACCTTCGACAACATGAAAATTTAAATATATAAGAACCCCGAGAAAATCCATTAAGCATGAGTTAAAACAGAAATTACAAAATAGCATGGATGCATGGCCTTAGGAGCCTACCGTGTATATTCATCAAATACTTTTTTAAACAATTTACAGCCATTAAAACTTTATGATGAAAGTTTACGAGTATAATATTATAACCATCATCGAGTTAAGCAAAAAGTAACCTTTTAAATCAAAAAGGGTTGGTGGCGAAGGATGCCCACAATTATATATGAACTCCACTAATAAAAGAATAATGAAATAGTTTAAATTATGATATTAAAGAGAAATTCAAAAAACAAGTTTAATCACATGTTAATCAAGCATTACCTGCACGGTCTTAAAAATATAAAGAAACCTATGTCTTTTATTTAGGAGGATTTCTCTTGCAAAGCAGGCTTTAAAGAGCTCCAACTTCGATACAGCGAATTTGGTTTTGGGCAACGCTGATGGATGGCTGTTTGATTTATCATACGGAACAGCAATCATGGATTCCACAGACTTCCCAAACCTGGAATTTCTGAAGGCTTCTGCAATCTCAGGAACTGAAAGAAATTTATATGGCTTTGAAGAATCAGCCCAGTATTGAGCCTGATCATTTTTAGAGGTCACCTGACAAAAGGAAAAGGCAAGTTAAGGAAGAAACTCAGGAATCATTAGACTTAGACCATAAAATTTAGGTTTGAAATACCTCTTGAAGAAAATCTGCTACCCCCTTACGTGGTGGAAGTTGGAAACCTAATGTCCTGAAAAACTCGAGCACTTCTTCTCGAGGGCCTTCATATACCACATACCCTTCTGATAGAAGCACCAGATCATCAAACAGATCAAAAGTCTCTGGTGCAGGTTGAAGGAGAGCAATGAGTACAGTAGCCTCCATTTGATGGACAAAATTCTTTATACATTTTACTATCTGGTACGTAGTCGAGCTATCAAGTCCCGTTGATATTTCATCCATAAATAGAGTTTTTCTTGGTCCAACGATCATCTCTCCTAAAAATTGTAATGTAACAAACACCATAACATTAATTGCAGGAAACGTTAGACTTTAGTCACAACTCAGAATATTTATACTCTTACATGTGCTTCAGACACATAGAAACTGACAAGAACTTGGGTCAAGATGGAACTGGGCTTGTTGAGCCTGTTAATAGTTAGTTAGCTTGTTAGATACGTAGTTGGTTATATGTTAGGTAGCGTGTTTCTATAAAAGGGTTAGGAGTCATAACGAGATATGCTGATGAATTTGAAGGAAATAACCTCTTGGAGGAGTTTTCTTTCTTCTTTGTGATAAGGATAAGTGAATTTCAGAGTTCTAACGGAAAAAATTAATCCACTAAAATTTAGTAATTTCAGAAGTGGCACTTAGAAGGGCCTCGCAAAAGAAAATTAATCTAGGCAATTGCAAGTGGTGTGGAGAGAGGAACCTGTTGTAACTCTCCTTCTTTGGCCCCCTGAGACTCCCCTCATCATATCGTTGCCCACTATTGTGTCTGAACATACATCAAGACCAAGCACTTTCAAAATGTAGTCTGTCATCACACTGTGCTCTTTACCGCCAACAGATGATGCCTGGAGTTAATTTATTTTCAGAGATATATAGAGACATTTGTTTATGCACTTCCAGACATGCGTGCATTATATATTTTCATACACTACAAGATAATTCAGCTGAGAACCTTCATAAATGCGTCGATTTCTGGACTAGGGCGAATGCTTTTTTCCTTCTCTAAGCGGCCCAGATCTTTCAGATACCCTGCTAGTTGAAGATGAAGGGGACAAACTAGTTAGCTCTATAATCCTAGTCGCTGAAAGAAAAAAGTCATTTTACAAGGTTGGATAGAATCAAAATATAACTACTTGAATATGAAAGTGCTTTTGTAAACCAAAGCAATATTAAATTTACAGATAGTAGTGAAGACGGAGTAATAGTGACGGGACAGCGGTTTTATTGATAGGAGGTGATAGTTCTATAAATAAATAAAAATAGTGCATAAATTTATACGATACGCTCTAGATGTTAGAAAGGGCAGTATAATTAGTTTCATACCACTAAATTTATAAATTTCATACTTTCTCACATATTTTTATTAAAAAAAAGTTAATTACGTATTTTTTTAATTAATCAATGAAAGGAGTAGTTGTAAAAACAGTTGTATGAAAGTACCATTTCTCTATAAGGCTAAATTATATTAATATATAATATTTCGTTCAATGGCAGCAGACCTCAATTATTAATTTCCATTTATTATTTATTTAATATAAAATAAGAAATGATATAATTAACTTTTAAAATAAAATATTCCATTCATGGGATGAGATATAAAAGTGGTGTGAATTGAATAGTGAGAAATTAAACACAGCTCAAAACTTTAATATTACCTGCAAACGTCTCGCTTGCACCTTGACATCTAGCAGCAAAATCAAAATTTTCTCGCACTGTCAGTTCTGCCAAATGATTATCTGTTTGGCTGGTGTATGCAGAAGTCCTTTGAACGAAGAACTCGTCTAGCTCATAGCCATTGTATGTTATACTGCCACTTTTCTGCAAAGGAAATAATAAAGGGAGCACTTACGAGGCTGAAAGCGAATTTTTGGGAGAACATTAACATATCAAATTGTTTCCGGGATTTTTTTTTTTTAGGCACAATATTTTTTTTAATTATCTATATATATAAGAACGTTTTCATTATCACCCTATATGGCCTTGAAAATTTCCTGTTTCATTTTTTCACAAATTATTAAACATATACGATGGTTTTTGTATAATTCTTTTAGGTGTTAGATGATATACTTATTTACCATTATATATTACTAATATATATTTTTTTGGAGCTGTACGATTTTTTTCGGTGTCTTCATGAATGTTCCTTTCATTTTTATTTTCTGTAGGGGTGATTACTTAAAAATCTGAAATCATCTATTATTTTTTACAAAAAAAAATTAAAAAAAAATTCTAGTTTATGTTGAAGTTGATAAATTATTAATTAAAATTTATAAATTTTTTAAAATTTTAAATTTATTTTTACTTTTAATTAAAATTATATAAATAAATAAAAATGAATTGATACATAAGTTAGTACCCACATTTATATCTGTAACCATTAACCGAATATGTTTTCTATCAAACTAAAAAATTATGTTTATAAATGTGGTGAAATTAATTATATTCTCAAATGCAATTGTTGATGTTCAAATAAGTTGAAGCAAAGCCGCACTAACCTTTAGGTTGGAGTCAAGTTTCCCAGCAAGAGCCAAAAGCAAGGTAGATTTACCTGATCCTGGAGGTCCTAATAACAAAGTCATCCTATACAACAAATTTTATAAATGTGGTGAACCCCATTTTGATTTAAACATCTAAAAAAACTTAGATTTAATATATTGATATATAAAATAATATCTTATAATTAAATTTCGTACCAAACATAAAAGTAATAAAAATGATGTTATCCTATATTGCAATATCTTAAACAAATGTATCCATATATATTAATGTAAGTTACCATATGATATATCATTTTACCAAATGGCTAAGTAAGTAAAATAATGTTATAATAGATGAATCCGACATTCTTATTAATATCAATTCGCATATAATGAGTACCATAAATTTTTTTATTAAATATATATGTACACTATATAGTTAAAAGCATGTAGCCAGAAAAAACAGAAGAATTAATAAATATAAATCCAAAGAAAAAAAATTTAAGTCCAACTGCTTATATATTAGATTTCACAGTAAATTATCAGTACATTTTTTACAAACATTATATAATTAGCACTTAAAAAAGATTATTCATATGTTGTATTTTTATTTAGAGAATTTGATAACATAAACACTTAATAAATTTATTTAATTTTTGTCGTAATTCAAACGGATTAGCTTAATTAATAGGAGGTGATAACATCTTATCATAAAAATCTGAGTTTTTAAATGCATTAAGGCTCAAACCTTTGTGAAGAAGTACTCGATCGAGGATGATCCAAAGAAAAAAATTTAGGAAAAGGTATACCTTTTCATCATGATTTTTACATTTAATTGTAATTTTTTATAATTTATTAACTTTTATAGTTAATCTCCTAATTTATTAGACCCATTGATATTGCACTTTGTCCTTATTAGCTTAATTGATATTTATATAAAATTATTAAAATATTCTTTCATAGTTGATATTTTCATTTTGTTTTTCTTTTTATTGAAAAGATACTTTAGACAAAAATACTATGTAAAGAAATAAATAAATTAATAGATTGAAAGAAAATTACAATTAAAAAAAAAAGGATTATGATGGTCCCAAAAATTTAATTTCAAATAGAAAAAAAAAAATACCTTCCAGGCTTGATAACGCCACTGACATTGTTCAAGATGGTTAAAGAATGTCTTTCAGGTCTACAAATTCTCAAGTTGATCAGGATATTCTGCAAAGCGCAGGGGAAATATGAATATGGTTAACAATTACGGGATGAAGAATAAATTGAAGTTATACATATATCGACATCAACCTCAAGGGTGTCTCTGGTGGCATTGATTAGAGTTGGAAGAGCTCTAGAGCCAATTTGAACATCTGCCCCAACATTCAAGTTTTTGTATCTCACTTCAATGTTTGGTAACTCGAATCCGACCTTGTTGAGGCGCTGCTTGATGGCGGAAAGGAGATTGTAGTTATCCTGATCATTGGTATCCAAGGCCTTCTTGACGACGAGTTCGCGATGGAACCGATTCATCTTCCTCACATCGATTTGCTCCATTTTCTTCTGGTTTCCCGACGATTTGGAGGAGGATTGGCGGCGGAGCAAGGCAATGTTTTGGCGGTGCTGCGATGGCAAGCGGCTGAGCGCCGCCCATTGAAGCTCCGCCTCGTCCTCCTCCACGAATTCTGCATTGGACGCCCTGGCGAAGGATTCGCGTCGGGAATCTGAACCGAACTCGAGGAACTCGCTTCCGTCAGAGATAGGAGCGGCCATTCGAGAGAGAAGAGCAAAGTAGAAATGAAAGCGAGAAGCTCCATATTAATAGACAGGGCCACCAATATTGCCCATTTTGCCTGCCATAACCGCACTTCACTGTCAATGCTAAAAAAAAATATGTATATATAATATTCAAGGCCGAGAATTGCGCGATGTATTTAACGGTGAATAATTTTAATCTCTGGAAGCTAAACCTTCTATAAAACTAAAAAAATTTCTCTCTTTAATTAATGAAAACATATTTATTTAAGTATTAATTTAATTTGTTTATTTTTAATCAGCTTAAAAGTTTCGAAGATTTTGTCATGTTATAAGTTTTGTGCATATATATGGTAATTTATAGAGAAACCTTGTCATTGCGTGCACGGACAAAGTGCTTACAATTTTACTTTTAAGACACAATTTATTAATAATTGGCAGAGAACTAGAATGCAGTGATTTATTAATTTAACCAAAGATAAATTATATATTTATCACGTCGACATTCAATGCCTGCACTTTTAACCACCCTATTTTATTCCTTGGTCAGATCTTCAGGATATATATTATTGGTAACGAGGAACTAAAGTCACATATATACATATGACAATATAAAAAATTAAAATTAAATTTTTTTATAATTTGTTAAACGACGTGTTTTGCAAAGTGCACTTTACGGATTAATTGTTAGTGTTGTGTACATTAAAATCGATCGAAATTGGTTAGAACAAGTCACTGTGTCACTGAATGGCCAAATAATAAAAAATGTCACTGTGTCACTGATTTAATTATCATGTTACTAATTAATGGATTATTTTTAATTAAAAAATAATTTATTTGAGTAAATAAATATATTAAAATTCAAATTGATCAAGATTTGCGGACTTGTCCCATTTGAAAAAAATTAAACAGTTAACAAATTCTTATAATGCTAAAGAGTTCAAATTAAAAATAACACATGGAACCCAAGAAATAACATCAACATCCGTACAATCATTTATGTTAACACCTAAAGTAAAATTGTACAGTACCAAGAAAAGTATAATACAATTTGATTTTGCTTCAAAATTTGAATTTACAGAAGAAACATGTCAACAGCGGGATGAATTCCCCATCACTCGGCCAAGTCTAGGCAAGGCTTTCCTCAAGCACGATTATATATCCTCATCATCCAACGTAAGAATGAATCAGCTAATATTAGAGCAGCTTCTCTCTGATCTCTTTCATCTCCTTTGGAAATTCAAGAGTTTGACCGATACAGCAAAGGAACCGAAGAAGAGGAGAATAAAGCCAATAAGCACAATCGCTGACAGCAAAACTGCTGAAACTCCGTGAACTTCAGGATCATATCCAAGACTAGAAGCTAAATACTGTTTCACAGTACCCTCGAATCCAGGTCCCACAATTTTGGTTTCCACGTCACCGAGCTGAGACGTGATAATACCACGTAGCGTCCATGAAACTGGGCAGATATAATAGAACCAAATCCACCATCCCGGAATACTCTGAAACAATATTAATTAGCAGAAGTCGTTGGCATTAAAATCCACATTAAAACAATTAAAAAGCCATGAAATAGGAAGTAAAAAGTTTGCCCATGAATCCAAAACTGCAAAAGTAATTAAGGAACTTTTCATCTAACCGGTTTATCTCCTTATCCCTGAAAGTCACAGTTATGATATTTATTCAAGATGTAAACATCTAACATTCTTAATATATAACAAATACATATATGATAGCTGTATTAAATATTCAAAATTAAAAATATATATAATTCCTTTAAATTAAAGATATTTTATCCCTCTCAAAAAATATTCTTCACCACTTTAATTAGCTGAAATCATAAGGAAATATTTTGCCAGAACTGAAGTATGGCATTACTAACCGATTTCGGAATGAGAAAACCTGAGAGAAGATTCCATAAAGAGTAAAATGCAGAAGAAAGAACAGCTGCCACGAGTTGGGAAGGTGTAAGTCCAACGGCCATCATGCCGTAAAAGGTGAAGTAGGTGAATGTCAAGAACATAAAGAGAAGATAGAGAAAAAACTTTCCTGCAATAAAAGATTAAATTGAGATGTCATAGATTTCATTCCCATGCAATATCCGAATATCTACAAATTTCTTTTTTATTTGAAAAACAGAAAACAGAAATTACAAATAAACTTTCAAAGTTTGCAGCGGTTGCGGATGTAAAATGTCAATTCTAAAGCGAAGTTAAGGAAAACAAAAAGACAGTGTGATTCTTTAATTAATTGATATTTCCTCCATGAAAATGGATATAGCAAATAATGAACTATTTTAATCGACAACTAAATGCTCTTGTTTAACGAGCATACTATTCTGCATTCTAAATAAATAGTATATATGCAACAGTGCATGATAGATTCGCAAGTCAACCATTAATTTAAATCTTTTTTTCCAGCCAGAAGTAAATATTGGAATCTAGCATCAGTTAAACTGTTGCTCGATTGGAATAGTTATATCATCGAAACAGTAAGGCCAAAAACTACAAAAGTTGAGATAATTCTTCCAGAAGACTATTATTGAGTGAAAACTTCATCGTATTATTGTTTTCTTTTTATTCAAGGAGGCTCTAGGAAGCCTATATTAGGAGGAGGATGGGGAGTGGGGAGTGGAGAATCAAACTCCATCCATCAGATCCCCTGACACTTAATTATTTTTAGAGGAAGTGTTATTTGAATCAAGAAGACTCTTGGACATAGAACAGTATAACCTCTTGTAATTTGTTTCGTCACTTAATTTTTCTTCCTAATGTGACCTCCCAAATTTAGTCCAACAGTACAACTAGAATGATATGGCCAACTATGCTTGAGCATCTTACATAAGTGATTAGATCATAACTCCTTTTTTTTCGATATTATGGTAAAGGAGGTTCAAGATTTGTCCCAAATTAAACAATTTTTCATTCATTCTCCCACGACACTCCATTTACGTATACATTTTTTTTCGGACAAGTGAACATCAAATTCACAAACTCACAGAATGAAATGATTCTAGAAGAGATCACCACCAAAACAACCTTTTAATATGTCCTATACTGAAATGGAATGCAGAAATCTTACCGACTGCCCTTTCAAAATTGACCATGAAATATGTGATTACACCAAATAATATTGTCTGAACAAAAATGTATGGAATCTCCACAAGCCCCTGTCGATCAGATCAAGTAAAAATGTATGTATTTGTGTAAGAAGTTCAACCTTGAAAATAATTTTGTAGTGTTGCTAGAGATACTGTATTTTATAACAGTGTCTTATGAGATTCTATACTATTCCGTGATATCATTCTAAGGCACAAGAAGTACCTATACCTTACTAGACACTGTTATAAAATACAATAATCGACATTAATAAATGAATCATTTTCAGTACTGCAACACCTACCTGAGCTGTAGCATATGGGATTGGGGAGTACATTCCAGCTGCTTTCTCTCTATAAAAGACCGTTCTCTCTATTGAAACGATTGGTTGTACGGAAGAAGCATTATTGACCCCAAGAAACAAGCATGCGGAATAAAGAGCTCCCATGACTACAAGCAACTCTTGAGTTGATGCCCTACAAAACATTAATAAGAAATAAACTTTTGCTAAACAGGGATAGAAAACTACTACCAGCAATAACTTCTATTATACTACTTCGTCAAAGTAAGAAAAAATTATTTTAAAACAGATCCAACTATCACAATCACAGTAGGTTTAAACCCGGCCTTATGTAACCAGTAGCTTCCATCTAGTCAGCCCTGCCTGATTTAGTGAGCTCTCCCAGACCCCAAAAAAAAAAAACAAAATACTTTATGAAAGTCTAGTTGTGATCCTCTTCCCTTTTTATAAGGCAGTAAGCCCCATCGCATACTTCCAGGGATTGGCCTCTTTAGTATGGTTTTTACATTAATATAGATATTTCACTTTACGAGAGATGAGAATATGAGATCGTAAAGGATGTGTACCTTTTTGAACCAACGTCCCAAAATACGGTACCAAAAATCAAAGCACTAATTGCGGTGAAGTATAGCCTCATGGCATTATATGGTGGACTTCTCCAGTACACAATATTTTGTTTCCATAAGCACAACAAAAATTGGGACAACTGGTTTTGTGAATATGTGGAGTCAAACTTCAGTGGTTCTGAGCCAGGGGGAGGATGTGAGAATTGCATAATAGAATCTTCCACTTCCCTGAGGTAAGAACATGCATAAGGAAACATGTTATTCATTCATATTAAAAAAAAAAAATATCTTACAACGGCCAATAGAATTGTAACCAGACGTTTTTTCGATGAGCTTTTTTCATTGATCTCTCCCCACCTTCCCTCAAAAATAGTGATTAAAAGGGAGACCTTGCTGATGAGTAATATCACCCAAGAAAATAGCATATAAAAGTCACCTGTATTGTTCAGAATTCCTGTAAATATCTGCAAAATCTACACCAATTCTCTCTTCAGCAGCAGGTGTAGTAATCTCAAGCACCCAAGTAGCTGGATTGTAGCCACTAGGAATAGGGGGGACTCCACTGATACCCTGCAGAGCAAATGGGAATATAATCACGTCCTAATTAAAAAATAAACATCATCCTGGACTTTGTTTCGGAAAAGAAAACCACCAAATTAACGAACATTAAAACAAAATTACATTATGAATAGCCATCTTCATATCATATTCATAATCATGGATGAGTCGGAAAAAGAGGTGCCAAATAAGATAAGGTTAGGACTGCTAATTCGAACCAAGGTTACATCGGGGCTATAAAAGAAAGGTGTTCGCTCTATCATTGAATAAGAATTCCAGTATTTTACACTATTCTCCCAAACTCCCGTCTTGGCTTCTCTCTGTGATCCCTATCTCCCTATATGATTTTTATTATCGTCTCCACTACTCCTACGTCACAGAATTCACCAAGATGGCAACGCAATCCTAAAGATAGATTGCAAAAATGCTCTAACAAGAACATGACACACGAAAAATAATGAACCAAACTAACAATAGTAAAATAGCTGGGAAAACAACTTCCATGAAATATATGCCTGCTTTACTCTGTTCATAGTTCCTCTAGTAAAAAGCCAAGTATAAAGAAAAATTATCTTCTAAGTGAGAATAAATGTCAAAATTGAACAAAGGATAACCTTCCAAGATGAAGCTAACCATATTCATATAATGACCTCACAACCTAAAGGCAGAGCGGGATGTTTCCATTTGCCCAGGTAGCTGCCGCAGAAATAAATCTACAATATTGATATTCTTGTAGTTGTAGATTCCAGAAAAGATAGATGTCGGAAGAGGACAGTCAAGGTGGGACTTTTACAACAAGACAACCCTATGAAGTGTGGAAACTGAAAGTAATAAGATATAAATAAATAAAAAGGTTATATTGTGATGTCACCTGAAAATAGTTTATCATCTTTTGTGAGTGCAAACCAAGCTTTCCCCCATATATCACTCGTCCTCCGCGTTTCATTAAAAGTAACTGTGAATAAAAACGCGAAACTCAGACTCTTTAAGCGAAGCCAGTGCATAATATTAGTAAACAGAGCAGTCAACTGACTAATATATAATAATTGAACTAACTTCATCAAATGCTTCAAATATATCAATACTTGGTTGATGTATGGTGCAAACCACCGTTCTTCCAGTATCAACGGTATTACGAACAGTTCGCATAACAATGGCAGCTGCACGTGCGTCAAGTCCGGATGTAGGTTCATCCATAAAAATGATGGAAGGGTTCGCAACAAGTTCTACTGCAATTGTTAATCGCTTTCTCTGCTCTGTTGATAAGCCAGAACTACCTGGCAAGCCAACCAACGCATGTCTCAAAGTATCTAGCTCAACTAGTCGCATAACTTCTTCGACAAATTCCTGCAGAACATTTCAGTGAATTAATGAGGGAAATATAATTCATCACAATCAGACATACAGTACTGTCTCATGAAGACGCTTACACGTCTTTTATCTTTGCTGACTTCCTTTGAAAGGCGAAGAGATGAAGAAAACCATAGGGACTCTTCAACTGTCACTTGAGGAGAATGTATATCATTTTGTTCAACATATCCTGATATTCTAGCAAATGTCTGTTGCTCTTTTGGGTAACCAGATATTCTAATGTCCCCTTCTATGTATCCTCCAGTTTTCCTGCCAGCTAGCACATCCATTAAAGTGGTCTTTCCTGCTCCACTAGACCCCACTAATGCTGTAAGGACACCCGGCGAGAAAACTCCACTTACATTTGACAAGAGCTGCAACCTAGTTTCTGGTATGCCTTGCCTGCTTATCTCCTAATAATTAAAATAAGTTCATTTAGAACCAGTTGACGGAAAACAGAATATAGGATTCTCGGTGTTTGTCTAGTTACATATTTAACATCTTATTATAGTTGATAGAAGCTAAAAATTCTTCACCTTTGGCATATCAACAAAATAATTGACATCATGAAATATCATTTTCAATGCTTGAAACGGAAGAATCATTCCCTTCGTTTTACTACCCTCTCCAGGAGACCTGGTACTCAATTCGTATACCCGATTACCGACTGCATAGCCAATTGATGAATAGTGAGACATTTATCAATACGTTATCAACTTAAATTATATGGTACCCATGCAAATTTTCATGGCCCATTACCATCTCCAGAAGAATTCTTTTCTGAGTCATCAAGAGGAACAACTGTCTGCGCTTTTCGAAGTGCTGTGGTATGAAATAAAAATTTAGAGGAGACAAGGAGGAAAAAGGGGAATAGGAAAAGAACATAGAATGATAGAACAAATATCTATGTACGGGGAAAATGGACATTTCATTAAGGAAAACGCAGGAAATAGAAGGAAATAAGAAAGGAAAAAAATAATTCTAAACTTACGATTCAAATAGGCCAATGCCAAAGTGACCATGTTGTTGAAAAAAATTGCATAGATGATTAAAACTCCAACACCAGCCCAATACCAGTAACCTTCACTTGGTAAACTGTGCGATTGGAGGACATTGTAACCAACTGTGCTGACCCCGTTTGCCGAATTCTACAAAGAGGCCGTCTATGTGTAAATAATAAATATTCTACATCCATCCACAATAAGGACCATTTAATGTGCTTTAATTATGTTTGTCATAAAACATGAATTAGAATCAAGTAGCAGAAAGTCAAGATGAAAGTTGCATCAGCTTCAATAAATACCTGCTGCCACCTTGTGGCAGTAAATTCATTAACTGAAATTGCGCGTTGTCCATAGGTAAGCGGTGACAACCAGTAGCCCCAAACCCACCATGGCTTAATCATTGCTGAAAGATTAACAGCCAAATCACTAAAAGCAGTTTATTCAACTTTTATCCAATAGATTGTGCGTAGCGTACCTTTTGGGACAATGAATCCTCCCAGCAAAAATATTAACAGCAGTGCAGCTGATCCAAATGTATTGGCAAGAACCATATCCCGTGCAATCGAAGCCATCATCCGGAAGAGACTTAATGCCATTTGGTGCATTACAAAAAGTAAAAACATGTAGCGAAAAAACCTGAAATATTTAACAGAATACAATTGAGTGTAAGGCTAAAAGAAAAAAAAAATCACAACAAAAAGAAATCAGGATACCTTCCAGCAGAAGGGGCAAATCCAATTGTATAGTATACAATTACAGTCCATATAACAGCTTCCACGATGGAGTAAGGCACGCGAAGAATCCAACTGGAAAAAGACCAAGCCCATGCAGGATAGAAAAAATTGTCTCTTTGCTTATAAAAAACTGGAAGCCGAGAAATCATGAGAGGAAGCTCAGAAAACCCATTAAACATCATGTGAACCAACCCAAAAAATAGAGCCGAGAGGTAAAGGTTTCCATAATTCTCATCTGTAGGATGTAATCTTGTTCGAAGGAATATAGTACATGTGACAAATGCAACAAAAGCAACCTGACAAGAGAATATATAAATATATAAAATTACTGAGAAAATGCTATCAAATATTAAGTTATTAACCGATAAATGAGAACAAGAAGATAGTATACATTTCTTCCAAGTAGTGTTTCATGACTACATAGTAAGTTAGAATGAGAATTGAAGTGTATGCTTGATAACCCAATCTAAAATTAGATACCATGCATTTCGTGGGTGTTTATGAGCTTAATGTGGAAGTGCACTGTGAATAGATATCTAGCTAGTTCTATTTTTTCTCCTGATTGCCAAAATCATTTTATATAACGTTTACTGTATTCAAGTGATATCAACATGATGATGTCCTCGATTCATGGCACGGGCAGAGCTAGGCAATATTTATTGGGGAGGCTGAAGAGAAAAAAAAAATATTATATTAATTATATATAATAATTAAAATTTTATAATAGTCATATATAATCTACAAATAAAAAAATTATAAAAAATTACTTATAATCATTCTTTAAATTTTTTATTTTATAAAATTAAATTACAAAAATTTTAATTAAAATAATTTTTTCGTTAAGGAGAGTTAAATTAGAATATATTTTTATTTAAATAACAAATAATATATCATTATTAAGAATTTTTAAATATTTTTTAGGAAGCTTTATTATTACTGAAAAATTTTAAATATTTTTGGGGAGGCTAAAACCCCTCAAAGTTCTATTTAAATAAAAAATGACATTATTATTAAAAAAAAAAATATTTTTTGAGAGATTTTATCATTATTAAAAATTTTAAAATATTTTTAGAGGGCCAAAGCCCCCTCAAAGACCCACTACCCTCCGCCCCTGATTCATGGTGAAAAAATTGAAAACGAGTATGCATATGAGTCAGTCTATCGCTATAAATGTACAATGAGCGTAAAATATCTTATTTCTTGCCTCCTAATTGGTAACATTTTCCTGTATTTAATAGAAAATATGTTCCTACATTGGGCCCAGCAAGCTACGAGCGAGACAGAATAAGGGTTAAGTAATGACCAAGAGCACGTAGGTCACCAAATTATTATATTTTTTTTTTATTTTAAATAATTTTTTATTTTAATAATATAATTTTATAAAATTTATTAAATGAATCTCACAAATTATTTATATTTTTATATTTTATTTACATTTATTTATATTTTAATTTAAAATATGATTAATTTATATTTTAATTTTAAAATAATAAATATATAAAAAAATTAAGTAATATTTTTAATAATAATATTTTAATATAAAATTTTATATAAACTTTAAAATAATAAATACATAAATAAATTTTTTAAAATAATATAAATTTATTTTAAATAATAAAAAAAAAATTTAAATTTTTCTTTACTTTTGGTGTCATTTTAAAGGTGACTCTACCATAAATAATTAATAATAGAGGTAAGAACTCCCATTAAAAATACGAGTAGCCACCTCAATACTTCAAAGCGTTCATATTATATACCCTGAACGCGCAAGGCCGTTTCAACGGCGCAACTCCTTGCGAGACATCCCTTAAGGTCAGAGCAACCATCCTCAGTTGCCCTGACCAACCTTTAAAGCCTACGCGCTTGAAGTCCCAAGAATAGCAATGACTGAAATAACGTCATTCGACGTTAAGGGTTGCAATCAGCGCAACGGGTATATAGGATTCAAAAATGCTCCACTGGGAGCCTACCAAAACATTACTTAAGGAACAAACACTAGCTAATACATTATTCTGAGATACAAATTAAAGCGCCTCACCATTTGGACACAAATGTTCGGAGCACCCCAGGGGACCTTTCAAGACTGCTCTAAAGTATAGACATTTTGGGTTTAAGTAAATGCTCTAAAGTATAGACGACTCCAATCCAAGGTTTAGTATGTGCTCTATAGTAAGGTCAAATAGATGTTAGGTTAAGATTGCTCCAAGCTTTGGAGTTAAGGTAGTACTCCAAAGTGTAAATGCTTTGGGTTGGGTTCAAACCCCTCAGAGAATAAACGTTATGGAATTAAAATAGTATTCCAAAATATAGATGTACCACTTTAGAGTATAGATGCTCTGGATTTAAGACTAATAAATATTTTTTAAGACTCTGACGTACGGGTGATTATTCATCTATGAATTATTTTATATTTTAAGATTACAAGTATGTTTAGTTTAGTGCGGCGGCACTCTTGTTTGGACAAGGCTAGAATCGCTACGAAGGAGTCATTTCTAGGAAACCAAACTTTGAGAGTGACTTGGTTGGATTTAGGCGAAGACATCTCTGTGCAAGAGTTCTTGAGGCTCTAGGTACATGAGGCAAGAGATTTGACTTGACTCCTTAAGATCCATAGAATTTAAGATGTTGACTATATCAAATTTTTATCTCCAAAAATCCATCTCTCAGACTTGTTCTCAAAGTAACACTGTCCTCTTAACCTGATATTATCATAGCCATTTTGTTTCTAACTTTTTTTTAGAATATCTAAATTTTTGATACTAAACTGTCACATTAAGATATTTTTAATATTATTATAATAATTTATTTTTTTCTAAAGTTAACCTCTCTTACCAAATCATCAGTTCTTAGTAAATGCATGGCAGGGCACTCTAGTATGCTTTTTCCATGCACTAAATGCTCAAGCATTTTCTTCTTTCAATAAATATCCTCTCATAAATATTCATAAACACTCTTCTCTTAATATTATGCTGCCAAAATTACTACCTAACTAGTATTTATCCATCAATCATTCGCCATTATTATCAAGCATCCCGAACTTAATGAGTTTTACATCTTTAACTCTTAAAAATTTTAGTTCTAACTTTAAAGATTTATTTGGAACACAAGACAAATACTATCAAATAAAATAACTTATCATATTCAGTTATTATCCTATGTTTAGTGAACCAATCAAATAGGATAGCAAAATCAAATTTGCTATCCTATCCTATCCATTTAGCTTAAACTTGTATCATGTGGGCTTACTTAAGATAGAGACCGGATAACACTCTCACCCGTATTATCCTTGCGAGCTCTTTCTTTCTACCCTTATTTCTCGTGAAGCAGAGCCACTTCACCTCTCCCTTTGCATCTGGTTCTTTTGCTTTGCTTCTCTCTTCTTCTACGTTCCACTTCTGCTTCCATCCCTCTACCGTTCCACCCCCGTATTCGTCCATCTTTGCGAAGCCCCTTTTCCTTCGTGTCTACCCTGGCTTTCAGACGCACCGTCTGGCGATGCCCCTTTTCCATCGCGTCATCGTCCACCCCATCATCCATCCTCCTTCTTGATCCAAACCGATTCAACGAAGCAAAGCATCTCCATATTCCTCTTTCGTGGAGAAGAAATCTTCATTTCCTATTAGTTCAAGAATCATGGAGAATGTAAAATTTTGATTCCTTTTTTCTTCTTCATTTATAGATTTCACATTCTGACTTGGATAAAAAAACTTGATCGATGTGGATCTAATGCATCATACTTAGTTATTTATGGCTATATTTGAGCATAGTTTATCACTTAATTGAATGCATATATTCCATATTCAGAACATGCATTTAAAAAATAACAGTGATGTAGTTATTTTTCACTTTTCTGCCTTCTTATCGAATGTTTGTGAAATTGTATATGTATTTGAGAAATTTCATTATGCAGTAGTGTATTTACAATTTGACATTTCATCTTAGTTGGCGAAATTTCAGTAATGAATAAATTAGTATGTGTAGTTATTTTCAAATTTTTAGGCTACTCTGTTGTCAAAGATATCAAAGCTTCTTGTCATGTTCTACTTATTTCTAAATTTTCAGTTCTTATTCTATTAATGCTAAGACATCATAAACCATAAAATTTGAGTTTACTGAATGGAAGACTAAGCTTCTTTCTATTGTTTGGACTATTCTACTAGCACATGATTAGACCAATTCATATAGCAATTTAGCAGAGCATTAAGAATCAGGTGAATGTTCAAGTTACTGCCTTTGTCTGGATCTGGAAATCCTTGTCACAATCAATTGAAATGTGCATGAAAAGACATCGAAGGTGAATTCTATCTCAAATGTTCCTTACTCTAGCAATTAGAAACCTATTGAAAATTTGAATGGAGGGGAAAGCTTTGCTTATTATAGGTATATTTTGGCTATTTTTTCTGAGAATAGTTAACTAAAGTTAGGCTATTATATTTTTGTAGTCACTTAACTAATTTAAACTTCTATGCTCCCCACAAGAAACAAGACGAAGCCATGGAACTAGGTTGGCTCACCTTCTAAAATTCTGAAAGTCTGCCTTTCGGTTGGCTCACATATGACAAGCTCACCTATGACAAGACAAAGGTGTTGGACAGACGGTGGTATGTTCTTGACCTTGGTTATGACTCAGGTGTAGATGAAAATGAAATTAAGTAGGCTGCAGTTATACACTATGATGGAACTAGGAGCCATAGTTGGATATTACAATGAAAAGATACAAAAATTATCAGACCAAATTTATGAAGTATGACCACCCTTTATTGCTATAGTGCAATCTCCAAAAGTAGACTAATTATTCCTTCCTGGCTTGAGTTATTGGCTAATCCGATGGCACATTAATGGCCTCCTTCACTCGATTCTTTCTTATATTTTGGCTATTCTTATTGTAAAGCTCTTGTACCTCCTCAAAATCTTCTATCCATAAATTATTAGAAAAGATTGGCCATTTCATTGCGACAATTAAGACAGAAATAAGAATCAGAGACATTTTAGCTGTTTGCATATGTTATTGGTTCTTGTGTACATAATTTACTTTCAATGCTCTCATTTATCTATGCCACCGTAGTTAGAAATATGAATTCAGAAAATTAACTTGAGATTATGTCATATTTGATTTTGGAAGAAATGTTAATTTTATTTATTTATTTTTAATTTATAATTTGTACCAATATATAAAATAATAAAAAAATTGTATTAAAATTGATTTTAAATAATTATATATGTAATTTTATTATAAGAGTAATTTTTTATTTCAAAAAATTTATATTATATCCTATTATTATCTGATTTACTCCAAACACAAGATAGAATAACATAATGTCTATTTTGGTATACATCAAACACTAGATAGGATATGAACTTATCAGATTTATATCATATCCTATTCTTATTCAATCTGCTATCTTATTCGTCTTTATCTTATCATGTGCTCCAAACGAGCCATACAATCATAAATCGTCTCATTTATTGATGTTAAAGTTGTCCTATTTAAACATTAACTCCTAAGAATCTTAATTCTAACTTTAAAATCCCAAGGCACTTCATTTACTGAGGTTAAAGTTTTCCTATTTAAACATGTGTTTTACCCTTCTCACTAAGCTATTTTAAAGACTTTTCCTATATATTTAATTTCTCAACAGTATTTAATAAAAAAAATCCTTTGATACTTTAAGATTATGTTTAGTAACTATTTTTAAAAATAATTTGTTATTTTTAGTTATTTTTAAAACAAAAAAATTATTTTGAAACTGTTTTCTATTTCTATTTCTATTTTAAAAATAAGTTGTTTTTAAAACAAACAAAAAATAAATAAATAAATTATTTTTGTTTCTAGAACACTCAAAAGAAAAAATTTATTTTCAAAACCATTTGTCAAAAAAAAATTCTTTTTATTTTATAGAATAATTTTTAAATATAATTTTTAAAAACAAAAAGAAAATCAAACAAATTCTAAATTTTCTACAATTTAGTGCGTTAAGCTTTGTAGTTAAAAAATATTATTGTCATTTAGAATTGAGAAGGCAAGTTAGAGCATTAAACTTTATAGGTAGAAAATATGATTGCCATGAATTTCTAGGTTAATATACTCTTAAGAACCTTAATTAAGCCATCCCCCTCCTCTCTTCTTCTTTCTTTTTTTCTTCTTTTTTTTTTTTTTACATTTTCGTTTTTTTGAATTTTTTTTTTTATGAAGTTTTTTTTTCTTTCATTAGAGAAGCTATTTTTCTTTTTTAGAGAAATTTTTTCTTTCTTTATGAAATGTTTTCCTTTCTTTTAAAGAAAAATCAATATTAATGAATATTTTGTAAGAACTACAATTTATTTTTTAAATCTATAATATTTTAAGATTCAAATAAGAATAGTGTGAAAAAATCTTTATTTTTAGAGAAAATTAAGAAGTGTGTTACCTCTTCTTAAAAAATTTCTTTTTTTCTTATGAGATATTTAGCCTATTGTAGTTTAGTCAAACTTATTATATTTTTTTATAATTTTTTTGTTAATAATAATTATGGGGTGTATTATTTTTTGATATGAAATTTTTCTTTTTTATTGTGTTTTGTTAAAAAAATTTAAAAGTTCAAAGTTTTATACTTATTTATTATATGAAATGATCTTTTATTTGTCTCAATAAAATAAAATATGATTGCCGTTTTGTACTGAGAAGGCAACTGGGAGGTGATGGAGACAGTTACACTTAGTCACGAACTCCACTCGTAAAAGGATAAGGGAATATTTTCAATTCTGAATTGAAAAAAAAAAAAATCAGAAGGCAAGTTTAAGCATCACAATTTTATAAAGCATACCTGGACGGTCCTAAAAATATAAAGGAACCTATGCCTGCTGATCAAGAGCATTTCTCGTGTAAAGCAAGCTTTAGAGAGCTCCCACTTTGATGCGGCAAATTTAGTTCTGGCCAAAGCTGAAGGATGGCACCTTGATTTATCATATGGAACAGAATGCATGGATTCCATAGACCTCCCAAATTTGGAATTTCTAAAGGCCTCCGCAATCTCACAGGCTGAGAGATACTCATATGGCTTTGAAGGATCAGCCCAGTATTGAGCTTGATCCTTTTTAGAGGTCACCTGACAAAAACAAAAACAGTTAAACAAGAATATTAGGAAACCTTGACCATATAAAAGTATGTTTAGAAGATAATACCTCCTGAAGAAAATCTGCAATCCCCTTACGATGTGGAAGTTGGAAACCTAATGACTCAAAAAACTCAAGCACATCTTCTCGAGGGCCTTGATATACCACATGCCCTTCTGTCAGAAGCACCAGATCATCAAACAGCTCAAATGTCTCAGGCGCAGGCTGAAGGAGAGCCATGAGTACAGTAGCCTCCATCTGATGAACAAAATTCTTTATGCATTTTACTATCTGGTATGTAGTAGAGCTATCAAGTCCAGTTGATATTTCATCCATAAATAGAGTTTTTCTTGGTCCAACAATCATTTCTCCTAAAAAAGTGTAATGCACCAACATGTCATTGGGTGCTGGAACTCCGCAACTCTCTAAACAGTGTCATCTCAATATTCTAACTGATCTATTTCAGACACAGTCAAAGCATTCATGAAATTTTTAATTTTTGGATAATCGAGAAACTTCTTACGGATCTTAAAAGCCACATCCTAAAGTTTTGGCACTATTACCTAAGACTCCACGTCAATATCAACAACAATATGATAGTTTTGCCGTTGCACATAATGCAACTTTCAGAACTACACGTTTTTTTAATCCTTTTCCCTGTTCCTGGAAAAGGAATTATAACTGAAATCTACTTTTATAGTTCCACCAAGGTTACATTACTCATTATAACTAAAAATTGTTAATTTATCATCAATAATGAAGAAGAAAAAGTCAAAAACAATCCAGTAACATCATTAACTTTGTAAGTGGCTATGAAAAGTTCCAAATATTAAAGCCGCCCAAGGCACTGGCAGCTAATTCCCGGGCAGGGGAGAGAGGAACCTGTTGTAACTCTTTTTCTTTGGCCACCTGACACCCCCCTGAGCATATCGTTGCCAACTAACGTCTCTGAACATATATCGAGACCAAGCACTCTCAAAACATAGTCTGTGGTCACACTGTGCTTTTTACCTCCAATAGATGATGCCTGCGAAATTAATTCAATTTCAAAGATTAGACATTAGGAAAGCCCTGAAAAGGTACGTGCGGGCATGCATTTCTTTTTTTATATAATAATAGAAATTTAAGATGAAACCTTCATGAAGGCATCAATTTCTGGACTAGGTCTTATGTCCCTTTCCTTCTCTAGGCGGTCCAGGTCTTTGGTATACTCTGTAAGGAATAGATGAAAGGGAAGGCGGGGAGAAAGCAGTAAATAAAGTTGTTAAATGATTGGTAAAACAAAAGGGGTACAAATATATCTGGGACATTGCGCAGAAAAATGGAATTCTAAAATATAAAACCCTTTAAAAATTAATACACCTGCAAAAGCTTCGCTTGCACCTTGCCACCTAGCAGCAAAATCAAACGTTTCTCGTACTGTCAGTTCTGCTATGTGATTGTCTGTTTGGCTGATGTACGCAGATGTCCTTTGAACACAGAACTCATCTAGCTCATATCCATTGTATGTTATACTACCACTTTTCTGCAGATAATATAGTAAAACGAGAATTTAAAAGAAATAATAATAATAATAATAATATATAAGAGAACAGCTTTTCGAAGAATGCAAGTGTATTAGATTACTTTTAATCTGAATTTCATCCTATTGAGAGCTAGACTTGTCAACATTTGAACCGAGATAGAAATGGTCCCAATGCTTTGAATTAGTTTCAAGTGTACAGCCGAAAACCGATACATTCCGCACCTCTCTTCTCGTCATTGTAATTTGTTTTGATAAAACTTTAATTCAATCACTTATAATTTTTTCTAGCACTACAGGTCCAACACCTCCTAAATTTTATAAAAATTTAAAATAAATTTAAAAAATAAGACCTTTTTAAAAATATTGTTCAAATAGGTAATAAAAAAAAATTTAAAATTTAAAATTTTAACTTCACTGACTTTACTTTTGAGTCGGCCCTGACTTCTAATTGTATTATTATCGTATAATTATAAGCAAAATACAAAGAGAAATAACATCTTTAAAATACTTTCAATGACATTCCTAGCTAAAAACATGTATGAACAAAAAACAAAAGAAAAAGGCTAATCAAAATTCTGCAGTCCTTTTTGTTATATAAATGACTAATCCTCATGAGCTGCAAATAGCTGTTTAATTTGATGTAAATAATCAAATCATTTTTTACTTTGATAGTTCGATTCTTATACCCAATATATATTAAAAAGAAAAATCTTACTTAGGTTTCTAAAATATCTGTGTATATCTATATATATGTCATTTCCATTGTTAAAACACCCTTTAGAATGTAAATCCTACCGATTCAATACCGAAGCTAACTGTAAAAGTGGCCAAAACAGCCCACGACAGTCTTTACACATAAAGGGGATGAAGCTGAGGAAACCTGATTTTAAACGACTCGAAGTATATGCAGCTATAATCAAACTTGCACAAGTTAACAGTTAACCAAGCCAGCACACAGGTCCCTTATTATACAAAGCCGAAACGGGTTAACCTGCGGCTTGACCTGTTTTAGCAATATTATAATTTTTTTTACCACTTTTTCATAGAAAATAACTTTTCTAGACTAAAAAAATTTAAAATATTGAAATTAATACAGACAGTTTACAAAATAATGTAATAAAACATGAAAACAATTTCATTTTTTTTCATGTGTTAAACGAGCACAAATTATTAAATTAATCAGTTTGCCTCGATTTTTTTATTTTTCCAATCAGTTTAACATGTCAAGCTGTGGGTTCAGACCTTTCTGAGAGTGCTACCAGCGACTGGGATGGAACTTTTTGAAGTAGGTTAAAATTATCCGGAAAAGAAAAACTTTGGTTTATCAGATATGTAAGTTCTTAAAGCGAGCAGTCGCCCACCAAGAGAAAAAAATATCCTAAGATTTCTTAAATTTCTAACGGACCCATTTTTAACTTAGCTAGATGCTTCAAGACCGTTACGAATCTCCTTTACCATGTACCCTGTGGAAGAAAGTTACTATTCAATAGTTGATTTAACACCGTTCTCTCTCTGATATATTATAATCCAGTGAACGAAATTAAATAATTTTAGTATGAAGAAAATAGAGAACAGCTGTTAATCATCTCTTCAAAAATTCAATGACCAAACACTTAAAAATCTTATTGTGCGATTTAAATCTCTTAATTATAATGTATACTAAGGAGTTATAACTGATTGTTCAAAATAACGTATAAAGCAAAACAAAATAATTTTTGAAATCAATAGATCATTAGAAATTATGATGAGAAGCTGGACTAACAAGGAAAATACGAATTCTCAACATTCAATAATTTAAATTGAAAATTTATAATTCTTGCTATTTATTCGGATGACAAAATGTAGCACCTACAATTGAAAAATAATTTTAATTGAATTTTTTTCCTTAAAAGAATAGTAAATTAGTATTCTTTAACAAAGAAAAGTAAATGCTGCCCATGTGTTAATTAATTAATAGAAATACGTTAAGTTCTAACCTTTAGATTGTCATCAAGCTTCCCTGCAAGAGCTAAAAGCAGGGTAGATTTGCCCGATCCTGGAGGTCCCAATAGCAAAGTCATCCTAGACAACGAAAGTCGAATACAGATTACAACACAACACACATGAAAGTCCTGAAATTCTCCGGTAAAGAACCTTCGCTTGTGATGCCTCACTGCTTTAATAACACCCAACCACACATCCCAAATCCCGAGTCCCAACTACTATGACTTTCTTTATTCACATTCATCATATTCGTTATCTTGATTCAGCCGAAACTGCCCAAAACTTTTATGTGAAAGTTCATATAAAGCCACGGGCTTAGTTGTATACAATTGAAAAAGTAGCATAAGTGAGCCACAAAAAATATTGAAATGGTACCTACTAAACTAAGACTATATTATTTATCATACATAGGTACTTTAATTAGTTAACAAGAAAAGACTTTATCCTGCCAAAAATACTCAAAAATGAGTGAGGGAAAACAAATAAGAAAAGAAACATCACCTTCCAGGTTTGATGACACCACTGATATTATTCAAGATGGTTAAAGAATGCCTTTTAGGTCGAAATATCCTCAATTTGGTTAGAATATTCTGGAAGCCACCGCAACGAATATGGACCAGAGTATATTAAATATGAATATTATCAGTTAATGATTAACGATGGATTAAAATTACAGAAAGAAATCGAAAATGAACCTCAAAGGCGTCTCGCGTGTAATTGACCAGAGTTGGCAGAGCTCTTGAGCCAATTTGAACATCAGCCCCGACATTCAAGTTCCTGTATCTCACTTCAATCTTGGGCACCTCCAATTGAACCCTGTGGCAAAGAATGGCAAAAACAAAACAATTCAGTGCAAAATCAAAGGTATACAGATCCATTTTGTGTACGCAGAAAAATCAAAAACAGTTATGAATCTTCAAAAAAGAACATTTCGAAATCGCAAGATATAGATGCCTATCGAGTCGTTCTTTGATGGCAGAAAGGAGCCTGTAATTGTCTTGATCGTTGGTAGCTAATGCCTGCTTGACGACGAGTTCACGGTGAGTGCGATTCAACTTCCTCACATCGATGAATCTCTGGGATCTGTTCCTATGCTCTGCCTCGCCCGATTCAGAAGACGAGGGCCTAAGCAGAGCCAAATTGTTGCGCTTCTGCGAGGGCAACCTGGCAAGAGCTGCCCACTGAAGCTCCTCTTCGTCCTCCTCCAACGTCTCTGCATTCGACGCCCTAGCGAAGCTCTCGCTTCCCACTGATCCTACGTCGAAGTACTCGCTTCCGTCAGGGGCCGCCATTTTCTCTCTCTCTCTCTCTTTTTCAGGGTGTGACGTAGAAGAGTTTAGAGAAGAACGAAAGCGTGTGTATGTGTCTGTGTGTCTGTGTGTTTTATTGGAAGGACGTTGAAGTTGGAAGTGGGAAGAGGAAGAAGGGACGCGTTGATTCGTGCCCGGCTTATTTTGAAGGAGGTTGAAATAACGGAAAAGCCCTCGCATGAAGGGAACTCCCGCCCTTGTCGTTGAGTTGGTTAGAATAGGAAATTTATTTTTTATTTTCTCCCATTTTTCCCGATTTCAAGTTCAGTTATAGGGTTTGTCCTGTTCTTCGGATCTTTAATCATTGTCAACCGCCCACAGCGTATCATTATAAAATGGTCAATTCCATTCAGAAATTCTATTATTCTAAATTCTAATGCGCAAAAAAATTTATATATATAATTTTTTTTATAATTTAAAAGAATATTTGTGTGTGTGTGTGTGTGTGTATATATAAGACGACAAAATGGATTCAACGAAAATATATATTAGTGGATACCGATATAAAAAAAAAAAAATCAAGCCTATGTAATTTAAAATTAATCATTTAAATTATCACTTTTAATTGAATTTTTTTGTAAATGAAGATTTAATTATATGCCTAACAAAACCTTAAAATTAATTATTAATATCTCCATAATTCCACTAGGTTAGTTATTTTAGTTACCTCCCGTATTTTTGGATTTTTTTTTTAAAAAATCCTTTTGAATCTCAGCAGATTGACTATCACATTACATCTAGAGTCTCGTGTGACTCCACAATGATACTTACTATTAACTTCTGAAGAAAGGAGGACCATTTTTTTACCAATTTTTTTTCTTTTTTTAATGATTTTGAAATAAAGAAATAAATTTTTGATTAATCAAAAGAAACATATAAGATCACAATAGAACCAGAATAAATTATTTGAAATATATATATTTTATTAATTAAATTAAATTTTTGAGTTAAAAATTTTAAAAACTCATTAATATGATTAAATTAATAGGAAACAGAGTTTATGTCAAGATTATATTAATAAGTTTGCAATTATTATGAACGTGGAAAAATGTTCAGAATTAACGTACAATTAATATGATTACAAAATTCCACAACCGCCAACCAGCACAACCAATAATTTCACATGTAGCTTGAAGCCAGCCAATTCACAAAGGCCCAGACGGCCTCCAACTTCAACCTGGGCCTCCAAATGAACCAATATCTTAAAAAGTAAATCAGGACAGTCCAACAATTTATATTGGACAAATTTTTGTATACACATGCTTGTGTTGAGTATAAGATGATTTATCTGTCCAAAACAAAAAAGTATAGGATGATTTCAGATTTATTTTTTGTATTTTTAGATATTATAAAAATGAGATAATTAATTATAAAATAATATATTATTTAAAAAATTTATATTTGATGTGATAATTACAAAATTTCATTCAAAATAATATAATTAATATTTTATAAAAATTAACAGTACAATATTAAAAATATACTAAAAAGTGATTTTTTTTATGAAATATAATTTAAAATAATATTACTTCATGACACTTTAATATATTGAATTACTTATGATATTTTAAATATTAATGTATCAAATAATAAAATTTTAAATATCATAATACATTCAATATATAATTTAATGGTTTTGATATGTCAGAATTGTGAATTTCAACCGTACAATAGAGAAGTTTTGGAATAAGAGAAATTTTTTACTCTAATATTACATAAAAAAAATTTTAATTATTGGTGAAAATATAATAAATACTAGTCACATCGCATGCACTAAAATCTATTTACTTGCCAAATAATAAAATAATTTTAAACTTCAAATTATTTTATCTTTCAGTAGCTAGTCACCAACTTCAACCTTCTATCTTTCCACGTTTAAAATGTGTATATGTATAACTCTCTCAAAAATTAATTTATTAGATTATATGTTATCATATCAATTTTATTGTTAATATGTACGAAAGACAAAAAAAATTTATATATATACTTACCAACTAATCAAAAGTAGGTTTTGATATTATATAATATGAATTTGCTTAATTTTATCTCAAAAGTTAATTTGTAAAGAGAAAAGTGCAAATTCATACATATAACATTTAATTTTTTTTTTTTTTTTTGCTAACCTATATAGAACACATCATTTAAATTTTGTTAAAAAGCACTTCTTGTACCAACTTTGGGAAGGTTTCTTCATATAAGTACTTTAATTTTGAATCTCTAGGAGGCATTTGTTGCATTATAACTTTAAATATCGTGATTTTTTTGCATTATAATGTTAGATATCAGGATATAAAAATTATCATGGTATTTAAATTTATTATATTTAGGATAAAAAATTAAAGTTGACATAAAAATAATACAGTTAGTTTTTTTTTTTACAAAAAATAATAAAGTTAAACATTGTGTAATATAAAATATTCATAATTTTAAAAAGTTATATTAGAAATTAACATACTAATTATAGATATATTAAAAGATTTTTTCATTCAAAATATTAAATATAAAATAATAATATACCAAGTATGTAAGTGTAATTAACTAAAATTGGTAAATAGGATATGACAAAATCATATTTAACAAGAGATCGACTGCGTGTTATGAAGAAGCTCAAACTGTCATAGGATATCACAGTTAGGATACTCTCAAAAATTTCAAAAAACATTTTATATGGTGCCTGGTTAACTCTGAAATAGTTTTATCAATTTTTAAATATTAATGATAAATTTTATAAATGATATAGTCTTAACTGATGAGTTAAAAAAAATATAAAATTAAAATTATAAAAATAAATTTTAAAAATACATAATTTTTATATAAATAAAAATAAAATAATATATATAATATAATTTTAATAAAATATAAATAAATACGAATTTATAAATAAAATTTAAAAATTATTTATTAAAATAAATTATAAATTTTAAATATTTTTAATTTATTATATAAAATAACTACGAAATAAAGAATAATACTAACTATAAAATTCAAGTGAAATTGATGAAATGAAAAAAAAATTTGAACGTCATATGTGATAAAAAAAATATCATTCAAAATTTTAAAAAAAATTATTGTTCAGCTATAAAATTTGTTATATTATATTATACTAAATATTAAACAGTTAAAAAATAATATAAAAATAAATTGAATGTTATTTTATTTTTAAAAATTCTATTTTTTATTAACAGAACCAATTCTATTTTCTTTGAGAGAAAAAGAAAAGAACCATTATTGTGGCCTTCGCCAAAGGAGCAAAGTGTGAACCATCAATGTGGAGGTAGAGAACGGATGTTTTTCAATGGAAGGAAGAGAATGCAAATGCAAAGAGACCTTCTATAAAGCGGATTCTCCTGCGTGCCTTCGTTGAGTTTTGAAACTCTGAAGAACTGGTAAGCATGAAATTATCTTTAATATTTCTCCATCATCTCTTTACAATATATATCAATCCAATTTTGAACAGAAATCGCCCGAATTAGAAATTACATGAATATTGTTTTTTTAAAAAAAATGGAAATGGTGGTATTAAAAAACTGAGATTTAAAATAAAACAAAACTGGGGACTTTAAAAAAAATTCAGGACAAGTTTGATCTTTTCACACTTCTATAAATTAGATTTAATGGCAGAATTAAAAACAAACAATGTAGGGGACATTGCTTCAATTGAAAAGAAAAAAATTACAATTGTACAAGGTGGCAAAATGTATTTTCGCTTCTTTTTTTTTTATGATTCATTCAATTTCAAAAGGTGAAATATAAAATTTATTTTTGGAATCCATTATATAGAGTTTAACCTTCTTAAAATAGTGACAAATGATACTCTCAAAAAATTTCTTCGTAATAACAATTAAATTGGTAAATGAAACTTAATGAATAAATATTTATGAAATGCATTTAAAATTAATAAAATATTATCTATCAATTACCCATATTTATGACATGTATTGGAAAGTGTTAAAATTAATATTTGCATTTCAAAAACTCTGTTTCAAAGCTTTCTTAATTTTAAAATTTTTCTCAAACATTCATAGTTTTGTTTTTCATTCATTTTGCTATATTGCCCGTATTTCAAAATATGCGAGTTAGATATATTGCCTTCTACAAACTTAACTTGATCAGCAAAGTTTATATATGATAAAAAAATTTGCTATGATATAATATTAATTAATATTTTAAACATTAGATTAATTATTGAATTATTAAAAAAGTGATCCGCAGTTTAATAGTTTAATTATAGTTGCACTGCGATCAAATATATTTTAATATTTTATATTTTAAAATATAATATATTAAAAATAAAATACATAAAAATTAGATAAAAATAATCAGATAATGTGAAAGCAACAAGAAGGCCCTGAAAAATTGCATATCCAAACAAGCGTAGATTAATAATTGGCAAATTTTTTATTTTTGAAAAAAAAAATTAACGAAAAAGACAGTGAAATACTAAACAGAAGAGTAGTAGTTTCTAGAAACTCTAAGCTTAACCTATTAAAAACTTACACGTATCTTACGCAGCCATTTAAAATAAATATTTTAGATAATAAAATTCACCAGGCGCTCCTTTAATAAGCTTTTATTAGCTTTTGCACGATTGTACTTTTATTTTTCTTCATTGAAAAAACATGATTTCAGTTATTTATCGATGTTCATCCAAATAATCTATATATATATATATATATAAAATTATACTAGTTGGTGCGAGGGTAATAATTCAATATTTACATCAATATTTTTTGCTAGTAAAATAATAAAATTGTGATCTATATCTGGTTAGTTGGCACAATAAATGACTTATAGGTTTAGAAAAAAAAAAAAGTGGTGGTCTTAAATCACATAAATGAGTCGGAGTCTTATTCTTGCTTCCCGAGCACAAAAAAAAAAATTGTTTTAATCTACACAAAAAGAATCAAATCGAAACATTAACCATAAAAAATAGCGTATATTTAATATAAAATTCCATAGCAACATGGTTTTTGAACCTGATTTGATGATAATTTGAGAGCCTTGCGAGAGTAGTCGTGTCCACTAGCGAGGAAGGTACATAAGCCTTGGATAGATAGCTAAGTTAGAAAATTGATGCGTGGCCTGGTCCACAAATAAAGGATACGCGGGACCCCATTTTTGAAATTTTGAGGCTCATAAAAGAAGTAGGGTTAACAAGATCTAAGACACAACATGACATGTGGTCCAGATTTGGACAATTGACTAAAAGTGTAAGGATTTGGCTATAGCTAAGAAAGCTCTACTTTTGAAGTCATTTGCAGCTTCCGTGTGATCCTCGTACACCAAAAAATTGATATTTTAGATCTTCCAAATTTGCAAATTTAATTATATCGATTTAAAGGGTTTTGAATTTAATTTTGCTAATATTTTTTTCATTGATAAGTGTATTTCAACATTGTGTACACTATTTTAGAAATAAAACAATTTATTTAATTATTAATAAGTCAATTAATTCAAAAATATTAGAGTTATTTTTTAAATAAAATATTTGAATTTAAATTTAATTAGATCCAAATAACAAAAAACAACTTATTAATTCTTATTTTTTTTTCATGCTTGAAATGATGTTGTCATAAATTTTTAAAACGCATATCGTCTCGTAAAATTGATTGTGAGTTATCTCAAAATTAATAATAAATCCCTTTATTTATGTATTATTTTGTAATGACCACAATTGTAATTGATCTAATTATCAATATTAATTATAGGCTTGAAATAATTATGCTATTATAGTTTTTTTAAAATTGTATATATATAATTGTGGAGTACTAAGTCAAAATTAACAACGGTAAATTATTATATGTTTGCATTGTTTTGTAATGAAAATCATTTAATTAATTTAAAATTAATATTATATAACAGAAAAAAAAACTAGTAATGAATCTAGCATATTGACGGGAAAGCTTATCAAATTGTTAAAATTCTTATAATTCTGTCCTTAATAAAATTTGCGTGGCCACTGCCCAATAATTTTGAACACACGCTTTCATAATTGTTCTCTATTGTTTGAACTTTGAAGAACTTTCTCCTCTTTCAATTAATATTTTTATTGTGCGATATATATCTTTTTTTATTATAAAAATATACACAAATATTTTTTTAAAATAAAAATAAAGTACTCTCTCCTTTTTTATTAATATATTTATTTATTTTCATTAAAAATAAAAAAAAATTACAATTCAATGTAATTGTCTCAAAATACTATTTATTAAATAAAAATAACGAAAAAAATCACTTTCTCAATTTCTCTTTTCTGTTTTTCTCTAATAGCAATAATTTCTTATTAATTATTTTCTCTTCTCCCCTAATGAAAGAGATCCATAGTATTTTTTAAATATAAATTCCACCCTTCTTTTATGTTTTTTCTTAACCTACCTCTATGATCAAGAGAAAAAATAATTTCACACTCAATATCTTAATTTTAATGGTATGAATATCTATTAGGTTAAGTAAATGATTGTATAATTCTCTATTATCATTATATAGTTTTTGATTGTAAGTTAAAACAATATTTGAAATAATTAATACTAGAGGATATTAAAAAATAAAAAAATTTGAAAGAATACTTTTTTATTTTTCATAAAATATATTTAATATATTTTAATTAAATTGTAACATATATATATATATATATATATATATATATATATATATATACACACACACACACACACACACACACTCACACATATAAAAGAATAGAGTAATTTATTGTTTTCATTCTCTTTTCGTCATTTTTTTTGGGACAGTATTTTCTTTTAATCGTTGAATGGCCGTGGGTGAAGGTTAGTTTGGTAGCATGTGATGAAATAGCATCTGCTATGGACAGCTAGGGTGTGGTAACGTTTGTCCCTACAGTCAATGGAAAAGTCATTTCCTAATAAATGCCAAAATCCGCCTTCACTAAACTAGTTTGATTTAGGTAGCTCAATGTTATTCGCATATACATATATGGGAAACAATGTACAACAATATCTCAAAATATATACTTATTTACGCAGGTGAAATTATATTTTATGGAAATAAACTTATATAATCATAGTTATATAAATTTGTAATTAGCAACACTCAATCAACAACCAGAAGAAATTTTCACTAGATAAATACACCCCATTTAACCTATTGACTAAAAGTGTGTAGATTTGGTTTTTGTCAAGAAATTGTGAGCTAGGTTACTTTGCATCTTTCGTATAACCCTCGTATACCAACAAAATTGATCCACCCTACCATGAATAGTTGAATCATCTTAAGAAAAATAAAAAATCATAATTATTTTAAAATTTTTTAAAAATTAAAATTATTGTGTGCGTGTGTGTGTGTATATATATATATATATATATATATATATATAATCAATAATTGAAATTATAATTTATAAAAAATTATTTAAGATAATTAAACTTATATATTTATAGTTATATGAATTTGTAATTAGCATCATTCAATTAATAAATAAATAAATTAATATATGTGTTGTAGAAAAATGGGACTATGCTTTCAAGTGAAAGACAAGTCAAGTTCCCATCATTAATATAGAGCCAAGTGTACGAAATATTCCTCCCGCAAAAATTGAACCATAAGTTGCCTGCCATTTGCCCGTATTGCTATAATACGACGACGGTCAAGGCGGCGTTCCATACCTCTTAGGTAGTGTTTGGTTCATGGAAAATTTTATTCCCAGGAAAGTCATATTCCCGGGAATCTCATTTCTAGGAATCTCATTCCTAGGAAAGTAAGATTTCCATGTTTGGTTGACACAGGATATTCCCAGGAAAGTGATATTCAATTTTCAGTAAAAAAATTGTAAAACAATCAAGCAGCAAAGTAAATGTTGCATTTGGTTAGGCTGTGTGTATATATATATATTCCCATTGCCCTCTTTTCAAAGCTTCTTAGTTCTGTTGTTTGTGGTAAGTTCAAACTAGGTACATCTCAGGAAATTGAAGATCGTTCTATGTTCTCCCATAAGATGCATTGCATAAAAGGAAGTGGTAGAAGGCATTATCTGGTATATCCTAAGAAGGGAGAAACTTGGGCAATTTTTAGAGATTGGGATATTGGATGGATTTCTAATCCAGAAAAGTATTCTAATTATGAATTTGAATTTGTGGAAGTCCTATCAGATTTTACTGAGAATGTTGGCATTGAAGTTGCTTATCTTGGCCAAGTGAAAGGGTTTGTTAGCCTCTTCAAGCAAACTGAGCATAATGGTGGCAAAGACATGGGCCACAAGGACTTCAGTCAACTTGAGAGAACCAATGAGAGTGGTCATGAAGCAAAGATACATGAGAGTAACGATGCAGAAAGAGTTTCTCTCAGTCTGTAGGAAGTGTTTGTAGACCTTTCCCAGAAGATTGCAGAGTTCCGAAAGCATCATGTTATGACTTCAATATGGAAAAATCTCAAGAAAAGTTTCAGCGTGATCAGATATGGGCATTATATGGTGATAGGGATGGGATGCCTTACATTTACGCACAAATTAAGGAGGTTGAATTTACCCCTAATTTTAGATTGCGCGTTGCCTTGCTTGAACCATTTTCATCACCCAAAAGCAGAAATAGACCAACATCTTGTGGTACCTTTACGGTTAAAAATGCTAAAACACAGATCCTTTCCCGCTCTGCTTTCTCTCATCAGTTAAAAGTTGAAGCCGTGGCAAATAATAGATTTGAAATTTACCCAAGGAAAGGTGAGATTTGGGCTCTATACAAGGACCAGAACTATGAATCAGCAAAATTCAAACCAGCAAAATTTAAACCAGCAGAAATCACCGAAGGAAGGAGCAAAAATCAGAGAGTGCAGAAGAGTAGAAATCACCGAAATCTTATCTTGTAGGCAGAGCAGAAATCTGAGTGCAGAGGAACAAAGTGCAGAGCAGCCAACAAGATGGTCTCGAGCGCAGGAGGAGTTGCCGAAGAAGATGATCTCGCGGCGCAGGATGGAGCCCAGGTCTCGTGGCACAGGAGGAGATGGCGGTCTCGCAGGAAGGAAGACGATGGTCTCGCAGCGCAGGAAGGAGCCCAGGTCTCGCAGGAAGGAAATTTCGCGCCACAACAGAGATGGTCTCGTGGGTGGGTCGTGGGATTAGGCCGTAAGAGTTTCCTAGGAAAGTTTTATTCCCACCTTAACCGGTGGGAATGAAACTTTCCAATGCTACGTGTAATTTATATTCCTGGGAAACAAAGTTTCCCAGGAATAAATATGTAAAAGTTATAACAAACGTGGTAATCTTTTTTTTCTTAAACTTTTCTGGGAAAGTTAAAAATATAACTTGAACCAAACACCCCCTTATTTCGCTCCCTCCCGACCACAGTTTATAACCGAAGGCGTTCCCTTAACTCAAACGGCTCCAAATCGGCAAATCCCAACGTAAATCGGTGGTATCCCTAACCAGGAATACAATGTTTTTGTTGAGATTCCCTATTCCTATCGAGAATACTCTAACTCCCGTTCCTAAGCCTGGTCCTTCTTCTTGTCCCCGTTCCCAATCACACCGATTCCCTTCACTTCCTCTTCCTTCCAAGCCTCGCAGGCTCAGCAGCAGCAGCTCACTTCCTTCCCCAAATGTGGCTGTTCGGGAAGTTCAGGGCGAGCCCAACGACGGAAATGCCTTCCCCGGAACCTCGAGAGAACCCGAGCCGTTCCCTCCAGGTCTCCGACCCGAGCTCATGCCGAAGCACGTGGCGATAATTATGGATGGCAATGGGAGATGGGCTAAGATGAGAGGGTTGGTGCCGTCGGCCGGTCACGAAGCTGGTGTGCAGTCGCTGAGAAGGATTATTGAGCTGTGTTGTAGTTGGGGGATTAAAGTTCTCACAGTTTTCGCTTTTTCTTATGATAATTGGGTTCGCCCAAAGGTCAGTTTCCGACTTCGTCTCCGGCGTAATAATCTAATGAATTCTCTGTAATAATCTAATGAATTTAAGGTTTTACTTTTAGAATTAAGAATCGTTTGATAGAAAGAGAACCTAATTGGTGCATGAGAATTTAGCCTGAATAGTGTTTGGAGCTTTTTTTGAGTTATTTTCTCGGTGGTTTGAGAGGGCAGAAAGTACTTAAGAAAGTTTGGTACACGGTTTGAGAACGATAATTATTTAAAATATATTATGTTTGATTATAATAAATTTTTTTAAAAAATTATAATACTTTTTAAAAAATATTTTTATTTATATTACGACGAAAGAGAGAAAAAAATAAATTTAAAAATGATAAAAAAAAATTATGAAAAAAAAATATGAGAAAAAAAATGGGTGAGAAAAAAAAATGTATAAGAGAAAAATAAAAAAATAAAAAATATTATTATTTTTTTATATTTAAAAAAAAAATTTATAGTATAAAAAATTTAAATTTTTATCTAGTAAAAAATTTTTTGGTGAAAATTTTTATAAAAAATATAAAAATTAATTTTTTTAAATTTAATTTCTTAAAAATTCAAAAAAAAATTTCTACCAAACACCCCGTTGGTTTCATGGCGTAGATGGTGTTCGGTATACCATTGTCGTTCTTGATTGTGACTCTGGGAGTGAGTTTCTGATGTTAAGATCTGATTGTGGTGCAGGTGGAGGTAGAGTTCTTGATGAATTTGTTTGAAAGAACAATAACCGCTGAAATTGAAGCTTTTAAAAGGTAGCCCCCCACTGCTTTACAGATTTTCTCCTTCTTTTCCTCTCGGTTTTTTTTTTCTTAATACATAATTTTAATGTGTGTTGACAGTGGAAAAGTGGTTTAACTTTAAAGTTTTGTAAGTTGGTATTTAGTCGGTTATTTATAAATAATATTTTAATTATAATATGTAATAAAAATAATTTTAAAAAATATTATTTTTATTACATATTATAATATAAATAAATAAAAATTTATTTATAATTAAATTATTTTTTATAAATTAAACGAAAAAGTGAAAATAAAGGAAGAAGTGATGGGGCAATAATTGATTTCTCTTTCTGGTCGGATGGACTCTCCGACATTAAAATCACGTGGAGAGAGGGCGGGACTGGGTGAGACGTCATTAATTATCCTTTTTGATTTTAAAATTATTTTTGGTCAGAATTTTTATAAATGATTTTCAAAATAAAATAAAAATTGAATTAAAAAATTCATTTTTAAAACGTTTTTAAAAAAACTTAATTTAAACATCTAATATTTTCATTTTCCCCTCTTTTCATCAACAACATTTCCTGCTTTTAATAAGTGCGCACATGGTTAGGCAAGCGTCTTCCTTACTTAAAACATTTTCTTTAATAATTTAGGATTTATTGTAATTCACTATGCTCTATTATTTTAAATATATTTAAGTTTGAGATTTCTTTTTCGTCCTAGTTAACCAAAACAAATCAAGTCCGAAGATGAAATAATGAACTTCAAAAATATGATGTGGGAGCAAAAATTAAAAAAAAAATTATTTTTTTAAATACATTAAATCAACGTAAAAGATAAATCTGTAAAATTATTTTAAAATAAATTTAATTTTAATTGATAAATAAGCATATTCCAGAATAGGATGGTCTTCACTTTGTGATAATCAGCAAACTATCTTCCTTTTTGGTCCTCGCTTTGTTTACAGGGAAGGCATCCGAATATCCGTGATCGGAGACCAATCAAAGCTCCCCAAGTCTCTACATAGAATGGTGAGCAACGCAGAGGAGAGCACAAAGGAAAATTCTAGACTCCAACTGATAGTGGCAGTGAGCTACAGCGGAAAATACGACGTCGTGCAAGCATGCCAGAGCGTAGCGAAGAAGGTCAGAGACGGGGCCGTACAGTTAGAAGATATAAATGAAAGCCTCATCGAACAGGAACTCGAAACTAACTGCACAGAGTTTCCGAACCCTGATCTGCTGATACGCACCAGTGGAGAACTCAGAGTCAGCAACTTCTTGTTGTGGCAATTGGCCTATACAGAGCTTTTCTTTAATCAAGAATTGTGGCCTGATTTTGGGAAAGATCAGTTTGTGGAGGCTTTGGCTTCCTTTCAGCAGAGGCAGAGACGCTATGGTGGACGACATTCATAAGCATTTAAAATGAAACATTGAAAAGGCCATTATGTTGGAATAAAACTTAAGGGCATTATTAAATTAAGCTGAATTGAGAAGAGTAGCTTCTTTATCAGCAACTCCTCATGCATAGTTACTTCACAAATATAGATAATCATTAATAGTTGCCACTTATTACGTATAAGAAAGTAGAGTGTACGTGGTTTGAGTTCTTTTTCTTTTTTTTTGGGCGTGTAAAATAGTTTGATTCATTCAACTGAGAAAAGAAAAATTACTCCCAATACAAACATCAAGAGAGGGTTAACAAACCATTCAAAAGGACACATTCAGTTACAAATAAAATAATATATACTTTTAACAATAAAACTTATTAAAAATAATATATAAGAGCTCCTCATGCATGCTTTTTTTTGAAGAAAAACTTTGATTTTTTTGGGAATCTTGAATTTTCACAACTTCCTTCAAAAGCTTTGGCAATTGTGAATGTTCTTTGTGCCCAGTTCAAGAAATAAGGTTCTAATTGCTGCCTCATGCCCAATGCTCACCGAATACGCTCCACTCTTGGAATACAACCAAATCAATTTATCAAATTGATCTGAAATTTTTTCCGGAAGAACATCTTCAGCTAAATCATCAGGCAACACCTCCCGTACAGCCTCAACCTTCCAATCGCCAGTTTACTCTTCAATAAGCTTAACGACATGGTGGCATTTTTCAAAAGGTGTCAATGGATCCATTCGGGGCATAGGCATTTTCACTGGAACCCAAGGAAAGCTTTCGATACTGATACAAGAAAGTTACCCCTCTTTCCACCTAGATCACAACTTCTACAATTTCGCAGTACTAAAGTTGTCTATATATATATATATATATATAAAATAAGTGGTGCATGTTGACTGAGAGAAGTCAAATTATTAACAAATATTGATGCGTATAATTTTAAAGGTTAAATCAATTTAAAAATTTAAGTTTTATTTGATAAAAATAATTTATAAATTAATTTAAAATTTATTAATTTTTAATTTATTTAAATAAATTCATTTATTAAATATTTTTAATTTAATTATAAAAATTTATAAATTAATTAAATAAATTATAAATTAATTTATTAAATTTGTCAAACATATTCTTAATCAATATAAATTTAAAGTAACTCAAAAATTTTTTGAGAAAATTCAATCAAATTAATTCAAAACAACTTGAAAAATTAAATTAAAAAAAAAATCAAAATTTTGCACAAATGGTTAGATGACTGTCTGCCCATATTGTCAAACTCGCAATGTTGTAGGTCGACCCGCATGTACGAAATTAGACCCAGTGCTATCTTTTGCCGAAAAAAAGTAACCAGTCCTCTCCAAATTTTGGACCACTCATTGCCCGCCCGGGACTGTCAATATTGTTTATAAATAAAGGCGCTCTCTTAACTGAAACTGCACCAAATCCAGACGTCCATTGGTAATACGATGTTCTCGCTGAGGTTTCCTATTCCTATCGAGAGTACTCTAACTCCCGTTCCAAAGTCTGGTCCTTCTTCCTGTCCCCGTTCCCAATCACACCGATTCCCTTCGCTTCCTCTTCCTTCCAAGCCTCGCAGGCGCAGCAGCTCACTTCCTTCTCCAAATGTGGCTATTCGGGAAGAGTTTCAGGGCGAGCCAGACGATGAAACTGCCTTTCCCGGATCCTCCAAAGAACCCGAACCGTTCCCGCGATGTCTCCGACCCGAGCTCATGCCTAAGCACGTGGCGGTGATTATGGATGGCAATGGGAAGTGGGCTAAGATGAGGGGGTTGGCGCCGTCGGCTGGTCACCAAGCTGGCGTGCGGTCGCTGAGAAGGATTATTGAGCTGTGTTGTAGTTGGGGGATTAAGGTTCTCACCGTTTTCGCATTGTCTTCTGATAACTGGGTTCGTCCAAAGGTCGGTTTCGACTTCATCTCCGACAGCTGCCTTTGTTTAAATTATTTTATTTTATATTACACACTTCAAAATTTTGTTAGAAACTAAATTTTATGGAAAATAATTTTAAGAACGAATTCTCTGTAATAATCTGAGGAATTTAAGATTTTACTTTTAGAAATAAGAATGGTTTGACAGAAAGAGAACCTGATTGGGGCGCGAGGATCTAGATTTAATAGTATCAGGAGCCAATTTTTGAGTTATTTTCTGTGGTTTGGGAAGGATCATGGCGTAGGTGGAGTTTCCATTATTATTATTATTGTTGTTGTTGTTGATTGTGACTCTGTGAGTGAGTTTCTGATGTAGAGATTTGATTGTGGCGCAGGTGGAGGTAGATTTCTTAATGAGTTTGTTTGAAAGAACCATAACCTCTGAAATTGAAGCTTTTAAAAGGTAGATACAACCCTCCTCCCTCCCCCCCCCCCCCAACTACTTTAAAAGTCCTGACCGAAGTTCGTTCATTTTCTCATTATGAGGGTGGGTGTGGGTGAGTGGGTTGACTGGGGAGGAGTTGGCTTGTTGACATGAAGTTGAGTAACCTTAAAATATTAAACTCATTGAAAATAATTAGTTTTTAAAATTATTAATTTTTATCACAATTTTTGTACATAAATTTTAAAATTAAAAAAAATAATTTTCCAAATTTTTTTTTATCGACAACATTTCCTGCTTTTAATTGGCGCCACTTGACTAAAAATGTAACCCAAAATAACAAAACTGATGTCACATTTAAATTTTTTTTGAACCAACCCCAAATACACGCTAGCAATATAATTGATAACTTAAATATGCTCGTATTAGAAAAATACCATGTGGGGACATCAACTCGATGCGAAAGTGCGTGCTTAAAATTATTTTTAAATCAATTTAACGTTGATTGACCAATAAACAAGTCCAAAAATATTTTTCCGTACAAGTAAAAAAAATGTTTGAGCTATATTTAATCTCGTTTCAACTTTGTCTCTGTCTTCCTATTTCTCATCATAGTTAGTTCTAAGTCAAAGTTATTAACCCGAAAATGAGGAAGCTGTTCATTCTAATAAATTTCTAACACGTAATAGAATGGTTTCCACTTTGTGATCATAAACAAAGTATCTTCCTTTTTGGTGCTCACTTTGTTTACAGGGAAGGCATCCGACTATCCATGATAGGAGACCAATCAAAGCTCCCCAAGTCTCTGCAGAGGATGGTGAGCAAAGCAAAGGAGAGCACAGAGGAAAATTCCAGACTCCAACTGATAGTGGCAGTGAACTACAGTGGGAAATACGACATCGTTCAAGCATGCCAGAGCGTTGCCAAGAAGGTCAAAGATGGGTTTGTGCAGTTAGAAGACATCAACGAAAGCCTCATTGAACGGGAACTCGTAACTAACTGCACTGAGTTTCCAAACCCTGATCTGCTAATACGCACTAGTGGGGAACTCAGAGTTAGCAACTTCTTGCTGTGGCAATCGGCCTACACAGAACTGTTCTTTGAACCAGAATTGTGGCCAGATTTTGGGAAGGATCAGTTTGTGGAGGCTTTGGCTTCGTTTCAGCAGAGACTGAGACGCTATGGTGGACGATATTAATAAGCGTTTCATCAAACCCCGAAAAGGCCATTATATATGTTGCCATAAAGCTTAAGTGCATTATTAAATTAAGCTTCGGTCCCGAAATGCAAATAATTGAGAAGAATAGCCTCCTCTGTGTGCCCATTATTTATTAATATCATAAGCAACTATGCTTCTTCTATATTTACTTCCCAAACATGGATAGTCATTAAAATTTGCCACCAATCAGGTATAAGAAAGTAGAGTGGACATGCTAACCGCAGTTAACAGATAAGGGTGAAACGTTTCATTTACAACACAGTAATTTTTTTATAAGTAATTTATCCAACCGCAGTTAATAGAGAAGGGTGAAACATTTCATTTACAACAGAGTAATTTTTTTATAAGTAATTTATCCAACCGCAGTTAATAGATAAGGGTGAAAAGTTTCATTTACAATAGAGTAAATTTTTTATAAGCAATTTATAAATAGTAGTATTATAAGTTTTGGTCGACATTTGTAATATACTCTTATATTTACATAACACAGCTTTCTTTCACTTTAATTTTTTTTTGTGTGTTAAAATCTATTTTTAATTTATTTATAGTCTTCAATTCAAACTAATACTTATAAATGATGAATTTTAAATTTTAAATTTCAAAATGTCAAAATTTAAACTTTAGATACCAAAAATTTATTAAATGAATAATTATTGGTTGATTTAGTATATTTTTTATATAAAGATATTTTTATTAAAATAAATTATTTTGTCTTATCTGTTATTTATTAAATAAAAAATAGAATTATATAATTATATATAACTGTTTATCTTATATTACCAAACGATGTTTATCCTATTTGACTTAATCCTCATCAAATGAGGCCCAAGTGTTACTTTGTGCATTCTATTTTCATTGTACAAATTTTACACAAATTGTTAGATGACTATATTTAAATTTATCCAGCTCAAACAAAAAACTAAATTCAGCTATGGATAAATAAAACGAAATACAACATTATACCAATTTTTGATTAAAAAAAATTATCGCAATAACATTACCAAAATAACGAAACCATAGCAGAATCAGATAAGATTAAAAGAGTATTTAATTTGCGATAAGAGGTTGTTGTTGGGTAGTATCGTCATTTGAAATGCTGCTTGACAAACTCGCAAAACTTGGGGCCGCGCCACCCGGTTTCGGCATCTCCATACATGCTCGTCCACAGTGATTCAATGCATCCACCAATCACATTTCATACTACTTCCTCGTCATCCTTGCTCAAACTACGTTGTGGCTAAAGATCATCGGGAGCATTCCCAACACAGAAATAGACTTGACTGCAGAGAATCCCATATTTCAATCATTTTGAAAGGAAAACTCGGTCTAGAAAGGGCAAAATCGTCTTTATGAGTATTTATTTATAATATTGTTATTGACCATGAAGGAGGCAAAGCGAGAAGTATAGTTCTCCGTGGACTCCCGGTGCCTACTAGGAGAAAGAATTCTTCCATTGTCAAGAACTACATAGTTGCAGTCTCTTCAACCTTCTTCTCTCTTTTGCTGTGTGCATATTGGGGTCTGGGGATTGATTGTCTTGGTTTCATATTTTGCAATATTCTCAGTCGGGTGGAAATTATTTTCGGGGTATGGGAAAGTTGTCGTTTCATGAATCTCTAAAAGCTCTGGAAGCTGATATTCACCATGCCAATACTCTGTAAGTCTCTCTCTCTGGTTAAAAATTGTTATGAATTCTCTGTCTCAGAAGTATTTAGCTTCAGAAGCAGATAATGTAGTACTTCTTATCATTATGATTAAAAATTGTTACTATAATTATTGTTTTTTAGATCGTAGAATGATTGTCTGTTAAGCTTTAAAAATTTTGAAATATGATGCCTAGCCATTAAATGTTTTATTTCCCATCATTAGAATTTTCATTTTGATTTTTAAATATGTTAATTTTGGTGTGATGTTTTTGTATTTATTTATGTAAATGTGGTTTTCCATGTATTTGTTTGCATGTTTTGTTATTTGAAACCAAACGGTAATTGCCTTTTTGCACGAGCTATAGTGGAGAAGGGGTAAAGATTGAACCATGTACATCAATCATAGCCCAATCTTAAGTATTAGGCAGAGTGTCCTGTCTTCTGTAATGGATTCTATGGAATTGTAAAAGAAAAGTCCTTTGCTTTTGATTGTACATATTAGGATGAAAAGGATTTAAATTATAATCACCTTCTTGTCATTTCTTATGATATTTATGCTTTACTTTTGGCTTTTTATCTGCTTAATTGATGACTGAATCAACTAGAACTTGTGAAATTCTTAATATCTGGATGAAGTAGTCAAGTGGGTCAAGATCCTTGACATCCATATCTTCCCATATCATCAGCCTCTTCCCTCTCATTCCTCCCCTTCCCCATTCATTATATCAATATCTGCATGTACTCTATCATAAGCCTATGCTCTTAATAGACACTTTTGAAGCGAAGCAGTGATTGTCCTTGGATATCCATATGCATATTAACGTTTTAGTTCTTGCTATATATAGCTGCTATAAGTCCCAAAGATGAATGCAGTTGGAATTGGTTGGATGATGGTTGACATGGCTACGTGGCAGCACCAAAAGAAAATCCTTACAGCAATGTTAGCATTTTTCTAACTCTTTTTTCATGCAAGATAATACTCAATGTGCTTGTTTCTCTAGGGCACTAAGTTATCCAAGGGATAAAGATGAAGCATGCTTTCAGATGAGACTATCATACAGTCCAGTGGCCCCCTTTTTCCTTTTTCTCATTCAATGGGCGGATTACCACCTGGCTGGTGCTTTGGGATTGCTGAGAATTCTGATTTATATGGTACATTTGCTTCACTAGTTACACATATCCAATGCATTAGTCTCTGATCATGGATTTGTGCAATTAAATTTTATTTGCTTCATTTATTCCTATCAGATGTTCCATATTTTGGTCTTAAATTGCCATAGTCTTTTAGTGGATTTTGTTTCATAACATTTTTTGAAACATTTAGTAATTGCAGTGATATGATGGGATTTATGCAGACCTACGGAGATGGGAAGACCACCGTGTCAATATATGAAAGGAAAGCAAGCATTAGAGAGTTTAACTGTAAGTTATATTTGGTAAAAGATGAATTTATACTTAAAAACTGCATGCTTTTTACTCTACGCATACTTACATGTTTGCTGCTATTCCTTTTGCTGTGCCTCTTCTTTCCTGATAAGCAGCGGTGATATTTCCTGCTTTATTGCAACTTCAGAAAGGCATCACAGACTTGGAGGAAAGGAAACAGAAAGAAGTACATGCTATTAGATATCAAAGGAAGGAAGAGCAATCTAAAGTTGACATAGAAAGAGAAGAGGAATGTGGAATTTGCTTGGAGGTGAAGCCAAAAGTTGTGCTGCCTAATTGCTGCCATTGTATGTGTTTGAAGTGCTTCAGGGATTGGTAAAATTCCTTTTTCTTTCCATCATAGATTCCTTCCAGTTATAAATGTCTATAGCATAAATCTAAGATTTAATCAAAACTTTTTTATGTCCTCTTTCTAATTGGAGTTATTACACCAGCAATATGCTTTTTTCAGTCAGCATTTTAAACATGTCACAGAAAAAAGAGTATGAAAGGATATCACTCTCCCCTTTGATGGGAATCATGGGATGTGGTCTATATTCTAAATTTCTAATTAACTTTTTTAAAAACAAATTAGGATCCTCTCCTATACAAGACTAGTCTTGTTAAATTTTAGAGTAAAATGCTTTGACCTCTTGTGTTTTTAAAATACAAGAGAGTTTGTCTGTGTTTTTAAAATAGAGAGGACGTTTGCGTATTTAAGGCTAAATAGTAAATATAGTGAAAGTCAAAATATTTTACCAAAATTTTATTATATAAGGAAATAAAATGTAGGTGGATAACAACCGAGTTCATTGACCATACATAGTGAAGGGGGATGGGGGTCAACCTCTTTCATGACCCATGGCCCCAGTGTGTCACTTGGTTAGCATTTCTAGAACAAATGTTGTAGGTTTGGTTGAGGAAACCAAGAAATTGGGTTCTCATAAATCTATAGATTGTTATTTTCTTTGCACATTACTATTTAAAATGCAGTTTACACCTTAAAATTTAAAGAATCTTCTACTATGTTTTTGTCCTTTTGCAGGACTAAATGATTGCTAGTTTTGATTTTCACATGCATGCTAATTTGTTCTATTGTCATTACTTAGAGCATGATTATATGCTTATTGCCTTTTTTACTTTAGGCATGGGAGATCCGGGTCTTGCCCCTTTTGCCGGGCTAATCTAAAGAGAGTCAACTCAGGTGACCTTTGGATTTACACAGATATTTGTGACACTCTGGATTTTGGGACGATTTTCAAAGAAAATCGTAAGAGGCTGTTTTTGTACATAGAGAAGTTGCCTCTTGTTACTCCAGACGCCATGTATGCCTCCTATGAACCATGTATGAGGTGAGGACTATTTTACTGGCCTTGGCAACTCTGTACATGCTACTTTTTAGTTGTACATGCATTTTAGACTGTGTCACTGTGATTTGATTGTAAGTTTTTCCTGATTATATTCGTATTGGCTTCAAGTTGATGATTTTATGGTTCCAATTGTTGTTTGGTCTTCATGCTTGAAGGTGAATAGATTGATTGTAATATAATATCTTTCAAAAGAAATGGGAAGGCACAATAGTTGCTTCAACTATTTGAATTTAACAAGTCATACTTAAACTATATATAGACTTTTTGGTATTACGGTAAGAGGGAATTCTCAGATTTTGTATTAGTCTAAATTTCTTCCCTAGACAATCTTGAGGATGCATTCTCTTACATGGGACCTAGAGTGTTTTTCCAAGAAATCGAAGTTAGGTTGATAAGGAAAATGTCATCTTTCCTTGTGACTGGACCAACTCCCTTGGATTCAGACTACAACCATTTGATTCATCTTCTCATCCCATTTTACTACGAAAGATGAATCGAATAAAAGGAGTGCTATTGAAGTGGCAGACAAATTTGAACTTTCTCTACGTATTACTAAAAATTGAGCTGTCATTAAAACAAAATAAAATTAGGATTGATCATCTCTCATACGCATATAATCTGCATAAGATCGAGGATAATTTTCCTCTTGAGGAGCATAAGCATAGCCTCCATGGCTTGAAATATCAAGGCCAGTAACTTCTTCTTCTGTGGAGATTCTCAGTATCTCAAGCTTGTGTAAGGCATAGAACATAGGCCCCATTGTGGCACTAACCCAGCCCAAGATTACCAACAGTTCAGTGACTTGGGCCCCAATCAAACCCCATCCACCTCCTAATAGGAGACCATAGGGTCTTGTCGCCCCTATCTCACCTGAATTATAGGTTTGAATCACAAATTCCTCTTTGGCAAACAAACCTGTGAATATCAAACCCCAAGCCCCACACCCGCCATGCAATTGGGCTGCCTCTAATGGGTCATCATAGTTCAATTTTAGTGCTAAGATGTTGAGCCCAATCAAGACCCAAGCCGACACAAGCCCGCAAACAATGGCAGACCAAGGCTCAACAACTGAGCATCCAGAGGTGATTGCGACAAATCCACCGAGCAAGCCATTGCAGACATCTATTGCATCCCAATGGCCGATTAATAGTCGTCGCCCAAACAGTGTGACAATCCCAGAGGTTGAGCCAGCTAATGTAGTCACAACTGCAACCCGACCGACGGAAGTCCAATTTCCTTGATCTGACGTGTTAGGATAAGCCACAAGGATCTTATCAAAAGAGCCTGGATTAAACCCAAACCATCCAAACCACAAAAGGAATGTGCCGAGTACCACAAGTGTGGCGTTGTGGCCTCGAAGAGGTAGAGGCTTGCCAAAGGCATCGAACCGCCCAACCCGTGGGCCTTCTATGAGGGATCCCCAAAGCCCAGCAGTTGCACCAACCAAATGCACCACTCCACTGCCGGCAAAGTCAATGGCTCCGGAGCCCAAAAACAATTGACTAGAACCAGGACTGAGCCAACCACTGGACGACCAGACCCAATGGACCACAACTGGGTACACAAACCCACTAAGGAAAAAAGAGAAAACAAGATAAGCACTGAACTGGGTTCGCTCAGCAATGGACCCACTAGTGATGCCTGCTACTGCTATAGCAAAAGCCCATTGGTAAAGGAAGAAACTATAATCGTAAGTACCATTTGGAAGATTGACAAGAGCAAATAGATCAGTACCAATGAAAGGATTGGAAGCAGAACCATCGCCGTAGGCAAATGCAAAGCCGAAAAGGTAGAAAGAGATGCTACCTACGACGGCATCCACAACGTTGGTGAGCATGATGTTCATGGCATTCTTGGCTCGGACAGAGCCTGCACATAGCATGGCAAAGCCAATCTGCATAACAAAGACGAGGTAGGCAGAGAAGAGAAGGTAGATAGTGTTGATAGAGTGAGTAACGCTTTGTTCCCATGAAGCCTCCATGAATAAGAGAGAGATGAGAGAAAGAAAGGGGAGAAAAATAAGCAATAAGTGGGAAGACGGAGAAGAAAAGGATATTTGATAATGAATGTGTGTGAAGGTAGTAACGTTGAAGGGTAGCTAACTATACAGGAGCTAGCTGTTGCACAAGTTGGTAGATGTTGACTGGTTGTACATTCTACTTCAATGATTTTTTTTTTTTTTAAATGAAAAAGATAAGCTTGCAAACACTTTCTATTTTGGCACAAACTATTCACCAAAACTGCAGCCAAAATTTGTGAAATAGCTATTTTGAGATAATATTATGTAGTCCTATACAATAGTGCTTAGAAAGTTCTTTTTTAGTAAATTGGTATTATCCAGGCATTAGCGGTGGGTGCAATATTATTTTGTGAATATGTCTTGTTGTAGCTATATATTCAAATTTTTGGATTTCAAATTTTATTTATATAAAAGTCTGTTAAATATTATTTATAAACAACTTAAATAATTCATAAATTTATAACTCAAATGATAATTAAATTTAAATTTATTAAAAGATATATGAAATATTTGGAGTTTAACTTAAAAATATATTTAATAATCATAAAGTGTCCTAATAACATGAAGTATTTTAAGGCTAGATTGAAATGTCTTTATTCAAATTTTTAATTAAATTAATTTTTAAAATATATATCCAATTATAAATCTTAATATATATAAATAACTATATTATTAAAAAATAAAATAAACAATATTTTTTCATCTTCATCGCATTACCGTGTTTAGGGTTGGAATTCAATTGTCGGAATTCAATACTGCAAAATGGTTGGGGGAGATTTATCTTCTAGCCTCTCTAACTGTACCCTCCCTTTAATCAATAGTTGAATGTTATTTCTCAAATTTAAACTTTTGTTTATGATTTCAATTATTACTTTAGCTGAATTAATGTTAAAAGTATGATCCACCTGTTTCTCAAACAAAGAATAACAACTCTATCAACACTGAAGAATAGTCCGAAGTCCGAACCATCTACGTAAGTTCCAAGAAATCAGTGTTGAGGGGGCTGCAAAGAAGAAGATGTGATTGTCTCGTATGCTTTAAAATATTATCAAAACTTTATCCTTATTATGCAAGAACTGCCAAACTAGTTTTTCATAGTATCCCACATTATACAGACGAGGCTAGTACCAAGTTGCTGTGGGAGAGTGCAGCCTTAAGTTCTTCCAAGAAAAAAATTTAAATTTTGGACAAACACCAAGCACACCCCTAATAAAGACACTAGTGTTATAAGAAAGATTAATTTTCATTAAGCACCAAAAGAACATAAGATTACATTACACCGTCACTTGGTCTAAGAGGTACAATAGATATATACAGAATTGTTTTACCTTTTTTTTGGGTACCAAATGGTATAAATTTAAAATCGAAAATGATAACTATATTTTTATATTTATACAGTTTGTGCTATGAATGAATTACTGCGTTTTCAGATGATTGCGGTAATCTCCCATGGTCACTCTGCTAGTAAGGGAAGGCCTCATAGTGACTATGGCTGACTCATTAGCTCCAGCTTTAAGAGCTGCCTTTCCAGCTTCCAGGAACCTCTTCACTGCATCTTCTGCATATCGGTTTGCTTCTCCCACTGTCATGCTTTTCCCAATATTTGGATAGGTTTTGAGTACGTAATCACCATTGAGCTGAGATGCGAGTTGGATTAGTTCCAACTGGAACTCGGAAAGACTCGTGTCTTCTCTGGGTCCCCGTGGCCTTAGTGATGTACTCACCTCTGGAAGCCTCTCTGTAAAGATATTGGCAATGTTCATAGATTATTATAAAACTATTCATAAACTTTCACTTATCACTAACATAGATTTGGACTTTATAAGTTAGGCCTATTTAAATGCCAGCTAGAACAAGCTGGTGCAGATTAAATTCAGGCTGAACCGTGAGACTAAAAAAATTCAAGCTTTATGATATTACTTTGTTAAATATATATGTACATGGTTATGTTTTTTAAGGTAAAGTTTATCATTGTTCAACCTACAAGTTTTTAAATGAAAAACATTTATTAGATGTATATAATGAGCCATAAATGGGCTAACCCAGGGGCTAGCCCATTTACACTGTTCACAAAAATCCCACAAGGTTCTTGGAAGCCTGCTTAACAGCTTCTTGGACTTTGTCCACACTCCATATTTCAAGTCTAATAAGCCTCCGTGTAAGTGTGCATATTAAAAATTATAATAAAAATATTTATAAATCTTCACTTAGCAACTTAATCTTTTAAATTAAAATGACACTTAACACTTGAAACATGAATAGTGGAAAACTAACCACTCCACTACTACTAAACACCTCTAATTAGAAAATGACAGACAACAAGCTTTGTATTCTATGTTTTGGATCTTTGTATGAACAATTGTACTGTTGGCATTTCACTATCCTGGCAAAACCACACTTTCAAGAAGGAGACAAAGGTGGAAACTTACTTGTGTCTTATTGCATTGAGTAAAACAAAAATACGAAATTTCTATGACTATACATCTAGGCACGCACAGCCTAGCACTACACTGGTGTCTGTACTAAGTTTATGGCCATGGAAGGTGATTTACATGGCTCCTTGTCCACCAGACCTGATAGATAGTGGAAAAACAGAGTTGTCCAAATCAATATATCCAGCCCCACCCTCCCAGACACAAGATCTAGGAAAACTAACAATATATGGCGCTGGTTTAAATGAGCAGGTTAACACAGTATCTAGAGCTCCTTTCAGATCAAAATTTTATATAAATTTTTTAAGTTAATTTTTAATGCCGAACCAAATTGTGGCATTTACTTATATGTTTTACCGCGGGGGGGGGGGGGGGGGGTTTCTTTGCTTAAAGGTCCAGAATCCAGACAACAGATAAAATTTGGTAAATCCTATTGTTATTTACTATCATGAAAGGTGCCAAGATTGCTGTGTAATAATTAAAGAGGTAGATTCAAACCTGGACAATCGTCACGAGGAGTACTGCGAAGGTAGAAGTATTTCTCAAAGGTACCAGCCCATGCATCTCTCTTTGTCAAGAAATTGGATTTTAATTTGAAAAGCTTCTTTACGGTGGCTGGAATAGAAGAATGCTCAAATTGTGAATGCGGTGTTGGCCCATCTGGTTCATGAATCACTGCAGCGAAAAAAATATTCAACTGTCAACTCGTGCTGCAAAAGGAAGGGTAAAGAAAAAACAAAATAAATTACAACTTTAAAGGCACAACTTATGTCTATTCAAGTCCAATTATTTCTCAGGAAAAATTAAAACCCTGCAGGTCGGCTCTAGCAGATTGAGAATGAAAATAACTAGGAGAATCTCTGAATGATGTGTAGAAAATTTGATAGACTATGAACAACAGCAGCCAAAATAAAATTAAAACTGAAGAACGACCATTTTGAAATGGAATAATCATTTTTTATGACAGAAAAACTAGTTGGTGTTATTTATGGCCTCACGTCCTGTAAGTTTAATGGCCGAACGACTAATTCTGTAATCACTAAAGAGGACATTTCATCCGGACTATGGACCAACTCTTAGTTCCCTTTTGCATCTTACATTCATAGGATGAGATGATAGTTTTTGAACCAGATAAGATATTAGAAGTTTATTGGGCTGAAACTATGATGAATTAATCTCTTATGCCCCGGTCTATAGAGAGTTATACTCCACTCTCTTGAACAAAGAACATGACTTTACATGAGTTTAGCACTATAAGTTATCGAATTAGAGTGTCTTTTGTGGAGGAAGGCAGTCAACAAGACTCAAAGAAGTGAACTTCAAAGATTAACCTATGTTTACAATTTTCAGTCGTTGCAATGGAATAGAAATAAATCTCTTCATTATCACATATATTCTATAATCAGTCTCAAGCAATAAGATACCTGCTTTCTGCCCGTTCACTACATAAAATGCTGGACATAGTTTTCTTATGGCTCACGCAAACACACAGTCACAGATAATTTTATAAGCAAGAGCTACTGTACAGACAAAGATGACCAAAGCTAGCTTTCAACATGGTTTTTTAAAAGTCAGGATGTAATAATGTTCCCGATAAACGAGGAAAACGGTAAAAGAATCCCCAATAAGTGCAAAAGGGAGACTAATTACAGTAGAAATACTATATGCCAAAACTTTCAAACCCACTAAGAGAATACAGAAACCATATGAAGACTAGGTGAATACCCAAAACGACTTTAACAAAGGAGTGTACAATTAATGTCAGATGGATTATCACAAAAGTTATGTGTTCAGGTGACCATCAACGTATTCATGCGATGCAACCATATAAGCCTTAGTACAACTTTGTGCAGAGACATGTTTTAACTAAGTCTAAAGGTACAATACAAGTCATACAACCCAACCTAAATTAAGATCTGAAGACTAACGATAACAACTAATCAGCAGCAAGCCAAAAGCTCTAATTTACTGCCAACACAGCCAAAAGATTTCGACAAAACTAAATACTGAAACACAGAAGTCAAGGTCAAGTAACTGGGAACATAATCATTCACTAGACTCTTAATACTTCCACAGTCCACACAAAAAAAGCCAAACAAACCAAAAATTATAGCAACACTCACCGGCACCCTTCTCAATCCATGGCGAAATCAGAATTGTTGGGACGCGAACACCCAACCTGTCGAACCGAAAGTAATATGGGTCAGGGCCAATGATCCCATCTGGGTTGGGGACACCAGAAACAGGGGTAGGCACATGGTCATAGAACCCGCCATGTTCGTCATAGGTAATCAACAAGGCCATCTCTTTCCACTGAGGACTAGCTCTCAGCGTTTCATACACCTCCTTCACGAACCTCTGCCCCAAGGCCACGTCGTGCGATGGGTGATCGTCATTGGCCGGAAATAAGTTCACATCGAAGTAACGCTGCTCGACAACCACGTAATTCGGAAGCTTGCCCAATTTCGCGTGTAATTTGAACTTCAAAGAGTAGCTATGGAACTTGGTGATGTGCTCGAGCTTCCTCAAGCTCTTGAAGAACAAGGTAGCGGGGATATTCTGGTAATAAATCCCAAATGTCAGGCCGTTTTCGTCCAGAGAGTCGAAGATGGTTCTCTGAGGAAACCCATTTATCAGGTCCTTCCGAACATTGCTCATGGCACCGTGGGAGGTCGCTGAGTGAACGTAAAACCGATTTGGCTGAGTCGACGCGGGCATTGAGGCGAACCATTTGTCGAATACGCAGAACTCGTTCGCCAACTCAGTGTAGATCGGCAGGACTTCTGGTTTGAACCCGCTCATGACAGTTTTCGACGATCCCTGAATCATCTTCTCGGCCTGCTGAGCGAACCCATTCATCGGAGCCGGGTTCGCGGAGGTATCATTTGATCCAAATATTTGTTCCCTTATAGCCTGGAACGAATGCCCGGGATCAGAATCAACAAACAGAGAATCATCGGAGACAAAAACCTCCGGCGACTTTAGGTCAGAGACCGAGATTCGGTTAGATTCCTTGCCGGTTAAACCGTCTATGTCGGGTCGGGTCTTTTTCAGCCACCCCAAAACATGGTCAAAGGATCGGTTTTCCATCACCAGGATGATCACAGTTTTGATGGGTCCATCGATTTTGTGCTTTTTCTTGCGTATGCCATTCATGTCAGTGGCTTGGGCAGAGACCAAGAGGCAGAGGAAGAAGAATAATGTGAAGGGAACTCGCCGGAGAGACATCTCCGGTGACCGGAATGAGGGAGGTTTCGTAGTAGTTTGGGGGAAGACTTAAGGAAGACAGAAAGAGAAGCATAAGCAAGGTTATAACAAAAGGTGAGTACAAAAATCAGAAGAAGAAATGGCAAAGCGATGAGAAATACGGAGTCTGCTTTCAGAATAAGGATTCCTTTTCTGTCTGCCAATTGGTTGATTTGTCTCTCACTGTTTTGCTTTGTTCTGTTTTTTGTTTAACATATAATTTGTCAAATATTATAAGAAAATCTTTTCCAGGAAGAAATAAATTTTCCAAACATTTTTATTAATTACGGTAAAAAGGTATTTTTAAATTTTAATCAAAATTTAAACAATCTTAAGAATGCATTTTTAAAATAATACTTAATTTAAATTAATAAGAATAGATATGATCTCAATAACATTTACATTAATATTAAGAAAATATATTCAAGTGTCGATGCTAATTAATTAATTGAAATGGGGTTTTCAATGAGGAAGTCCTCAAAATCAAACTTTGACGTATTCAATTAAATATTTAGTTTTGGAGCAATTTATACAAACAAGATATTTTGCTGAAAAGGAGTTCCTCAATTCCTATCTGAGTTTCAAGTGAATTTTCTTTTACAGATGAATATTTAAACTTTTCTTTTTCTTTTATTTTTTTAATTAAATTCATTTTCTCCATTTTTTAATATTGTTTAATAACTTTTTCTTTCCTTTAAGATTTATTATCTCAATTAAATTCAACCTTTTCAACTCAGTGTAAAGACTTAGGGTGAGGCAACCAATGTTAGTTTGCATTTACTCCCAATCAAGCCGCCTCCAAAATGAAAATTTAAAATTTAAATTATTTTTCAAGTTTTTTATTCCAGGCCTATTTTTATTTCAGACTTAACTCATGTTTTATTTTAAAACAATTATGCCCGATTTAGATAGAAAATATTAAATTTTATTTAAATAATATATGTGCATGTGCGTGTGTATATATATATATATCAATTTAATTAATATTTTAGTTATAATTTACAAATTTTTATAATTTGATATTTAAAATTATGTGCTATTGTATACAAAAAGAAAATCTCAATTTTTTTATATTTTTTTATTTTTCAAAATTAAAATAAATAAAATTTATTGGGTTTTGGGCTGGATCTTGGACTTAATAAATTTTATTTGGTTCGGGTTGGGCCTAGGTCACCAAAAACGGAAAAAACAAAAAATTGATTTGAACTTCAGCTACTTTTTTTTTTTTATACTTTATTCTTTCAAAGTCTAATCTAAATATATAAACCTAATCACAATTAAGATATTTTTAAAACATAAATACATTACAAATATAAGTTGGAAGTATGAGCTAAGTTTGATGACATATTATTTTTAATAAAAAATATTTTTTTGTTATAAAGTACTTTTATAAAACAATACATCCTTTTAAACACTAACTTTTTTAAAACTACTCAGATGTATATTTTTAAAATTTTTTCAATAAAAATTGATTAAATTTATACATATTATTATGTTTTTAATAAATGTTGTTCAGCCCAATCTTAGCTTGAATTTTTCTCAAACCCAAGAAAAAAGTGCAAATTTAATTTAATTATCAAATTTGAAGTCCATACTTTTTTTTTTGTTGTTTTTTATATTGAATTGATCAAGCTGGGTTAGCTATCAGGCTTGTGAGCAGATCTACCTGTATTAACTCTAAAAAAAGATTGCACCGCTGGAAAACCTTAGTCCCACCCTTCAAAGTTTTGTTACGTAGAAGGTGGCTGCGTCTTTCTCTATTTTTATTTTTATTTTTTTTGAAAAATTATTTTCTCTCATCAATAAAACTTTTTTTTTATTAAAAATTTATTTCCTCAGAAGAGACTAAGAGTGTGTTTGACAAGTCCAATAAGATAACTTATAGCGTATTTAACTATCTTATAAGTTTGTTTGACCAAATTAGAGGTATTTGGTAAACGAGTTTATTTAGGTAACTTATAGCGTTTTATCATACGTTACTTTGAGTAGCTTATGGCTATGTTTGGTAAAAATAACTGATAAGTTAGCTGAAAGCTGATAAGCTAATTTTTAGCTGAAAGCTGAAAGCTGAAAGCTGTTAAGCTAATTTATTAAATTAGAAGTGTTTGGTAAAAATAGCTTATAAATTAGCTGATAAATGTAAAATGACATAAAAGGGTATATATAAAATTTATTATTTTTTGTTAGTAATTACATTTTATTTTGTAATTCTAAAAAATACAAAATAAACATATCATCTAGTGTTCCACAATAAATTAGCAATATTGTTGCGAATCTCTTTCATCTCAGTAGATGCCTCTAAATTTTCGTTAGTATTTGAGAAAAAAAAAGTACCAAAAAGAAACCTGAAAATTAATAAATAGCGTAAAAAATTATGAGTAGGATAATATTGAAATTTAAATAAAATAATAAGGATAAAAAAGAGATAAAATTATAAAAGCTATACGCTACTCAAAGTAGCGTATGAAAATACGCTATCAGCTACTCAAATAAACTTGTTTACCAAACACCTCTAATTTAATCAAACAAACTTATAAGTTAGTCAAATACGCTATAAGTTAGCTGAAATGACTTGCCAAATATACTCTATAGCTATTAGTTTATAATTTTTATAATTTTATTCTTTTTTTATCTTTATTATTTTATTGAAATTCCAACACTATTATACTTATGACCCTTGATGCAATTTATTGGTCTTCAAATTTTTTGTGTGCACTTTTCTTCTACTAATCAAGCGACACTTCCCAAAAGTGGGTGAGTTTATATTCTTAAAATACTGATGAAAAATAATTACAGAGTAAAAGAAAAAAAAATTAAAATTAACAAATTATATTCTTATATTTTTTGGGATTACATAATGAAATATAATTACTAACAAAAAATGATAAATTTTATATAAGTATGTACTTTTATGTCATTTTACACTTATCAGCTAATTCAATAGCTAATTTTACCAAACACTTTTAATTTAATAAATTAGCTTGACAGTTTTCAGTTAAAAATTAGCTTTTCAGCTACCTTATCAGCTATTTTTGCCAAATATAGGCTAAGAGTATGTTTGACAAGTTAAATAAGTTAACTTATAGCGTATTTGACTAACTTATAAGCTTGTTTGACCAAATTAGAGGTGTTTGGTAAACAAACTTATTTGAGTATCTTATAGCGTATTTTCATACGCTACTTTAAGTAGCGTATAGCTTTTAACTGATAGTTTTTATAATTTTATTTCTTTTTTATCCTTATTATTTTATTCAAATTCCAACACTATCCTACTCACAAGATATCACTGTTTTTACTATATTCAAACAATATTCAAATTACATACCCTATGATGAACTTCCATATATTATTGATAGTGACACAAAAAATAAAAATTTAGAGATATCTAATAAGATAAAAGAGATTCGCAACAATATTACTAATTTATTGTGGAACACTATATAATATATTTATTTTGTATTTTTTGAGATTACATAATCAAATGTAATTACTAATAAAAAATGATAAATTTTATATAAGTATGTCATTTTACATTTATCAGTTAATTCAATAGATAATTTTATCAAACACTTGTAATTCAATAAATTAGTTTAATAGCTTTCAGCTTTCAGTTAAAAATTAACTTTTCAGTTTTCAGTTAACTTATCAGCTATTTTTACCAAACATAACCTAAGAATTTATATACTTTATATTTTTTATATTTAAATCTATAATATTAAATTTAAATCTGAATGAAAGAAAATTAAATTTACAACACTACTTTTACAATAAATAAATTTTTTTAAACAAAATTAATTTTTAAATAAAATTTAAAAATATATTGTCTAATGATAAATATCTTTTTTTTATATTGTAATAATTATATTTTTATATGATAAGATGTAATATTTAATAAATTATAATTTAAAAAATATGTTATCTCTATATTTTTTAATTATAATATTAAATTTTTTTATAATTTTTATTTTAAAAAATTATAAAATTTGTTTATTTTATCATTATTTTTTATTTATTGATCTTAATATTTATAAATAATAGTATTCCGTTTGTTTTTTAAAAAAATCTAATAAAATAAAAAACCCAAAAAAAACCAATATGCCAAATATGAATTTTAAAAGCTAATTAAGTATCAATTAATAGAAACGTTTAGCTTCTAAGGATTAGTTAAGATGGCTAAGCATGACCAAACATGGTGGAATCGTACTTTCGATATGAACTTGAACAATTAAGTTAATTATATGAATCATAAGAGAAATATCAAATATAAAAACTCTAGTAGAAAGTGTAATTTTATAAATTAATATATGAAAAATATCAAATATTAAGTTAATAATAATTTTATAAATTAATTTATATATTAAAATTTTAAAAAATAAAATTTAAAGACTAGATTGTTAAGTTGATTTCACGTTAGTTCCATAGGTTTGTGTGGTTAGACTTTGCCGGGTACTTTCTTTCTTTTCTCTTTCAATCTCAAGAAATAAATTTCCTTTTCTTCATGGGTCCATGGAGTATCATAACTTTCTTTTTCTTTCAATCTCTGGTTAATAGAAGAGTTTCGGAAGTGCGAAAGAGCTCAGGCTCACAGTTACGCTTGGCTGGCATACTATTGATTGATTAACGGAAGCACAATCCACATCAATGAGAGTTCAAAACTGGTGACGGGTTGTTCATATTAGTTGGTACAGTAGTGTGTGTCTGAGAGAGATGAATCCGTTAACCTTAGTGAAACGCATTCGGAATATCAATTCGAAAGAAGCAGCCATTGACATTGGTGAGGAAGCTTCATGGCACGCCAAGTACAAAGATTCTGCTTATGTATTCGCGGGTGGCATTCCCTTTGATCTCAGGTGATCTCCTTTCGTTTTTTGCTCAGCATGCCGTCTCTTTTCAATTCAGTCACTATTCCTATAACATTTAAAGAATATCATGATACAAAAACTGATGGGATTCGTTAACCCATGCTTATTCTCAAATGAAAAGCCTTCTGAAAATTTCAGATACTAATTATCTCATAAATCCTATGTACTTCTTAGAACTATTGTTCTCAGTCATAGATAAATAGACTGGCCTACACCAAATTGACTTTGGAAGATTTTCAATAGGATTATCATAAGAAGGGTAAGATTTTGGTACACTCTTAACAGATTTAAGCTTACAGCGGTCTATGTATAAATGCCATATGTACATGGTAACATTTCAAACTTCGTCATTCCACTGGTTAGCATTATATTTTTTGGTGCTAAACCTACATCTTTCATCTTTTGGATATGGCTTCAATTACTGCAAATATGTACTCGTGCAGTTTTTTTTGGTCCTTTTAAAGAAAGATATACGCCTAAAAAGTAAAAGCTACACAGTAATGAATATTAAATTTGTTGTGATCAACTTACACATGTGCAAACTAGTGAATCCATTGCACAAGCTAAATATTGGCATGAAAAACAAAGACATGAATGGGATTCTCTGAATTTCATATTTGTTATATCAGTTCCTTTATAGCTCTTAGGTATTTTATACTATCTGGTTTTATTTTTCTTGAAGATCTTCTAATGATTTGCGTATATCCAGATATGGGGTGATTGTTATGTTAATCTTGTTAGGGACAAAGGCACCGGGAAATTGAAAGGTTTTGCATTCCTTGCATATGGGGATCAAAGAAGCACAAATCTTGCCAGGTTGGCCTCTATGTTGTTCTAAAAGATCGAAGTTTACAGACTCGCGAGTTACTTTCTGCTATTTGGTTTTCCTTCTGATAATCTGAATGGAGCACACGTTTTAGGTAGAATCATTAGGGTTGATCATGTCACTAAGTACAAAAAGAAGGAAGAGGAAGATGAAGAGACAGAGCGGCAGAAAAGGGAGGCACGTGGTGTTTGTTGGGCTTTCCAGATGGGGGAATCTACTTGTGGAGCTAGCTGCAAATTTTCTCATGATAAGCAGGTAAGATGATCTTTCCAAAAATGATGCCAGGAAGCATTACCATTTTGATGGCTTTGCTGTTGACTTTTTATCTTTCGTTCTATCTCCTTAGCTTACCGAGTATTGCTGCATTGGTACATGCTACCCTGTGTGTGGATCTGCGAAGAACAATGATGGACAATTTTAAGCAAAACTTCCAACTTACAAGCAGAAAGGTGGGCGAAAGGGTCGCACATTGGACTGATTTAGCTCTGAAGCTTGTTGAACAAAATTTACCTTTTGCCCTTATTTAATTATTGGAATGGATACCTCGCCTGAGAACACTATGGAAGTTGTCAAATTTTTTTGTGAACTATTTTGAGTTACTGTAACACGGTTTCTCTAAGCTTCAGTTCAATTATACTTTGGGGGTAACCAACTTGTTCTTTAGCTCTGGGCCTATTGTATGATAGACATTTATAAAACAAATAAAGCATGACAAGTAAATGGAAATAAGTACAGAGCATCTTTTATTTAAATTAAATAAAAATATTAATTCCCAATAACATGGTATGGGTATCAGGTGAAGTTGGAATTAAAATGAATTTTAGTTTGTATCCTAATTCTTGTGTATTCGAACATCGTACTGGTAATTTTGAAACAATTCCAATCTCAACAGATTTAACCGAGTTATAATAGCAAATTATAATTGTGATTCCAGGATCCTAATTGAGCACTAATGTATTGGCACCATAATGCCTTGTTATCTCATTTTATTTTAATACAATAAATCTGAATTGTTCAACTACTATTGGTCCGAAGTAGATCTTAGAGTTCATTATTGATAAGCATGAGAGTCTCAGAACTGTTGCTGGAAAAAAAATTATTGTCTCTTGATTTGTAATTCAAGCAACGAGTCTATGACTTTGTGATAGTGATTTAGCTTGTGAGCTTGCTGATCTTAATGTATAAGGGTAAAAATCTGCATTTTTCTTCTCATGCTATTGTTAAATTCCTTGTTGCTTCTTTTTCTTGGAGTTTCTCTGGTTTGCTTACTATGTAACATTTGAAGTTTATGTTATAAAATGTGCTGCATTTTGGAACCTAATATTTTGTATTGATGCAGATACAAGTTTGTTCGGCTACCGCTTGTATATTTGAGTTCTTTAGCGCCCTTGCTGTCTTTATCAAGAAAGCTGCAAACACAGGGTGGGCCTCTGAGGGTTATAGTTCAAGATGGGGTCATGACCAATTTCAGGGCCCCATTAAATCATATTTCAGAAGCCAGAAACAGAGGTCTGCACTCCAGAGTTAACGATAGTGAGATGGGATAAGACCGCTGACCCAAGCGAAGTGATAGGAGAGAGGAGAAGATATTGCAGAGGCATGATGATGATGATAAATTTGAAGGGAGAGAATATCATCGTAGAAGAGAGGAAAGGAGATCAAGAAAGCACTAAGGTGATGAATCTGAACTTAGGTCAAGAGAAGATCATGATCAGAGGGAAGAAAAAAGATCAAGAATGCTTGATCATGATGATATGAAACATAAGCCAAGAGATTATCATAGGAGGGAAGACAAGAGCTCAATAAAGCCAGGTGATGTTGAATTTGAGATCATTAAGGCACAATGAAGATGAATTTGCACCAAGGTGAAGAGAGCCTTTTTGATTTTTTTAGACCCTTTATAATTTATTATCCAATAACGTAATTCCCATTTTTTTTAAGGGTAGAAGACTCTAAATTTAAGGTACAAAAATGATATAATTATTTATAATAGTTGTGTGATACCACTAAAGTGTGAACAGGATTCTGGGTTTTCAGGACAAAGGGTAAAGGAGCATATCCCCTTCAACATAACTAAAACAGATTACAGAACCAAATAACAATGACCATATCTTATACAATCAGTTCAAGAACACTAGAAACGACGCATACTAGCTACGAACAAATCACTGTATCAAATAGAGAACCCTCAATTTATGAGTATCCTTTATTGTCAGTTAATCCTATATTTTTACAGGTAATATTATATTCTAAGTTCTGACAAGATTTTCCAAAAATCACGTGGGTTATACATTTGAAAAAGAGGCTATATCGTCCTGACAACTTCTTGATCTGATGACATGGAACTTAATCAGCGAACTTGTCCTAAAATAGCCTTCCATCTTAAAGTCTTCAGAAACATTTTTCGGTTATACATTTGAAAAAGGGGCTATATCATCCAAAATACATTGGTGCAAATAATTTATTCCATCAAAAAAAGGGGAAAACATCAGTTTAAATAACAAACTGAAGCTGTCCAAACCAAAGCTTCCATAACCATTACACTATATTGCCACAATCCCACCTTCCTCAAATCCTAATTCCCTCACCGTCGTTCATACATAATAGTCAGCATGTACTATTCCATGTCAAAACATGATGTTAATGAACCCCTCTCCCTTTAAAGACGATGAGATTTACTCACACAGGACAGGAGTACTGCTATTCACACTGAAAACTGATTCAGAATGCAAGAGATAATTCTTTTGGGAAGGAGAAATCATAAGAAGTTCAAATTGTTATAACCTGGGTACCTCCACGAACAGGAACAGAACTATGGCATAGTTTTTCAGTTTAATAGTTCAGCGCCATAATAGGATTACTCCTTGTGCAGCCAAACACAAATTCATCCCACAGAAGACCTTCTCAGTCACAGGCAAGCGCCAACCATTACAGGAAGTTGACATTCTGCGATTGTCCATTTATGAGGTGTTTCTAAAATAGAAAGGCTGTCTCTCGTTCCCCTCCATTTCTCTTTCCCCGGGGCTAGCCGTGAAGGTCAACAAAGGCCTAAGGGTACGGTCACCACTCACCAGAAATAAAACATCACATTGTTCCAACTCCTAGAGTTCTTACTATAAGCCCTGTGTCGTTATCAAAACTTTAATGAAGCACTCTATAAGCTTGGCATATGTCATTTTTGGAAATCACAGCTAAAAACAACATATTTAAAAGAAATGAGTTGAAAATTTGAGAAATATATAAAGAATCTGACTATCTGAGACCTCAGTTAACAAATTGCGTCCTGATATGGTTTTGGAAAGTGGGAGAATAAAATCCAGCAAAGGACATGATGTGAACTGATTTTGTACCGAATGAAGACACCAACTAAGACGGGATGATTAGATTTTCCATGGCAGTGACAAAGCAAGATACATTCAAAGAAGAAAAACAGAAAAAGAACACATTAGTATCTTCAATGACTCAGGTTCAGTGGAACTACAGAGAGATCAGTGAGTCAAATGCTGGGTTTCAAGCTGAAAAGGAACATGTGGAACCAATTAAGAGGTATGTGGCAAAGAGTTAAGCATTGTGATCATTCAGATACTAAGGAACTTCAACATTGGCGGCCCTGTCCAGAGATGGAATGAAGATAAGCCCTATTTTCTTTATTAAAGTTCATTTTCATTCCACCACCTTTGCCTCAGTAATCACTAGTTAGTATACGAAATACACTTGTGCTCCACCCATAAGATAAATAAAGAAAAGAGGACCACTTAACTACTGAACACTTGTGACCAATCAGCTAAGAAAAAAAAAACAATTGGTTGCCCGCGGTCATATCCAGAAAATGGGATGCCTTTACATGGGGGAATGGGGAGAGAGAAGCTAACTTGCAGCAAGGAAAAGGCTGAATTTCCAGCTAATAGATTAAAGTAAATTGCAGCATCACAATTTATTAGATATGAAAACAACCTCCTTATGTACAAGTGATGGAGGATGGAGTAGGATTGATGGGGCATGGGAAAGGAATATTGGGATTATGGTTGTCCTACTTAAAACAAAAGATTTCAGCCAACCCAAAAAGGGAGACACAAGCAATTGCTCCCTTGGGTCAAAGGGATTAGTTATCTCCCATAATTCTAGAAACAAAACCTTAGATGCAAGGAAAGAACAATTTGATCTAAAATAATTCACAAAAGAAACAAGTCCACAAATTTAGAGAAGAATTCAAGGCTGGCAGTAAATCAGGCAGCAATAAAATAAAAGGATAAGAGTAGGACATCAATGAATTTCCAGCCGAAATTGAATTAGTGCTCAACAGAATATGCTTCAGTTAATAATCAAGAAGCCAAAAACAAAAAAGGAAATTTTCCCGACTCCAGCAGCAGAAACAATCAGAACAGGAAAAAATCATACAGAATTTATCAGATCAACTCCAAAATATTATACATCAATCAAAATCCAAGGTACCCAGCATGAAACATGTAAAAAACTAAAATTTATTATTGTTGATATCTTAAAATTATTAAAAATCCACAGAACTATGAGCAATTTTACAGCTTGCAAGATTATACATACACAGCTATTGAAATTAACGGCTGCTTGGAAGTATCTATCACAAAGTCACCGTCTGCTGTCGTAATCGACGACTTCGGAGTCAGTGACGGAGCGCGAATGCTGAACTATGGCGCGGCCAATGGAGTTGATCCACTCCTCCTTCTCCTTGTCGGTGTCAGCGATGAAGTACATGGTTATTTGACCGGTGGAGAGCTCGAAAGCGCATGGCTTGTGAACGACATCCTCGGCGCCCTTGACGGTGAGGCAGGAACCGACAGGGATGACGCCGCGTGGCGTGGAGGAGCGGGAGACGCTTTGGGAGTCCTTGAACCAGAAGAGCTTGCCTTGCTTCAGGACGAACCAGCGGCGGCGCCAGGTTTTGATGTAGTCGCCTTGCTTGGTGAGCCACCCGGCTCGCTCCGGGTTCGACCAGAACTCGATCCCGTTGTACTCATCTGGACTCGGGTCTTGACCCGTCGCTGCTCGCCATAGATTCTCCATTCACCTTCTCTCTGTCTCTCGCTCTCTCCCCAGACACAATTTATTATGCCTTCCTTTTTGTTTTTGGATCACCGATTTCTGCAACTGAAACAGTTCGTAATTCGCACTATGATGAGTTGTCCTATTTTTATTTTTTAGTTTTTATTTATTCCTAAATTTAGTATTTTATTTTTTAAATAAATATTTTAACTTGGAGTGGGGCTGAATATTAAGAAAAGAATACTCTCTTTTTTTATATAATTTATTTTAAAATATTAAATTTATTTAAAATATTTTTTTAATATCTCTAAGAAATTTTGGAGTGAGAAAAATATTTTTTTTAATTTTGAATATTTAAATAATAATAATTTATAAAATATTTATCTGTTATTTTTTGAAGGTGTGTAAATGATATGTTTATATATTAAAAGTATTTTTAATTTTTTTTTTATAAATATATGCACATTTTAATGATAATTTTAAATAATATATATACAGTTAAATTATTAAAATTAATTGAAATACATTTAAAAACAATTAAGTAATAATATTTATTTTAATAAAAAAATGTAAAATTATTATCTAATATCAGTTAAATTTTTTTAAATAGGAAAAAAAATATAATATAATAATATAATATTATATAAAAGTATTTGGATAAATAAATAAATAAAAAGTGAAATAAAAAAATAATTAATAAAATATTTTAAATAGATTTAATTATAATATATTTTGAATTTCATATAAGAGAGAGAAGATTATTTTTTACTATTAAGTATGCCAATTTAGAAAGTTATAATATTCTGCCAATGTAATACCTTATAATTCATTAAAAATAATGGCGGATAAGGTTCTAATATTAAAAATTATACGTTTAAATTAATTTTGAACAAATTGGAATTTGACACCAAAACACAATATGACACTAAATTGACGCACAACAAAAAATAAAACAGAGAAAGAAAAAAGATACTAATTTCAAGATATTCGTACGGACTATTACTATAGAATTGACAGTGTAATTCTTTCAGGTTTCATTTAGTTAATAATAAAAAAAAATAAAAATAAAAATTAAAAACAGAATAAAATAAAATAAAATATTATAAAAAAAATTATGTTTGGTATATATAATAAAATAAAATGAAATACTGTAAAATTAATTTAAAAATAATATAAATAAAAAAATATTAATAATATAAAAATTTATTAAAAATATTAATGATTTTAAAAAATAATTTAAATATTATTTTTTTATTTTTTTTCAATAATAAATAATACTTTTTAATTAATTAATTTATTTTTAGAATATATTTATTTTTTTTTTAAAAAATATTTATTAATTATTTTACAAAAAATAAATTAGATTTTTTTAAAGTTTTTTTTGTAAATATTTTTTAATTAATAAATTTTTTAAAAATATTTAATTAAAAGAAATAAATTTGAATTCTATTCCTTTTATCTCATTCTTTCTTTTTGAAGTGGTAATGCGTTCTCTCTCTCGCGACAAACATTCACATTCCATTCTCTCTATTACACGTACCAAAGAGTATCTAAATGATGGAACGGAATGTACTTCCCTCTATTCGACGTACCAAACAATACGTTAATACTACTTCGATCAATTGTTGATAATATTAATAAATTCTTTAAATTCAAACTTTTTGATAATTAGTGTAAATTATTTTTTTTACTAATATATTTATTATATAACTTTTTTTATTTTTAAAATATATACAATACTTACATAAAATAAAATATATTTTTATTTTAATTAATAATTTTATTATATTATTTTTATTTTATTAAAAAAATATATAATTTTTTTTAAAAAAATACTTTTTATTTAATTAATATTTTATTACACAATCTTTTTTTTTATTATGAAAATATACACAAATTTTTTTAAAAAAATATATACTACACCTTAATTTAAATATCATAAATTTTTTTTATAAAAAATAAATTTCATAATTTAAACTATTAATATTTTAATAATTTAAATCGCTTTATAATTATTTAAAAATTAATTAATATTAACTGTGAGAAAAATAATTTATTTTTTAAAAAAAATTGAAATATTTAAATTAAATTATAACCTATATATTTTTTACAATTAAAAAAAGATAATGTAAAAATTGCATTAAATAAAAAATTATTTTTTATTCTATATTTTTAATTTTGAAAAAATTTGTGTATATTTTAAAATAAAGAAAAGTCATGCAATAAATTAATCAAGAAAAAATAATTTACTCTAATATTTAACTTGAAATTACTTTTAAATAATTAATTATAAATTTATATAATTCTTTCTTATCTCTTTGAATCACAAATTGGACTGATAAAATACAAATTCGCACCAAAATTAAAATACTCAGAGGAATTTTGCGTCACCTCAAAATATCAGCATTGGCAATTGAATTTAAATTTGTCGGAAGATAGCTTATAAAAGTCATCACTAATTGAAGACAATTTGCCGACGTAATGTCCGATTTTCTTCCTTATCAATGTACGAATTGCTAATAATTTTCTTTTTTGATACAACGGGCAAGAGAATGAACAGGAACTAAGCTCTTAGACGTAATGAATGTTTCTTCCATTGCTATATGTTACCGAAAAGAACTAAGAGAACTCATTATATTTAACCAAAACTTTCACTTCTTTAGCTGAAAACTTTCAGCTGTTTCACGTCTTTTATTGTGCACCCATTGTACATAATGGAAAGAACTATGGGTAAATTTGCCTTTCATCGAGTCAATGCCCAATGTAATAACCTGCAAATGAACAATGGAACAAAAACTATTAAAATATGGGGAACAATATATGAAGCAGTGAAACCTGAAAGAAGGCTGAAGTCGCATTATCTTCAATTGCTTATAGTATATAAATACTATGAACGCCTTTCAAATTAGGAAAACCTATATTTGTTAATCAAATATCTTCACATAAATATTGTACATGTTTTAGTAACCTGTTACTGTCATGGTTTACTTCTATTGTTACAAAAAGCAGTGCCATAACTCACTTGTTCCCTTTCTATTGAGGGGCGTACAGACGTTTATATTGTAAATTTCATTGAAATTGAGAAGGTAAACAAATCTTTTAGGAGAAAAAAAATTGTAGAATGCATTTAATAGCAACAGGTACCAACCTTAGAGTATGCAGTGAAGATCTGAAAAATGAAAGAATCTAGTCTCAAACATGAAGCTGAATGAAACCCATCAGTCTGCTAAACCAAGCAGAATCATTGAAGACAGTTTCGAAAGAACCGGATTCCCTGTAATGGAATTAAATGACGGCAAAGAATTATTTCCATGACGAACAATACAAATAGTAATGAAAAGAAAAAAAAAATCAAATGGTTTAACGGCTTAAACTTCTGAAGAGTACCTGCAATGCGAAGGTAATATCATCGTCATCTACTTTCAGTGTCACCCTTCTCAATTTGTCCTCTCGCGACTGTCCTAGTTTAATGAGCCCCTGCGGTTTTCATGTATAAAAACATAAATGACCCATCGCCACTTTCCCATGTTGGTACGACACTCAAGAATGCAAAAAGAATATCCATTGGCATATAGCTACATCTAGGAAAACATGCTAGCATTAAATATTGTCTTAAATACCTGGTCATTCAGTACTCTGCACATATTTGAAAATTCCAAAATGCCGGCTGGTGAAATTAGTGATGATTTGCATATGTCCATGTAAGATTTATACAACTGCATCCGTATTACAATTGAAGAAATCAATACACAGGTTAAGCTAGGACTAAACCGTTTCCGTGATATATAAAGCCTGTAAAGCAAACCTCCCCAAGTATTGTATCTTTCTTTGCTCCACGGAAACGTTTCATAGAAGAGCAGAGTACAATCTGAAAACAGGGCAGGTCCAGAAAAATCTATTAACTTCAGCATTTTAAACCCTGTTAAATAGAATCAAGTAGTAAAATAAGTAAAGCGATGATTGGGGTGGTATAATCTGGTGGCCTGGTCAACAAGCAAGAAGCATTAATTGCCTGTCTGGTACCTAATCAAACCTCCCATTGGTTGATTAGTATTTCTGTTGCATATAATTTAATAAGTATACCTGCCCTTAATACTAAATGTATTTAATAGTTGTTATAGGGTATCTTTTGTATGGCTCCATAAATTAGTGGAAGCTTTACCTACAAAAAATGACCGGAGATTATTGCAGCTTTTCTTCCTTTTTTTATCCCCATAAATTGTTGCAGATTGACATCACTTGATTGCACTTCAAGAAATAGTAGAAAACTAGAAGCTAGAAGTTGTTCCGTCACAGTTAAACACCTTTTTCCGTTTCATTTTCTTTAGTCACTATGAACATCTAATTGGACTCTTGTGATAATAACTTAAAAAAGAGACATTTCTATTGCAGAGCACTTAAGCTGCTATCTTCATGAATATGACCAAATCCAGCTTGGAATGAAAAGATCAATTCATAGAATACCTTAGCTCACAACTTTTCACATTAGAAAGTTCATAATTCAAGGTTACCTGTTGATGATGTGGTAGAGATTGTATTGTATCCACCACAGGCGATCTATATGTCTTTGACAAGGCAAGAGCCATATGATCAATCCTTACCTGCAATTCATTATGAGAATCTTAGCCACAAAGATAGGAAGAAAAACTCCCCATTCTTTTCAAAATTTAGACATAACATATATGGGTGCAAAGAAATTAACTTATAAGAGAATATAGTTAATAATAACTTGATAATGATGCTGACTGCAATGATAAAAAGAAACAAAGAAAAGAGAAATTTTCTGCACCTTCATGATTAACGATGTAGCACATTATGGTATTAAGTTGCTTATACCATGTATTTGACTATTTGTTGATTATTGATTAATCAGTCAGAACAAAACTAAAGCACCAACTTAAGTAAATTATGTGCAAATGTCTCCTACAAGGAATCAAATGAATTTTGATCCTTAGCATTCAAAACATTAAGAGATATATCCAAACTATGTATTGGTCAAAACAGGATGCATGCCGCAAGTAATTTATACTCATTGCCTTTCATCCTTTCTTAAGTTGTCATCAATTTGTTTTAGTATAATGTAATTTATTATCCCTCCAAGGGTTAGCACTGCAAATTTAAAACAAAACTGGGGACCCTTACAATAGCAGATTCTTTTTCTTTTATGTAATCAGGAGTTGAAACTATCGTTTTTCCAGGGGATGCTTTCTCTTCCAAAGAAATTTCTAAGACACCGGTAGATTCTCTGATTTCTGCTTCCAGCATCTCTATTGCGCTCCTGGAAAACAAGTAATAACTGTTACAAGCATTCTTTTGCAGGCTTCTACTCTGGCCAATTGCCAAAGTAGATAATGTGTCACCAAGATCGTCTAACATGAAAGTTCAAGTCTTGTTGCTTAAGTTTAAGGTCAACAAAAGGTATGGACAAATTCCTTTTCAACTTTTTAAATTATTAAATAAATTGAACTTAAATAAACTAGAAAACAAGAATCTCAATCAAAGATCACGCCTGCCCCTCAGGATTTCAGAGGGAAGGAAATAGCCAAGAGACCTCATAGGCACCATATCGGTTGCATGAAAGATGGGACTAATAGACCGCAGTCCTAAAATAGTAAAGCTAAACTTATTGGAAATATTCAGCACCGTAGACTTGAGTTTTGAGAGTGAAGTTAAACTCAATATTTTTAATAAGCCTAACTCCATAGACCTAACTCCACTCCCAAAACTCGAATCAAGAGAGAAATGATTGCTTTTACTTATAAGGAGCACAATTCTTAGACATTCAGCCAATGTGGGACTTCAACACACCTCCCTCACGCCCAGGAATGAACATCTGAAACTTGAAATTTGCAGACATGAACATCTGGGGGTGGGCCACGTTGAAACTGGAGTAAACTCTGATACCATATTAAAAATATTGGGCCTAACTCCACTCTCAAAACTCGAATCTACAGTCCAACTGGCTGAATATTTCCAATAAAACTCGCTTGCACTGACTCATAAAGCGCAAAGAAGCCCAGAAGCAATTTTAAGCTAATTATTATGATAAAATGACTAACCTGCAAATACTAAGAGCTTTCCGCATATCACCAGAAGCTGCCGCAACTTTCTGCAATATGCAGTGTCAATTATCCTCTATACATGCTTTCAAGATGAATTAAAATATCACTTTCCTATGCTCCTTATCCCGTATAGTATTAGTATAATGTATTAAAAGCAATTCTGTGAAGACTCTGCTTTAGAATCAAAACCATCTACATCGTAAGTTGAATTTTAAACGCATTTACCCCTTTTTCTTGTTCATCCAGTATCACCTTCTATGGGATAAAGCAATAAAAAAGAAAGAAGAAATATGAGATAGGCAAGCAGAAAATCCATGCATTATTCTTTAGACTATTTTAATACCACCAGCCCGCTGGACAATTGAAAACCACTCTTACCCAAGGAAGAATGGTTTTAATTTAAGTGGCTATCCTTCTCTTTGAGAAAGGGTTTTTAGAGCTATTACATAGAAGACCTTGTGCTAGCGTGCATGTGAAAGTCAATATCAATATTCAGTCAGGAGATCCCTTAAGAACGTTTCAAGCATAAGTGATAAAATCATAGCTTATTTACAGATCCCGGGAACTCTCTCTTATTGGATGCTCAACCAAGACCACTAATAATAATATGTTCAACTAAACAGCAAATATAAACTTATCCAGACAATGATGGATGGACTTACCCTAGCACAGAGCTCTAGTGCTTGATGTTGGAAGACAGTGTAAGGAAGTTCCTGAGAGTGAGACAAACAGCTATGAATTAACAATTATCAACAACATAGAGAAATGTATGTTAGTTGCTTTCATTGCTAGTATAGGAAGTTTTATCCTCAGCAAAGACATGAGGTGGCAAATTCTTGAACGAGTTACATTACAGTGATTATTTTCCAGCAGAAAGTAACCATCATTAAAGCTGAAAGTGGGCACAACTCAAACTAGTTATTCAATGTCCGGATAACTCTGATTGTTAGGTATTACATTCAATAATAATGATCTTACACTTAGCCTTTCTTGCAGAATCCTAAGGATCTGGTCTTTAGAGTAGGCGCGGAAAGTTACAATGATGGGCTTGCCTGGAACAGAGCCAATGTAGAAATTATGTCAGTAACAATGAAAAAACGCTAATGATGTTGCCAAGTAGAAAAGGGCTAGCTTCATCAATGAGGTAGTTTAAGCACCATATCTAAAGATTCAAAGCTCAAATGGGAATTCTTTTTGCATAAACTTGTGGAATTGATTTACTTACAATTTAATGATTTTAACCTTGGAAGAAAACGATCAGCTAGGTCAATTGCATTTGCTACCCCTGTACAAATAAGCACTGTAAGTTCTGATAGCCCAAAATGTATTACAGGTCAAGAACAACAATGACAAAGAGGCAATAATTTTACCTATTAATATACATCTGGAAAATGGGAACGTGGTGAGCTTGAAAAGATCGTGAAGCACAGCCCTGTCTTTGGTAATTAGATAATCTAATTCATCAGCTACTATCAATCTGTTACAATGGAGTCAAATTAAATTTTCGATGAAATCCCAAATATGGAAACAAACAAAATATTATTAAATACTATGAAATAACAATATGTGCCTGTCAGAATACATAAGAGAATTCTAGTATGTGTTTATATGTAGCAAACTCCAGGGTAAGGAGATGTTTCTTACATCATGTTCTTGCTAGACGACTTTTGAGAATACATGTTCTGAAGTTGTTGTAAGGGTGTAGCCGAAATCTTTTTTCCCCGCGGTTGGTTTAACCCAAGTATCTGTTAGAACAATCAGAAGGTCAGTCTGTGACCAGTGTTGATTTTGCTAAAATTTGCTTTTGATATCCCTACCTTGCTGAAAATGTCAGATGTATTAGCAAGGGAAGTACAATTTACAGATAAAACATGTGGCTGCAGGAAACCTGCCTAGAAATCACTCAAATCAGACAGGCAGTTGTTAGTGAATGGGCAATGTTATATTATCAACAATAACATAAATGGGCAACTGGAGATACACACATTGGTCTCCAATAAATTAAGGACTTGTATAAAGGATGTCGTAATGATAAACTGAACATAATAATCAAGAATTCTAGGGCTAAACCAATTTAAAAAAAAAAAAAAACTGTAGGCAAGAGCTTCCAATAGATACTCGCCAAAATTCTTACTAAACATAGTTGTCCAATTATATCACTTGTAACTTGGGTCAATCACATACAAAATTCTCCCAAGAATTTCTATTGGCATTTCATATCTGAAGCACATGGTAGGGAACAGATGAACAGTACGACAGAATTTAGAGAGAAAGCACCGGGGCTTAAAAAGAAAGCATGAAAAATGATATATAACCCTACAATTGTAGTAAATTGTTTATCGTGGGTCATAGACCTAGCACCTGAAATCATACTATTGGATCAAAGAGTAATAAAACCAACAAGTATACCTGTCTAGCCCAGTTGACTAAAAGCTCTTTCACCTTCTCCATGGATAACGATTTGCCAGTGCCAGGACACCCACATATGTATAAACTCCCAGATTTCTCATGCTCAATGCATGACTTGCAGAACTCGAAAACCATGTTCTGCTCATCCTCACGGCACACAATGGTAGATGGTGCAGTGGACACGTGCATTGCCTCCTTCACCATCCTTATTTGCTCACTATCTATCGATCAATCAAACACAGATACAACATAAGATATCAGACAAGGAAAAAATAAGGTTCAAAGCTATGGAACACAAACATGCGATACTATATAGACTCATCAAACTTTACAAAATATAAATTTCAGCATGACAAAATATAAATATTTTCCAGTATTTTGTTTGTTACTCAACAGAAACGAAGCTCACCTTTGGGATTCCATTTCGGTTTGACAGCCAAACTATCCGGCAACGGCTTCGCTGGCAATATAAGCGACCTGGCTTCCTTTTTATTAGTATTCATCTCGTTCCCCTGCTAATAATGAACAAGCAATCAACCTGTTCAGTAACAAATAATTATTAGTCTTCCAAAATCATATGGTCATTTCTCACTCACAGTCACAGCACGGTTTGGGCTTGCACTACTACACCGGCGGGGCGATTTCCATTTCACTGGCGAAGAGATCGGACTATCCATCATCAGCGGCCCCATAGATCTCAGTCTCCGCTTCTGAGGAGTAGAGCTGCCGTCAGATCGGGCATTGGAAGCGGTCTTCTCCGGCATAACGATGGCTGGCATGTCGGATTAAACAAATTGAACGAAAATGCGAATGCACTAAATGGGATTGGAAGTATAAAGGAATTTTAGAATGGCGAATTCTTAATTGATTAGCCTCTCCGCCGAAACGCCGCAATTCAAATCCAGCGGGATTTCGAATTCTCAGAGTTGACTTGCAACTATGACTCAGAACAAAATTGGAAATCCAGAACAGAGAGTGAGATCCTTAATAACTTTCTTCTGATTATCGCTCTGCTTCTAGCTATTCAGAAAAAAAAAAAAAAAAAAAAAAAAAAAAAAAAAATCTCCGCTGTTCTATTCCACATCATAGCAGCAATGAGCGGGAAAACATTGCGCCATCATAAATTCATTTCCCGCCTGTTGATGGGTGTTTCGAGCATCCTGTTTTTAGCAAGCAAGACCATAACATATTATTTGGAAATTTGTTTATTAAATATGGAGGTCTTTTTCGCTTTGGAAAAAAAAATCAACAAAGAGTGCGAGTGTGTGTAAATAATTAAATATTGTGTTCTTATAATAATGAATGAAATTAAATTAATGATAAATATCAAAGAGATAGCATTTTTCTAGCTCAATTTATATTATAAGTTACCTGGAGATAATTCACTAAAACAAAAATTACATAAAAAGATACAAGTATGAAAAAAAATATTCTTGAATATTGAATTGCTTATTTGTATAAAAAATAAAAGCTATTAAAATATTTAAAATATATCATTAATTAACGAGTTAGATGACTTATTTAAAATTTGAAAGTTATTAAAATATTTAAATGATATTATTAATTGAAGAGTCAAACAAATTAATTTTCTTTAGCTCAGGTTTTAAAACAAATAATTTCTTATTAACTGGAAATTATAATTAAAAAAATTACATCAAAGGCAAAGGTAAAATGAGTAAAAAATGTTAATTTTATATTTTTGAATAAACAAAAAATAAAGATAACATATCTTTTAAACACTAACCTGACACATTATATTAAAAATTACAATTCAATATTACATAAATAAAGCTAATACAAAAAATAAAAAATAAAAATTAATCTTCTTTTTTTTTGGACATGGAAGATTAATCTAATCATGCCATCACTTTTGCATACTTGGGGCAGGATGATTTTGGGCCTCCTTTTTGTTGGCAGCACACACAAAGTACGAAACCACAAAACTAACCATTATGACTATATCATTGAGGTTATTTTTTTCTCCATTCTTTACGTTTCTCTTTTGAAAGTTAACCTCATCGTTCTAATCTTCGTGTGCAGCTGTCCTTCGAACCAATTTTTCCTCTCGCTAAGGAGAGGTTCTGTCTCTTCAAGTAAGAGAGGTTTTCTTGAGGTTGGCTCAAGCATTTTGCGACCTCACTTAGTATCTACTGGCGCTCTACCACTAACAAGGGATGAGGAATAGAGGAAAAAAGCCACAAATGAAGCAAGGGAGTAGCAGCAAAAAGGAAGAGCTGGGACAGAGGAAGATATCTTGCAATTGGAAGCTAATGAACAACATTCTCTGAATCTTGCTAACAGATATCTGATGGGTAAAATTATAACAAATAAACCTCTAAATAAAAAAAATAGTTAAGTCCATAATTTGCAAGAAATAAAGAGACTCTAAAAGCTCGTTTAATAGTTAAGATAAGATAAAGATGAATAAAATAACAGGCACGATAAAATATGAAATTGATAACCTCATCATCATCATTTTTTTATAATCTTTTATCTAATTATTGAACATCAACAAAGACAACGACTCCTTTTAACATTGACACGATCTTTCTTCTTGGAAGTGATTTGTCATTTTTAACAAACTACTTTACTTTTCCACCTGAAATAATTTTTTGAAACAATTTAATATATCTTTAAAACTCACCAAACTATTTTGGATCATGCCAAGAAAAAGAATGAAAAGAGAGAAATAGAGCGGAGTCTACTTTGCAGCCTACTAGACTTCTTTAGATATCAAATGGCAGCTGTATCATAAACTCAGAATTCTGAAACTCTGATAACATCACGTGGTGTATCATAAGCATCCTTTGGTCTTGACTTCTTGACGCCAGCCATAAACCAAACCTTATCAGATTTGTAACCTTCAACAGCCACAGTTGTTACTTTAACCCACACAAGAACCTTAGTTTTCAATCCCTCAATTCATGTAAGCCTTTTCTTTGTAAGAACCCCTTTGACTCGAGTGCCATATCTTAGTGCAGAGGAGTCCTTGAAGCAGGCCTCACATGAAAATGGCAAGTACACAACCAGCTTGCCCTTGATTTCATCAAACTCATAGCAGATTATGTTATGGGGAAATAGCCCGGCTGGTAAGTTGTACTCTTGGAGGAGATCTGGTAGGCTTTTCAGTGGCTTGCCTGAGGGAAAGCATTGAAAGAAAGTAGAAAAAATAAGGGGTAATAAGAATAACGTGTGATTCACAAATCAGTCAGCTTAACTAAATAGACTTGAGACTAATCTTATTGTAGATAGCTGCTATAACAATTTTACTATAGATTGGCTCAAAATCAGTTTGTCCATCCTATGGATTAGAACGTGTTATTCAACACCCATGTGGTACGTTCTTGTGGATTCTCACACCCAAATTTTCATAGAAATAATAAAGTGAATGTTAAAACGATAAATAATTTCATTGTATAAATTTGTTTCACTTGTATCTTATCTAAGGATTTTGCGGAGATTAAGCCTATAATCATTTTTCTTTTTTGGGTGGGGGTGTGTGGAATTCAGTGGTACTTGAGGAAAAAAAACTTGAACCCAAGGATGAGCAACTGAAATTTTCTTACAAGTAAGCCAACACGAGATTTAGGAGAAGTATGTTAGTATAAAGGTAACGCATGATTGCGTTTCCACACTGTAAACTCATAGTGGTTAGTCAGTGCAAATCAAATGTGAATATGTGATCAACAGAAGAAATATATCGAGATTATGCTCACTGATGAAAAGCTTCAATACATTATGGTGCAAAACTCTGCAATCGTGTAAATAATGGCATAACCACTTGGCTGATGTAAAATTTTGAATCCACGCATAAGCACACATGAACATTCAGAGTCAAAAAACATTTTCATACCTTTTAGTTTGTTGAAAACCCATTTTGCCTTCTCTTCAACAGTATTTGAGAAAGTCTACAAAGGATCACGTTTCAGCAAAGACAAGGCAGTGGGTTTCAGCAAGTGGTCCTTTTAGGAAGGTTTCCCCAGAGTTAGTCTTTTCTAAAGAAACAGCAGAAGCAAAAATGGAAGCAGAGGTGAAAATGAGAACAGCGAAATCAAAACTTATCTCGACAGAAGGAAAGAGTGAGGTCGACAATGGAAGAAGCTGCAATGAGGAAGGAGTAACAATTAGAGGTTGACGGTGAAGCAGAGTTGAAAAGAAGAAAGAGTGAAATCGGTGCTTACCTCGGCCAAAAGACAAAGTGAGCTCAACGGTGGAAGAAGCTACTGCGAGAGAGGAGGACCAATGGGCCTGGGAGAAGCTATGGCGAGGCTGAAGGAGCAATGTAAGGGCTGCGGCGAGAGTGAGGAATGATGAATGATGTCGAAGGTGAAGGTGAAGGTGAGGGCGAGCGAGAGACAAATTTATTATCCTATCTGGTTTGGTGTAACCCAGCCTATCCCTTGGGTTACAATTTTCAATTGAAAAATGGGATAAGATAATAAGAAGGATAATTCTATCCTATTCTACTGGCACATCAAACGTGAAATAAAAGCAATCATGTATACCAAACAAGCCCTAAAGATCTAAGGATCATGGATTTAAGGATAAACACCTTTTTGTTCAACTTGGAGCAAGAGGATAAGACAAAGAAAGTCCTGGAAAAATACCCCTAGAATATAATGGGACATCTACTCAACATACAAAGCCGGAGGCCAGACTTAGCTACCCAAGAGATGGAGTTTCACTATGCTCCATATTGAGTTCAAGCCCATGGCTTAATCCTTGAGAACTTGAACGTGAGAAATGGCATCAACATAGGTAGCAGACTGGGAGAAATCATGGAAGTAGCAAATCCTGTAATACAAGGACGCATCATGAGACACTTCCAAAGTCAGAATACTCAAAAATCTAAAGGAACTTTCTACCATAGGTTTTTGGCTTTCCAGAAAAAATATGCCCAGAACATGACATGGATAAAGTTAAAGTATAAAAAGCTTCAGGAATATTGCTATAGATGCAATAGACTGGGGCATATGCAAAATGACTACAGGAATGAGTTGGAGTTGCACCTGAATGAAGATAATAAACTAGGATATGGACTCGACTTAGGCACGCAACCAACAAAACCTTTACACATAATAGTAAAGGAGAGCCTATTGCTGAGGGAGCACAACGGGGGGTGGTGGAGCTCAGGCAAGATAGAGAGGCCAGGTAGTAACAGAGAAGTCAACAGCACAAAGCACAAAACAGACAGTACCGGAGGAGAGCTAAAAATCTAGACAGAGGGCAGTCAAGGTAGAACAGAGGATAGAAGAGATACGAATCAAGAGGAAGAGGAAAAAACAAATGAAATAAGCATAAGAATAGAACCTGGAACTATTAAAAAGGAAAAAGTAGGTAAGGAGATACACAGGAGTAAAAACTCTCGAGCATAGTATGAAAGGAAGCATGCAGAAAAGGAACAAGAACCTATAAAAGCTAAATATAAGAGGATGCTTTGGTAGATTATAATAGAACAATCCAAAGTGATGGAGAAGAGTCTAGAAGAGGTGGGTTTTGGGCTAGTGGAAACCACCACCCCAAGGGCATTAGTAGCAAATGACCTGACAACAGCTGTAGTAAAATAACTAAATCTGAAAAGAGAACAAGATATAATAGAGGGAAGCAAGATAAAGAAAATTTCTTTCAAGGGATGACTGGAGAGGACAAGGCAAAAGAGAGTGGTAAGATAAAGAAGATAAGGCGTATGAAGCAAGAAGACGGAGGGAAAAGGGAAGAGCACCTAGACCAGAAGATCAAAATGGCTGAGGAGGCAGGTCTTATCATGTCCCACCCTTCAAAATGATGACCATAAGTTGAAATTGTCAATGGGTGGAGGTCGCTTTAACAGTTTGAGAACTCTGAGATTTATATTTTAAAAATAAACCCTCACTTTTGTGTCTCATTAAAACAAAAGTTAAAGAGAAAAAATGAAAAATTTGAAGAGAAGACTCGGTATTGAAGAAATGGTAGTTGTTAATTTAATAGGAAGAGCATGTGGTCTTTGCTTAATGTAGAAGAATGGATGTGAGGTGGACATGTTAGACAAGTGCCAAAGCTACATTCACACAAGAATTAGAATAGAAGATGAGACAGAGGAATGCTTCAGCGCCTATATCTACAATAACTCGAATCCTAGAAAAAGAAGTCAGCTATGGGGAGCTATAGCAGATTTAAATCCTGGTAAATTTTATGCTTGACAATGGATAAAGGATTTCGATGAAATTTTATATCAATGCGAAAAATATGGTGTTAGACCCCATAATAACAAACAAATTGAGTTTTTTAGAAATTTTCTAATTGATAATGATCCTTTTTATTCTCTTGACAAGGGTTGCAAGTTCACTTGGTGTGATATGAGGGAGGTTGGGGGTGAAAGAGAAAATTGACAGGCAAATAGCAAATGAGAAGTGGCTAAACAAATATAACAATGCCAAACATAATTGCCCTTCCAACAGTGAGCTCTAACTACAATTCCCTTCTTTTGACATTAAAACTCCCTTGAGGAAAAGAGAAAAAAAATTTCAAGTTTGAAGCCTAATAGGCAGATCATGAAACTTCAAAGGAGAAGTAGAGAAGAGTTGGAACAGCAATGAATCTACAAAGAACCTATGGAACCCAAAGTAGGGAGGCAATGAAAGAAAGAAATAAAATCAAGGAGAAAATCAATTACCTATGAAAACAAGAAGAAAAATACTGGACATAGAGAGCTAGAGTCAAGTGGTTAGAATGTGGTGACAAAAATATTAAATTCTTCCATCAAACCACCATGCAGAGAAGGAAACAAAATATGATAGCAAGAATCAAAGATGGAGAAGGTAGATTGGTTGAAGAAGAGAACAACATTCAAGAGGCTGTCCAAAATTTCAATATGAAGCTCTTTGAATCCACTAATCCTAGTGACATCCCCAACTTAGAAGATGTGATCCCAAGTACATTACAAGAGAAATGAATGAAGGGCTAGCTAAAGTGGCAATTGAAGAGAAAGTGGAAAGAGTTGTTTTCAATTTAAGAGCCATGAAAGCTCCTGCTCCATATGGCATGAATGGCATCTTCTATCAAAAGGCATGGAAAGTGGTGAAAAAAGATATATACTACAACAACAACAACAACCCACCCTTTTCTCATTAGGTGAAGTCGGCTACATGAATCAAACGGCGCCACAGTGACCTATTATAAATGAGATCGAAAAAAGATATATACAGATTAGTCAAAAAAAAAAATTTTGAGGATGGTCATCTTCCTGGAGAGACTAATGAGACACACATCACCTTAGTTCCTAAAATCCAACAGCCAAAGACAGTGGGACAATTTTGCCCTATAAGTTACACGAATTTTAACTATAAAATTATATCTAAAATCATGGTCAATCAGATGAAACCTCTTATGAATAGGCTGATATCACAAAATAAAGTGCATTTATTAGTGAAAGACTAATTCAAGATAATATCCTACTTGCATAAGAAGCTTTTCGTGCCTTGAAACACAACAGGAATAAAAAGAAGCATTACATGACCCTCAAACTGAACATGAATAAAGTCTATGATAGATTAAAATGGGTCTTCATGAAAAGAATTTGAAAAACAATGGGTTTTGAAGAGAGGTGGATAAGGCTGATCATGAGCTGAATTACATCAATCAGCTATAGAATCAAAGTTCATGGGAACTTAGGCCTAGTTTTTTACCCCCAAAAAAATTTGAGACAAGGAGATCCCTTATCCCCCTATCTTTTCATCATGGCAGCTGAAGTTTTGTCTAGGAAATAATTAGAGCTATGGAAAACAATACTATAAATGGAATCAAATTAGCAAAAAGGCCCTTGTACTATCTCACTTCTTCTTTGCTGATGACTCAATTATTTTTGTGGCTATGAATGAACAAGGCAAAAAACCCGAGAGGAATCCTAGAAGAATACTCAAAACACTTAAGTCAATTGATAAATCTAGATAAATTTGGAGTAATTTTCAACAAAGGCACCCTAATGGTATTAAAGAAAAGGTACAAAAGGAGCTCAACATGCCTATATGGGACAATTCAAACAAATATCTAGAGATGCCAACTGTTTGGGGCAGATCTGAAAAGCAACCCCTTAACTAGATCATGGACTGAGTAAAACAAAAACTATCTAACTCGAAGATGAAGTTTTTATCTCAAGAGGGAAGGGAGGTCCTAATCAAAGCTGTGATCCAAGCCATTTCCACTTATGCCATGTCCTCCATATTATTCCCCAAAAAATTTTGTGCTAATCTTTGTTGAGAGATTGCTAAGTTTTGGTGGAGAACCAGAGGAAGTGACAATGGCATTCACTGGATAATTTAGGAAAAGTTGACCAGGAAGAAGAAAGAGAGAGGAATGGGATATGGTGACTTTAGAAGCATGAATATAGCCTTGATAGGAAAACAAGCTTGGAAGATTTTAGAAGAACCTAATTTTCTATGGGCAAATATTCTCAAACAAACAAATTTCCAAATTCAAACTTTCAAAAAGCAAAAAGAGGAAGATGTAGCTCTTGGGTTGGCTAAGTTTACGAGAAGAAAAGGAGTTCCTTCTCAAGCACAATAGATGGAGAGTTAAAAATAGGGAAAACAATAATATTTGGGAGGATAAATGGCTTAGGTGTAGAGAACTACTTGAAAGCATTTCTAATAGAAACTTGGAGAAGGTAGCCTCTCTCATTGACCATGAAATTAAGACTCTGAGAATTGAGATTCTTAGAGAAATGCTCTCCTACTACCAACTCAAGGATGTCCTTGCAACACCCATTCCTTTCCCTACTCAATCGAATAAATTCATTTGGCCTTTGCCAAGTGACCACTTGCCAGTATAGGGTCAAAAGTGGATATGACACTGCTAAGGAGTGGGGACCTAAAACAAGCAGAAACAGTGCTTCTACATCTGTCTCTACTAACACAAAAACCTGGGAAAAGATTTGGGATTCTCCAATCCCTCCCAAAAACAGAATTTTTATCAGGAGGATCCTTCACAAAGCTTTACCCAGTATAGAGAACCTATATAATAATTAATAGAAGAATTGTACAAGATCCTTTGTGCCCTATATGCAAAGGCCCCGGAAACAATAGAACACGTCTTGCCGAAGTATGCCTGGACAAGACCAGCTTGGTTTGGAGCTGATATTCAAACCCATATCGGTCTCAATGAAGGAAATAAAATAGGTAATTGGCTGGGGGAAAAAATAGAGATGTACAGTATGGCACAGGAAATAGATGGGAAGGAAGCCGTAGCTAAGTGTTTCATTTTGACGTGGTTCATCTGGGAGGAGAGAAATAATTTTGTGTTTGATCGAATGAAAATTGACCCTAGTAGACCCATACAGAAATCACTCTCCTTGATATCTAATGTATCCAGTGTGCAGAACCGAAGAGAACAAATGAGGATAAATAACAGGGATGGGGAAGCAGATGAAGTGATAAGGTGGAAACCCCCACCGGAGGGATTGATAAAGATAAATACTGATGCAGCTATCCCCAATCAAAGTTCAGAGTGTTACCTCGCTGCTGTAGTAAGAGATGACAGAGATCGCTTCTTACAGGCCACGTTAAACAGGGCCTTGCTCACTCAGTTTTGGAAGCGGATTGCAGAGCTGTGGAGCAAGCTTTACTCTTCATTCGTAACCTGCATCTCAACAAAGTAATAATTGAGACGGACTGCAAACAACTGGTGGAAGTGTGCAATCAAAAAAGGCATATCTGGAGTGTGAACCATATCCTCAACAAGATCAAGGAGATTACCTCAAATGGCAGACAAATCAGGGTCGCCTGGACGCAACGCGACGGGAATAAAGTAGCTCTTGCAAAACTTTTCGCTCGAAGGAGTCTCCAGAGAAACTGGATCATCAACCCACCGAGCAGCCTCAAGACGTTACCGAGGAAGGAAGCGGAGGTAGGCAAGGATAATCCCCCGATTTAGATCTGCCCACAGACGGGTTCCCTCGCAGAAGTATCTGGGTTTTTACTGAGAGCCAGACTTGTATCATTGCCTATCAAAACGGGTCCCCGTGTCTCTCAGACTTTGGGCTTTCTGCCCATCCAGTGTTCCAAAAACAAAAACCCTGTATCATTGTTTCAGTTTCTATGGACACTCCTATCAAACAAGCCAACCGGAATCAGGGGGTGACGGGCTTGCTTGCATTAATCACTTTGTTAAACTGCCATCTTCTTGAAAGCCCATACTTGTTCATGTTAATGTATGTGTTAAATGGGTCAGTCCAGCAACCCAACCAATATCTTTTTCTAATTAAAATATCAAATTTCAGAATATTTTTTTCTTTCGAAGTGGTTCTGGCAAAACCCCTTTTCTCACTTATCTGATTCTGCATAGCTATTTTTAGTTTTTCAATTTGAATCTTTCTTATATGTTGCTAAATTGATCTATTTTGCACTCAATTACAATACTCTCAACATCATTTATAGATAGAATCTCCAAACCTTCAAACAATAATCTTTGACTTGTTTACTCTTTGATATTGTATATATTGATTTGAGTATTAAAGTGTCTTACAAAAGTTCCTTAAGTGACTTATGATATTGCCAGGGACAGTTCAAAAAATTTTAGTGGACCAATATTTCACCGATTTTAATCAAAATTTGGCGTTTCTGCTTAATTGTTTGTAAATATATACAGGGCTGCAAAAATCTGCTTTCGCAAAGGAGAAAACACACGAAGGAACAAGTTCGCAGAAAATGGCATTGGCAGAGTACACGCTGCGCTTGACTCTCTTTATACGAAGAGGCCAAGAAGGTCGTATTGGTCCCCGTGGCTTGGAATCAATTCAAGAATGCTCAAACAACCAAAACTGGCCCCTCCATATTGGCACGCGGAGGACGACGAAGACCACTTCCAATCCCATGTCCAGACTCAGTTCACCCTTTTGGATATTTTTTTCCCTATTCGCGTGTGTTTACCAGAATATCCTCCCTCTCTTCCCCACCGATGCATCTTGGATTTTTCTCATAATTGAATGATAACGGGGTCTATTTGACGGTGCCTCTTTTGGTCATTTCCGTTAGAAATAATAACAAGAACACTGTCAAGTGCATTTTCTGTACAGAGATCAGTTTGTTTGTATTTTAAAGAAATTTACTTGACCATACATAATTAGAAAACAAACATGTCATAATCTATTTAATTACACATTACATGTTCGTTTAATTTCACCATTAAACTAAGGCTTGAGTTTATTCTCGTACGTAATAGCTTAAATGGTTGGAATGGAGGTTTAGTTTATTGACACCAAAAATTATTTTTGGACATTTTCTAAGAATTTAAATGCTTGACAATATTTGGAGGGCAAAAGGGCGAGGAAATTGAGAGTATAAGTTTGTGTCTGCTTATGTTTGAAGTTGGATTTGATCATGGGTTGGGTAGTGAGTTTAATTAATTCTTATAATTATTTAATTTAAAATTTTTTAATTTTCATGAAAAATAGAAATCAAAACTCGACTGGGGATATATCAAATTTAAAATAAATTTATGAATCGTAGATAGATATCTATCTTGTGTATAAATGAGTATATCTCAGCGTTCTGGGTTGGGTGGGAGAGACAAGATAGAGGAACAGATGAGGAGATAAGAAGATTGGCGTGGCAATGGTATCGGTTTCTGCGTGTGTTTGTCCCTTTCGCATGCAGAGCCCAACGTTTTCCTTCTGTTCTTCTCGAAAATTAATTCTCAGTATCTTCATCTGCGTCATAAATCAAATTTCTAGCTATAGTAATGGCCCAACAAAAAAAATTGAATAAGAAATCCTCACGGTAAAAATAAAATGGAATCTAGTGTAATATTATACCTAATTTTATTTGAAAGAGAAAGAGATGAATCTAACTTTCTTCTTTCTTTCTTTTTTAACGAGATCTTACATTACTGCAAGAGATTTTGATCTTGAGAGAATATAGTAAATTAGGGTTTTTTTAAAAAAAATTATTTTTAAATTATGTTATTTTTTATTTTTTAAATGTTTTAAAAATAAAACTACTATATTTTAATTTTATTATTATTTGTTTTAAAATAAAAAATAACATTATTTTAAACCGAAAAAATTTAAAAAGAAATAATTATTTTTAAAAATAGTTATCAAATAAACTCTTGATTATCTTAATCTTAATAAGAAAAAAAAATTCAAAAATAAAAACAAGATATTTATTGCCCTCTCGACGTGCACTAAGTAGAAGTCGATCGCACATGAAAAGTCACTTTTCAAATACAGAAACAGTGACAAGAACTAAGCCAACCAGCTGGCTATTAATGTACTACTTTTTATTGATACAAGGCTACTTCATTAGATTTGTAGACACTTTCGGATCTGAATATGGGACAATAAAGATTTTTACCTAGGATTTTTTTATTAATTACTTATACTCCTATTATTACTAAACTACGCTTGATGATTTGAATTAAAGTGATATGCTTAACTTTTTTGGTTGCACTCAACTAAAACTATTTTAACCATTTATTAAAAAAATAAAATAAATTACAATTTATTCTTTGTGCTTTGATTAGCTCAAAATTAGTTTATCTTTTTATAATTTAAAGTACCTCATTCAATTGTCTTGTAATTTTTTAATCACTTAACTATTCAATAATAATTTTTATTTGAACTTTAATAAAAATACTTATATAAATATTAAAAAATTATTTCACTTATAACTTGTATAATATTATAATATAACTAGATTATTACTAGAATTAAACTGATTAATACAATATTTATATGTTATCTTAATCCAATATTAAAATTTACTTTCAATATTAAAACTATTCATGATTTTACTTAATATTTTCTTAAAATTTTGATTAAAAAATTACAATGTGACAAAGCAATTACACAATAAATTATAATATACTTAAAATTATTTATAAATAAATTTATTTTAAATTAAATCACCAAAAAAATGTAATTTATCCAAAAAAAATTATGTAAAATACAATTACTCGACAATTAAAAACTAGTAAAAATCAAATTTTAAATTTATATCGACGAAAATCAATCCTAACTAACTTTGAGAAACTTTGGTAGAAACAATAGTACAATGTATAGGGAGACACCTTTTATATCTCGAGAAAGAAAACGATAGGGCTTCACCATCTAAATTAGACGTGTGTCTTACACATGGAGACTCATTGATAGTTCCCAGAGTCTGTGGTCGAGAATCCATCACATGGCTACAGTGGAAGCCATTCAAGTAGCTGTGCGTGAAACACATTTTCATGTTTGTGCGGTATTGATCATTTCATCTCCATGTACCATAGAGTGTATAAGCTTCTGGGTTGTCCCTCACCACTATCCTGTGAAAATGCATGAATGAATAATAAAGTGATTCTGGGTTGGCCCACTGTTTTAAAAGAGACTCCATCAATCTGGGACAATGCCTCCGGATCTTACAAACTTTTGCCGTCGTCAATAATTATACATGCCCCATGTTCCTTCTAGGTCAAGGTTGGGTTTTCACAAAAAAACTTGTTTGTTAATTAATCATAATTGTTTGTTAAAGGCTTATGTGATTGAGAGTGCATGTTTTTTTTTTTCTTTCTTAAAAGTATTTTCCGACTTTATTGTCATGTGATTTTAAAGACACGTTTTCAAAATGTTACATAATCATTTATGTTAAAATATTTTATAAGTTGATAAATAATTTATGAGTTTACAAAATATTTAAAATAAACTTATATGAATTATCTTATGTGTAAAAATTCAATATATATAGCACATATCTTTTGTGATAAAATAAAAACAAGAAAATCACGTACGTGTTGGACAATTATATAAAATTGTAATCCTTAGATAACAAAGATAATTAACTTTTCACATATAATTTATAGCTTTGGAAGTCGACCGATAACTCTTCTTATTTTTATAAACACATTTAAGTATATCTTCTTTGTCAAACTTATTGATAATTCAATATGAGTCTCTAATATAAAGATATATAATTTATTCAATCACCTATTTTCAAATTGATCATCTAAAAGCTCAATTTAATATTCTCAATGTCTTGTCATATTCCCATGTTCTTAGTTCAAAGTGTAGCAATTAGTCTCAATATATAGTATAATGTCAAATTTTGAACGATAGAATAAAAAAATAAAAACAATTCAACTCACATAATAATAAACTATAATATATATACTCAAAATTACAACAACAAAAAAACTTAATTAACTGTATTCATTAAGTATAAGGAGTTATAAGTATTTATCAAAAATGAGTATATTCGACCCACCAAAACCTCCGTAATTATAGGTTTTTATTAATGTATATGTTTATACCTATATATATATGGTGAGGGAGAGGAGTAAAGTAATGTGAAAATGGAAAATAAATTTGACAGGTCTTGTCCCGAGCTAGAAACCGTAGGAAGCAAAAGCCATGGGTAGCATGTTTTGATGTGGGAAAACAAGCAAGAAAAGATGATTTGTGTGTTTGGTGGTGGTCCAAAAGTGGGTTATAACTGTGTTTGATTGGGCGAAATAGCAAGCGAAACCCACATGGTATGTTTCAACTTTTTTTCTAGGATTTACCCCCAAAGTTGCAGTTAGTTGAAAGTGCATTTTCAATATGATTATGATCTCGCGTATCGTTTTCTTTATAATGGGGCTACTTGCTAGTAAGTTCTTATTAAACATTTGTGCATGTTTGTTCCTCTCAAAATCATGCATATTATTTGGGTTCTTTCGTTTCCTAATATTGTTCCTAGCTAATAGAGGCATCCCTATGTTGGATTTTTTCTTTTTATAACTTTCTCTTTGTTTGGTTCAATCATACTACGTACTTTCTTGGTGTTTCTTTTCCTATTCCTCCACACACAACGTGAAGTGTCGCAATTCCAATTTCCACGATCTTCTCTTTCGTATACCCTCGCCGCATGTGTCTTTCGGCTTAAAGTTCTTATTTATAATTTTTTGAAAAAGCATACTAAAAATTACATAAATAGAACATTAAAAAATTGTTACGTATATTTAATTTAATTAATTTTTTTAAAATTTAAACAGATACATAATAGTTTTTTAATATTGTATCTACGTATTTGATCCACGAATATTTAATTACTCAAATTTGTTTTCTTCTAATAATAAAATCACAAATAAGATGAAAAATTATAATTATATATAAATGAAATAGAAATAGATCGGAGTTGATTAACCCAAGAAGACCGTGTTTATACTGTATATCTTAATGCGTGTGTGTTATTATAATTTTTTTTAATTAAAATTGAAGATAAGTAAAAAACATCAAAAAATATTAAAAAATTAGTTAAAAAGAGAGATGATTGTCAAGACTTATAAGGAATATAAAACTTAGACATATAGTCGACGTGAGACTTCAATACATCTCTCTTACATCTGGGAATGAACATTTAGGGGGTGTTTGGTAGAAGGAAAGTTTTTGAATTCCTGGGAATCTGAATATGGGAATTGAAGATCCCTTTGTTTGGTTTCAAAATAAAAATTCTGATTCTCAGGAAACTTCAATTCCTGGGAATGTTTTTTAAATGAGATTCCCATGAAAAGATTACCATGGAGGGGGGTGGGAATTGGTGATTCCCATGAAGGTGGGAATCTTTATCAAAAATAAAAAATATATTTATCCTTTAATATTTTATATAAATTTTTTTATAAAAATAAATTTAATTGTTAATATGTTTTTTAATAATTTTAAAATTAATATAAAATTAATAAATTATTAACAATAATTTATTATATTTTTTGTTAAAAAAATAAACAAACAAAAAAATTTTAAAAAATAAATAAATAAGAGTATTATTAAAAGCTATATACATAAATAAAGATTCTTAAAAAATGTTATTTACACATTCTCAGCAATCTTAAAAGCCAACCAAACACATTTTACACATTCCCAGGAATTATTATTCCCATCAATCATGTTTCCCAGGAAACATGATTCCCAGGAACAAAAAACTTTACCGTATACCAAACGCCCCCTTAGAGTCGACGTGAGACTTCAACACACCGTCATATTTAGAAATGAACATCTAAAGCATAAAGTTTGTAGATATGAATATATATGGTTAGATTACATCATAAATTAAAGCAGACTCTAATATTATATTAAAAATTTGAGTTTAATTTCACTCTCAAAACTTGAATCAAGAAAAAAAATATTGTTTAAATTTATAAAAGATATAATATTTAAATATTCAATCGATATAGTATTTCAACAAAAAAAACACATTTTGTGAAAATTAAACTTTATATGATAATTAAAAAAAAATGTTAAAACTCATATTTATCTGCAGACAATCGATATGACTTTCGAGGTTTAATCTATAGAAATTTGAAACAATGAAAAAGAAAAGAGGATGGTGTATCTAGACATAAGTCATGGGTTCGGTACATTGATTTATGATCGTATACCCCTTCTCTCTCTATACTTTCGTCTTTTTTTATTCATAATTTGATATTAAGCACGACCTCGCATTGACTTTAACCGTCCTCTATTCCCACGCACGCTCCGTGGAAGGGGAAAAAAAAAGTAAAAGAGAAGTCGACTTTTTGTAGCCAAACAAACACATGTACTGTAGAAAAAATGGAAGGAAAGGGAGTGCATGTCAAATGAGCTTATCCATTATTTTGAAAAAAAAAAAAAAAAAGACTACGAATTTGGTGATTGCGGAACTGACGAACAAGAGTGCTTTGCGTAAAAATGTTTGCTTTTGTGAACAGTAACATCAACGTGCGCCAACTAAAATCGCCTCTTCGATCATCCATTTTCAGACTGCATCTATTTCCGTTGCAATTGCAGATCAGAGCCAACTCTCCTCCTTTTCTGCGTCTCGGGCCCACCCTCATTTTTAAGAAAGACAGTGCACGGGTATCCCTTGTTTTTTTAATATCCAATATTTAAAAATTATTATGATATTGAATTGTATATATTAGATGTTGAGTAGATATTCAAAATATCTAATACAATATTCACGGTTCAAATTGTAATTTATAACTTACGATTTAAATTTAAGTTTTAATATTTTGTGATTATCTGTTATTATATACTAAAATATTAATTGAGTATAAAAATAAATAATAAATATAGTTTGTGATAAATAATATAATATATTTTATACAAATAAATTTTTATTTATTTCAATTAATATATATATAATAGATTTTTAAATATCAAATTGTACGACAACTAGGATAAATTCTCATCCCTACCTATACTACTCATGTTGATGGGCCCGCAAGTTTTTGACACTCTAAACGGCTAAGGATTAACACAACGCAAGGAGAGATTTTTATATATTTACTTTTCTTTATCGTATCCAAACTTTCTCGTATCAAAATTAAGTCACGACAGGTAATAAATGAGTTAGATTTCTAATTTTTTTTAATAAGTAAAATTATAATGAGATAAATTAGTTTAATATTAAAAGTACTGACATTGATGATATATTTAATTTTTTTTAATATTTTATACTTACATTTATTAAATTCATGATATTTAATTTTAATCAACACTTAAAATTATCTCATAATTTAAATATAAACATTATAAATTATTATTTATTCAATCTTACAAACAACATTTGAGTTAAAAATTAATATTAGATTCAATCAAAATTTTGAGTTATTTAAAAATTTTAAATTAAGGTTAGATTTAAAATTTTTATTAAAAAAATTACTCTGATCAATATTTTTTTTTAAATTTACTTATAGATAATTTTAATTAGATTAATGGAATTATTTTGTCATATTAAGTATTCTCACAAGCACAATTCCCACTGCATGAAAAAAAAAACAAGTAATATTTATTATTTAATATTATCATGACGCATGATATTCGAATAATTCATTATATCCCTGCGAGTACGACAAAGGTACGAACTAAGAACTTCTGAATTCACGATCTCTATCGCCTGACTTGAATATATAATTAAAAAAGAAAATCCAAGACGCGGTGTCAGGTAATAAATCTGGACCGTAAAATCGGATCTCACTATCATAACTGTGACCGTCGATTGGATTACGGCTGTCGTCCTCACCTCACGGTCATGGAGCCAGCTCGAGCAAGTTGGCCTTTCTTTATCACACCATTTTACGAACATTTTATTTTGAACCGTCGGTTCCTCACCCTCTTCCCCGTTAGATATTATTTTCTTTTCTGATTTTTCCTGCCCATTTGGTGGGCCCACTAACGAATAATTAAAAACAGAAGAAATGGTTTCTATCAATCATGATATTTTGACAAAAATAGATTTGGTTTGTGTATTTAATTTTTTATTAAAATATAAATTTATTTTTAAAGTTTGATTTTGAAAGGTGCTTTAATCTACGTGCTTAATATTTACTTAAGTCGTAAATGAGATTATATTAGTCTCGTCATTGGCATTGGCAAACTTAATTAGATTAATGATTGGTTGATGTTCATGATTCTGGGACCACATAACATCTACTTTCTAAAAGTAAAACATTACATTTTCTTATAACAAAAATGAAGAAAAACATTTTTTTTACCATGATAGCGCGAAAATTAAAATTTAAGATTTTTTTTCACATTTTTTATTCCTTGGTTAAAAAGAGTGAATCAATATTTTACATTTTTTATGTTAAAAAATTCGAATATCTCATTTATGATTAACTATTTTGTAAAAATTCTTTGACTTTTTGAGTTTATATTAATTTTAGAATAATTCATTATTACTGCTACCTTGTTCTTCATTAAAAAAAAAACTTATCTAAAGTATTTTAAGTGTGTTTATCCTAAAATTTTATAATAAAAATTTTGTTTAAAAATGTCAATAATATAATTAATACTATAAAACAGGTCTAACGGGGCCAATTGTTTTTTCTTGTAAGTTAAATATTTTAACAATACCAAATATAATGTTTTTATTATAAAATTTTATTTAAGTTATATACATGTCATATTTTTATATTTTTTTTATCATGTCAGAAAATATGAAGTTTTTAAATAAAATAAATGTTTGCGTTTCCAAAATTGGACACGTGTCTTTACAGCTGAAGGGTGGGTGGTGAATCACGGTATTTACCGGACTCGTTGGCAAATGGCAATATATTTTCCAAAAGTGATAGTTCATAAACACGTGGCATATTCGTAACGGCCAGATCAGATCTATACATCCCGTGAAAACAGCCGCGTCGGACTGAAATGTCCCTCTCCTAGTTTCCCCCAACGGCCAAAACCTTAACAATAAATTAATAATAACAATTTTATGTCTAGCTAGAATTTTCTCGCTACTAGAATTAGAGTGGCGGCACCGACCGGCAACCTGATGCACCCGTTCCGTACCTTTCCAATCATATATAAAACTGTTGAACCATGAACCCCGTTTCAACCGGTTGCGCACTCTGATATTTTCTCCTTCGTAGTGCTTGTGTAGCTGCGTTGTATATATATCAGACCCATGCGCATTTGCTCTTCCTGATAAACTGAAACTCAGGCTGTACTTTAGCCCGAGTAAGTTGGTTTTTCCGCAGAAACACCCGTTCAACTCCGTTTGTTTCAATTAAATCAGAGTAAGTTGCTTTTTCATTCTCTGGGATCTCGTTCTCCTCGAGCTGCGTGCAGCTCGGTGGTCTCTTGGGTTGCGTTTTCTCCGATCCGATTTTTCTGGGAAGAATAATGATTAGCCATGGAAGTGGGGTTCTTTTTGTTTTAAGTAGAATGTGAATTTGAAGAGAAAGTAAATTCACATGGCCTTTTCTTTCCATTTTCTTATGCTTTCCAGGAAAATTGGTTGTTGGAGGTCAATTCTCTTGCGGTTATTGTTAATCTGATTCTGTTTTGTCTATTGGCAGGTTGAAAGGTAGAAAAGGCGAAGACTTCTATAATTTTGGGTGATTTTTTAAAAAGGGTTCCCAGGTTTCCCTTCTCTGAAGTCTTAAAGTTTATCTTTTGGAGCAAGCTTTCCACGGTTCTGATTCTTCCTTCCATCCTAAACCCAAACTAGTTTCTTTTCCTTTTTACTCTTCTTCACCTTTTCTCTGTTTATAAACTTTAAATTACTTCCCTTTCCCTTCAATTTGAACCCTGAAAGCTGAGAAATGGGAGTGAAGGTAGCATCAACGTGTTTGCAATGGTCGCAGCCAATTCTCCCTCATTCCCCATCTTCTTCTCAGACTTTAGCCTCTGCAATCTCATCTCCTTCGTCAAAGCGCGGAAGTCGTGGCAGCAACGGAGGAGGAGCTCTAGTGTGCCGATTTGTGCACAGATTGGATAGGTCGAGCCTGTTCGGTGCCCAATCGACGCCGCTTTACCGGTCTCGATCTTGTGAGTACCCGTTTTCTACAGCTAGAAGGATGAAATGGATCTGCAGTACCAGCTTAGAATCTTTCTCGGATGAAGAATTCTCCAGGAAAATTGAAGATTTAGCGCTCAGGTTCCAGCTGTCCGATGATAATGACAACGAGAATAATACTGTAGATTCAGAATCGGCTGTCTACGATAGTTTCGGTGAAGAATCTTCTGGGGTCAATTTTGTTTACGATCAAGCACAAAGTCCGGTTTCGAAGCTTGAAAGCATTGAGCCACCATGGTTGGAAATCCAGCAAGACCCACCGGATTGGAGTGGCGGAAATGAGATGATTCCGTCCATTATTGAGAGGAAAGCAAAGAGTGTGGACCTTCCGTTTTCCCTGAGAATCATAAAGAAGAAGTTGCACTTGAAAGAAGGCTTCAGAGAGGCAGGGGAATCTGCTTGTTGCTCTGTAAAGAAAGCCTTTTCGTCTATGGTGTTTATAATTCGGGAGCTTCATTGCTATACTCTGCAAATGAGGGAGGTTCTATTCTACGAAGATTTACAAGGGGTTCTCTCTCGGGTACAGCAAGAAATGCACGCTTCGTTCGTGTGGCTATTTCAGCAAGTGTTTTCTCACACTCCTACTCTCATGGTGTATGTGATGATTCTCCTCGCAAATTTCACTGTATATTCAATGGGGAATAACACGGCTATCGCCGCCACCCCTTCGCCGCCTGTTGCCATGACGGAGATCACTTATGAAATCGAGGTCCAGAAGAATCAGAAATTTGATTCATCGGCAATCAAGACATTTTCAGTCTCTTCTTCAAGTGGGAAAACAACCTCCATTGGCGGAAACAATGGCGGCGGCGGGAAATTTCGGCCAATAGCTAACGGCACAGATGGCGACGGGGGGGTCCACCGGTCAGAGCAGTTTCACCGCACGGTCCTCCCAGATGGAGGTGGTGCTTCTCAGTTTTCCTCTGTAGACACAACAGGGGAAACAGAGTCGGTGTCAGTGCAAGAGACCAGACAAGAAGAAGAAGAGTCAAGTCTCTGGAAATCCATGGTGGAAGAAGCTAGGAACATGGAAGACGGTTCAAGAGATGAAGCTCTCGACCACGACATCATGAAACAGTTCGTTTCGCCGGTGTCAGCCAGAATCGAAACCGATTATGACTATGGAGAGTACTTGAGAACAGAGCTTCTCTACCAGACCGGCCTGTCTGAGGAACCCAATAACCCTCTTCTTCTTGCCAACTACGCTCAGTTCCTGTACCTCGTTGCCCACGACTACGACAGGTTCATATTTTCTCAACCATTTTCTTAAATTTCTCCCTCATATTTGTTCCAATTAAGGTTGCCTTAAGTCTTAACCACTGTTTCTAATGCAAAATCTTCCTATCGTGCTCATTCTCCATTCAAAGTTAGAGATGGCAAGGTGTGTCGAGCTGGGAAGGCATTCCCTGCTCTGTGTCTCGGCAAGCTTAGGAGTATAGTCTCTGTCCGGGTCCGCTGAAAAAATCCATCTCCACCCATCTTCCAATGGGAATTTTCAAAAAAAAAAATAAACAATAAAAAATGCCCTCCTTAAATTAGACCAAATGGGAAAACAAAATTGTGCATATGAATGTCGATAGGGAAATATGTGGTGTAATTTCTACTCGCCACCGGTTCGTGAACATGATCTATCGTCTTCCGCACGTGACGCCCACGTGCATGACAAGGAAGATCTTGCACCCAATACCATTGACTATTGACTTTTACGAACTATCTATGCGAATTGCGATGTATTAGGAGGCAGATAGAAAAAATTAAGTTTAGTTTTGAATTTTCTTCTTGCATGTGAAAAAACCAGTTGTTTTTGACTTTGGGTATCATTGAAATGAACAGAGCGGAAGAGTACTTCAAGAGAGCGATAGGAGCGGAGGGTGCTGATGCAGAGGCATACAATAAATACGCAACGTTTCTATGGAAGGTGAAGAAGGACTTATGGGGTGCAGAGGAAACCTTTCTGGAGGCCATTTCTGCCGATCCCACCAACTCTTACTATGCAGCGAACTACGCTCACTTCCTTTGGAACACCGGTGCTGAAGATACCTGTTTCCCTCTCTATTCCCCAGACACCTCCGAAGAAATTTGATCATTTTCCAACTAGAAAAGAAAAGAGAAAGAGAAATTTTGTGTAGTTTATAGCTTATTTATTATTGTTTAGGTTCTTTTTGAAAGGTTGTTACTTGAGGAGTTGGCAACAAACGGCAGTGCGTTTAACTTAGGCTATCTAAATCTTTTTGTTGCCTTGGAGATTTGTGGACTGTGTATGGGGAAAATGGAAGAATGAAGATATGGAGATGAGGATTAGTGGTCATGAAGATCTTCTTTTGCACATATTATCATGTTTCTTTTTTTCTTTTTCCATGACAGAATCACATGACAAAGTGTAATTAATCTTTTTCTTTTCTTTTTTTGTTAATGTAATGCCCTTTTTTCTTTGAGTTGCTCATGTAATTATAAACTGATATGACAACCTTCACGAAGAAATTAAGAGCATCATAAGAGCCTCGTGTTTCACGTGAAATTTTTGGATTTCTATTTTCAGGTAGCTTTCTTTATTTTTCTAAATTTTTTGAAAATATTAAATTTGTTACACGAATTATTAATTTTTTGTTAAATACATCAGGAATGTTAAAATATCAATTAGTTTGTATGTTGAATTAAAAGTGAATATAAATGTAGGAATTAAATTTTTATTTTTTTTCTTGCGAACAAATAATATAAGAATTTTGCAGTTAAGACTTTAAAATATTAACAAAATTAGAAAATGCTTTTAACCACAAGCTGTATAGACTTCCCCCATTTGGTCAATCCGTAGGGTTGGCATCAAAGATATTTATATAATGTGAGAGAAGTGATTTTGTCTTTTGCTTCTTTGAAGCATTGATTATTATTTGTAGGATTCGCCGTAGACAATTCTTAGTGGGTTTGTCGTGTACTTATATATTTTTGTTCAAAGAATGAATAATTAGGAGATAAAGAATAGCACAAGGCCATTGACAGGTTGGAAATCATGAAAGGAAAGAATATCAGTAACGCCATTTTTGATAAGTTCAAAAAGAAAAGAAAAGGAAATTCCCTCAGTCCCTACCTCCTAGTGTACCCAATTTAGCACATTGTGGAGAAGATAGATAGATATAATAAACCTTCTTTGTTTTTTTTTGTAAAGAGAGACATAAAGTAAAAAAGATCTCAAATCAATTTGTTGCTAATACTATATACAATATAATATACTCATTATATTCTCAATACACAATGAAGAAATAATTACATGAAATTTCAATTTAATCTAGAATAATATTTTATATATATAGTTATTCACAATTTCACATATAAATTTGTCTAAATTTAACAGAGAGAAGTTAAGTGAAATTATTAAACTCAACTAAATTTGTATGCTGAATTGTATACAATGTGTGATTAACTGTAGCATATTTTGTAGGTAATTTTGTTCTTTAATAATGACTTAGATATATAAATCAATAATTTGTTAGTCTTAAAATTTTGAAACACATATCTAACATGAAAGAAATTCACCTTTTTTTTTTATAAAAAAAAAAAAAAATAGTTCTCTTAAAGTTAAGATATAAGAAAAAATTGAACTCATAAAAATGGAGATAAATGGTAAGCAAGTTGGACTCAAATAAAACCAATTTTACTTGTACTATTAAGAATTTGGTTTTTGTAAAGTACACTTTGTGAAAAAAAAAGTAGTTTTAATATTTTGAAAGAAGATTAATTTCACAATTACAAAAAATGAAAATGTTTTATCAAAATATAAAAAAATAGAAAACAGTGAAAAAATTAAAACTTTTTTAAATAGACTTAACTCTGTAAGAAAAAAAAATAATAGACAATAAAAATATATTTATTTTTTTAGGCGTTTGAGATAATAACAACCCAATAGCCCAGAAGTCCCTACGACAAGGTGGATATCATTTATCACTTATTGTTGCACCCAACCCAACTGCGCCGACGGCATGTGACAATGCTAGAGACCTACAGCAATATAATAGACCACTGTTTTTCGTTCAAGCTCCGGCAAAGTCATATGTTTCCACATAAGTTCTGTCGTCGAAACAATATAGTCTATTTGTCATTTTTTTTTCCTTTAATTTATGTTACTTTCATTCAATTGTTTAAATTTTGAGATGAAATAATTTTTGTGCGATGCAGAAGTTCAATTATTGTCTGTTTTTTTTAATGTATATTAAAAATTATAATAGAATTATTTATTAAATTTCGTTCAATAATTTAAAATTTTGAATTTAAAAGATTTTTGATAGTTGATGCTCGCTGAGCTAAAATTACGTTTTTCTATTGGAATTGGGTAAGTAATAAATTAAGGGTGCCTCAAAAAGGAATACATGCAATACATTATGGTGAAGGATAACTACTCATGCTACTGTTTAGTTGATTTTTGTGTTCTCCTTTCTACAAATTGATGGGCATTTTCTGAGAATTTTGCGAATGATTGAATGGAGCTTTTCATCAAACACATGGCACGCAATGTCTGTAGTGATGGGTTATGCACTGTGTAGTAAGATTAGGTGTAAATGGAAGTGAAGCCAAGCACAAAATGACGCCATTTTCACGTGAAACTCTATTCTAAGAAAGAAGTTGGTTTCATGGTTATTACTTGTTAAGCTATTCCCCCATGTCTCCTCCATCCCTCTTTAAATCTCCCTGCTTCTCTCAAATGCCACAACCACTGTTTTTAATATCCATGCATACCCCCTTTCTCTTTTACTTTCCTATGCACTACTATCCATCCAGTGTACATTACATATCATTTAGTGCTCTTTATAAAATAAATCCCGATGGTATAAATAATATATTAGATAGTGTTGCATAATTTATTCATCTTATAAATCTTTATAAGATCAATGTATAAGAAATTTATAGTCTAATAAAATATAGTATTATTATGTGTTTATTGATATAATAAAAATAATATATTTGACATATACAAGTAATATTATATTTATATCTTAACATAATAATAAGAACGGCGATAACAACAATCACATCGACAGTTATCATGATAAAGTAATAATAGTGATGAGATATGTTGTAAAGTTGATAAATAAATATTAAAATATTTTTTCTTGTAAAAATATATATATAAAAACAATTTTAATTATTTACAAATTTTTTTAGTAAGGCATATCTCTTTTCTTTTTCTTTTTTGGATTATAGTACTGTGTAAAAAACTCTAACCATATAAATTTATAAAATTTCTCACATGCACCAAATATCATATAAAATATAATTATATTATATCCAGACTTATATAGCGCACCCAAATTGTGGGTTAAATGAATTTAGTTTAAAAACTTCATATATAAACGGTTATACAATCAAATTCCCTAAATTCACCCTGGTTATAAATTATACAGCGTAATTAAATCTGTTTTGAATTATTAATTGAATGTGGTGCGGAAGTTATTTACTAGTGAATCAAAATAATGATATTCAGAATTACATTAAGGCCAGGCTTAGGTGAAATGAACTAGTTTAATAATTCAAATATACTGCCATTTTTATAATATCATTTATTTCTCTTTATTCTCACTTCAACTAAACGTAACTTTGGTATAAAAAAATTTCAGATTTTTTTTTGTTTTGAAAAATACATTTTTAAGAAAGTTTTTTTTTTTTTGGACGTAAATTAAGAAAGTTTTTTTAACTTAATTAAATCGACGAGTAAGAGAAGACTGGGCTGGTAATCAATAAGGACTAAAATTTTTTGGACTGACAATAAGGACTAAATTGGACCCCTAAATAAGAATAAAACCCAAACTTTATGGGCGTTTGTGGTGACTGAGCTTACCTATAATTTTGGCCGACCCAGAAAGAAGCTTATGTATAATTGGGGCGAATTGGGTCCAGTTTGAAAATAAATAGAACAAAAGAAATTAATAGAAGATGTAGAAGCAATTTAAAAAAAAAAACAAAAAAACTTTATTTTTAAACAAAAATTCTTCACATACATTTTGAATAAGTTTTGGCCTCTGCATTATTACACACAATGAATATTCTGAATTATATTGAGATGTTTAAAAAGAAAATTGAAAACTCAAAACTCAAAACCTTTAATGTACTTAAATATATAATAATGACTTACAATTGGGAATTAACTAAAATTTATATCAATGTCATTAATTAGTCCATTATGGCGATACAAGTAAATTATAATTATAATTTTCATTATAATTATGCAATAATTCAATATCAATGGCATAATAGTAAAAATAATACTTTCTAGCATTATTTTTAGAAAAATCAAAGTGAAAATTTTAATTTTATTATTTAGAAAAGATATAATTTTTTTTATAATTTAAATGGATAATATTGTATATAGATGTTATAATTAACTTTGAAAACAAAATTATTAGTAATTAATATTACGTATTGATAACGAATCCACTAATCCCTCCCCACTCCTAAATTTTGTCTGAGAGGAAGTTCAGGAGTTACATCATCATTGATTCCTAGCCGTTTGATACAACTCAAGATATATCAACGACTGTTGATCCATGTGGTTAATTACGGGGCTTGGAATAAAGCTTCATTGTCCACCAGTTTTCTTCCCATAAACGAAGTCCTTATAATTTCTCCTTCAAGCTCCTTTCATGGAAGCCAAGGTAGGAGGAGGTGGAAACATGAAGGGCATGGCCAACAATTCCATGCATCGATCATCAGGCCCACCGTTGACAGCCATAGACAGATTCTTATGGGGCCAACTCAGCCACTTCACTATGCAACAGCCAGAAAACGACGTGGTTGCAAAGAACATTATTACTGATACAACAAGAAGCTTCCTGGGTTGTTCTGATGGTGCAAGTGCAACCTATAGGTTTCTGTGGCCTAAGTGTGATGATCATGACGCTGCAAGTTTCATTGATGGGTTTTTAGCAAATGAAGAGGCTTTCCAATTCCCTACCTTGTCCCTTAAAAATGATGTGCAAGTTCCAGGGGATAAGAATGGTAAAGTGATGGGAAGAAGAGCTAAGAAAGCTGGGTCTTCTGTTTCTTTGATCAAAGGACAATGGACTGAGGAAGAGGATAGGTATAGAAAGAGTTTTTTTTTTAATATTTCTTTATATTTTTTATTATATGTTATAGTAACTAAAGTGTTAAGATGATTTTTTTTTCTTTTATTTTTTTGGTTATGAAGGAAACTGGTGAGGTTGGTAAAGCAATATGGTGTGAGAAAATGGGCTCAAATAGCAGAGAATTTGGAGGGAAGAGCTGGGAAGCAGTGCCGAGAGAGATGGCATAATCATCTGCGTCCTGATATCAAGGTTTGTTCTGTACTTTTACTTAGGGTTTAGAGTTTACCAACTATAAATGCTCTTATATCTTAAAGAGTGTTTTCACTTAATCTTTGTTTGTCAATGTGGAGTCAGGGTTGATGCAAATGCCTTTACATGTTCTGTCTCTTTTCTTTATTTCTTTCTTATTCTCTGCTTAAAAGCCCTAACTAGCTAGGGGTTGCATGACCAATATTTGGATATTCTTTTTAGTTTTTACAAGTTTCATTGAACGAAAGTTTCTGATAACTAAAATATATATATCGTTGGATTTGAATTATAACGAATCACAAGTTTAACAAAGATTTCCCAAGACTACCTGAAATGATCTCTTGTTTTTTCTTAGTTAGGAAGTATCTAGTTAGACATAGATTCATTATACCAAGGATCTTTCATTGGTATATGCCTTATTTTCTTAACTGGAGATAAAGGAATCTACTTATTAATTAAATCGCGCTTGAATATATATATGTGTCCTTGAATTAATTCTTCTTCTTCATATTGTTATTTAATTTATACAAAATTTAAATAATTAGTAGTTGTTTTATAAATTTTTATAATTAATGTAATATACAACGACCATTTTGCTTGGTTTCAGAAAGATAGCTGGAGTGAAGAAGAAGAGAGGATGTTAGTAGAAACCCATGTAAAGGTGGGAAATCGTTGGGCAGAAATAGCAAAACACATTCCAGGAAGAACAGAAAATGCTATAAAGAACCATTGGAATGCCACCAAAAGGAGGCAAAACTCAAGGAGAAAGCACAAAAAGACCACAGAAAGCTCAAATAATGGATCAAAGCCACCACAGTCTTCTATACTTCAAGACTATATCAGAAGCAAGACACTTAGCATCACCCCAGAAAACCCATTAAAACTTGCGCTCTCAGAACCCTCCGATCAATCTATCAACAATGACACTTCATCCCCACCACTGATTGCCGAGCCATTTGATGATGAACTCCTCTTCATGCAACAATTTTTCTCAGAGAATCAGAATCAGCAAACACTTGTCAATATTGTTGAATCTGAATCTACTGTTAAGCACTCTAAGAATTCTTCAACATCCTTCTCCTTCGATTATTATCAAAGAGATGGTGGTCATGATCAGCGAGTGACTGAATGTGGATATGTCAATTCCAATCCAAACCCAGATAATTACAAGTACTTGGATGAGAGTCTCATGATTCCCAATAATAAACACCACCATCATTCTGATCTGTATCTCTCCCACTTGTTGAATGGAGCTGCAAATTCATCTTTTTGCTGTGACTACGGAAATCAAAACCTGAATATGGGTTTGCAGGAGGTGGGGGATGAGCAAGCTTGGCCAGAAGAAAAGAGAGAGATGGATTTGATAGAGTTGGTTTCTTCTTCTCAGTTTTCTACTACTAGCAGTAACAGAAGCTTCTAACTTCCTTGTTCTAGGTTGTGTTTGGGTTTATAGACAAATTTTTTAAATTTTTTTTGTCATATTTTAATTTTATTTCCTATTTTTCTGTAATAAATTTGGCAGAGAAATTCTTCTTGTTTTTCCTTTATTTCTTTCGTGATTTCCTTTCCAATGGCCGATTGATCTTTACTTGCAATATAGCAAAATGAATCCTTGTGGGTTTTTGGTCAAAATATTACATAAATTGCGTCAACCCATAAATTTATATAATTGTAAAAGGGCGAAAAGTATGGATCTCCATTTATATTTTTTTTTGTCAAAGTAAAGAAATAAATTCATGAATTAAAATAATATTAAATTAATACTTTAATTTTTCAATTTAATCTTTTAAAACTTTTTTTCACATTTTAATCTTTCAAAATTATTCTATCTTAAAAAAAATCATCGTGTTAATTAGTTAAAATAACTTATTTGCTTCATTAAATCAAGAATCTCTAATAGGTAAATTTGTTAGAAATTTGTTATCGGAGTTAATGTGAAAACTTTTTAAAACAACATAAATTTTAGAGAATTAAAATAAAAAAAGTAAAATTAAAAAAATTAAATTAATTTTTTTTTTAAGAATAAACAAAATAGTTCGCTCTCGTCAATAACTTATGCATCATCTTTTCTAGTCTTAATTATTAGAAGGTAATGTTATTAATGGCATTTACCTTATCAAATTCATGGTTCATACCATTCTTGTGCAATTACCAATTATGCAGTTCATTGACATGAAAGTTTGTGGTAGCATTTGTCTAATCCTTTCTCATAAAATCTTTAATTTTATTCTCTTTATGAAAGACTGATTTTTTTTATAAATATATTTTTACGTGAGAAGTAATAATTTTTTCTTTCATTTATCTGAATAAATACAAAAAGATATTCAATTATATTTTTAAATATATAATGTAATTAACTATAAATATTCTATTATTTATAAATCTCTTGTAAATATTAATTGAATTCAAAAATTTATTGACCTCAATCTTAATTTTAATTTCAATAAAAGAAAATTAAAATCATTCTATCCTATTATAACATATTATGAATCAAAATTGGTAAGAAATTGAAAATTTTCCTAACTAAAATTTTCCTAACTAATTATAATATTTGCCATATACTCAACCTTATAATTTCATGATAATTAGCCTTTGCTAATTTAACCATTACTGCCTATTTGATTATCAAACTTGATGAAAGATAGAAAACCCTCATTACGAGAACATAAAAGTAATTTTTTTTTGTTAAAAAAAGTCATCCCTCCTATTAAATGGACTAATGCCTTATATTATATCTTTATGCTTTAAATTTATGAAAATATTACCAAACAATACTCAACATGCCCAACAAAGAGCATAACTCCATTTGTGGATCATACTGATATATAAGTTCTTTGAAAGAATATTACTTATTTTATCAACAAATAAAATTAATACATGCCCAGAAAATACAAAAAAAATAAAAAACAAGAATGCCATTCAGTATTGATTTTTGCTACATTAAACTTTGGAGAAGATGGATATCCCTCGTCAGGATTAATAGCCTTGCCTGTTCAAGCCAGCCAGTAAAGCTTGATACTCCATGAAGACAATTTCTCCAGCAGTTTTATCAGAAAACTCATTCCCTGTTTGAGGCTCAACACTTAAAACAAGAGTTGATATTTAAATGCTCCAACAAAAACTTTACAACCACCATAAATGCATCAATTCTCAAACTGCTTCTGGAATCAAGACATCTTGGCTCTGGCAAAGAATACACCAGCGAAGAGACCTGGAAACAGTGTGCATTATCACGTATTAGGAAGGAGATGATGAGCAAAATGCAAAAAAGTCGAGGTTGTAGAATGGTTTTGTTGATTACCAAACAAAATGCTGAATAGATTCGATACGCTGAGAGGAACTTTGAACAATAACATGCCGGCAATGGAGATAGGAATCTTGTTTAAGGAACCTACCAGACTGTAACACAGGAACAAATATAACATAGACACCAAAGGATAGAAAAAGAAAGCACTCAAATGTGCCTCATGTTGAAGACAGATGCACCTCAAAACAGAACAGTAGAGACCCGAAACATCTAGAACTTAGCTGAAACTGAATTCAGTGCATTTAAGATTTTGACTAAATGTTTCGATACTTTAATTATGATTGTTTTCTCAATTTGATCCCTTCTTCTCAATTTAGTATTTCACTAATTAATTATTCATTATTTTAGTTCTTTTGTTAACTCAAATTACGTCTTTTAGTCAAACTACTGACACAAACGAACAAAGTGTACATAGATTCATTAATTGATAGGTTGAAAAAGGAGATTATATCAGTCATTTGACTAAGAAAGCATTATTTGACTTGAAAAAGGATTAAATTGGAGAATAATAAATGAATAAGTTAAATACTAAATTGGGAAAGATTGAAAATGTGGGACCATATTGAGAAAGTTTATATATTCCAGAGACCAAAACATTAATTTACTCAAGATTTTATCAACTTTATGCATGCTTATTTACTCAGTAGTTTCAGTCCATTACCTACGACTTTTCACAGGGCAACAATGGTTGCTGTATTAAGACCATAATATGTTTAGTAATAGATATCTAGCCATCCGCTTTATTGGGAATAATAGCTGAACTATTAATCACAAAATTTGCAAGTAAACTGCAAACACCTAGAGAGTTAGAATAAAAATCAAATTATTGTCAGAGTAAAGAGTTTTACCCAGACAATAAATTAGATTCTATCGCATATTAAAATGTGTGGTAGCTTTATTTTAAGTAAAATGCTTATTATTCCAAAAGTGTGACTCATTCTTAGTGAATGATACTGTAGAATTTAACACACAGTGAATCAAACTTACTTTTCTGAGGATATCAGTGTATCAAATTTAAACTCCAGAAAGTTACCTATATGTTGTAGGGCCAGTTTGATGTAAGAACCACATAGAAGTAAAGCTGATGGAAAGTCCAAGAAGTCCACTAGCTGTTGCAACAACCCAAAACATTGGCAGTTTAACTACATCCCTGGAAATTTAAACAAAAATAATAGTGAGGAAGTAGAAGGCTTTCTCCAACTTAAAAACAGAGAAATAAATTTACTCACACATGTATTACATATTCCCACTCGCCAAAAAGGTAAATAAAGATGATGGCAAAAGGTAAAGACAGTAAATTGTTCAGCAACACCATTGAAACTTCATTAAGAGATCCAGATTTCGTTGACTTTTTTGCTTCATCCATAACCCATCGAAGGGTAAGCTGTCACAAAGGCAAACATAGGATTCTAGCTCAAATTTGGGTACAATTTCGGAAAATTATGAATCTCAATAAAAATTGATAAGCTTCTTACAGAATAAAGAAAAAGAACATAAAGGATGTAATAAGTGACGTATAAACAGGGGCGGATCCAGAAATTTTGGTCAATGGAGGCAACAAGTAGTTTATAAATATTTTTGTGGGGGCAATATGTAAATTTTTATAAAAACAAAAAAAATTATCACATATATTAATTGAAAAAAAAAAATCTTTGTGGGGGCAATTGCCCCCACAGGTGTGCACGTAGATCCACCCCTGCATATAAACTAAATATACATACAGAATAACTTGCAGTAAGAACACAATTGATAATCTGCCAGGCATAGCCAACTGCATCAAAGGAGAGATCTGTAACACCGCCAGTGACAGCAGATATTATCTGTATCAAGTAGGTATAGAGGACAATGAAACTTCAAAAATGTTGATCTGATTTTTATTTTCTAGATAGAAATGATAGAATAATACTTCATAAAAGAGTAACAAATTATCAGCAAATTCATAAACAAATAAGATTATCATACTTTTTTTTTAGAAAGACACTAACTGAATGCATTTTCACTTGTGTGATTTCTGAGCTGGATGAAACAGCACTGAAATTTCCATTATCATTTATTCAGAGCCACAAATGTCAGACAGAAAAATCTTCATAAACATCACATCAACAAGGGAAAAAATACTAATGTTTCCAAAAATTAAATGTTGTGAGAAGTTGTATCTTCAAAACCTCCAACATGTCTTAATTAAAAAGCAATATGTAAACTCCGATCTCTGAGTATTTAAATTCCATACAAGAAATTTGTCCTAGACTACCTGAGATTTCACTAATAAGCACTTACAATAATATTCAAATTTGTCTGAAATAACAGCATATCAACCAGTAGTAAGCAAGAGTGTCATTTACCATCAAAAACATGGCAGTCCACACTTTTGGATTTTGACCTTTCCGGAACAAATATAACTCTCCAATTGCTGTTAAGATATTTGTCACATTCTTGAGAATTGTCACCATTGCAATATTTATATTTTTCAAACTGAAAAGAAAAATGCATCATCATTAAGTGTAGATAGGAGATGGACAAGGTAATTACCATGCTGGGTAGTGAGACAATTATTAGTTGGTGCTGATTGTCTTATTAACCAGGTTTCACACATCCATTGCTCTTAAAATAGAAGATACATTAAAAAAAATAAGTTTATTCCATACCTATACATGCCTGACACAAGCATGCCAATAAATATCACATTGACAGGGATCCAGACCCTGATCAGCCTCCAGTTGAGCTTTTCTACTGAAATTGTACCAGACAGAGCCAACAGAACAACAGCCAATGTGCTTATTAAATTCTGCAAATAAGTGCAAGGAAGAATATAGATCACATAATGATTGATTTTGCATTTTTCATAAGCTCCATGAAAGAAGATAGATCAATGAACCAGTGACAAGAGTAAACTGTCAGAATAAAAATATTAACAAGTACAACCTTGATTCTTCTATGCATGTAACGTGGAACAACTTTAATTAGTAGTAATTGAAACATCTTCCATGTTTCAACACTATTATGGTGAAAAAGATGTCAGAAACACAGAAAAAAGCAACTTACCTGGTAAAACATCAATGATATTCCTGCATTGAAATTATAACTCGATAAAACAACTTTGTTCAGCATTATCATGCCGCAAGAAGAAATACAGTAGGCTGTTCCAGAGATAAGAGGCTCAGACTTCTTCACTGGTCCATGCGGTCGCCTTTCTTCCCCATTAACATGACTGACATTATAACCACGTGAAGCCTTGTTTGGTTTCAGAAACCTGCTTGCAAAAATGAATTAGTTTCATATATCACTCAATAATCATTAGTTAGAGGAGTTTATAACATTATAAATTATAATTTTTTACATGCCTCCAAACTTGAACAAGAACTTTCATGCACCCAAAATAAAATATTGTAAAGAATAATTGAGAGCAAATAGACCAAAACGATTTCACACATACACTGAAATGAATGAAGAATAAAATCACAAGATAGTGCGTCCTATTAGGCACATTATTGACATACTCCATATTGCACCCATGTGCGTATAATTTGAAAATTAAATTACAAAGCGAGAAAAGAAAATTGCAAATGGTCAAATTGTGTCAAATTCCAAGCAATAGAAAAGAAATAAAAGAAGAGAAAGGGAAATACGCGGAGTTAATTCACATAAGTGTTCAAAGGGAAAAAAATTAATACTAAACAAATACAAACAAGAAAATTTGCTTCACACCTATCACTCAAAGCTCTACGTTCTGCATTTGTTGCAAAGTTGTTGATTGACATCTTTCCTTGCTCACGAATTCCATTAAAAATTCCATGCACTGCATCATCCCTTTCATCTAGTGACATTTTTGCAGGTAAGGTGCTTAATTCTGGTTCTTCAGAGTCATGACGACTAATGATATCTATCTTATAATCTGAAGACATATCACTGACCTGCAAGTAGGAAAACATCACACATAAAATTATGTCAGAAAAGATGGAAGGAATACCAAATGCAGACATTACATGAGTAGAAAAGAAGACTCTTTCCTTTTTATTGTTTAATCAAGAGTTGAAGACAAAATGTTACTAAGAATGCCCATGGCATAAAAGACGAACAAGTTTATTAGTTTACAAGTATTTCCTGACCCTGGCTCCACCCAATAAACACAAGATAGCAACAAACATTCCATTATTTAGCCAATTTTTTAATACGCGAATCAGTTATAATTATCACAATGCTCCTCAAATGAACAACGAAACATTTAAAGCAAAAAAACTGCCAAAATCACACCATAAGCAACTGCAAATTTTGAATACGGTATTTAATTTTCAATTATATATTGAACCTAATAACAGCTAATCAAGTTCATAGAATTGGAAAAAAAAATATAGCCTGCGGAATCCATGTGATGCGTCATGCAATTCCTACATACCAAAGAAACCGTCAACACAATTATGAACAAAAGATATGAACTTATGATAGAAAACGACAATTCAGCAGAAAACAATACCCCAAAAGGCCAACTTCAGCACAAAGCCAACAAGAAACTATGAGTGTAAACAGAACGGAAGCAATAAACTGAAGCTCATACCTAAGGAATCCGTGGGAATCTCGGGGTTAATGAACCAGATTACTATCTCACACACAGTATCCACAGCGTGGTCATCCACAAATAGACAAAAGCCCCCGAATTTCCAATACCCTTATGAAGATAAATTGAAGAAAACTTAAACTCCCTCGGTAATGGAAGAATCGTACGCACCCAGTTGCAGAATGCAGAAAATCATGATAAAGACGTGAGGCTAGGTTGTCCTTTTTGAATAGCACGCAAAGGAAAAGGGAAGACGAACGAGCTTGAATAAGAAGGGATTTGTACAGTAGGGGAAAACCCATGAATAGAGCAATTAATGATTTGGAGTAGTTCATTAACCACGGGCTTCATCATCAGGAGGCGGGATTCCAGGCGAAAGAGGACCGCCCAAGAAGTAGAATACTGGGAATGCTACGATTTCCGAGGCTCGCAAAGTCAAAGAGATCGAAGCAGCCATGACTTGAAGAGCAAGCGAAAGAAGAACGCGTAGATGGATTCAGTGTGTGAATATTGAACGTAGCATTGCCGCTGCCTCCCAAATAACGTTTAATCGTATTTTTAATTCATTTATCTTGTTAATCCTTGTACGAAAATAACTTAATTAATTCGTAATAAAACACCTGCTCTGTTCATTATTAATTGATTATTCGAATAATAATATTTTTTAATAAAATAATTACAATTTAAAACATGATCATTGCATTATGAAAAAGACTTATTTAATTATAAATTATTTTATACAATTACTCATTTTTTAAATTAACACTGCTAACTTTATAATGAAATAACTATCATGTATAATAAACAATTCCATTTATCATTAGGTATTTGGGTGAATTAATAAACATAATTATTATGTTTTTAATTAGAATTATTTTGCCATAAATAACGATTATTCAATTAATTATTTAAAAAATAAATAAATAGCACAAAAGTATAGTAGGGTTCTAAGATCCTTCTAAAAATTTGATATTACATACTATTGTAGAATATAGTGTCTCATTTGACACATAAAAATAATGATATACTTTTTAAGTTTTTTAAAATGAAAAATGCAAGTAATATTTTTTTTAAAAAAAATTAAAGTTGTTATCAGAACTTTTTTCCACAAACATGCTTCCTATGAAGACACATTAAAAAAAAAAAGAATACCTCTACTTTCATCAAAATATGACCCTGGTTGAATGAGTGACCCAAAATCCTCATTGTGTCAGTCAGCCTATTGCCCCATCATTATCCCATAAACAAGCATTTTTCTCATTGATTCTTGCTATTAAAAAACTCCATAATTCCCTTTCTTTGTCACTTGCACATTTTATAAATATATAAAAGGGTCTAAGTTGAAGCGTAAGCATTAGTCCACGCAACCAATTTGAGATTGATAGGATTCAAATTATTAGATAAACTATCTAGCTAGTTTAAAGTTTAAATTAATTAATACAAAGATTATTTCTTACTTTAATTTGAGAGCTATTAAAAAATGAAAAGCCAGGTTGTATCAAAGAATGTGAAAAAATAAATACACTTTTAATTTTTCTATTATTATAAATATTTTAATTTAGTCACTTTGATTTACCTTTTTTTTTATTTAAAAAAAGTTAGAATTAGATCCTTCATTCACAATTTTGTCATTTTTTTAACCGAACATATTAACACGAACATTTAACCACTACCATGCTATTTTTTGATTCTTTCATGTGGATCGTCTGACCTAAGTAACTTAAATAACATATTTTTAGTTTTAAAAAAATTGGTTTAAAGACATGAATAAACATTATTTCAATTGTTGATATATCATTTAGATAATCTATTGAAAAAAAAAGGTCATTAAATGATGTAACATTCACATCAATATTTTTTTTTTTGAAAACAAAATTATGAAACTGTGAACAAAAAAAATTTAATCCTAACTTTTTAAAAATAAGAGGACAATATTGCTTTATTTTAAAGAAAAAAATTAAATTAAAATATTTATAATTAGTTAAGCCCAAAAAAAAAAACAATGTTGTTCCAAAGCTCAAATAGTCCAAGATTATTGACATGGACCTTAGTTGAATGACATTTTGACCCCAAAAAATCCAAACTTCCTGCAAAATCCATTTCCTGGATATTAATTACTTGTTGCTTACCAAAACCCTGAACCTCGATCGCTTTTGCCAAAAAATAAAAACATCTGAACCCTTGATCTTCGCCTGTCTTCCCAATTCCCACTCGATTTCGCCACTCATCGTCCTTTATATGCTGACTATCAAACTTGCAACTTCAGGGCTATTTGCTTTTTCTTGGTTTTTATTAAAAATAAAAAATATGAGTGAAACATGATTAGTAAAAATAATTTTTAAAATAATTTAAAAACAAAATACGTGTAAGAAGGCATTTCTGTGTTTTTATAAAATAATCGATGACATTTTTTTGTAATTTTTTTTAATTTTAAACAATTATTAAAATATCAAATTAATCATAATTATTGATAGTCACGTTCAAATCAGGTAACATTTGTGATTATTTATGTCAATTTGATTTAATAAATAAAATGAAAAATAAAAATATATGCATGAGGTATCAACCCAATATAATATAGATCACAGCGGAAGTGATGGTTTAAATACGTCGTGTTTTTAATTTTTTTTTTTTTATAGCCACCCAAAAAAAAAAAAAAAAAGATACAAGGTAGTCAGAGATTTTCCCCTTCATCCCTCAAGATTGCCTTCTTCAGAAATCTCTAACCCCCCAAAACGATGCCCGTAGTCTTCCCACCAATTATTTGTGCTTCAAAAATAAATTGACCAACACGAGATTAGTCTTTTAAGAATCAAAATACGTAGTTAACCAAAAAAAAAATTAAAAGAATTATATCTGATAAAAATAATTAATAAATTAGTTAAAAATTAAAAAATTAATTTTTAATTAAAAATTGTTAAATTAATTTATTAAATTAAAAATATTTAATAAAATTAATTATTAAATATAAAATAACATAAAAAAAAATTTATAAAAAATTTATTATTTTTTATTAATAATTATATTTTATTATATAATTTTAAAAAATATAAAATAAATATATTATTTAAAATATTATAATAAATTAATAATATTATTAAGAATCTTTTTCATTCAATAAATATTTTTAAATTTTTATTTTTTGTGTTATTATCAATAATATTTAAAAATTTATTATAAATTATATAATTTAAATATTATTTAAACATAATAAAAATAATATCATTTTATAGTATTAAAATTTAAATAAAAAAATAAAAATTATAAAAATTATTAATTAAAAATTATAAGTCACTTAAAAATAATATATAATAAAAAAATATAAATTATTTATTTATTAAATATTTTTAATTTAATTAAATAAATTTATAATCTAATAAATAAATTATTTTATAATTTACTTAATTTATCAAATATATTTAAAATATTTTCTTTTTTTTTATTAAAAGAAAACAAGTTGATATTCATATAAGAGTAAATAAAACTAAAGCAAAATCAGAAATTAAGTTATATCATATAATCTCTAAAATATGGTCCAATATGATTCTCACGTGACATGACAGTCTCTTCCATAGGAACAGCCCAAAGATCTGTCCAAAAAAAAAACACAGCCCAAAGTGGAAACTGAAAATTTTCACAATCTCTACATTCACAGTTACCCTAATAACCAATCAACTACACAAGGAGGAAGAAGAAGAAGAAAAGAAGCTTCCCATACTTCAATTTGGATCAACCACACGACTCACCTTCCCTTCCTTAGGGATTCACAATCTTTCCATTCCACTTTTCACCCTCAACTGCCACAAACAAAGTAAATCAAATCAAATTACATTAATGCTTCTCACACAATCCCTAATTTCTTAAAAATAAAAAAACAAAACCCACTCACACACTCGTCAATTTTAATATATCTTTTTAAAACAAAATTAAATTATATATTACTAAAAAAAAATATACATTATATACTTCATTTTTTTAAAATAAACTGACTTAACTTACAAATTTTATCGAGATATTATCAAACTAAAAAAAAAAGTGTCAATACCACCACAAGATGAAAATCACAAGCTACCATCACCGCTTGATGTCGCTGATCACACACTATACACAATCACAAAGCATGGGAGCACGGCTCTAGGATTAAACACCAACAGCTCCTCCTCGTCCAACCGGGTATAAACCCCACTTCCTCCGCGAGCCATCACCGAATCAAAACCCCCGTCTTCTTTGTCCGCTTCGTCCGAATCGCAACCGATCCGACCCGCGATGACTCGGCACACCAGCATGGCCCGCTTTACGTTCATGAACTTGAACTCCTCCTCCACTTCGTCCGGGATGGCCACGTGTGCCCTCCAGCTCGTGGATAGCGTGGAGATTCCGTCCAACTTGGGTGAGAACCCCGATTTGATGATCCCGCAGATGTTACAATATTGCTGGCTACAAATGCCGGAATCCCCGTTCAGTCCCAAATCGCAGAGGAAAGTGGAGCAGTGGAACCTCATCAGCTCGTTGCCATCGGCTATACACCTCTCGTCCCGTTTCTTTACGGCGCCGTTTCGGGCGGCCTTGGCCTTCACCGTTTCTCTGTATTCTTCGAACTTGGAAAGTATCTTCGGGCTGTTATGGATCTTTAGTATCCGATTTATTTTGGGGCATTTCTGGGTATTCGTCCAACCCGACTTGAATATTATCCGGACTATGTTGTGACCCGCATCTGTCTCTACGAGCTCCGAAACTGCGTGTTTGAGAGCCTGGTGCTGTTCGAGAGCATGGGGATTCTGGAAAATCTCGCCACAAGCGGTGCAGGGGAAGATATCGTTGCGGAGGGGGAAGAAATGGTTGTTATCGGCGGAGATATCGGATTCTGGGCAAGACCCGGATGGTTTCTTGCGTGGAGGATCCAATAACTGCGATTCGGGTTGCGCGAGAGAGAATAGGGACTGCTGGGAGGATCTGGCAGAGGTTAATGTAGATGGGGCGGCGGCGGCGGCGGTAGTGGCGGTGGAGGATTGCGGCGATGCTTGGGCGGCGTTGCTGGTTTTGCAAGATTTGGGGGAGAAGAGGTGTTTGATGAAAGTCCAAGAAGAAGAAATGGCCTTATGGGTTTTGAATTTGGGATGGGAAGGAGAGGGTTGTGAATGCGAGACAGGAGAGACTTTGCGTTTCTTTGACGGTGGCTTGTGATTGTCTTGTCCTCCTTCACCTCCGTCGCCGGGGGTGGTGGAGAACATGAAGCAACCAAGGTGGACAAGAAGGATGAAAAGAGAGAGGAACTTGCCGAAAAAAGTGGCGATGGTTGCCATAAGTTACGCAAGGACAACCTTAGTTTCTGGGTTTTAGCGAGGCCATGAAAACTGAGGGAGCAAGAGAGATGGGTTCATTGAGAGATTGAGAGAGACAAGCAGAAGAAGAGGGAGCTGAGAGGAGGCAGAATGATGATGGGTTGGGGAAGAAAGTGAAGAGAAAAAAACTAAAAAGGGAAAGAAAAAGAAAGGAAAGATAGAATAGAAAAGGCGATGCCTGCCTAGGGTGGGGGCATTGGAAGAAGAATAAAGGTAAAGAGTGAAGAGTAGGTGTAACGCAACTTCACAGCATTGATCTCTCTCTCTTTCTCTCTCTCTAACACAGTATGAGATTGAGATTATTATAAGAGGAAGTCGCGGGCCGAGAGTGGAGTCTTGGGTTGATGATATCAGCTTTAACCGAAAGTAACGGTCTGTCATTCTATGATTCTATCCCTTTCTTCCTTAATTTTCCCTTCAATTCAGGAAAGAAAATGATTCACTAGCTATTTAGTGGCACACGGACAAGCGATTGTTAAACAAGTAATCACCTCAATATCACTTTTTTATTTTCAACTTTTTTTTTATATTACAATTAATAAGAAAAAATGAATTTTTATATATATAAGAAGATGTCAAATACTGGCACGTCAAGGGGCAACAAATCATACTTGGCATGTGAAGATCATTATAAATTCCACGAGAGACTTTTTGGTATCCAAGATTTAGCAAGAGAATTTATTGATTTCTGTTATTTCCGAGATATGGCAAGAACGTGGGTTTCTCACGTGCGTGGTTCCTTATTAAGCGCTTGATTTGTTATTATAATTTAGATAATTATTTTCTATTTCATATAAATCAAAATAGTCAATAGAGCTGTAAGCTGTAATGCAATGCAATACCCTGTATATATCCTTTTCTCAAAGAGAATCCAAAGTGAGCACTAGAGCTTGTCTAATTTTTTTACAATTATTCTTTTTAAGATTCGAGCCGTACACACATGACTTTGTCTCTGGTTTGTCTATTATTCTGGGAATTCAAGTGTTCCCTTTGTGTGCTTTTTGTTAAAAAAAATTTAGAGTGTTTTAATTTAATAAAATAAAATAAATATTAGTATAATAATATGAACTGAATATCTATTAATAAATAATTAATTGTATAAGTTCTATTTTGTTAAATTTTAATTCAATATAGATATAATAGAATAATATAAATTTAAAGAGTTACTATTTATAATAGAAAGATAATTGTAATACATTAAATAATTTATCTTTTCATTTGACAATTTATAATATAGAGGTTGAAAAAAAAATTATCTATATATAAATGCGTGAGTATATTAAAAAATTTTAAAATCAATAAAAATAAAAAATAAATTATAGTGTTTTATATTTAATACAATATATTTATATATAGAAAATCCATCACTTTTTATTTGTTTTGGTTTTGGGGTCATAGTAATAGTGAAGCTGTGTCTGCATTTACAGTTTGTATGAACACAAACTTGCACATACGTACGTGAATCTTATCGAGATTTGTATTGTGCAGTGTCCTTTTGGAGCAGAGACAAATGTTCCTGTGCTTTGAGGACGACGAAGCACATGAGAGTGATAAGCCATTTTGGAATTTAGCAGTGGAGAACTTGCGAGGGGAAGTGTATCTATTTTCCTTTAAGGATTTATCTTTTTGTCTTTCATGTTTACGTTTATGCTGCGAGTTTATGGGCTTAAAACCTAAGAGCGTACTTGGTGAAAGATTATCGGATCATTGGAATTAATTAGTCCTCCATATTAAATTTTCTCCGAGTTTGAATCGTGGTGTGTGCGCTTTAAAATGAATTAAGAAAATAGGATTATGTCTTATAAATAGTTATAATTTGATAAAAATTTAATAATACTTTAAAGGATAATTTTGTTTTAATTTCACCTTTTAAATATTATAAAATGTTTTGATTATTAAATATTCTATCACATTGAAACAAAGTTGATAATGTCCGAATCCGATTAAGTTCAAATTACCATAACTATGTAATGTCTCTTGGTTGAGTAAAACTAGAATGATCATGAAACCTAAATCCCTTATCATGAAACTCAGAATGTCAGCAGTTAGCACGTGCAATGTTCAGAATGCCCTTCGAACTTCACCGACCTCGATCGAGGCACTCTGTCCATAACTTAACAATACCAACTTTTACCTAATTAACCACTCTTACATTCTTTCACTGTGTGTTCTTGCTCCGTAACGACTGTGCATGCTTCGTCGTGCTTAGCCGCTGGATTGAACTCTTAATCCAATGGTGAGGCACTTCATCCTAGTCTTAAGTTAAGGAAAATGACATTGGCATACAGGGAAGGGGGGGGGGGGGAGAGATTGAGATTTGAGAGTAGGATTAATGATACCTAGGCAAAGGTGGGTTAAATTGGAGCTTTCGATCTTGACAACGTCTCTCTGTTTTTAATGTTGTCAGTTATCTCAATGCGCCTCAGCATCGCTAAAAGGCCATATATCCGTTTGTAGGCACGTCTATCTTGATTTGGCTGAATTGAATATCAATGTACGTGCAAGTCACACTCTCAAATGCTTCAAATTTTAAAGATCGGTTGAGTTTGATGGACATTTGGATAGAACCCTTATATTATGAATTCTTAATTTAGAAAAAAAAAAATGGGTTAGTAGAAACTGCCAAAAGAACCACAATATATAACTTCAACATGGTATTGTCACGGTGGTTGAGAATTTTATTAAATAGTTTAGGTTCTGATCAAGATAGTATAAAGGTAAATAAAATAAAAAATTAAATAAGAATAGGATAATGTATAAATTTAATAAATTCTTATCTTATTTAATATTTAATACGTATTAAATAATTTATTAAATAATATTATGTTATTTATTTTGTATTCAAGATAGACTAGATAATATTAATATATGATATAATTATTTTAACTATTTTATACATTATTATAAATTTTAAATTATAAAAAATATATAATTAAAAAAATAATCCATAAATTTAAAAATAAACAATATCAATCATAAGTGCTAAAACACTTTCTATTGGTACATAAGTTTTACAAATTTTATTTTTTTATAATGTTAGGATATGATATAAATTTTTTAACTGTTTTATACATTAATATACATTTTAAATTATAAAAAAAAAATATTTAAAAAAATAATATCAATAATAAATGTTTAAGTACTCTTTATTGTTGCATAAGTCTTACAAATTATAATTTTTTTATAATACGAATATATGATATAATTTTTTTTGACTATTTTATATATTAGTGTAAATAATAAATTATAAAAAAATATATAATTATAAATTATATAAATTATATTTTCTTATCTTATTCTATTATTCTCTAACCCAACTCCTCCGCGTGTTAAACATCTTAACTAATACTCAAAAGTAAGATATAAAAAATCTTATCATATTGCGTTAATTCACTGAATACAAAATAATAATATAATAAAATAAATTATCATATTTTATCCCCCTTATCATATGCTTCAAATAGACCCTAATCACATAAAACTTCAATAATTTACGTTCTCTTAATAAAAAAGATTATATAAGGAAACACTACAAGAATGTGAGACAACTTCAACAAATTATTTTCAACGGCTGTTAATATCTATTGAAAAAGATAACAAATTCAACACATCTTGATACCGTTGAAAAAAACATGAAAAAATTTTGGCGCTCATGTTTAGCGGTAGATCCCAAGAGCTTTTTTTTTCCTTTTTCAACAATCAAAATTTTGGGCTTTCAGCTTTACCGGTTAAATGCTTTTTATCTTTTTCAACAACCCTAAAACAACCCCTTTTCTTTTATTTCATCTTCAGCCGCGCAGGATAGCTTCATCCCCTTCCCTGCACAACTTCGCCTTCTCTGCACAACATCGATAGCCATTTCCTTTGCTCCTAAAACAACCCCTTCTCTTTTATTTCTTGATTCAGCCGCGCGCAGCTTCAGCCCCTTTGCTCTGCACAACTTCGATAGCCCATTTCCTTTGCTCGCAAAGATCAGTGGCTTGCCGGCTTAGACCCACAGACCACAGCACCATCGCGAAGTGAAATCATTGTTGTCTGTTTTGCTTCTCCCATCTTCGAGCATTTCTTCTTCATTTTGCTTCTCCCATCGTCGAGCATTGCTTCTTCATTTTGGGCAAGGTATGTATACAGCCATAACGAAGTGAACTGGGTCGTGAATGCTGTCAAATATGAATGAACTCGAGTTTTGGCTCTTTTTGGCTGAGTGATTGGTTACCCGTAGGTCATTTATTAGTCATTGAAGGGAAATCATTGCTGTCTGTCTGCGTTCTCTCCCATGCTTAAAATACAACACTTTTTTTCTTTTGTGAATTGTAGCTTCTTAGCACTCAAAATAGCTGTATTTATCCTTTTCTATTCAGGTTACCTAAAAGTAACAACACCCAGTATGATAATTGTTTTTGTGGCATAAAGTGGTTATTTTGTGCATATCGATCTTAGCCATGAGAACATATGCTATTGGCCTCAACTGTATTCCTTTGAATGCATATTGAATGCCAAACTAATGCTCAAGGCTAGACAGGTGATTGTTGCCTCCCCCTCACTTTGAATGCAGAATGCTACAAAGCAGGGCACCTAGCAGCAAGAGTTATAATTTCTTTCCTTTTTTTCTTTAGATACGAAATTACGAATTGATTGTAACTAGCAAGCAAGCTGACAATCAGCCATGGATAATAATTTTATCTCTCAGCTGATTGCTATTATATAAAGATGTATGAAGATAACGATAAGTGAACAGAGCACATTCTGATCCTTATCTATATAACACTAACCCATCTTATAAGCTTGGGAATTGAGAATTTAGACTTAAAACTCATAATCACTTCATCAGTTTTCCCAAATCCCCAGCAATGTATTTGCAAAGACTCATAATTAGCAGTTTTTAGCATCCTAAATGATGCTATCTAACTACAGAAAAAAATAATAAGAGTAATATATCATAGCATAACAGGTGAGTCCACAGGAAAATTATTAAAAGATTAATCGATGGCTCAAGATAGTTCATAGCAGTCTTTAGCATAGTTCATAGCAGTCTTTTGCATCCTAAATGATGCTCAAGATAGTTCACTATGGCATTGTACACTTGGATGGCTCACACTATTTCATTGTAATGATTTGAGGGCTTGACTTCAATTATATTCAACTGAACTCTGCAACTGCAAAGATGATGTTTACATAATTTTCTCATTATTGTTTCTTTGTGATAGTGTTATTCTGTTTTAGGGGATTTTCTTTTCTTATTTATGTCTTTGTGTGAATGAATTGTGTGCAGTATTCGAAGGACTTTAGCTTACACTATACAAATGGATAAGAGTTGGATGAAAATTAAGAATAGAACAGAGGCTAAATATAGAGAAGGAGTAATTCAGTTTCTAAATTTTGCTTTTAGAAACACAAGTAGAGACAAGATTTTCTGCCCTTGTGTCAAATGCAATAATTGTAGAAAAAAAAATCGTGAAGATATTCAAGGTGATTTGCTAAGCTATGGAATAGTTGAAAATTATACTATTTGGTATAACCATGGGGAGGAGTTACCTGATTCACCTCAATGCTTTAGTGATAATGATGAGTCAGATAGGGAATCTATTCAAGACATGTTAATTGATCATTTTGGAGCTTGGGAGGCAGAGGAGCCAAATGAAGATGCAAGCACCTTTTATAAATTATTAGATGATTCAGAACAATTTTTATATCCAGGATGCAAAACCTTCTCTAAACTATCTTTCTTGATGAAATTGTTTCATTTAAAATGTCTTAGTGGTTGGAGTAATAAATCATTTACTATGTTACTCCAATTGTTGAATGATGCATTTCCAGAGGGTGTGCAATTGCCAAAATCTTATTATGAAGCAAGGAAGATGATAAAAGACCTTGGTTTAGATTATGTGAAAATAGATGCATGTGAGAGAGATTGTATGTTATTTTGGAATGAGCATTCAGAGATAGAAAATTGTTTGATTTGTAAGGCCTCTAGGTGGAAAGATGAAGAAAATTGTAATAGTAAAAAGATTTCTAGAAAGATTCTTCGTTATTTTCCATTAACTCCGAGGTTGAAGAGATTGTATATGTCTAAAAAAACAGCATCTGAAATGACATGGCATTATGAAAAGCGAGTTATTGATGGTGTTCTAAGACATCCAGCTGATTCAAAAGCTTGGATAGAGTTTGATAAGTCACATGAATCTTTTGCTCTTGAGCCACGTAATGTAAGGCTTGGTTTAGCTAGTGATGGGTTTAATCCTTATGGGAACATGAGCACCCAATATAGTATTTGGCCAGTAGTGTTAATTCCTTATAATTTGCCACCTTGGATTTGTATGAAGCCTCCTTCTATAATGCTATCATTACTTATTCCTGGGCCAGAAGGTCTTGGAAATGACGTTGATGTATACCTACAACCATTGATTAATGAGTTAAAGCAATTGTGGGAAGTAGGTGTAGAAACATATGATGCAAGTAGAAAGCAGAATTTTATGATGCATGCTGCCATTTTATGGACAATTAATGACTTTCCAGCGTATGGAAATTTGTCTGGTTGGAACACTAAAGGGGCCTTAGCATGTCCTTCTTGCCATAACGAAACCCGATCTATGTATTTAACTAATGGCAAAAAGTATTGCTTTTTAGGACATCGTCGTTTCTTACCAATTAAGCATAGATGGCGCTTTGAAGAAAATTTATTTGATGGTACAAAAGAACTTGGGTATCCACCTAAACAACTTCGTGGGTGTGATGTGCTTCAACAAGTTCATGGTCTAGAGGGATTAGTACTTGGAAAATCTATGAAGAAAAGAAAGAGAAATGAAAATATTGCTAGAAATGGTTGGCTTAAAAAGAGTATATTTTTTCAGTTGCCATATTGGAAAACTTTGTTATTACCTCATAATTTAGATCCAATGCACATTGAAAAGAATGTTTGTGAGAATGTTATGGGAACATTAATGAATGTTTTGGGAAAAACAAAAGATAATTTGAATTCTCGATTAGATTTACAACTTTTGGGAATAAGAGAAGATCTCCATCCAATACAACAAGGAGATAAGCTAACCATACCTAGTCCTATTTACATGCTGAATAGTGAGGAAAAGAAGATTTTGTGTCATTTCTTGAAAAATATCAAAGTTCCAGATGGATATTCTTCAAATGTTGCAAGATGTGTGAATATTCATGAGCGAAAGATTTTTGGATTGAAGAGCCATGATTGCCATGTTATTTTGGAGTGTTTTCTTCCACTTGCATTGCGTGGGCTTCTACCTGAACATGTCCGTAATCCATTGATTGAGTTATGCACTTTCTTTAAAGAGTTATGTTCTAAGGTTTTGACAATAGAGAAGTTGAATGAGATTGAGACTCAAATTGCTTATACACTTTGCAAGTTTGAAACCATATTTCCTCCATCATTCTTTGATGTCATGGTCCATTTACCAATTCATTTGGCAAATGAAGCAAAAATTGCTGGACCAGTGCACTACCGTTGGATGTACCCCATTGAAAGGTATTTCATTATCTTATATCATTATGATATTTCAAATTGATTTTATTTATTAATTGTAACATTAATGAGTTAAGTTTGAAGTCAAAGTATTTAATTTTTAGATGTCATTTGTTTATATAGGTACTTACGCACTTTGAAGGCTTATGTACGCAATCGAGCTCGTCCTGAAGGTTCAATTGCAGAAGGTTATATTGCAAATGAATGCTTACTGTTTTGTTCAAGATATTTCCATGGAATTGAGACTAAGTTCAATAAATTAGGACGAAATTGGGATGGTGGTTCAAGTCAGAATTTGGATGGATTATCTAATTTTAAGCAAGTTGGCCGCCCTACTAGGAAAAGTAAATTGTCAAGAAAATTAAGTTTGGAAGAATTAAAGCAAGCTCATCTTTATGTACTAAAAAATTGTGATGAAGTTCTTCCATTTATAGAGTAAGTGTTTTCAATTATTACTAACTTAATTAGAAGTTCAGCTTTATTTATATCCTAATTTATGTATATATTTGTGTGTGTATAGGAAGCACAAGTTAGAAGTTGAAAGAGCACATCCGAGGAATGTTGAACAACAACATAATCACGAGTTTCCTAGATGGTTTGAAAATTACGTAAGTGTCATTTTCTTAAAGATTATATACTTCTGTATATGAACAGTAATTATATGTATATTATAATATGTCTATATATCAACGTAGGTTACACAATTATACAATGAAGAAAGTGATCAAGTTACAGAGCAGCTCTTTCATTTAGCTTGTGGTCCAACACGAGAAGCCATATGTCACAAAGGCTTCTTTGTCAATGGTTTTGTGTTTCGAACAAAAGAATGTGATGATCGTAGAAAAACACAAGGAAGTGGAATTGTGGTATTGGGAGATTCTGGTAAGGAGTATTATGGAGTCATAAATGACATTGTTCAATTAGCTTACATGGGAGATAATAAAGTTGTTCTCTTCAAGTGTTTGTGGTGGGATGTAGATAATTATGGTAGGGGTTTAAAGGTAGATGAACATGGGATAACGACAGTGAATATAGGGCGTAGATTAAAGACAAATGAACCATTTGTAATGGCATGCCAAGCAAACCAAGTATTCTACGTTGAAGATATAAATAATTCCAATTGGTTGTGTGTGGTAAAGGCAGCACCTCGAGATTATTTTGATATGCCTATAGTAGAAGATATTGAAGATGATGAAGCAATAAAAGTTATGGACCCAGAACCATTCCAACACGTGCCTCAAAATATTGATAGATCATCAGGTTTTAAATTAAATCTACATTCATTCTTTTTGATAATTTTTTGCTTGTGCAATATTTTTAACTTTTGAATATAGGAAGGAATCTATTTTCTGATATTAAAATGAAATTCTGTTTGCTATCCATTAATATGATATCTATATGTAATTTTTACCAGGTCTTTGTATTTAACCATTACAGGATTGGCTTAACATGGTTGGCAAGGGAAAAAATGTTGCTAGTGTTGGTTTAAGGAAGAATGCAGGGGTTCAAAAGTCTGGATCAAGTGGGAATAAAGGTGTTGGAAAGACATTAGCAGTTCAGCATTCTAGAAAGCAACCCAATTTGGGAACAATTAGTAATAACGAAGGAGTTATTAAATGTAGCAGTAGTGAGTATAATATTATTTAAAATATATTACTTTCCACTATATAAACTTTATGGACTTATTTAATTTGTGTTCACATTACAGTTTCAAGGGGTATGCAGCCAAAGAGGCGAGGACCTACTCGTAATCTTAAATTGTCTAAGATGCCATCTGGAAGAAGACTTGACATTGCATGGAGAATGAACCGTCCTGTGGGTCCAAATTCTAACATATTCAAATCCAGATGCACAACTTTGGTTAGAGATGTGGAGAATGCACCACTAAATGTCAATGAATGGACTGAAATTTCTCAAGACAAAAAGCTCAAATTGTTTGACCTTGTTATGGTTATAACTTTGAACCTTAGACACTTATATGATTTGTTTATATTATTGTCATATTTATATTGGCATACATATGATGTCTAATTTTCTTTTCTTTTACTTATTATCTCTTGAAGCTTCACTTTAAAGTTGAAGGACACCAAGAACTTGTATAGGCACAAATGAATAGATCATATAGGAACCATCGCCATTTTTTGAAGAAGAAATACTACGATATTTTTGAAGATGCTGAACAAGCTTGTGTTAATATACCACCAGAAGTAGAAAAGGAAGACTGGGAGTTTCTTGTAAACATGTGGAATTCAGATAGCTGGCTGGTTAGTATTAAAATTTTGTTTTGTCTTTTATGATGCAATAACTATCATAAACTTCTAATGCATATTATTTTAGAAAATGAGTGATCAAAACAAGACTAATCGAGCAGCCAACACTATTTTTCACACTACTGGATCAAAAAGTGTTCAACAAAGAGCTGAAGAAGAGGTAATATATATATATATACACATATATGTATACACTATACACACACACACATACACGCACACACACTAGACATAAAAGTAGTAATGTACTTTTGCATTTGTATGTCATATCATTTTTTAATTTTACAAATTTTTGCTTTTACAATAATAGAAGGAAAAAACTGGACAAGAAATTGGTCGTGTTCAACTATGGGAGATCACACACACAAGTTCTACTGGTGAGGCTATTAATGAAGAATCACAAGAGAAACTTGTAAGTAGCTTTTATTTAGTTTTCATGTCTAAGTGTTCTTCGTTTGATGTAATCATTAAACACATTTTTTTCTCTCAACATGTATATGAAATATAGGATCAACTTAGAAACATTGCATCTCAAGTAGAAGAAGGCTGTTTAGAAATGAATGAGAATGAAATATTTACTGAAGTTTTTGGGCCTGAACGACATGGGCTAGTTCGTGGTTATGGAGCTGGTGTGACTCCCACACAACTATGGGGAAGAAAATCAGCAGTTGTTTCTGAACTTGAGAGGCGTCTTGAAGAATCAGAGAAAGATCGTGAACATTCAAATGCAAGAGTACAATCACTAGAGGAAAAGGTGAACCATTTGCAAGATTTGTTGACAAATTTTTTGGGTGGAAGGATGCCTCCAATTCAAACTGATTCTAGCAACATTGGTGGTTCTAATTCACCTAGAGATTCTGTAAGCATTTTATCTTGTGTTTTTAATTGTTGTTGATAACAAGGTTCTCTGTTTTTTCATATTTATTCATACTAGTCATAAATTTATCTAAATAAAAGAATGAGACATGGATATATATCACAGAGAATTGTCTTGGTGTTTTTATTTTTCATATTTCTAATTAATTGATCTTTACCACATGACTATTGACTTGAACTTAGTATATTTCTTTCATTTGATTTATTTTTCAGGTTGGAGAAGACTAAGATGAAAAGCCTTCTATTTTCTGGTTGTTATATATATATATATATATATATATATCACATGGTATTGTCTTAGTGTTTTTTTTTTTTTATATATTTCTAATTAATTGATCTTTATCAAAAGACTTTTGGCTTGGATTTGATGTATTTCTTTTATTTGATTTATTTTTCAGGTTGAAGAAAACTAAGATGAAAAGCCTTCCATTTTTTGGTTGTTTTTTTGGATATGTTGAAGACAAATTGTAAAGGTTTTTCATCTTTCGGTTATCTTTTTGTAAGTATTGGTATGAACTTGAAGAATCTCTAGTTGAGATGTAACCTTTTGTAATGAACACATAACTAGTTATCATTAATTATTTAGTTGAGATGTTATTTGTTAGTGAGATATTTTGAATTTTGACAAATACGATTCACGATTTTATTTTACTTTTAAATATACTCTCAAAAATGATAGTTATCAGTTCATTTTCAACAACCATCAATTGTCAAAATATGTTATAAGAGATTGTTGAAAATGAACATACTTATTTATTTTCAACGGTCATTAATTGTCAAAATAGATCTATAAGATGTGGGTGGAAGGAAAGCATTTTCAACAGTTAGTAACTGTCAAAAAATTTATTACACCATTTTCGACGGTCATTGATTGTCAAAATAGTTCTGTAAGTTGTGGTTGGAAGGAAGGCATTTTCAACGGTCACTGACTGTCAAAAAATTTATTACACCATTTTCGACGGTCATTGATCGTCAAAATAGATCTGTAAGATGTGGTTGGAAGGAAAGCATTTTCAACGGTCACTAACTGTCAAAAAATCTATTACACCATTTTTTACGGCCATTAATTGTCGAAAAAACAATTTTTAACAATATTTTTTTTGACGGGTTTCGACAATTAAATTATTGTTGAAATTTTTTTTTTTGACGGTTATTTAAACATTTTTCAATAGAACTGACCGTCAAAGTTGGTCTTTTTTTTTGTAGTGTAAAAAAATTAGTAATATTAAAATATAAAAACAGATAAAAGAAGTAATGAAAATTAGTTTTATACTTTTGAACAAACAAAAAATTAGATATTAGTATTAAAAATAAAAATAGCTCACCTTTCGAATATTAATTTAAAAATATTATATTAAAATTTGTAACTTTTTATCATAAAAACACAATTAATACAATAAAATACAAAGAAAATAAATTCTCTATCCGTCTTCAACATTAAAAATTTGCGCTTTTCTAAGTATAACCACTTTTATAAAAATTGTATTTAACACATCTCCTACATTTTTATCAGACATAATACAATATGTTAAATGTTGTTATTTCGTACTTTTTATTTGTCTTGTTGAAGTATCCAAGAAAATTTTTGTGTTAAATTTTGAAGAACTGACATAAAAACATTTAGATGTAATATTATAAGGGGTGACTAAGGTGTAAATAAAACAAAGTATTTATAAATTATTTAGATGTAGTTCGTCAAAAATTTGGATTGAGATCGGTTTATTTATTACATAAATAAATTTGATGAGTATATTAAAGTAATTTAATTAAACAAATCAATGTTAAAATTTGGTCCACTTGTTAAATTCACAAACTAATAAGATTATAGTTTTAATAACTTCTACTTTACTATCTGAAACAGGCTCTTGTAAAGCTCGTAATAATTAATGTTACATGTAGGTCTGTAATTTGTTTGGCAAATTTCCCTTTTTCACATTCACTTCCTCAATCTATGCACGGCTTTGATGATAAAGTGGGGTCCAGAGAGACAAGGATTTCCAAATGGGCCACGTGATATCATAAGGGTTTTGTAGCTTTAATCTCCGATGTGGGTCCAGATAATCTTCTCCTAAGGGCCTATAAGAGTTCTATTGGTCCCTTTAATGTCCCTTGTTTATGGACGCATGCCACCCGATTTGCCCTATTTGTGTCTTGCATTATATTGGGTTTGGCCATAGCGTTATCCTAATCATAATGTGTTTGATAAAGGATTTTCATGAGTGCCTTATTTGACCTTCATTTTGGTGGGATTAACAAGATTGACTGTCCTCAACCTTGAGGAAAACGATTGTCCAACCTAGTTCTTACTTTACCTCAAAATGAAAATTAAAGTGGAAACTTTTTCTTTTTAGGGGTTTGATCAAATCATAGTATCGTTAGTAGGAGTATGCTAATCTCATGACTTGACCAATCTCAGTTAAAATGAATATTTCAAAAAAATCAAGATTAGATTAATAAAATCTAGACAAATAATTTTTTAAAAAAAATTAAATTTAAAAAGATAAGTCGAATGCATTTTTTTTAATTTTTTTTACATTTTATTCTATATAATTTAAATTTAATTTTTTTGATTAAATTATATAAGATTTGATTGAATAACTTGATTTGACTGATTGTTCACTTTTAATCATTAAGTCTTTTATAGTGTTTAAAAAAAAATGGCATGAAGTTTCTCATGGTTAGATTATAATTAAAAAGATAAAATTGCAATAGAGCCAAACTCTAAAATGATTTATACTTATTCATTTAAAAATATTAATTAATTAAGTGAGTTTAAATTCAAATTCAAATTCAAAATTTAATTGAATTAAAAATTGTAAAACAAGTTGAGTCCCAAGAGTATTGCAAATAGTATTATATACTTGTATAAACATATATAAATTAAATTAAAAATTTATGAATTTTACTATTATATAGCATTTATAAAAATATATATGATAATTTTGAATGGCATAAAAATTGTTGTAGATATATAAAATTGGTCATTTTTATTCATAAGTGTATTTGACTTTGACTAGGCTGTTGACAACTCCACCAGCTAGCTAGCCAGTTAAAGAAGCTTTGTTTGCCCCCAAAACGGCCTTTAAAGAAAGCCCTTAAAGCTTTTTTCTCGTTTCTCTTTTCTCTTCTTTCCCTCCTCGCCATCCAAGAGAAAGCTGCCGACACAGTTTTACAGGGGCCATTAAGGTACATGATGCACACACCTACTTTTCTCTTTCTACCAGGTACCCATCTTCTTCCCAAGGATATATGCCTTACAAATTATTATTATTATTATTATTATTATTTTCAATGTCATCTTAACATATTTTATGTATAAAAAAAAATCTAAACAAAGTTTATGGCTAAAAATAAGGGTATATGTATAATTTGAAGACTTCACCAAATTTAATATAAAAAATTATTTCAAATAAATTAAATTGATGGATATATACGGATAAATTATTTTAAAGTTTTAAATTTAAATTAGCACGTTGAGTATATTTTTTTTTATGAATTTTTTAAATTCAACTTAATTTAAATAATTTAAAATTAGATCAAATTTTAATTAAATTAACTCCGCAAATCTCTATTTTAAGTGACTGTTATAAATAATCATTAAATGTGCATTTTATAAGCCAGCTTTAATTGTTAGCTTCTATATTATCATTCCCAACTTTAATTAAAGAAAGGCCCTCCATAGTGTGTGTGTGGGTATATATATATATAGAGCCTAATTAAATAGTTGTGTATGCAGGAATGTATGAAATTCATAATTACTGTCTCTTTCTCTGTGTGTGCTTTTCTTACTCTTTTTGTTTTGTTTATTGCTTGAGTTCATATTGGGGGTGAATAATTGTGCATGGTCAATAAGATAGAGAGGATGCCAGTTTGTGAAGGGTCCTCTTAATGATAGCAGAAAGGGAAAAGTTTGAATATTCCTGGTACTCTCTTCCAAAGGAGAAGCTACCCGGTAAGACAGGTTGGCTTCAGTATAAATGCCCCACACCCATAGTGCAATTATTGAAACTCATTTTTCTTGTTGGGTCATGATTGTATATTGGTACTTGCAGACACAACATGTTCAGTCTCTGCTAGTATTTTCAGTAATTTTAAGTGCTCATTTTAGGCCACCGCTTTGTGCTGGCTATCATTCATGGCAGAAGAGCCCCACACAGCTTCTATTTCTGCTTATTTAGCATATGCCAATTCATCTGCGTGCAGTAAATTTGCAAACTTCAAACTGATATTGTATGGTGATTGAATGCTAATGATCACCCGGACAAAAAATTATAACTACTAGTTAAAAGCACAATTCTATTATTTCTAGTTAAAGCATAAATTTTTTTATTTAATCCTAGGTTACTATAACTAGACTTAATACATAAATTTCCACAATAAAATAATTACTATCACAATTTAATCAATAATATTTTTTTTAAGTAATCACTTTTGTTAAGAATTAAATATATTATAAAAATATATATTTTAAGTAATGATTAAAGCTATCATTAAAAGTGTAAAAATTATTACTACGTTATTATTCATATATTTATTGTCGAAAACTTTTTAAATGACTTGTGAAATCGATGTTAAAAATTATAAAATTTATTATAAAAAGTAAATCTAAACAATAATCATCACAAAAATTTTAAATTTTGTCATTGTTAATATTTAACAATTTTTTATGACAATTATCCATAATGGCCACCTAATCTCCTTTTAGCGACAATTTAAATAAATGTCATTAAAATTTTAAATTACGACATAGTTAATATTTAATTATTTTTAGTTATGAATTTTTATAATTGCTATTAAAAATATGTTTTTTGTAACAATTTTAATCATTATTAAAAGTTTAAGTGTAATTTTTTGTACTAATATTTGTATATTTAACTATATATATAATAATCAAAAAATAAAAAATATAATTAATAAATTAGTTATCGTACTAAAAAAATAGTGTAATTATTTAAATTTATATTCAACTATAATTAATTCAAATATAAATATTTAATATAATATAACTTGTTATATTTTTTAAAAAAAATTAATTACAAATAAAACTAATTAGTTTTAACACACAAAAAATTTACCATAACTAGTTATAAATAAACAAAAAGCTGGTAAGCTTCAAGGAGAAATGATCATGTTCATCCCAAGCTACATATCCTAGTTTCTTTTAGAATAACCACCAAACGTAAGTCAACATGTGTAAAATTAGAACAGTATACTCATATCACTAAGTAATTAAGCCATTGATGTAATTAACTCTTACATAGCACTCAATCAGCTTAAGTATACTCATCCTTTTATAATTAAGCCATTGATGCTAAGCTAAGTTTCAAGGAGAGAAATGGACATGTTCAAAAAAGAAAATGTGCTGGAGTTAGTTTTACAAGTAAGCATCAAGATCCAATAACATAGAAATAAGCAAAATTTAAAGCAGTTTGAGAAATGTAAGAGCGTTATTTGCAAAACGTATGTCACAGACGGTGAGATTCGCATCATTAAATGCCAAATAGAAGAAAACTGGCTACAGTCACAGTTGACAGCAATCAGGAGTGTAAGCATTAAAAATAGTTACTGATGCAAACATGCCCCTGCTTCTGCTTCTTGCATAGTTTTGGATAGTTACCTAATGCATATTATTGAAATTCAAACAAATATAGGATGGATAGGTACCAAAACTATGCAATATGCCAGATGAGAAAACCAATTTATATTAGACAACAAATTTTTTTGGAAACCATTCCTTCTGCTATATTGTTAGTGTAGAACAGGTAATGAAGCTTAACAAAGATTACCTCTATCTAATTCCCTTTGGCGTGAAGCAGAGTACTCACTTTGTATTGGTTCTTACAAAATGGCCAAAAAAAAAAATAATTAGACGCAAATAAGGAAACAGTACGAAGGAACAAGGGTAAAAAAAATAACAAAAACAAGAGAATAGACGAAAAATTTAAAAAACTGCTCATACTGAAAGCTAATTAATTTGTCTTTCTCATAACACACTTGAGTTTATATAGCCTGGAAACTTCAAACATCAAATTCTGATAGTAGCATTTTAATATCTTAAAAGGAAAGGCTACATTCATTTTAAGAGAGTTGACGGAGGAGCAATAATGAAGTATGGCCCATTTAATTTGATGCGTATATTTAATACATTGATATCTATTTTGATATTATTTTAAATATTAGAGTGTTATAAGACATAAACTTGATCTCTTATATTTAATATCTTATAATATCTAAAATATTAAAAAGAATGTGTAAGTCTTATGGGTTGGGAATATAATAAGATCTTGGGGCTTCGGGCCCATGAACATGGGTCTTATAAGGACCTTAAAAAAAGAAAAGAACATGGGCCTTATAATGACCTTTCAAAAAATAAAAAAAAATTGTTCAAATAAATAAATAAATAAAATTATCTTTCAATTTTTATTTATCTATTTTATTATTATTTAAGAGCCTCTTGTGTAGTGCTTTGTTTTTTTAAGAATTCTTACAGGGAAAATTCAAATGTTCTGCCTAATATTATTGAAAATAGAAGAATTCAAAATAAAAAAAATAAAAATGACAAATGAAAATCAATATCTAATTAATTAAGAGTATCTTTTTCATTTAAATTTAGAGTTAACTATAAAATATTATTTAAAAAAGTATTCTTTCTATTTAAATTTAGAGTTAACTATAAAATATTATTCAAATTCTTAATATCTTTAGATTAAGTAAGATTGAAAAATTTTATTTATTGTTCTTTTCTTACTCTCTCTTATAAGCCTCATATATAAGTGTAATAGAAAAAATATAACCTTATTATTATTTTATATAATTAATTGCAATATAAATATGTAAGTATTCATTATTTTCTTATTTAGGGGACATTGTATTGATAATATGCTCAAATTAAAAGATTAAAAGGAAAGTGCAAAAATTTAAATAACGGCAAAAATAAATAACTATATATTATAAGGGTGTAGTCCATGGGTTACCTATCACAATGGAATCCTGTCTGTACAACCACCACGTGTCAATCCCAGAGCCAATGCTCGTAAATATCCCTTCCCTTCTCTTAAAATATCCACCCCGTTAAAGTATTTCTAATTGAGAAGTAATGAACAGTTACCAGCTCTCCAAGTCGCAACCCATGAGCGCCAGAGCTCTCCTTTCTCCTTTCTCTCCCTCTCCGAAAGCTCCATCCTCAGCTGTTTCGGTTTCGAGGAAGGCTTTCGGCTCGGATGTGAAACACGCAGCCTCGTTCCCTTCACTGTTTTGGGTACACTTGCCTTTGCATGGACGTCGACGCTGCCGTGTGTTTCGAGTTTCCGAGCGAAGTTCCGGCCAGAGGGGAAGTGGGAAAGTGTGGGCAGATGTTAAATCCGAGCCATACGACATCTCCGACTCCGTTCCCGAATCGGTGAAGTTCGAGGATGTCGTGAACGGTGCTGTCGTTGAGAAGGAGGAGGATTTAGACGATTTAGATAATGTGGGCCCGTGGTGGGAAGAGTTCCCGAAGAGATGGGTCATAGTGCTGCTGTGCTTTTCAGCGTTTCTTCTCTGCAATATGGATAGAGTGAGCTCCTTTCACTTACTAGCTATGTGGTATAATATGATTTGGTTCAATACTTCATTCATCGCTGTATATAAAATGCAATTTATAATTTTGCTTTGAGGAGCAATGGTGGCATAAGCAGTTATTATTAGCAGCCAAAGTAGACATTCACTATGCTTACTGCTGTTATATATAAAACCCAATAAAAAATTTCGTTTTTGAAGCTTTAAAGGCTTAATTATGTATGACTGTCATGGTATTGGCAGCTAAACTCATACTTATGCAGGAAAAACTTGATTTCAAGTTCTGATACCAATGGTGGTCTCTGTTTTGATTCTGGCTGATTGGTTTATTCTATACTAAATGTCTAAATCTACTTATATTTGTCATGATGAAAAAAAAAAAGGCTTTTCATGGTTCATTTCAGTAACCCTATAAAATAATAATGCCATGCCTGCCATTGAACGGTTTAAATTCTTCAAATAGCTCTTACTTCTAGATATGTCCATTTGTTTCACATTGGCAGGTAAATATGAGCATTGCCATACTTCCTATGTCAGCAGAGTACAATTGGAACTCCAGCACAGTTGGTTTAATACAGTCTTCTTTTTTCTGGGGATACCTCCTCACTCAGGTAAAAGTTAATCTTCATAAGGCTAAGTTTGATTAGTGATTTTTCTTACTTATGCATAAATGAATTTGAATTTAAGTTCATGACTCTGAATCATAGACATTTGTTGCAGATTGCTGGTGGAATATGGGCAGACACAGTGGGGGGAAAGCAGGTGTTGGGATTTGGTGTAGTTTGGTGGTCTATTGCTACCGTCCTCACTCCTGTTGCTGCTAAACTTGGGTTGCCCTTCCTACTGGTTGTTCGGGCATTCATGGGGATTGGTGAGGTGGGTTCTGTTAATCATGCTGTAAACAATATGTTTCTTTGCATTCTGCTTGTGGGAAAAACTTCCAAAAACAAAATTCTTCCAAATAATTTATCAAAAAAAAGAAAAATATTGTAATTTATGTTGTCCCTGGTTTTAGCAATGATTTGATTTATGCATATGGAGCTCACGTCATTTGGCCCTTTCTAGGGTGTAGCTATGCCAGCCATGAATAATATTCTATCAAAATGGGTTCCTGTAGCAGAGAGAAGTAGATCATTAGCGCTGGTCTACAGTGGCATGTACCTTGGATCAGTCACTGGACTGGCCTTTTCACCCTTTCTAATTCATCAGTTTGGATGGCCATCAGTATTTTACTCCTTTGGTTCTTTAGGGACGATCTGGTTTTCTGTTTGGCTTAGTAAGGTAAGATTTGCACGTGTTAAATTATTTCCTCTTCCTTTCTAAATTTAGAAATACCCATACACATGTTTTCTTCTGAATTCTTTTGTCACTAAGTTGATTCCTTACTACCACCTATTATCTATCTACAATATTTTTAGCTTTTGAAAAGTTTGCCAAATCCTAGTAGCATTTTTAATGCTTATATTCTTATCTTTCCTGTTCTTTTGGGACCTGCTGTTGTAGGCACACAGTTCACCTCTTGAAGATCCTGAGTTGCGGACTGAAGAAAAGAAGTTAATCACTACTAACAGCTTTTCCAAGGAACCTGTGAAAAATATACCTTGGAGATTAATTTTGTCAAAAGCACCTGTTTGGGCCCTAATAGTGTCTCATTTCTGTCACAACTGGGGAACATTTATTCTTCTTACTTGGATGCCAACATACTATAACCAAGTAAGTTTGTCTATGTTCATGCATTTTCCTGATTAAATGATGTGGTGCAAACAGAAATAGCTCCATATCAATCATTTTTTAAGTTCTTAGATGGTTGTGTACATATGTTGAAGGAAAATTACTTGAAGGAACCACAATTTAGAAATATTGGGGCTTCAGGTTTTTGGTGCTTGTCAGGAAAGGGGGAACCTTGGTTCTATACTGACTGAAGTAGAACCAGGCGAAGGGTTTATATTATAATGAAGAAAGAAGGGGGGAGAGAGAGAGAGAGAGATCATGTCTGTCATTTGATACACATCATGTTTCCATGATATCTACATGTTTGATACTAGGTGATGAGGCACGTAGCAAGAGTTCTGTTTCTATTTAGGGTTAATTTTGCCTAGTTTCAATGTTTTGGGCCAATTATTTAGGAATTACTGATTTGTGTATTTCTAGTGTTGACATAAACTTGATGGTATTGTAATGTTCTTTGGTTTGCTTGCCAATTAATGCTATGAATTATTGGGATTAGGAGCTGCCTGAAGCATCAATTTAATTTCTTGTAACTAAAATTCAGACTTGTGATTTTAATCTTTCTTTGTGTCCTCTTTCTTTCTATTAAAACCTGAATCTCCCTTTTCTTTCTACTATCTTCTTCTCTACTCCTCTTATTCTATTTCCTCATTCTCTTTCTGGTTTATACCATCTTCCTTGAATTGATTTACTGCCTTAAGCAAGCTTACTCATTCTATTGAGTCACCAAAATGTAATTTCAGAAGACTCAAAGTGTGAGCAAGCTTGCTGATATTTAACATTCAAGAATTCTTCATAACAGTCTTGCCAAGTTCTCAGCATTATTAGTAATTTAGCATTGAAGGTTACCGAGTTTAGGTAACTATCATATGTAAATATTTTGATGTATAATTTTCTTAGCAACTTGGAAAACAAATACCAATTTTTGAGTTAACAGAAGGGTAATTTTCCAATGTAATCATAGGTCCTGAAGTTCAATCTTACAGAATCTGGCCTATTTTGTGTTTTACCGTGGTTTACAATGGCACTTTCTGCAAATTTTGGTGGTTGGATTGCCGACACTCTTGTAAGCAAGGGTGTATCAGTTACGAGGGTCCGCAAGGTATCACTTTTTCATCATGTTCTTATTTTTCTTGTAGCTTTCTCGTGGGAAAATAATTTTTAAGATATATTTCCTCTCAATTTACATGTGACTAAAGAGCTTGGGACCTATTGCTTATTCTTAATTCAAATGATTTACTTTTTTGAAAAGAAAAATAATAACTATATCTGTCTTTTACCTGTCTCAAGACTGTCCTGTAAGTTCTTTTATTTTTTTGTTTTATAAAAAATTGAAAAAAAGAATAATGTTTATTTTCTTGATTTTAATAAGCTTTAGTTTGAGAAAAATAGTTAATACATGTTCTCTAACCATCTTTATATGTCTGGGAAATGTTAATCGACATCTGAGGTGTCAATTTTTTCATATTGAATTCTTTGTTTTCACATGCAATATGCTTATCAGGCGTTAATTTCACCCTCTCTTTTTTTTAATTCCTAATTTTCATATAAAAAATAAATCTGTTAGTCATAAACCTTCTATATCACATCTCTTGCCACAGATTTCTTCTCTGTTAAGACTAATGAAGCTCGTTTCAAAATGTTCTCTGCAATAGTCAGAGAGAAATCACCTTTGATTTCTTCATCCTTGAACATATAGCAGCTTAGAGCTTTCGGTTGGTGGTGCTCTATATAATTTAATCTCTACCAGTTTCTGACTATATTTTTCTTTTTTTCCTTGCAGATAATGCAAACAGTTGGGTTTCTTGGCCCTGCTTTCTTCTTAACTCAATTGAGTCACATAAATTCTCCTACAATGGCTGTTTTGTGTATGACATGCAGTCAGGTTTGCTTCTTGTTTTGTATTTATACATCTTTCCTATTCTGATACAGGATGTCTCTGTATAATCACAACTTTAAATTGGTTTATGTTTGTGAGGATCCTTTAATGTATCCTGACAATAAGATCTTCAGAATCTTTTTTAGAAAAGTATAGTGATGCATTTTCTTTCTCTGTTCTTCATGATCAAACTATAGTGAAAAATATTATAGGAAATAGAAAGTATTAGTTCAACCTTTGAGCTTCATCGGTCCTAATTTGGTTCACATTCTTTCTAAATAGGGAACTGATGCATTCTCTCAATCTGGTCTATATTCCAATCATCAAGACATAGCCCCGCGATATTCAGTAAGTAGAATCCTTATGCCAAGATATTTCTGCAATATATAACTTGTTATATTTGAACCGCGTAATAGGAGCGCCACAAACATATTTCTTTTATGTATGCTAATGTATGGTCATCTATAGTCATCCACTCAGCATTCGTTGGTGACCTTATTATTTTATTTTCAAAGGAAAAAAGAGTTTTATATTTCTTTCCCAATTTTCTCATCAGGGTATATTGCTTGGTCTATCTAATACTGCTGGAGTACTGGCTGGTGTTCTTGGAACAGCAGCAACGGGTTACATTCTACAACATGGTATGCACTTGTTCCTTGTACTTTCTTAGCTACTGAATATTAACTACAGGAGTGTGTTGTGCACTAAGAAGCGCAGTACTGAAACAGATATGGATCAAGATATGACAAACTTCAAATGTAATTTGAAGTGTTGTGTTGTATTTGATATGAATTTTAAACCTGTATTGGACACACAAAAAGACTCATTTTTGAACTGCCGATGCTTCATAAATTGTGCACAATGTGTAGAAACTCCTAACTTTTTGGTTTTGGTACTTTGATATATAGCAACATGGTCTAGCCATTTATGCTGTTTTCCTGCCTGCCATGCATCTAAAGTTCTAAACTTCTGTGGTTGTTTTTGGAATGAAGGGATTCTCCTGGTAGAGTAGTGGAGCATTGCCACTCACTCTAGCATGATTCCTTGTGCTCAATAATTTACTCAAATCTGATATTTGGGACATGAATCTGATACTACATTATGTTTGTCCTCTTGAACTATTACCAGGTTCTTGGGATGATGTTTTCAAGGTTTCAGTTGGGCTGTACTTGGTTGGAACTGTGGTGTGGAACCTTTTTTCAACTGGTGAAAAGATCTTGGACTAACTTACAGACAGAGTCGCAGATAGTTGCCACCTTGGCTTGTGTAGATAACCCGATTCCCACACAAGCGAGGAACCTCTGAGAAAAAAAGGTCTGAATACTAAATAGGAAGCATCACATTTTACCGAGATTTTCATGCCTGACAAATAGAGCATTGAGGGTGGATAAGACAAGTGGAAAAAGGTCTCTCGTTCTTGGGAGATGGATTGGCATCCTTTAAACCCTGAGTTGGTGTTTGGTAGGTGAACATCCTAATAGCCTAGGTACTTGAAAACCCATTTATTAAAAAAGCTTGAGAGCGAGATATTTTTTCTAAAAAAAAAAAATCAATATTTCTATATTGTTTAGGACATATACAACATGGAAAGCGGTCTTTTGAGTATTTGGGAAATTAAAATATCCATGTACCGTTAACCACTCGATGGGGAAAAGGTTTAGAACTAGAGACCTACTTTCTTCTTCCTCTATTGTTTTTCCCTTCTTGTGTGGGAAAATTGTATTAGTTGCTTGAGTTAACATTACACATGTAAATATAATATTCAATGAAACAAATCAATTTTGTGACAAGGTAGCAATTTACTTTATGGTGTATTTTTTATTCATTAAGCTTCTCGTCTCCTCTCCTATTTCCTATCTGCCTCTTTTGCTTGCATGCTTTGGTCAAGTAAGTTGGTATTAATACAGACCGAGTTGTGGCATTAAACCGTTGGATGCTTCTTTCTTTTCTAGTTGTCACCAACTAATTTCATTTTATTGGAAGGTCTTGCTTGTCTTGTGTAATTAAACACAGGTTACTAATTGTTTTCTGAGAAACATATTTTAGTTATATTTCTCTGTATCATGTTTAAGGTTTATGAAGGATAGGGTTAAGACCTTATCTCCAGCAGAATTTCGATTTTCTTTTACTGTATTTTTTTTTATTTAAAAAAAGCTATAGAAAGTCTGTGATATGGGGAGGGAAATACGGAATAAGGAAAGAGCAAGGAACATAAATTGAACATGAGATATCAAACTCTCTTTGGTCTTTTAAAAGATTGTGGTTGGTGTCGTGTGAATTATGAACTTATTAGCAATTTCCAGTTTAATTCTACTTGGAATTTTATTGAACAATGAAAAAAGATAAAGAAAATGTGTGTAGTTTGTTATATTAGATTTACATTTACACTAAGAGTAAATTAATAGTTGATTTTAAATTTGTATTCTTATTTAATTTCAATTTTTTGATGTATAAATTAGTTTTTAAAATTATTAATTTGTTATATATGAGTTATTTTGTTAATTTTTAAACGGACTAATATGTTATATATTTGATAAAAATATTAAAAGTTAAAATTTAAGTTAATCTATAATTATGAAGATTAAACTATTATTTTAATTTTTATAATACTGTCATTTTAATTATGGGTTTTATGTTTGGATTGCCTCCAAAATAAAAGTTTGTTGCTCATGTGACCGACATTATGAACTCAGAAAAGAAAAAAGTATAAATTTTATATATATTTTTTTATTTTGACGACAATAAGAATATGAAAACCCATATCTTCTGATATGGAACAACGAAAAACAAGTACACCACCTTTCCAATTTAGTTGACCAACTGTCAACTCAAAGTTAACCCACCCAACCGCCTGACGAACCCGTCCCACCAAAGCAATAGTGAATTAAATTTACGAAAAAGTACACAAATTAACATATACACTCTTAATTTTATCTCACTGAAGGACCATATTGCCCCTGTACTCTGGTTGCATATTTCTTCCTGTGCAGTGCCTAGGCTGACGTGGCAACCCCGGCTCCAACTTGAAGCTTACGTGCATGCAAGAACACGTGGAGCCCATTCTTCATGAAGAGGGTGAGTGACATCTTCTGCTCCACCCGGTGACCGGGAACTTGCGATAGCCGGTACCGCAACAGTACGGCGGCCGCCACAGACTTCATTTGCAGGTAAGCCAAGTCCTTTCCCAAGCAAGTTCTTGGTCCAGCGTTGAAAGCCACAAACTTATATGCATCCTTCGGCGGTTCGAACCGGTCTCCCCTTGCCGATAGCCACCTCTCCGGTTTAAACTCCATACAGTCCTCTCCCCATATCGTCTTCATCCTCCCCACCGAGTATATCGAATAAGTCACTGTCGATCCCGCCGGCACGAACGTCCCGTCCGGCAAGATGTCGTCTGAGACGGCGTACTTGAAGTCCTGAGGCACCGACGGATACAAACGCAGCGTTTCGGATAATGCAGCTTTCAAATAAACTAGCCGATCTGCTTCATCGAAGTCCAGAGCTTCTTCAACCCATTTCTGCCGATCATCGCCGCGTGTTTCCCGGAGAACAGATGCTATCTCGTTGACGATCTTGGTCTCGACGTGAGGGTGGTTCATGACCAGCCAGAAGAACCAGCTTAGCGCCACCGACGAGGTGTCCCGGCCTGCGAGCACGAAGTTCAAAGCGATCCGTTGGAGCACGGGCGTCGGGATAGGGTTGCCATCAGCGTCCAATTTCTTCATGAACCGCGAGAGCAAGTCGTCCGATGGGGCTGTCTTACGAGCCGCAACGGCGTCGTTCATGTAATTTTCAACGATTCGAAGGCTCTGATTCAGCCTGTTCTCGTCTCCAATATCCAGAAGCTTCTGGATCCTCCACAAGAGACCCGGGTAGAGGAGCCTATGCATGGTAGCCTCTGTGGCGGTATCGAAAGCAATAGAAAACGGGTTTTCGGGTAGATCAGGAGAGAGAGTTTCGGGGTCTTTACCAAAGGTGAGTCCACATATATTATCAAAAGTTAAGCGGAGAAGAAGGTCCTGCAAGTCCACCGAGACCTTTTCTTTGGCAGCCTTATCTAGAATACACCATAGACGGTTCTTGATGGTCCGGTTCACCCAACGAGCCATGGCTTGCCTAAGCGTTCGAGTCGTGAACTCTAGAGCTGCGGTTTTACGTTGCATGAGCCATGTTTCTCCGTCGCTGTTGAAGATACCTGAAGAAAATCAATAATTATAAATACTCTAAATTATATATCCCAAATTCACAATCTTTCACAAAATACACGAGATACGTACATACACGCTAGGGGAATTTTTGCTCTGATCTTTTTATGCATAGATTTTAACTGTCAATTACACTTTTGCATTCTAATTTTAATAAATTTTTACAATTGACATACTAATTAATTTATATATCTCTTTGCTGATAATTACATGAAGTTATCAAAATATTATTTTCTTTACTTGATATCTTATTTTTTTTACTTTGATTATAATTCGAATACTCATCTTCGATTCAATTAAATCAATTAGCTGATAGATTATCTGATATCTTACTTTGTCTTCCTTTAATGAAAATACTTACTTAGCTAACAAAAGCCCATATAAGTGCTAAATTTTAATGGGGTTTTCATAACTTGGATATGAAACATGAGAATAGGGAGATTCCTACCCATAATGAACACACGAGTCCTAAACATAAAATTGAAGAATACCTTGACCGAGAAGATCATGGAAAGCGGTTTGCCATTGGGGACCTTTGGGGTAGTTACTGAACCTGGTACGGAGGATGTGTTCGATGTTCTTGGGGTGGCAGGTGACTGTGTAGAACCCTTGTTTGCGAGCCAAGAAAGGCAGAGGGAGAATGCAGGTTTGGTAGGTGGCTGAACCACCGGCTGAACGGAGATTGCTAGCGATCCAGTCATGGACTCTACATCGGTTCTTGATGAGAAGGGGAAGGCTACCCACGAAGGGCCATATTTTAGGACCAGTGAGAGTTCGAGCAAGGAGATAGAACCAGAGGAAATATGCAGAGAAAGCAGCTGTCAGAGTGAACACAAGAGGAAGGCTCTCCATAATTAGTTATGTCACTTAGATTACTGATTGGAACCGAGAAGAGAAGAATGGTGTTTATATATATTCGTAAGATGACGAATTGAGAAGGTTTAGGAGAGAGTTGTTGGGAATTTTTTGGCCTTGCAGAGTCGCTGTTAGGTTGATGTTGGAACTGTGTGAGAGACACAAGTAAACAAATACTTGTTTTGCGGAAGATTTTCTAATTTTTTTAAATCTCCTGTTTGCCATATGTGGCATACTTTTAGTAGGTGCGTAAGAATGACGACATTGGAAATGAAATTTAGGATGATCCAGAAGCTTAATATAATATCACTCACAATATTGCAATTTCATATATATATATATATATATATATATATATATATATATATATATATATATATATATTTATTTATTTATTTATTATTTAGGTCGTATACAAGATATAAATTTTAAAATTTTCATATTTATTATATTGAAAAATTTTAAAAATATTTTCAAATATTTAAAAAATAAATAAAATTTTTATATAGTAATTACATCATCTTAAACATGAAATTGAGTCACTGACAGTATTATATAGCTTATATTTTTGTCTAATATCTTTTGGGTCTATTGATTTCTGTGGGAATTAATTGTAAGTTTGTGACAACATTATTCAATTGGGATGAATTTTTTTAATCCTAAAATATGCCTTATATACTCATCACTTCTTAGATTGTAGCTATTGTTCTTAATATTATTTATGACAGTTGATTTGTCCTATAAATCTTTCTTTGCTACAATATCTCAGTGACAAATGACAAATTTTTCAGCAACATGGTTGTGACAAAAAATGGTTTTCCTCGTAGTGATTTGAAAACATTAAAATTAAAATTTTGATGGATGCTAATTATGTATATATAAACAGTACACAATAAAAACGTATTTATAGAAAAAGCAAGGGAAAAAAGTTAACCAACTAAATAAGTACAAGCTTTACCCAATATAGTAGTCTCTTGTAGGACCATTCAATTTGTAAAACTTGAATGCCAACTTCTTCGTTTCTTTTCTTGGTATTCTTGTAAGCACACAATATATTATAGAGTGCAAGGGAGTTAAGGAGTAACTTGTCCAAAAAAAAAACAAAATTAAGGAGTAGTTAGAAATGGTTTACCCGTAGTGAGAAAATGGGATTGCTGCAAATTTTGGAACAAAAACCGCAAAAATGATATCTATGGATCCTCAGAAAAATTAAAATACTAAAATATCGTTTACTTAGAACTTGACTCTTCTGTGAGGAGACGGGAGGAAACGTTGCAAGCAAAGAAAAAACGCACCCCTCCTTTTGCCCTTTTCCGAGGCTACTAACCCAACCCATCGTCTCTGTTTTCTTCGCTCAATGGTTTGTCTAATTCAAATGCAATCCCAAGCACCCTGTTTCAATCACTATTAAGAGAAATTACTTAAATAATAAAAGGATTTAAAATTTAAATTTACAAGAAAATTGATTTTTTTTATTAGGTTTGAATGGACATAATTATTATGTGAGCCTATAATTTTCTTCAATGTTTTTTTAAATTATGAAACATGAAAAATATATAAATTTAAAAAATAGTTACAAAAAAAAAGGCAATGTTTATGATATTTGAATATAAACATATATAAAATATTCTTAACCACAACTTTCTTTTTTTGGAAGCTTTTATTATAAAAGTAGAAAAAAAAAAGCCCACAACATGATCAATTCAAGTAAGGAAAGTGTCACTTGTCCCTCCAAATCAAATGAAGAGGGTAAGTGCCAGTCCAAAAAAACAAAAAACGAAGATGGAAAACAGTGGGGTGAAGTGTGAACGAGGGGGACAACGGGCCCATATGGGTCCATTTTCAATTTGTCATCTTCGACCAAACCCATCTCAGACGGTCCACGCCGCCCATCTTTTCTTCGAATGACGTGAAAGACCGTTCCGAAATATAAGCCTAAGTCAAGCAACTTGTCCAAAAAAAAAAAAAAAGCAACTTGTGCCAGTCCAAACAATAAATAAAAATTATTAGGTATGTATATTTAATTTTTTTAATATATATTTGAGTTTCATAAAAAATTTTAAGTAGGTATAATTGTAATTTAAAAAGGTATATGAAACACTGATATATTAATCATATTATTTCACATATTACAATATTCTAAATATTTGAATTCAAAATAAAATAAAATTCAACCTAACAATTTTTCTATAAATAATAAAAAATATGATGATTTAAAGTTTGGCAAAAAAAAATAATAATAAACATATATATCACTGTCACTCTAATCAATAATATTAAAATAGTATAACTTTATTTTACTTTTTATACATAAAAAAATCTTAGAATAATTTATTCTTATTGTGACATTTTCCGAACTTTGGAGAAAAGCACACGCGCGACCTCGATACCATATCATTGGTTTGAAAAGCTCGTGTGCAGATAATTGTCACGGGAGGAATCTGTATTTTATGTGTTAATGCCAAATTCGGTTTCGTGGCTTTAGTGTGAACGAGGGGTTAAGTGCCAGTCCAAAAAAACAAAAAACGAAGATGGAAAACAGTGGGGTAAAGTGTGAACGAGGGGCAAGGTTGTTAGGACTATAATTAGGTCAAAATTAGGACAATAATTAAATGGGAGAAAAGGACGTGAGAGGGATGGGCTTGAAATCAAAGGATCAAACTTCCAAGAATCAATAAAGTGAGTATCGACAACGGGCCCATATGGGTCCATTTTCAATTTGTCATCTTCGACCAAACCCATCTCAGACAGTCCACGCCGCCCATCTTTTTTTCGAATGACGTGATGAAAGACCCTTCAGAAATATCAAAGTCAGCCCAAGTCAAGCAACTTGTGCCAGTCCCAAAAAAAAAAAAAAGAAGAAGAATTAGGTATGTATATTTAATTTTAATTTTATTTTTTTTATAAAATCAAGTGCCCAACTCTTGTCCAAAAATAACAAATAAAAAATTCAACCTAACAATTTTTTTATAAATAATTAAAAATATGATGACTTAAAGTTTGGCAAGAAAAAAATAATATTAAAAAAAATAAAATATATATCACTGTCACTTTAATCAATAATATTAAAATAATATAACTTTATTTTACATTTTATATATAAAGAAAATCTTGGAATAATTTATTCTTCTTATTGTTACCTTTTCCGAAGTTGGGAAGAAAGCACACGAACGACTTTGATACCATATCGTTGGTTTGAAAAGCTTGTATGTAGATAATTGTCGCGGGAGGAATATGTATTTTATGTGTTAATGCCAAATACGGTTTCGTGGCTTTAGTGTTTAGCATTTCTATATATTCTTCCGTGAAGACCGAGTTAGGTTCAAATTATAATATATTCTATTTTATATTCAAAAGAAGCGATTCCGATCCTTCCCAAAATACAACCTCTTCAAACAAACCAGTTTTGTTTGCTCAAAATAAATCACCCATCATCCCAGTTATGTTTTAAATAAGCACACAATATATTATAGAGTGCAAGGGAGTTAAGGAGTAACTTGTCCAAAAAAAAAAAACAAAATTAAGGAGTAGTTAGAAATGGTTTACCCGTAGTGAGAAAATGGGATTGCTGCAAATTTTGGAACAAAAACCGCAAAAATAATATCTATGGATCCTCAGAAAAATTAAAATACTAAAATATCGTTTACTTAGAACTTGACTCTTCTGTGAGGAGACGGGAGGAAACGTTGCAAGCAAAGAAAAAACGCACCCCTCCTTTTGCCCTTTTCCGAGGCTACTAACCCAACCCATCGTCTCTGTTTTCTTCGTTCAATGGTTTGTCTAATTCAAGTGCAATCCCAAACACACAAATCTCTCTTGAATTCTCAAAATGAAAGCAAACAAAATCTTGTTTTAGTCAAAAGGTACAAAAAATATATTATAAGATATAAAATTACGTACACCCATGAGTAAAAACAGACTTCATCTTTTTTGGAGGATTTTTTTTCATAAAAATTAGTTTAAATATGTAATGCCAAAAACAAACAGCCTCTAAATTCTTAAAATAAAGATAAGTTATTTCAATATTGTCTCAGTAAGAGATCATTAGCATACACAATTTTTTAATGATCTTACACTTATATCTATCAAAATTATATCATCTATGTCTGGTTATATTTAAAAAGAAAAAATGATAATAAAATTAAATTATTGTAATACTATTGATCAAAGTCAGTAACATAATTATAATTATTAACTCTACATTCATATTTGTGTCCACTAATATTCAAATAAAAATAATAATAATAAAAATAAACTATTTTAATATTATCAATGAAAATATTAATAATATACTTTTGTCAAACTTGTATTATTTACGTGGGACACTCTGATCAAATAAATAAAAAAAGAAAAAAATCAGTGTGGGCCTAAATCTATTCAGACCAAAAAATTAAGGCCTTTTAAGTTTTGGCACATTGTAATGGGCTTGACTCTGAGGCTACTAGCAAAGGTGGCGTGTCAACGAGAGGCCCATCTTCAAGTGGTTACTAGCAAGTAACAATCATGGGCAAATGGCTTCTGCATTGCCACGCGTCAAATTCACAACCTCAGTTGCTAAGAAGAGGATATGAACTTTCCCCTTTCCCCTCACCACAATTTATAGGGACCAAAAAAATTACAAACAATCAAAGATAAGACACTTGTGGAGAGCTCGTGCTACCCTGTTCCCATCTCACCCTTCACAACCCAATCCAACGGCTGACATTCACTCGAGACAAGCAGCCACTACAAGAGCTATATAATATTACATTATATTATCACTCTCCTCCAATCAAATCCTCCATTTTTCCAAGCTCTGTCCACTCTCTGAAAATGGCTTCGGTGATTATGTCATTTGCTCCTGCTTCTGCAAGAGTCTTTGCAGCAACTGCAGCAAAGGGTGCAGGTGGAAGCAAGGAGGAGAAGGGGCTTCTGGATTGGATTCTGGGAGGTTTGCAGAAGGAAGATCAGCTTCTTGAGACTGATCCTATTCTGAAGAAGGTGGAGGAGAAGGACGAAGGCACCACTAGAGGAACCAATGGTGGCCGCAAGAACTCTGTGGTAGTGCCCCAAAAGAAGAAGGGTGGATTTGGAGGGCTTTTTGCCAAGAACTGAAACAAACCCCCTAATTTCCAGCATTTCAAAGTAATACTTCCTCATTCAAATGCATCAATTTATTGTACTCTCTGTATTTCGGTTTTAATCTCTTGACCATTATGGAAATCCTGCGTTTACTCTTCTGGGTATTTGTATTTATGGAACAAATTGATTCATTTTGTGTCTTAGTTACCATTACCAAGTACCAACCCCGGTATAATCCGTGACATATTGAACTCTGCTGTATGCTGATTTTGGTTTTCTTTCACTTGATTAGCCCGGTTAACTTGCACTATAATGGTATCTCTTAATGTCATTCCAATTTCAATGCGTAATAGCAAAAACTGCAATGTTTTTTTTTTCTGCATGAGTATCTCACAACTGTAATTTATTTATAGGACAATCAAAGAAGATAATCATTATGTTACAAGGATCCCCAAGTCCTCTCTGTTCATGTCTTACACCAGAATCCCAGCACAAGCAGAGTATATAATCACATAGTATATATTAATATGCTTAAAACATGGTCAATAACTCTATCATACATCCAAAGCATAATAAATAATAGATATTATAACAAATTTTTCAATAATAAAATATATATAAAAAAAGAACATTTATTAATATTAAAAAAAGACAAAATTGTAATCATTTCAATAATAAGAAAACGGTCTCTCTCATTAGTCGATTTTTATTGATCGGTTCTTGAATTTTTAGAATTCACCCGAACCAATAGAATGACCGATTTTCTGTTTTTCCGGTTTTATTTTTTGGATACTGGATTTTACTTATCACGGGCCAATAAATTTAAAAAGTTAAAAGGGCAACAACAACTGGAAGGGAACAAAATAATAAATAAAGAAACCAATGTGCTTTCATTCAAATTCCAACTTACAATTTTAGTTCAGATGAAGTCCACACCCATAGAATCCCATCAAAAGAATATACAACAGATTCTTATTTATATCTATTCATAGTACCTATAAATACAGAGTATCCTTCTGGTAGCTCCACTGCTATTTTATAGACATTAACACATTCAAGAAGACAAACACTTGAAACATAGCAGCCACACCTTAGTCTTTCAGAGAGAGTATGTTTCGGAATGGCTCAAAGAGTAAGCACAGGGTCTTGTTGACACGTTGGTGTGGTTGAGGAATTTGATCTGGAAAAGGAAGAGTGGATGAACTCAATGCAGTCCTCAACAGCATCTGTTCTATGAGAATCCACAGAAGACCATGCTGGTTTGGAATTTGATCTTCCTAAGAAAGATGAATCTTGGTGGGGTAAGTGTCTTCTTCTTGCAGAGACCAAGCGTAGAGCTCTTGCAACTCTATCTGCAAGATGCTTCAAAAACACAGCAGGTGAGAACTCAGGCTTCCCAGGAATCCTGAATTTGCAGCTCCTCATATATCTGTTTCTAGAATTCTGTCTCCAAGAGAAGCTTGTTTTGCCATTGAAGTAGCCTCTGTGGCTCATTTTGTTGCCTACTGATACAAGGGAGAATGAGTGTTTATGTTGCTGCGGTTGAGAGTAGAATAGAAAATGTAGGTGAGACCCAGAAGTAGAGTTGGTGAAGTAGGAAATATGCAATGAGGTCTTTTATGCTTGAGGGAGTAAATGTTAGAAATATTAATATAATCTTATTTAATAATTTAAACTTTTTTTTAGAATAAATAACTATTTTGATCTTCAAAAGATATACATATTTTCAATTTAATTTTTTAAAATTTTGCTTTATTAATTTAGTTGTCCAAAGATTATCTTATTTTTAAAAACGTCTTCACACTAATTTTATTAGTTAATATTTAACAAATTTTTTTTATTTAATTGAAAGTTTACGTAGTTCAAGTGAAAAAGTAGTTTTAATAAATTCTCGATTTATTGTAAATCAAATTTATTAATTTTTTATTAATGAAATTAGCATTAAAAGATGGGATAGTTTTTGAAATACTAAATTAATAAAATAAAAATTTGAAGGATCAAATTAAAAAAATATGAATATTTTAAATAACAAAATAGCAATGCACTCAAGCCTCTACCATTAAATATTTTGAAGTTTGATGTTTATTGGATTCTAATTTCTTATTCAAGAACTTGAACTTAATAAGTTTTTAAGTCATAATTATATGAAAAATGTGAGTGAGAATATTCATCTAATTTATTTAATCTTTTAAATTTTTGAATTAAAATAATTCTCAAAAGTAAATAAATATATATTGTTATGCTTTTCATGGAAGAGCTGTGGAAACATACAAAGAAGAATGCCAAAAAGGTGGGTTAAGGCGGTGAGAAAAGAGGGATAAAGGGAAAGAGCAGAAGCATTGCCTTTTTAGTTTTAAACTTTCTGATGCAACAGGGAGGCCACCTTCTGACCAAGGAAGAGTACACTTTTATGCTTTCCAGATAGTGGAAGAGGTATATAAGTTAAGTGCAATCAAAGAAACTAGGAGGAGAAAGAGGACACCCATTTTAAAAATGAAGGTGGGGGGTCACCCACTAAGAGATTTGCAAGGAAGAATACCTTGAAATTTTTTTTTTGTTTACTGTTTGAACAGAACCAGGATTTTGTTGCTATGATTGCTACATCTCTACTATGAATTTTTAATGTCACATCATCAGCGCCATCATTTTTATTTAAAAAAATATAATAAAAAAATCAAAATTTTAATAAAATTATTATACATGACAAAATTATTTTTTAAAAGTCAATAATATACTATTAAGTTAGAAAAATGTTGATATATTATGTTTTTATTAAAGAACTTAATAATAAACACTTCAAAATATTTTTGCCAAGTCTTATCCTTTTTATTTTACCTTCATCATGTGCCAATGAAAGTGATGGTTTTGTGAGTCACAACTTATGGTATTAATTTGTATTATATTTTTTATATACGTAAATTTAAAAGGTCTTTTACTCTAAAAAAAAATTATTAAAAACGCACGTCCTTTTGCTTTTTGAATATAACACTACAAAAAAAAATATTTTGCCCATAAGTTTTTCTCTAAATATTTTATATATGTGGGTCTCATATGATATGTTTTATGACAAATTTTTCTTTATTTAAATTTTTGTTTGTTTCATAATATTTAAACTCGAATATTTAATTTTAAAGATAAATTTAACAAACTATTTCGTGGAAGCGCAAGATCATGTCAGAATCAAAGGATGGTTCAGTGTGAACAAGTTGACATAACAGGACTAGTCTTAACAATAGCAATGATCAAGGTCTAATATTCACATTTACATGTGAAACTTGGAAAGATTAAAAATTAATAATAATGAAAAAAAAAGATTCCCAAGAATTTAATTTATGAAAGAAAGTAAAAGTGGGGTCATCCAGCATCTTATAAAATTCGATGCTTTAGAGTTTAGAGTCACCATCAAAATTTCTGCAACCATCCACTGTTTGAGATGGACCTTGTCATTTACTTGGTGTTAAATTAAGGACTACCTCATGAATTGAACAAGCTCAAGCGTTTTCTTCTCTCTAAGTAGCAAAGGCATATTTAAAAATACAAGCACCACTTTACATTAATCGTTTGGAAATGTGGGTCGTTTTAATTTGTTTTTAATCTTGCGAGGAAGTCTTTGAACAGCTAGAATTGAAATATACATACCAAAAATTTTATTGAGCTTTAACCTAAACCGGATCCAATCAGGCACATAAACAAGTATAGTGCATTGTTTATGTTTAATATTATTTGATGAACCTGCACCTGAAAATAATGTTAGACACTTGTTTATTGAAGTATTCCATGGATGAGTGCTTCTAGTTTGACGGTTAGTGAAAACCATATCTTTAGAAAGAAGGAAAACGATTATATGATATGAATTTAGTAAATTTTATGCTGTATAAATTGTTCTTGACCCTTTATATAATAGTTAACCAACTTAAAGTACCAAGAAAATTTTTGAGATCTCGTAGTAGAAACGTATGGTTCAGCCACTTTCCAAACGTGAACAAGGGACATCGCCATCATGCTGAACCTGCTTCCCTGGAATTAGCTTAGCCCAGACCATGTATATAATGCACACTCCCTGCACAACCATACAAAAACATGCACGCTCCCTACGCAGGCTTTACCCTGTTCAGGTTCAAAGGGACTATCTCAGCCTGATCTGCTAGCGTCCAAGCTCCTGAAAGCCTGAGCTCATGCAGATACAAGCACCCCTGGTGCACCTTGGAGGTTAATAAAATTTCCCAAAACATTAACAAAAAACTAAACATAAAACTAGACCAAAGGAGAAGTTTATTTCTGAAATTTAGAGAACACCAGAAGTAGGAAAAAGATGGAGTTCTAAAAAGCTGTCAACAAACTGATCTTTGCAATCTCCTACAGTTTGAAAATGATTCACCATCCTGATAAGCCTTTTGTGAAACCAGCTTCAACTTCTCTTAAATGATTCGCTCCATTTATATGACCCTGCAAGATAAGTTTCGTAAGATATTTCCATCTCAACTAACGGGGTCTTAATAAAATCAAATGGCAGACAAGCTTTAAGGCGGTAGAGAGGCACTAAAGTGTCTATAGTTACTTAGCTTCTTACGATGTAAAGGGTACTGAAGCATTATCCACATTTATCAAAAGCAAACTAGTTCAATTGGCAAGTCTAATAAAGGAGTGTGGTTTACAATGAATGCAGGTATAAATTCAGTTTTATAAAGTTTTATGAGAATAACTAGCATCAATTCATTTTCTTGTATTAGTTTCATACTTGAGAAAATCTCAGAATTCTGTTGTATAGGATGGTTCTCTATGTTAAGCAGATGCTCAAGGGGACCCATTGCTAACTGAATAATATGGCATATTCCATGAAATTTTAAAGCCAGTAACCAAGTATCCACATCAGCAATATATATAGACTTGATTCACATCTCATCTTTTTATTCATGTCATGTTGAAAAGAACATCTTATGAAAAACGAATATCCAAAATATTTAACTTCACCTCTCGTGGGAACTAAAGTAAGTTTCTGGCAAATAAATCTCTCCACCAGCTTCACCATGTTGTTCCCCACTGACAGTTTTCTTGGCAGCAAGAAATTCAGCACTCATAGCATCCATCCCGTGCTTCAAAGCTTCCTCAACATCCCCATAGCCATGTTTCTCAGCATACTTCCTCACATCCTCTGTTATCTTCATAGAGCAGAATTTAGGTCCACACATAGAGCAGAAATGGGCCACCTTGGCACCTTCTGATGGCAGTGTTTCGTCATGGAAGGACATAGCTGTCATTGGATCTAATGACAGAGCAAACTGGTCCATCCATCGGAATTCAAATCTTGCCTTGCTTAGTGCATCATCCCAGGATTGAGCATGTGGATGACCTTTGGCTAAATCAGCTGCATGAGCAGCTATCTTGTAAGCTATAACTCCAGCCTTCACATCATCCCGATTTGGCAACCCAAGATGTTCTTTTGGAGTCACATAACAGAGAAGAGCAGTACCAAGTGCTCCAATATTGGCAGCACCAATTGCAGAGGTGATGTGATCATAACCAGGAGCTATATCAGTTGTTAGAGGACCAAGTGTGTAAAAAGGCGCTTCATTACACCATTCCAGTTGTTTCTGCATGTTTTCAGGAATCTTGTGCATTGGAATATGTCCAGGTCCTTCATTCATCACCTGTAAAGTGTACACTTGTTTTTGTAAGCCAAAGCAAACAAAAGCACTCATTTTCTCCAAGAAAATATTGATGGTAGTAATATCGCATCGGCTGATGTAAGTTAATGTATGAAATAAACAAGGCAACTCCTTTGCAAATTTATTATAAATACAATGCATCATTTTATAGTTTGACAGGAAGGCCAATCAGTAACTTTACTGGCAATCATAGCAGTGTTGAATTCAACACTCAACAGAAGTTTCAATATCATCCCCATTGGGACTACTGGTCTATTCATGCCCAAGAAAGTCTATGACAATCAAATAACGAAAAGAAATTCAATTAATAGATATAAGTAGATATTGTGAGGTTAATATGAAGATTTAAGTTAAAGACTTAAGTTACTTCATCTTGCCATAAATTAATCAGCACCATGCTATTAAGAAACTCCATTGGTTTATCACCTGTACATCCTTCTCCCATGCTCTACGGGTCAGCTCTCCCTGTGTCAAGAGCTCAGCAAACTGAGCTGTGTCATTCGCATCATAAATGGAACCAGGTCTTAGCCCATCTCCTATGGACAGAGCCACATCATACTGATTACAAATGTCAAGTATGTCATCCCAGTGCTCATAAGCAAAATTCTCCCTGTGATAAGCTAAGCACCACTTTGCATGAATAGATCCTCCCCGGGAGACTATTCCTGTCATCCGCTTTGCTGTTAATGGAATATATCTCAGGAGCACTCCTGCATGGATGGTGAAGTAATCAACACCCTGTTCAGCTTGTTCAATCAGGGTATCCCTGAAAATCTCCCAGCTGAGATTTTCAGCAACTCCATTTACTTTCTCAAGTGCTTGATAAATGGGTACAGTCCCAACTGGTACAGAAGAGTTACGTAGGATCCACTCTCGAGTTTCATGGATGTGACGGCCTGTTGAGAGATCCATGACTGTATCAGCTCCCCACATAGTTGCCCATTGAACCTTGTAAACTTCCTCCTCTATAGAGCTTGCAACAGCAGAATTTCCAATGTTTGCATTCACTTTCACTAAAAAGTTTCTTCCAACTATCATGGGCTCTAGTTCCAAGTGCTTCTTGTTGGAAGGGATGATAGCTCGTCCACGAGCAACTTCTGACCTCACAAACTCTGGGTCGAGTTTCTCGCGGGTGGCACAATATTTCATCTCCTCAGTAATGATTCCCTGCTTAGCATAGTACATCTGAGTGAATCTTGGTCCACCAATTTTCTCTCGCCTGTCAACCCAGTCTTTACGCAATTTTGGGAGCCCTGATTATCAAATCCATCAAAAACAAACCAAGTAAATCAATATATTTTTCATAAGGCTCAATTTGAGAATATAGAAGCAAACAAAATTTGGTTTGTCAATGAAATTAATAACGTACTGAACAAGTTGTAGAAGAAATGACATAATAATATTTTGGCTGCAATGTCTAACAAATATAGAGAACATAATTTAATAGCTGAATTTTGTACAAGTTGGATTTAACATTGAAAATCACACTATGCATTAAAGCCAAGTAAATACCAAGATAATTGGAAATGCCAATAGACTATAAGCACGAATGCTTTGCAAAATGAGTTTGACACTTATTGAACATTCATATTAAACATGAAATGACTCTTCAAATTACACATAAACACTTTAAATTTTATCAAGTCTATGTCGGCATCATGTGTCCGTGCTTTGTAGCTAATAGAAGACAAGAAAGGGAGAAAATAGTATCTTGGAAAATGTTGATGAAAGGACATACATCAGATTGGTTCACCCAAAAAATATAGTCCTCACTAATCCAACATTAGTCACAACCCACAAGAAATTGTGATATAATGAAATTTGTAGAAGTAAACTTGACCAGCATACCAGTTCTCGGACTTATATTTTGAGGGCCACTAGTGTCATAGGTATCAAAGTGTGGTTCATCCCCAACCAGGTGAACTCGTCGAAAGGGAACTTTCAGCACATGACCAGTTTCTTCATGAACAACTTCCCTATAACATGATAATATACATAACTGAGAATTTTCTGAGGACAATTGTGTGCAGATTGATCTGATTCATCTGAATCCAATTAGCTAAGAAAATTTGGAAAGGCACAATAACTGGAAATAAAATTCATTAATCATATAAAGTAACGAGAGAGCAACGCAAGGCATACCTGTATTCTTTTGTGCTTTTTGGAAAGCACTGTTCAAAAGAAGGAAGAGGCAGAAAATCTGGAGAGGCAGGGTCAACAGTGTTCTTTTGTTTCGTTTTGTCTGAGTTAGTAGACGGGGGATCAAATGTCAAAGTGGCTCTAGGTCCCAAGGCCATGGAAAATGGGATAAGTTCTTTCTTCCAAGCACTTGAGACACGCCCAACAACATCAAACCCAGGCAAGAATGCAGTACTGGGGAACTTTGATTGAGAAGCATTATTTCCATTCTTGCAAACAACTGATGTCGCATTAGCATGAACTGATGCCATCTTGATGCTGCACAAGAAAAATTCCAAGTTTTAAAAGGTTATTAATTTTCACTTTAAATACAAGTATACAACAACATACACGCATGTAGAATGTCTAAACATGTCTATTTACAGTGATAGAAAGAGGAACATAACTGATGGAAAGACTCCGTATTAGAAAAATAATTTCAGATAAAAATTATCCATATCAAATTTTCTGAGAGTGGTTTTCGGCTTGTACCAATAGTTTAAACTTTAAACATTTCTGTTGGAGAATAAAAAATGTCTTCTGTAAGCAGGGAAAATAGAAACAAGCCTAAATTTTTAATCTACATATAGCTCTTCCAAGTCTAAATTTAAACCAGAGAGAAACAAATCAAAAAGAAAAATTAACACATATAAAACTGTGAAACGAAAAAATAACCGACATCGTCACAAGAGATACAAACCATGTATAATTTGATCTAAAACTAATTTGCACAAAAGAAAGGAAATTCTCCTCAAGAAATGCAGATGAAATAAATGTATAACAGAGCCCAACACGAACCTCACACCAAAGGAAGCTACTTTACCCTTCAAAAAGCAGTTCCCCGAATGTTTTGTTTGGTTCAGAGATGTAAATTCCGAAGTTATCAATGCTATCTCTTGCTAACTATTCGCTATTCAACCTTGCATGAATGGAGGTGAGAGTTTTCACCTTCATAAAGCAGAATCACACAAAACAGAGACTTCTAAAACCTTTCACACCCTTCCATTTTTTTCCCAGATATTATGACAACCAACTGAAAAGAAGAAAAACAAAAATCCCACAAGAAACCCCGAGAAAGAAAATCTGAACAACACTTCAAACTGAAAGAGAAGAAGGTAGAGAATGCGGAAGAAGGGGTAGAGAGAGAACCTGAAGAAAAACACTTGGCGTTCAGTCACTGAGAGTCCTGAAAATACGTTGGGATTAAGCAAGCTATATAGGAAGTTGCGGATGCCCCCAAGATCCGCCCAAAAGGCTCCAAAAAGTGAATCCTGACGTGGCTCTCGTGATTTCCTCTTTTAGATATTTTAGGCGCGTTGATGTAAGAATACCAATTCTTTTTATTGGATAATTACTTTCTTGTTAATGCAAACAATATATCTTAAAATAAAACATTTTTAAGAAGTTCTTGATACACATAATTATTTGGTCTAAGTAACTTATAATTTTTTTAAAAAAATTAAAGTTTAAATATTATGGAGATAATTATTTTTGATATATTTCATATAAATATTAAAAATTAAAAATTAAAAGAATTATTTTAACTAATTTATTTATAATTATTAAGTTTTCCTAAATACAAACATCTTCGGATTTTTAAAATTCTTAAATAATTCTCCTTTGTAACATCAAAAATGAAAATTTTGATTTCCAATATATCTCACAAGAATGTATTGGATTTAACTGTTAAAGATTTTCATTTGTTGTATGAAATTTATTTTGTTTTACTTAATTTTATATTATAAATTAAAAATTTATTCGATTTTTTTTATATTTTTAAATTTATTTAGTTTAAATGCTTATAATTTTCTACGAATTTAGTTATGTTGTCTGACCATAATAATACTAATAATCATTTTTATACAAAGTGACGTAGTCTTCTTGTTGAAACTTTCCGAAAAAATTAATATTTTCTTAATAAAGAAAATATAAGGTATTTTTATTTATTTATTTCATGTCAAAATTTTGCAAAAGATAGTTATTTGTTCTGAATTATTAAAAAAAATTATCAGGCTGAACATATTTTTTATCTGCATATAATTTAATAATATAAAAATTAAAAATAGTCACACCTCGATTTTTTATACTCCCTCATTTTATATTTTTTTTAATCTCCATAATATATTTAATTTCTTTAAAATAATTTTTACCATTTATTAATATGTGCAAAAGTTAGCAATGCATGAAAAAAAGCTCTAATTAGATCAAATTAATTTAGTAAGACTTGAAATTGTTACTTGTTAGACACTTCAATTACTGGACTATTGGTAAGGAAGATGGTTGCTCCTTCTTTCCTTATTTTGAATAAAATTTGCAGAAATTGTGCTTTTGTATTTGGAAAAAGAAAATTATTTAACTTTTAATCATTGTTGCTGTAAGGATATGCAAATTTTTTAGATACACTCGTTAAGTATTACGTCAGAGAATATCTTTAAAAAAAATATCTATTTTGACTTTCATTGTCAAATTTTGTATTAATTTTAGTAATCAACTTTCTTTAAAAAAATATTTTAACACTTTATTTTTTGAACAAATCTTTATCAACCCATTCTTCAAAATATTAAATATAAATATTATAAATTTATTAATAATATATATATGTATATATATAAAGTTTTAAATATGCAATACGTACTTTAATTGATAATATTCGTATAATCTAAAATATATTCTTCGACAATTTTTCTTGGAACACCTCAAAAAACCAGGTGATTATTTTTAAGAATTTCTCATATATAGCGGGGATTACCTTTCCGCCACCTCTTGTGTATATTGAACAGCCAAAATTTTTATAGATTGTAAAAAGATCACTATTTTCCTTTTGGGTCTTGGAAAAAGGAGATTACTTTCCTGCAAAGTCTCGTTTTTATTTTATTGGCAAACTATTCTCTTGCAGCTGTTCGCTTATCACATATAGACCTATCAACTACCTTCGGACAACTTCAACAAGGCAGCCACTAAAATGTACCTTTTGCTATACAATGTTTCCTTCGGTTTTCAATTCCTAAACAATAAACACAAAAATCAAATAATTTTTTCCTTTTTATTTTACATTTTATTTAGGCCACCAAGCAGTAGTACACCAATATATTCTCCTGTTCTCTCATCTTTTGACCTAAGATACTTAAAAATCTCTCAGAAGATCATAAATATAGTGATTAGAATTGAATATGACAATGTAACTTCTCAGAGAAACTCATCCACACAAGAGAATGGTCCACCAAAAGCATATCCAAGGTCAGCATGCTGTTGTTCTTTCTCTAACAAAAGTACAAAAATAATACATTAAGAAAGCAACACAGATATTTTAGTGTCCCTTCAAAATATCAGAAAGCCTGCTATAACAATACAAAATCATCACTATCATCCACGTCCTACTTTAACCACTCACTGAAAGAAGACAATGGGATAATATGATGATGCAGAATCGACATAATTTGGGGTCACTTCCCCCTTTTTCTTCTCCCAATCCCAAAAGAAGAAAGTGCCCTGGGCTTATGCATTGTAAGAAACAAATATTTCTTCCCACAAGCAGCCCCCCATGTGGTCTGAATTTTCGTCACAACATAAGATTGCAAATCTGAAAGATGTTGCCCCCACTCAACTACAGTTGATTGATGGGCCAGTTCTGATAGGAAGGACAAGGTTGAAATTCAGAAACTTTGTTACTAACCGTGTCACTCGCAATTTCTATAAAATATTTAGGAGTAACAGACAGCAGAGTGTTATATATTTCACACAACCGGAATGCATACAGCTGTATAAAAATTACATTTGCATACAGCCAGATATCACGACTTGGAACAATAGTCAATATACAACAGATATCAAATACTGGATCATATTTAATGAAGTTAAGGTGACGACAATTGTGAAACCCTTGACGAGGCACTGATGTATGTATTCTTTCATCTTCACTTTTCTCTGTGGCGTTGGTTGAGTAAATTGTGAGTCAACACAAATACCAGGCTGGCTACATGTTAAAAATGATGCCAAATTTTACCTTACAGGAATATACAAAGTTGTGAGGGTGAGCTAATGCTAGTTGGGAGATTACTTCACCGGGCTTCAGCCACGTATGTATGTCAAAACTCAAAAATAATACCCCAGGTTCCCCCCCACATTGCAAGCATAATAGGCAACTCCAATTTTTCAGGAACCTGCCTGCAGGGGGAGAAGAGACTCTTGCTTGCCTTTGACAAAGATTGCAAGCTCTGTGGGTGCAACCACCAATCTTAACCACTTCTGTAGCTCTTCACCCTCTACTTTCTCCTTGACTGAAAAATAAGCAGTTAAGTGCTATTAGTATAACATCGTTGCTAAGCCCAAATAGAGTGATTCACCATCATCAGTATATATATACACTCAACAGAGAAGCATGCTCCTCACATCCCAAGATCATCAAGAGTCCTCTAACATAAGCATTACATTATATCAAACTACATTCTAAATTCGGGGAGGAGAAAATCTTACCTGGTTATAGAAGATCAAAACCAAATCTATAATTTTAATTCATTCATCCAATTATCAACTAACAGTGTTATACAATATATAAGCAACAAAAACAAAGAAGCCATGCAAGCATACACCTAAGAAATTAGGTCTCCCCCAACATCCTCCCCCTCCCCCCCAACCAAAAGGTTCTAGTTACTTTTTCACGCTGTCCTTACAATGATCCCCACTTCACCAGTGCGATGTATTTCGACATTTAAGCACAAGTCTTCCTTTAATATATAGCCAAGCCTTCATCCTTAATATATGAATTACTAAAAGATACTGCATGTATGCATTATTAATTTGTCATATCTATCAGCATAAACCATGCCACAAAATCACCAAATATCAATAACCGCACGTGCAAAAAGATACTACCTTCCAACTGAGCACCGAGACCCTCCAAAACAGTAGGATTAGCTCGCACAATGGAAAGGGCTACATCCAGAGCAGACTGCAGTAATGTTTTCACCTCTCTTTGAACCAGATCAACAAGTTGCCCCTGTTGTGTTCAGACTAAAATCAGCATATGGAAGAAATTGAACAGAAGAAAGAAAGATATTAATAAACTGCAGGACCTGATCCCTTCCCCAAGGAACTGCTCCTCCAGACTCATCAATTCCACCATTAGAAAGAGTAGCTATTGACACAGGGCCTATGGTCTGATTAAGACCATATTCAGCTACTGCCTTGTATGCCATGTCAGTTGCCCGACGTATGTCATCAAATGCACCTGTCGACACTCGACCCGAATAAATAAATTCTTCTGCTGCACGTCCTCCAAGAAGTGTAACTAGGCGGCCACGCAACTCATCAATGAATAGCAAATATCTATCCTCATGTGTTGGAGGAATATAAGTAAAGCCCAAAGCCCCTCCCGACCTTGGCAGTATGCTTAGTTTCTGATAACATACAGAATATAGTAAGGGCTGAAAAATCCATAATAAGCAATTATTAACATACAGATAAGCAGCATAACAAGTAACAACTTCAAAGATAGAATTTATCTATGGCAAGTGTACAGGTAGGCGACAATTACTAGAATTATATCTAGTATTGCAAGTGCCAGAATTCATACACTCATAAAAACAAGATCTATCCTGTCCAAAAAAAAAAAAACAAGATCTACAAACAAAAGCACAACATACCATGATCAATTGCTATTGGTAAGAAGAAAGCCAAAGCAATTTTATGAATTATGACTTAGTCAAACATACTTTACAAGACATATCACTTGCGGAAGTCTCTTACCCCTTTCTTAAATCTTGTTTGTAATTGCTGATATTATGCATACCAAATTTGTACATAATTCAATAAACCTAGCTCTAATTCACCAACAAATAGAAGAAGCAAAATGACTAAAAAAACAAAAACAATTTCTTGTCACAGGTCAAATGATACATATCTCAAAGTCAAAGGGTATAACGGACTAAAAATTACTAATCATCATATAAATTGTGTGTTAATTCCAAAAAATGAAAGTAAACAAGTACATGAAATACAAGCACAATATGCATATATGTGATGACACATTTGAATAGCCCTAGCACTATCATGGTTTACCTCAACACGTGGCTGTCCAGGAAGAAGACTTGCAACTGCAGTGCCTACAATAGCATGACCAGCTTCATGTCGTGCAACTACAGCCTTCTCACTTCCCTGCAATTTGGCAGTCTTTTTCTCTATGCCCTGAAACAAGTAATTTGGTTCATTTTCTTGACCAGCTGATCTGTAAACTAAAGTAACATCTATAAAAACAGATATTTTCTATGTTACATCCTGAACATGATTCCATTTGACAGATTAAAAAGTCTAACCTAACTGCATGATAAGTATGCAAACAATCAAGAATATTAAAAGAACCAAAGTTATAGATGTGTTTTGGTGTTAATGGATACTAGTTAATATAGAAATAAGCTAAAGAAATGTTCACCATGGAAAGTTTCACACACAAGACACCCATCCCACTCATGGAGACCTTGTTACAAAGACCCATCATCTTGAACAGAACAATTTAGAGATATTGCATGGTGGCAACTTTCAGATCAAGTAGAAGCTTAAATATCCCAGTGACTCAGAGGAATTAGATCACAATAGGCTGGACCGTTGAAGTCTCTACATAACCAATGTCCATAATATATTGAAATCTACCATGTAGTTTCCGTTGACAGTCAAGCCCTATTTACAGCTATATCATTAACCATGTATTTTAGGTTGTATCTTTCTGAGAAGTTCTACTCATTATATCTGTCCAGTCTTGCTTTTGCTCTACACTTCTATGTTGCTTTTTCCTACTCAATTATCACCAAACCGGTTCACATGTGTCTCAAAAAAGCAATCTCTCGGAAGTGACTGCCTCATTTTAACCTCAGATGATGTTTTCAGTCTCAAAACAGATTAGCTCAACCTTAAGCTTATCTTGTCTTTCACTGCCAGTCAGCCACCTCCATGATTAAAGTCTTTCAACAAAGAAGTATGGATATCGCAGGTTAAAGATGCCTACAGGGTTATCTCACACACATCTGTGATATTTGCACTTACACGGAAGCCAAGGCATAAATGTTGACCACGGCGGCCCTCATAGCATTTTATAGCCCATAGAACCAATCCTGTTAAACTAATTTCAACTCAGCTGCCCTATTTTGCGATCCATGGCCTAGAATGAATACCATGAAGCCCTGCTAGTCCTAAATGACAATTTGTGATCTCTCCACCTAGCTCAGAGACATGGCTGAAGGCTCTGCAATTTGTATAGGTTCTTTCTTACCAATTCAAAGGAATTCAAGAAAGTGGCCATAGTAAAAAAAAACCTGGTTTATGAGAGGAGGGGGGGGGGAAGGGAAAAAAGAAAAAAAGACAGATCAAGAGGCCAAATTCCCCACCCCCCAACAAAAAACCAGTTCTTTGATATATATACAGAAACATGACCATTCACACACAAACATTGTTGCCACCATGAGAGAACGTGTAACTTACAGCTATTGATCTCTCCACTGCTTGAATAAAATCAATTTTTTCCACAACAATTTTGTTTTGTCTTCCAGCCAGTAAAGCAGCTTCATTTACAAGGTTTGCAAGATCCGCCCTGTCAAGATGTGGGACATAATTCAGATTAAAATTTCAAGTTCTACATATTAAAAGAGAAAAGGAGAGGACGGGGCAAACAATGCAATACCCAGTAAAACCAGTGGTCATCGAAGCAATGTCGCCAAGGTTAACATCTTTGGCTAAAGGAAGTTCTTTCTTGGAAACATGAACTTTTAAGATGGACTCTCTTCCAATCCTATCAGGTGTTTCCACCTAAAAAGAATTTATGGGGAGATAAATGAGGCACTTCTTCTGAAAGACATGCAAAGACCATAACTATTTCAATATCAGTAATGGAAACCAAAGGAGGTTATAAAACTGGAAAACAAACCATAACTACACGATCAAATCTTCCTGGTCGGCGAAGTGCAGGGTCTAAGACATCTGAGCGATTAGTTGCACCAAGAACAATCACTGCAGAATTACTGTCAAACCCATCCATCTCCTGCAATGCAATTTTAACACATTAACCTTAATGGGATAAATAATTCCATGATCAAAAATAAGAAATGATGCCAAAGGAATGCTAACAGTGAGCAACTGATTCAAGGTCTGCTCTCGCTCATCATTGCTGACAATACGAAATTTGCCATCACGGCTTTTAGCCACAGCATCTATCTGCATACCAAAAGAAACTATGGTTGAATATTGATAAGTAGATGTTGAACCAAATCGTCCCACTCAACACGATAATGCATATTCTTACCTCATCGATAAATATAATTGATGGTGCTTCCTTCTTTGCCCGTGCAAAGAGATCTCTCACACGGGAGGCACCCATGCCAACATATAACTCCACAAACTCACTAGCAGAACAACTTATAAATGGCACATCAGCTTCCCCAGCCACAGCCTTTGCTAGTAGAGTCTTACCTGTCCCAGGAAGACCCACCTGTAAGATAAAACAACAGTTACCTACAGGCTACATGTCAAACTAAAACAATGTCAACAACAACAATAATAATAATATACCCATTTCCATAACCATCACATGATCGACAAACCCAAACACGCAGAAAAGGCATAAGTGAGAAATAAGAAGTATACAAGTATTAAACCCTAAAACCTCCAATGCCATGCACCAGTTCAATCATACACCATAATGGTCCAGATTATTGTAAATGAATAATTATGTAATGATGAGAAGGCAGAGACCCTATATCATATAGTAGACAATTAAACAAAATTTTGGCCCATGAGATCCCAAAGAGACATTTCAGTTCTTTGACCCTTCCCTGACAATTATCCACAACTACAAAGGGTTTGCTGATACACTCTTGTTCATTTTCATCCAGAGATCATAAGGTCACTATTTGTCATATATCTATGGCTAGGACTCACCAAGAGAACACCCCGAGGGGGACGAGCACCAAGTCGAATATATCTTTCCGGATTTCGGAGAAATTCCTGGCAAGTGAACATGATCATAAAATATTACCTTCCTATATCACCAAAAGAACTTGAAATGAAAGGAGAAAATTAAGCTGTACAACTAAAAGCCACCAAAACACCCTACAGATTGTGAGTCCAGAATATGAGTTGAAGAGAGTCCAACCTACCACAATCTCTTCTAACTCTTCCTTAGCCTCATCAACACCAGCAACATCAGCAAAAGTGATTGCTTCACCTTGTTCAGATGACTTTGCACCAGTAGAAGTGCCTGATTTGCGGTTCCTAATCTGACCAGCTGTATGCTGTACACAACATATATTCACTCAGAAAAATGTTGCATTTTAAACACCTAGGAAAGAGAGATTGGAAGGCCAATAAAAAATGCCAAAGCAAGCAACCTATCACCTGAGAAAAGCTCACAGGGAACCGGTGAAGAAGTCCAGCAAGCACAGCAACATAAAACAAGGCTATCTGCATATATGAGAATGTAGTCAGCATGACACAACATATATTGTAGTTTCTAATTCATCTCCCTCCACTCCTGGGATCTAAAAAATACATTGGAAGAAAACGAAGAAGGTGGAATAAAAAGGTGATATCACAAATACAAAAGCAGGCTCCTTATTCATTATGCATTCATAATATTATACAGACAAAAGAGAAAGAAACCAGCTAATACTCGACAACATGGCATAGTTAGCAAAGGCAAAAGGTTTGGGATTCTGTATGCAGATTCACCTCGTGAAGTGAAGATTAAAAAAAAATCTTCTGTTAAACACTCAAATTATTCAATCCTTCTGGAATTTATTATTTTAAATCCTCGTGTTACAAAAAATACAGCATCTAAACTCTTTGAAAATCATGTAAATTATAATTTGTCCAGCCTGGTCATTTTATATTAATTGTACTGGTCATAGATATACTCTGAACTGCATGAGCCGTAAGAGATATATATCCTTTAGTCACAGACCATAGTTATTGAACTTTCACGTGAGACTGTCAATATCCATTACCATCATCAAACTCTTCATACTCAAAGTAAACTCAGAGATATTAGTTCAGTACTTGTATAATTTCTTTTTTCCCAAGTCTATGCCATAAGCAGGAAACCTTTTTTATTACCCCAACGCTACATTAGTGCCAGTGGTTAACTCTATGTAAGCACAAAGAGCTCACAAGTGCAACTTCCTTACCAGAGCAGAGTTAAAGAATCCACCAGAACGCTTATCCGGTGACCCAAACTCCACCTCATTTTCCAGCATCTTTTCGTATGGAGTTTTTATATCAGTTGGCCTTGTTGTTGTGTAAACTATCCTCTTTGTTGGAGCAACACTCTTAATCAACGACTCAGACTCCTGCAACTTACTTGTTCCCGCAACTTCACTATCCCGAGTGCTTCCTATATCAGACTTCAATTTGAACATGATATGGACTCCATCAACCTCTGCCTTCTGTACTTGATTACTGTTGATTTTACTCAAGAATTCGCTGTATGGCACACTAACAAACGTGGTCGGAGTCCTCGGCTCCGACCCAGGTAATGGAACCCCTGGGCGAAGCAAACGCATAACGAAAATCACAATCCCCAATTGCAAAAGCAAAACACCTATTTCCTGTGCCTGCACTATAGGCTGCCATCGCCACTTCCCTCCCTTAGAGCCCCATGACCACCCACCTCTCCCCTGTTTCTCCCTTCTCCTGTTCGAACCCGAACTCGGCGAATTCTTATTGACCCCTTGACCCTCACTGGCCGTCGCTTCGCTCTTCTCACTGGAACCCGAACCCGCCGCCGAATCGCTTTCCTGACCGCTTGCTCTAACACTAAAACACCCCTTTCTCAGTCCGTAGTTCCTCACAAAACCTCCCCACAAATTTAACCTTTCTGAATCCCTTGACATAGGTGCTTGCCTGTAAGCTCTAATGGGCGGAAACGTCAAAGGATTGGGAACAAAAGGACTCGAATTCTTGTGAAAAGCCCTCGATTTCTGGAGGAAAAAGCCCCATCCTTGCCAATGATAGAAATTCGAATTCGTATTTAGATAGATTCTGCTGTGAGCTACAGGTGATAGATACTCCAACGCTGACATTCCGAAACACCCCAAACAGAAAAAATCAGACCTTCAGTATCTTTGTATCTACCTACATATACATACAGGTGAGCTTCAGAGATAGTTTCAGAGAACCAAGTGGTGATTAAGATTGAATGGAAGAAGAAGACGAGACACGAGAGAGAGGTGATCCAACAAGAGAAAACAGCCGTTAGATGAAGGAGAACGAAGAGATCTGAACCGTCCACTTTCCGTTTTGGGACTATGGTGTTTTTCGAACGAGGATTTTATTTTCCGCTTTCTGGCACTCGGTCGTCCGTGGTTCTGAATTTTCTTGGCAAGCAAAAGGGAAGGGATCCTGTGTGCAACTACCCACAGAGCACGATTTCCAGGTGGGATCCGAGAGACACGCGTCGAGTAATAAGAGGAATATTGGGGATCTCCAAATGATTCTGCGGCGATTTCGCGAGCAAACTAGCATCACACGTTAAGCGGGAGTGAGCACCACACGCTTGGTTCTGAATTGTTCGTGGCTTCAATAGTTCAATTCTTATAATACAATAAGATTTTAAATTTATTTTTATATTATCGAATTTTATCTATTTAATATGCATTTTTGAATTATAATATTCCTGCTTATCAATATAAATTCTATATAATTTGTACAATTAATTTCATGTTGAGAAACGATAATTACATAATTAAATGTTTTTACAGTCATAAAATTGATTTTGTCTAAATTTAGGGAGTTTCTACATTTTTTTTTTAGGTGAGATTAGTAAAATTCAAATGCAACTATATGTCAATTTGTGATTTTCATTGTACTTCCAATTATACATGCAGCTTTATTCCTTGAATAGTCACGAAAATAATGATTGTTTGAATTTTATTTGTTTATTTTTCTAAAAGAATTAAAGGTAGCTTTCGAATAATTAAGAATGTGGGCAAAAAGTGAAGGCCCATAGTCATTAGCACGACATTGTATAGATTTATATATCTTTTTATTTCAAAAAAGCTTCATCAATTGATAAAGTCATATATTCCAAGTTTAGCTTTTTGGACTTATAGGATAAAAGAATATTTAATTAATTTGAAGCATTTTTGGGTACTCTGGTAGACCATGAGTATCCCAAATAATTTAAAAATCTATAACTCTTGTTTATTTCTAACTATACAATATAATTCAAAAGGTACATTATTATTCTCTTTTAATTAAAACTATGCTTCAAGGTTGAACATTTTAAAACATTAATTCTTCCTCAATAAGAAAAAGAAAATTAGAATAAGGATAGGGACGTTAATTTAAATTTTCCGATGCTATAAGAAGTATACGTCATTCGATTAATATTTAAATAATTTGTTTGTTTTTCTAAAAGAAAGGTGGCTTTTCGAAGAAGAATGCGGACAAAAAGTTAATTAAGCCCCATAAACACAAAAGTCAGTTGCACGACATTGTATTAATTATTTATATATCTTTTAATTTCATAAATATGAAAAAGAAGGACTTCTTCAATAGATAAAGACGTACAAAAGTTTACCATAACGTCAACCGAGCATTAATTACGAGCACACAGCTTTTAACACAAGACTCAATATATATTATTTTAAAAATAAAATGGGCGACTGTAATTTAATGTACCTTAAGATAGGTAAGTGTAATTTACTATTTATATTATTATTAATATTATTTCAAAAATGGGGGTTGAGCTTGTATTGCTTGGCGAGCTTTTCAAAAAAGATGTTATGTTATTACCTCATTTGAAGCTTTAAGAATTTGTTTTTGCTTTTACAAACGTAATTTTATTAAAAAATTATATTTTTATAAAAACTTTAAAGTGAAGTTTTACTGAAAATTATATTCACAACACATGTAAATAGACTTTTAAGAGAACTATCGTAAAACCAAACAAGCTCTAAATTGTTTGAATATAACTCATAATAAAATTATGTTAAGGGATTGTTTGATTCAAAAGAAAAAAAAAAAAAGTATGAAAAAATAATTTTTTTTTTATTTGATTTAATTTTAAAAAAAAATTTAGATAATAAATTTTTTTTATTTAATTTATAAAAAAATAATAATAAAATAATATAATCAGTATATTCTTATTATTTTAAAAATAAATTGTTTTTATATTAATATTTTTTATTAAAAATTTTGGTTGAAGACTCTTAAATTTATTATTTTTTTATTAAAAAGTTTACTTTTTATTCAAAAACAAAAAGAGAATACTTTTAAAAAATTAAAGTCAGTTCCTCTCCTCCCATTCAAATTCTTTCGCTTTTAGAGAAAAAAAAATTAAAAAAAATGAGAGAAATTTTGTCTTTTCATATTCTCTCTCCTCTCCTTCAAAATATTCAATTAATGAGGAGATTTTTTAAAATTTTCTCTTCTTCTCTTCTCTCTCTTTTTTTTTTTTCTCCTCTTCTCTCTAACTAAATACACCTTAAGAATTGAACATTTTTAGAAATTAAAAAAATTGTATATGTTTAATAATTACATGCTATGGCTTGCACACTTGAAATGTTAATTTTCTTCTTATTATGATTAGGGATAGTTTTTCATATTTTAATTAAAATTTCAATAATGAATGACAAGGTACAGTGATAGAGCACAATTAATTCTTCATAATTAAATTAAAAGGAACGCTTCAAATCTAAAATATTTTTTGCATGACGATAGTAAAAAAAATAAAAATCAGGGTTATGTATAACAATAGTGAGTCTAACTTGAGAAATTTAACTTTAATTATAATAAAATTTAGAGTCAATTAATAATTTTTTTTTAAATTGTAAACTTATTTTGTTTTAAACATTAATTTATTTTAGTGTACAAATTAATCTTTGAAATTATTAATTTATTACATATCAATTATTTTATTAATATTTCAAAATATAAAATTTATTACATATTAATTTTTAAAAAAATTAATTTACAATAAATTTTATATTGTTAAGAATTAAATTGTATACTCAATAAAATTAAGAGAATAATGATAAATAAGTCTATAAATTTATATATTAAATTATTAATTTATTCTTAAAGTCATTAATAACACTCAGATTTTATTTAAAATTATAAAGATGGACTTTTTTTTTTTTATAAGTAAATTATAAACACGGACTAAGGTCTGGCCTTGGTTGAATTTTTAAAATGGGCTTAAATTTCTATTTAAATAAATTTTGGGCTAAAACATAAAACTAGAACTGGCCCATGTAGTCCCTCGAACTGGATGCTACTAGATATCCAACCCTGGCCCTACCTATAGGCACTTTAGTTTTCTTTCTCTCTTTAGGCATCTTTCTTGACAGCTTTTTTATACAATTTTTGCAAGCGGATCCTTGAAATTTCCAGTGCAGTTGCATTGCATGCACTCTCGACGACATTCTTCTTTGTCTTGTTTTTCGGAACTAGAAATATCAGACTCAGAATAAATGTTAGAGAAAGATGATGAATAATAGGATGGAGAATGTTGAGAACAAGGGTACGGTATACAACCTTTAGCTTCCCTCGTCAAAAACAAAGTCACAAAAATTACCGTCACCGAATGTCTTTCTATGCTCGTTTGTCTTATCCGACAATTATCTAGTGCATTAGTATGCCAATACTATTTCTGCCTTCTTTTCCTTTTCAAACAATCACATTTACGTCTCCTAAGACAATTATAGCGAGCAGATTTATTGCATTGCCAACATTTTTGCAAGCACTCTTTATGACATTCTTCTTCTTCTGGTGTTTTATAATTAGTCTTAACACCGAAAGAGAAGGCCGAGGAATTATAAATTTAGATAAAGACTATAAATTAATTAGTTGCATGAAAAAAACAGGATTTCTTTGTTAAGATTTTCACTCTCTTAAGGTGACATAAATTTTATGCTCATATTTTTCTTAACCTGTTATAAGAACCTAATTAATTAAGACAATAAGAGAGTGAAATCTCGGTGTTTATTTATATAAACAAATAATTGATTTAAATATATTAATTTATGTCACCTCAAGATAAGATCATTTGAATTTGATGCTCCTTTTGTACCAAAAAAAATTATTAATTTGAATTATCTTATGATTAAAAATTATAAAGCGAGCAATATTTAAGGTTTTATGGAAGAATTTTTCGATTATTTCGCTATTAATTATATATGTATTTTTACTAAAAGAAAGGTGGCTTTTCGAATAAGAATGAATGTGGACAACTACTATTTAAGCCCCCTAACAAAAGTCGTCGCACATGACATTTAATTAATTATTTAAAAAATTTGATCGATATTTTTTTTAATTATTAAATCATAGATAGATAAAAACATGCAAAGTTTAGTTGGATTTTCAGCACAATTCAAATTTTTTTGAGGTCTAAAATTTTAATTTTAACAGTTTCACTCTTGGATGGAACCTGTATATTTATAATAAAATAATTAAAAAAAATAGTTTTCAACAATTTGTTCAAAAATGTGACGTATTTTATCAATAAATTACACTAATCTTCTTTTAAAATTTTGAAACTTATATTTATACTTTATCTAATTTTAATTTAGACAAAAGCTTTTTCATTCATTCATAAAACTATTGATAAAATTTATATTTTTAAAAATTGAGAGGATTACTAAATTAATAAAAAAATAGTTTATAATTCACTAATTCAATATTAAACTACAATCGAAATGATAATATCGTATAAATAAATAATATATATTTTTTATTATAAAATATAATCAAATGATACATAGATTAAATGATTTAACATTTTATTACACGAAAGAAGTTCATATTTTTATATAATATAATACTTAATACAATACAATTTTTTATAACAACAAATAAAATGTATGTATAATTATTAATAATGTAAGAAATTATCTAAAAATTAAAGATATTATTTTGAGTTAAGAAAATTTTAAAAACTAGTCAAAATTTAATTAAAAAAGAAGAAGAAAATCGTTGGAATTGCTCTGCTTCATTGATTTTCCTCCAATTTTCACTAATTTTATGATTTTCTTAACTCTTTTTGTGTTGAATGATTTTATAGACTAAATCGAAACAATCATTTCACTTTCACTGATTTATTAGTTTTTCAGTTCAAATTTTACAACATTAATAAAATTTATACTTTATATATTTTTTTAAAGAAAATTAACTCATAAATAAATCAAAGCAATAAACTACAAATTATTAAGAAATCAAATTAATATATATATAATTTAAATAAATGAAATTAGTATAGTTTTTTTTTAAAATGTGTAAATTTTATAAATTTAGAATATATTTTTTAATTTAAAATTGAAAAAAAGAAGTGAATGTTTACAAATCTCAAAAAGTAATTCACTCTTATTTCATTGACTTAATTAGTTAATTTGACCTTTTTTTTTTTTTTAAGTAACCAAACAATATTTTTTTTTACTTTTAATCTCGTTGTCAAGTCGAGGGAAGAGAAACACGCAGCAAAACTCCTGAATTTGTGGATCCCATGAAACTTTCAGCCAAACAAAGATTTCTTAAAAAGGACGAGCTAAACTTTCACGGTTCTACGGCTAACCATATGTTGAGGAAAAGATCAAATAATTTTTTTACTGCTGACCATTTCTCTCTCATTCCTTCTTTAGTTTTAGTTTTTTTCCTTTCACTTTACTGAAGAAAATTTCTATGAACCCAGAAAGATATCACATCAATACTGCAGATTTTTTACCGTTTGCTCATCAGCTACAACTTTAGTTGTTACATTCACTTATCCCACATCCAGTAGCTTTTTAAATTTTCATGGCTGAAAGTTAGTTTTTCTTATCATATTTCATCAATGGGCCATTGTAGCAACCATGTCATTCCCATTTAATTATCACCATGATGATGATAATTACCTGTTTTCAAACGGGTAATGCCTAAAGCTTCCCCTCTTTGAAGCAGTCTGGTTTGTTCATTGCACATTCAGATGAAAAGAAAGAAACATGGGTTTCTGCAGAATCATTCTGGTTTCGATTGAAAGTAGTGGCAGATTCATTCAAAGGAACCCACTGGTTTCTAGTGCTTTTATAGTCTTATTCATTGTGTATTTATTCCTTTCTTATATTTACCATTTCTTGGTTTACTTTTCCCCTTTTCTTCTTTGTACTGCCATTTTTGTTACAATCTTCTGGAGCTCTGAACAATCCCAGCTCAAATTTGTTAGAGGAGATGAGAAAAAAGGAGAGCAGAGAAGGATTGAGAAGCAATTTTCTGAGATACCCAGTATTGGGAGACGTGATTTGCTTGAAAGGAAGTATTCCCTAAGAAATGCTACAAGTAGAAGGCGAAATTTCTTGGAGAAGAAATGGGATGTGCAAGGGGTTGTGGAAGAAAAAGAGAGAGATTTACCAGGAGTTACAGGCAATGAATATGGTTTTAATGAAAAGATTTCCGAGAGAAACACAGAGAATGAAGATGTTAAATCGTCACAGAGAGGAGAGAGGTCTTTGGATTCTGCAGAAAAATTCCAGACTCCTAAAGTACAAAACTTGCCCTTACAAGATAGCAAATTAGATGTTTGTGAAAATGCTGTGGCGGAGACAGAAAAGCTGGCGGATGGGAATGATGAGGAGGAAGAGGAAGAAGAAGAATCAAAAGAGGTGAGGAATAAAGCTGTGGAATGGACAAAGGATGATCAAAAGAATCTCATGGATCTTGGGATATCAGAGATGGAAAGAAACAGAAGGCTGGAGAGTCTCATAGCCAGAAGAAGAGCAAGACAACTTCTAAAGCTACAGATCGAGAAAGGTCTAATTGGCATAAGATCAGTTGCGCCAAGCCAAATTGCTCCTCTATTCATTTCAAGAGGGAACCCTTTGGATTCTCCAAAGGACTATGAAGGCATTGATGGCTTGGACATCCCTGGTTCTGCCCCATCTGTTCTGAAGAGAAACCCATTTGATCTTCCCTATGATCCTTCTGAAGAGAAGCCTAACCTCACAGGAGATAGTTTCCAGCAAGAATTTGCAAGTAATCACCAGAAGGACATGACATTTTGCAGGCATGAGAGCTTCAGTTTAGGCTCCTCTGTACCATTAGAAACCGTAGAGCCCTATCCATTCTTTATTAGTGGGAGGAAGATTTCAGACAAGCTAGGAGGATTCCCAAGATTCAGAAAGCTTCCAGGTTAAAAACGCTTTCTTCTCTCTCTCTCTCTCTCTCTCTCTCTCTCTCCCCCTCTCTCAACTTAATGTCTTTTGACCAAGTAAAAGAGAAAATTGAGGTAAAGTCTTCTTATAAAACTGAATGTATTTTACTCTTGCAGTTAAGGGAAACCATGATTCTATGATTGAACAATTGTTCTCCAAAGAAGGTGATTCCACGTCCCTTTCGAGCAGTAATATTGACAGTGGTAACATCACCGGAGTTCGAGTCCCCAATTCACTATTAAATAATGAGGAAACAACATTCCAAGAGGATGACATGGCTGACATAAAAGGGGAGGAAGTGAAGAATGTTCATGTAACAAAGTCAATGTCTGATCATACGAGTGAGTCAAACTTAACGAAAAATAGCAATTATGGGTTTGCCGAAACTGATCACAAGAAAGAAAATGCAGAGAGAGCTGGAGTTTCAGAGAAGCCAGAATCAAGAATTCATAAGCCTAATGAAAAGTTCCTCAATTTTCCAATATCTAGCAGTACTGCTATAGACGAGTCTTCGTTTGATCCTTTTTCACCCCCAACTGACAAGCACCAGGAGAATACCTTCTTTGCTGAGAGGTGCATTTTTCATAAACAATCATGTTCCATTGCTTCCGACTTACAAGTGGAGGTTTCAGAAATTGGTTCACCAACACCCACAGTTGATGACACTAATACTAGCACGGATGAAGAATCTGTAGTATTTGATGGGGACATTGATAAAGACATTACTTCTGTCAGTGATGTTATAGAGGGAGGCTCAATGCATTCAAGAGAAGTGCATGGAGTTGGTGAGGAGGATATTGCAAAAGTAGGATTTCCAGAAGTAAGCAATAACTCAAAGATCACTGCTTCACTCATTCCTTTACAACGGATAGATGAAGATGATGCTGCTGATGTGAGTTCATTTTCCTCAACATCTGGTATGCCTGGGCAAACTCCAACTCATGCAATAAAAAATTATGATCATAACATTTTTTATAATGTGAAAAAATCTGTGGTGGAAACTAAACCGCCCCAGCCTTCCAATTCTTCAGTTGTGTCATCACCTCAAAATCATTTTACCGATAGCTCTGTGGATCCTCCACCTCATGAAACCCAATCAGAAAATCTAGAGGTAAGTCATTGTGGTGCTACTATCGCTATATAATTCAATTGTCAATTAGTTTAAGAATATGGAAACTTAAATCCTGAAAGTTTCAAATATACATTTATTTATTGCACTCCTTGGTTTGCAGGTACATTTAATTTTGCTTACTTGCTTCCATAGAAGGCAACAAGAATGTGTTTTTCATTTTATAAAACTTTTGTTGTTCAACAGGAAAGGTGGAACCTTTCAGAGTATTTGACAAATGAAGCACAAGTTGTCAATCATGTGGATGATTCAACGGCCATTAACACACGCGACTTAAATAGCAATGAAGATCCCGAGCCATCAATTGTTCATCAAGAGTCATTTGATTTAGTCTCTGTTAACTCATTTTCATCCCTGTCACCAAGGTCCGTATTACCAGAGAAGACCCTGACAGATCAAGTTTCCTCACCTGCTTTTGATCAACAGATACATACAGTTGTTCCACAATTGAATATAGAGGACATGGCACAAACAACTTCAAACAATGAACTTCCTCCTGACACCATGCCTCATAATATGCAGCCTTTGATGGTTGATCTAACTATTCAACCGCACAATCGTGCCTTCAGTAATTCTCAGGTTTGAATTCTGGTAGCCAATTATTATTTTTTTTATACAGAGAAATTAACAAATTGTTGACTTATTAAAGCTTCAATATAATTGCAAGTCAAGGAAGATTAATTACAATACCTGGTGCTGTGCTAGTTTTTCTAAAATAAAAACATATTAGATGTGTGTCTAAGCATTACTGCTGCATAGTTAAAAGGGAAAAAAGATGGATTTGTAATAGTGCTATATTCTGGATAGGAAGCATCTTGCTCATCATCAGTGGCTGATGATTCCAACAGCGCAGGCAAATTAATGAAACCTATATTTGATGATGGGGACAGGAAGGAAGAAAGAAATCCTTGTGATGCAGCTGAAGGTATAACAGAAGCATGTATTTCTTATGGTACTTCAAATTCAAAACTACTGGAGGATAATAACACTTCAATCATACCGGACAACAAAGAAAAGTTAAAGAATGACACCCCACCAGAGCCAGATAAGCCAAATGATAGCTCAGAAAAACTGAGCAATGTTCATAGTGAGTCAAAAAAGAATGGTGCAGTAATCTACAAGAAGGAAGACGTCAAAGAAAAGTTAAAGAATGACATCTCATCAAACCCAAGTAAGCCCAATGATAGCTCAGAAAAAGTGAGCAATGTTCACTATATGCAGCCTTTGGCTGATGATTCCAACACCACAGAAAAATTAAGCAAACCCATCTTTGATGATGAGGAAGATGGGAGAAATTCTTGCCAAGCAGCTGAAGCATGTAGTACTTATGGTACTTCCCCTGTTCATTCAAAACAACCGGAGGATAACAACACTTCAATCAAACCCAGAAACAAGGTACAACATGACTAAATGTTTTGCTAACTAGAATAATTCTTTCTTATATATCTTGCTTATAAATAAGGTCAGCCAATCAAGATCTTTGCACTTAAGGACCAAAGAACTAGAAAGAGTGGATCGGATAGTGATTCTTTGTGGTTATTTAGTCCTATAAAAAATGGTTTTACTGTTTACAATCCTCTCTTATTTTCATTACATAGTATTGTACATAATCATAATTCATATCGAAAAGCAACCATATTGGTTTATTATTCATGCTACATATTAGAGGCTACGAGAAAATTTTGGCACAAGGTTAAGGTGCCCATGCTTCACAGATTTATAAATAACCTTAAGGCAAAAAGGCCGTAGTTGTTTTCATGTTGGTCTAGTTCAAATCTATGGATTTCATATATTTGAACACTCGCCGAAAAATTTCTCATCACTTGACCATGCGTGTAACAGCCCTTTTTTTTTTTTTTTTGCATCGACTAGGAGCTGGCTGATCCTCTAGACATTTCCAGTGGAAGAACAAAAATCTCTGGCAAGTTGAATGATGCAGTAATCTGCAAAAAAGAAGACAGAGTGAAGTTAAAGAATGGTGAGCACAGTAAGGACAAATCCACATTGCTAATTAGACGAGATGATGTTATAAAATCCGCCACTTTAGCTGAGATAACACCTTTGGAGGATATGGATAACAAATCAAGTAAAGTAGTTGATAATGAAGTAACATCTGGTCCTTTAAAAGTGAATGAGAAGATTGGTAATTCAATAGCCACAGAAGATGCCAAAATGGCTGCAGGAGTGCCTCTACTTGTGGATGTGAACCCACCAAAGCCAAACGATAGTTTAGAAGAAGCAAGTAATGTGCATAGTGAGTCAAAGAATGGTGCAGTAATCTGCAATAAGGAAGACGTCAAAGAGAAGTTAAAGAATGACATACCACCAAAGTCAAGTAAATCAATTGACAGCTCAGAAGAAGTGAGTAATATGCACAGTGATTCAAAGAAGAATGATGCAGTAATCTGCAATAAGGAAGATGTCAAAGAGAAGTTAAAGAATGACGTTTCACCAAAGCCAAATACGCCAAACGATAGCTCAGAAAAAGTGATTTATGTGCATAGTGGATCAAAGGAGTTGGCTGAAGATGAGAAGGACAAACTGGCAAGTGGTAGCATTACCAAGGACTTGCAACAACAATTAATGTTAAATGAAGAAACAATGTCAAGATCTGCTGAAGATAATTAAGGCAAATCTACCGAGGCGAAAAAGAATGAAGTCATGGTTTCATCCTGTTCAGTAGGGAAAAGTGACACGGTGAGCATCACAACACACATGAAAGAGCCTGGAGAACATGCGGTTTAGCTTGAAAAAGTTAACACACCACCGAAATGAAGCTAGCAGAGGATTTTATGAAGTGGTGCACCTTGGCAAGTGTTGGAGTATATATGCTATTCCTTAGAGTTGTACACCCTGGAAAGTGGCTAGCAAAAGACTTGAAGTTTCACCAATTAGTAAACAACATTCATACAGGAGGCTGAAGTTGCCAAAATGAGAAAATCAAGATAAAACTGCACATAGATGGATGCTTTCCTTGGGTTCCCTAGAAGTGTAGAAGATTATTCTATTAGTCACACCAGGCTCATATTCCCCACATAAAAATGTAATTATGCAAAGGTACAGATTTTTCTGTTAGTCACACTATTTCCTCAGGGCTTTCAATCTTTCATGTAGTCTTTGATGAAATGATGGGAAGACCATTCTTTTTTTGTTTTCTCTCTCTCTTTATAGTAAGAGATTATGTATTTATGATAGAACAAAGTATATAATCAGGTCTATCATTTGTTCAACTGAGTATATTTTTTTTCTCTTTCCTCCTTAGTGAAGACGAAAGGTGATGTTGTTAAAATCAAAATATTATTGAACCGTCATGGCCAATTGATTCTCGACATTTGTTAGAATAAAAGTTAAAATTTTTTTTTTTATCATCATTATGAAAGTGACTATAATCTTTTTTTCTATTTGTGAGGATCTCACCAAAGTGGTTTTTATTTCTAATAGGCTATGAACTATATCAGAATCATTTTTCAAGTTCATAGGAAGTGATTCTTCTTCTGTTCATCAAGTTTGGGTAGAAACTCAACGATTTGAATGCCTGATCTAACTGAGTAATTTAAAAAATGAAATATCGTTAATTTTTTTATGTTGTCTAAAAAAAATCATTAATTGAATGACCGATCAAATTGAATAACTCAAAAGATTAAGTATCATTAATTTTTTATCTTGTCGAAAAAAAATTATTAATTTCTTCGCGTATCATTCCAAATTTGAAATACCATTTGTATAAATAAGAATCTCCCTCCTTTACTACAAATTTAAAACTTTTTTGTAGAGGGTTTTTTTGATTGTCTAATAATGAATTTTTGTACATAAAAGTGAATAAATTTAACAAGATTAACCCAGACCTAAGAAACCTAAGCATATTTTTTTTTGGTGTTGTTGTTCCTCAGTGATCATTGATTGCCCAAAATATCGATTTGATAAGTGATAGATAGCCCAGTTCAATATTCATGGGCCCTTTGGAGAGGCCGAGCTTTACGCTGGCAAATACCCAAACTCCAACTTTGTATCCACTTTCCTGAATGCTAATACCAATTTCGCCAATAGCACAAAATAAATTCAGAAATAGTTAATGCATTCACTATATAATCAATGTACAAAATTTTATAAATTAAATATTAATAATTTACATTTAATTATTATTTTGAATCAAATGGATATGGAGCTTGGAATTTATATCAAGTCTTTAAAGGTGGGACTTAAAAGGCCCCTCTCAAGAATTAAGGGTACTTTTGGAATGAAGAAAATAAAAGAGAAGAGAATGGAAAATCAGATTCCCTTTTCTTAGATTTTGATTTAAATCTAACCTTCTTTTTCTTTATTTCATTCTCCTCAATCTAATCCTAACACAACCAATATGATTAGCATTTTGCTACTGTTTTGTTTTTTTAGTAAAGATGATAGGCACTTAAATTACGAATAAATTACGTTGTTGAAGTGAGCCAATCTGGTTTACTCGGATTGACTCACTGTAAGTTGACACTTTAGTGAGTCAATTTACCGAGTTACGCTTATTTTGACACTTTCAACTATGAACTTTGTCCTTTTATATTCTTGTTTATTCCCGTATCAACTTCAGAAACAATTGCATTACCTTGTGTTACGTACTAAGATATGATGCACAAAAGGGGTTGGAGATACCAAAACCATTCGTGGAAAAACAAAACAAAGCCCACGCTTCTACGAGAAAACAACGTGATGAAACTAAAGCATCCGAAGAAACAAGAGACAACAAACCTCGTACTACAAACATTACAAATTTTAAGAAAGATATTTATGAAAGGCAAGACATTTTCTCATCCTCTCCATGAATGAAGTCTTTTTGTAAATCTTCATCTAACAAGATCTCCATTATTGCAAATTTGAAAGTAAGTTGAAAGTTTCATTGCAAAATCCTAAAAACCGAACCTTTAGGAGACAGTTTTCAAGAAAAAAAAAAACGGCTTCCATTAGAAGAGAACAAAGCTTTCGCAGAAGAAGAAAATGACTCTTACAAAAAGTGAACAGTAAAAAAAATTATACATTATTCTTCGATTCTGGGCCAGTGAAAGCAGTGAAGAGAATCTAATCCACTTTCACAGCCATGAACTTTTGATCAATTTTATTTTTTGTATAGAAAATATAATAAAATTAAATTATTCTAATATTATCAATAAGGCTCTAAAGACCAATAAATAAATGTATATAGAGAGCGAAAATTAATTAAAAAAATTCTAAAAAAATTAATATAATTTCTTGAGATGAGGAAATTTTAACCCCCGAAAAAAGGAGAGTAAAAGGTTTACGGCTTTTAGTTATAGTTAAGAGAGTTGGAGAAAGAATGAAATAGTGGCCGCAAGTTTTTGATGGAAATAAGAATAAAGTGGCGAAAATGCTTTTAAATTCCACTTGCAAAAAAAGGTTTGGCTTTTCAAAAAGATGGTGGTTAGTCTTGTCATGTACTGTGGGAAAGCTAGTTTGCAGGACCATTCGGTTCATACCGCCATGCATTTTTTGCTTAATTTTTCTTATGAAATTGACATTCTTGTTTTTTTCTATACTTTCTCGGCCAATTTGCTATATAAAAAAATGCATTATTTGAATTCTCGAAAATTATTTGTTTTTCAAAGACAATAATTACAATAATTTAATTTTTTTTAAAAAAATTAAATTTATTAATATAATCTTTTGGCGAATATTATTTTTAAAAATTTTTAGAGTGAAATAATGAGAATTATTTGTCAAATACTAAATTGAAATTGAAACAATAATTTACACACAAAAAATAGGCGAAGCAAAACTTGACAATGACTCGAACTTCTCTATGATTTCCTATGAATAATTCATTCGTAACAAAGCCAGCAAAAAGTGTAATAGTACTTTTTGAAAGGTTGCACTTTTGATCACAAATTATAGAATTTCCCTGTTGCTGTCCATGAATGCACCTCCTGTATCCAAACAATCTTATAAAACAAAACAAAACAAATCAAAATCAAATGTGAAAAAGGAAAAAAAAAACAGACAAGAAGATATGAAATAGAAAGCTGAAATAGAAACAACAATATTCCGAGATTATACTAAAAATAGTTATTTAAGATTATGGCAAAAAAAAAAAAGAAGAAAAATTCAAGGGAACGTTCTTTTATTATTGTTTTCATAAATGACACTTAAATTAAAATGTAATATATTTTTTTATTTTGAAAAAATATTTGTGTAATAAAAAATGATATTTTATTCTATTTTTAGTTTTTTTTTAAATTATATACATTTTGATAATAAAAATAATAATTAAAAATATAAAAAATATTTAATTATTTTAATTTTTTAATCTAAGTAATCTTAGACACAGGAAAACAAGATTAGATATTCATAATCTATAAAGTGATACAAATTTGGTCAAAATAATCTTATTACAAGGAAGAAAAAGTTGAGGAGTGATTTATTTTTGCATATATAATCAAGTGCAAACAGGGTCTTATAGTTCAATTATTGCTGCTTTTTCATGTACTCAATGATGATGAACAAACGCTGTAATTAAATTCACTTAGAGATTCTCCTTCCAAGGAAAAAGGTTCGGATTTGAGAGCGTGTCTCTGTGCAATTGAACGACGCTCCCAAACAAACTTACAGACAAAAAAACTGGGGTAGCGCGGAGATTATCACTGTATCATTTGCACTTTATAAGCTTAAGCAATTTTAAAAATAATGCGTTGGCGGTTTTAAAATTATAAATATATATTTAAAATTATATTGTATTTATGTTTGTATATTAGTGTTTATATATTTTAAATTAATAATTAATGTTGTAAGATTTTAAATTAAATTTATTGAGCATTTGAATTATAAATTATTATTTAATTTATTATCAGTAAATAATTTTTTATTTATTAATAATACTTAAATTATAATACATAGTATAAATAAATTTAAAAAATATTATTTTTATTATGTGATATAATTTAAAAATTCTTAACAGATAAAAAAATTATTTATTGATAGTAAATTAAATTATTTTTTTGAATCATTAAATTTTTAAATAATAATACATAAATTTTAATAAAAATTTAATGACTAAACGCTCCGGTGTTGAATAACACAACCCAAAATTTAAGATAGAAATATAATAAGGGTTAAAGAAGAAGGTTATCAGTTTTTATTAATTTAAATTTGTATTATTTTTTGAAATATTCTAAAAATTAAATTTTGAATAAACTAAATTGAGGCGAAAGAGTTTATTATAAAAAAATACTCAAAAAAAAATAAATTGTCTGAAAAAAAGTTGGATAATTCCCATGATTATAAAATCACGATAGCCGCAAATTAAAAACACTATATTAGGAATTTAATTAGTTAATTTATGTTAAGGATGGTATTGGTAGACCATAATTCTTATTTTGGATCATTGGACATTGAAAGAGAAAGCATTAAGTGGTCAATAAATTTTAATTTCTTTGTTACCCAAAAGAGAATCTCCAAACCCACTTCAGAGATATTAAAATATAATATTAAAAAAAAAAAAAAAAACAAACAAACCAACAAACCCAGCGATCTGCTCAAGAAAAAGGTAATTAAGGACATTCTTTTTAGGCCAAATAAAAAGGCTAATCTTGTCTCCATAAATGGCATCAACTAGGAAGAACAGTGAAAAATTAAAATAAAATAAAATAAAAAATTGTGTTTGATGTCCGTACGCTTAAGAAGAATCACAAAGACTATGATGCTTTCTTCGGACTTTGATCTTAATTAAGATTATATTACCCATCTAATCCCCACATCCACCTTGTTTTGTACCGTTTATTTATTCTTAATAAATCATCATTAATCCGAGGATCTTCTCCTTCCTAAGGGAATCTATTCGTCGAGATCTCTTTTGCATTCAAAAATTAATAATTCAAAAAACAAAAACAAAAAAAAAAGGTAGGGATTGCTTTGGCTCGGTGCATACAGAGTCAGCACCGACTATAGGGTCAAACAAGTCAACTTGGCCATTTTTACACTGAAAGATTTGACGTAAGGAGAAAATGCAAACCAAAAACAAAAATATCAACTAGGCCATTAGATGCTATGATATACCTAAGTTTGAGTGCTCTGTGACTCGGGCTATTTTATCTTCAGAATCCATATTTTAAATTATTTTTAATTACTGTAATTTTTTTAATTTTGGTCTCATTTTATTTTATTTTAATAGAATTAAAATAATATTATACAATTTTTCAATAATCAAATATAATAAAAAATAATTTTAAATAAAAAATATTATTAAATTGATCATAAAATTTTAGAATCTGTTGTTTTTTATTTTTTATTTTTTTTTAAAAAAAATTAATTGATAATTATTTTTTATTGTTATTTTAAAAATAAATTCTGAAAATAAATTGTTTTTAAAATAAAAAAATAAAAAATAAAAAAAAATTATTTTTATTTTCTGTTTTTATTTTTAAAACACAAAAAAAATTATTTTTTTTAAAATAATTTATCAAACAAATTTTTTTTTACTTTCATTTTACAGAATAATTTTTAAATATAATTTTTAAAAATAAAAAAAATAAAAACAAAATCAAATAAACTTTTAGTATTTTTCAAAAAATTTAGAGTATTTTAATTTAAAATTAAGATATGCCATAAATTTTAATATAATAGTATTTATAAATTATTTATTAAAAAAATTACAATTATTACCGATTGAAAGAGTTACCATAGCTTATAAACTTTTTCCTAGTGGAGTCGCGAGGTTGATCAAATCTAGACTTCCATTATTGGGTGGAGGTACATCTGCAAATTAAATTAGATCATTTTTTACACATTTTAATAGTGGGTTCTAGTGTGCTTTTCTTTGTTCTTTATTCTTTTCGCTAATACACATTAATTAAACCCTTAATGTTAAAAAAAAAAAAAAAATTCACAAGATCTCCGTGCGGTTCGGAAAAGTTTATACAAAACGAGATCACGCTTCGGATAGATAGATTATTAAATTATTAACAACTTGTTTGTTTATTCTTCAATTTGCCTTTGTTGGCATGACTCGCTTTAATGCATAGTTCTTCTTTGCGTAACATGTGCTCCACTTTTCAACTTATCATTCAACACACTAACTTAGTGCGGCCTTTTTGTCATTCACTATCAAACAAATCAAAGGTTCCTTGTGTAAAAAAATTAAAATTAAAATTTTCTACCATTATAATGTTTCACTTGATAGTACATTTTTATATATTATAATATAAGAATATTTTTAAATTAATTTGCATATCAATATAAATTAATCCCTTTTTAAAAATGTATTTAACTCAATATATTTTAAAAAATAAAATTTCTTAAGTATTACTTTCAAAATTTGAATCTAAATAATAAAAATAAAAAAAACACACATCTTTGACTAGTAGGTAAGCCCTTAAAGTTATTTAATAGTAAACATTTGATATTGATAGATTGAAAGTTGACCATGTATATTTTTTTTTTTTTAACTTTTAGCTTAATAACATAGGCTTGATCCCAATAGCCCAAATAATTGGTTTAATAATGAATTTTAAAGCATTTGCTCTCAAGGTCATAACATTTGAAGATATACTCTCTCTTTTTTCTTTTTTTTGAAGAAACCAATAATGTGGTCTTAATTAAGTTATAAACTTATGTCCAAAAAGCTTGATATTAAACACATAAAGAACTTTATTTAAATTTTTTTCATTAAAAATATCATGGATAAGTGAAGCATAAAATTTTGGTTTAAATACCATTCTAGTGTGGTAAAAAGTAAAAACCCACGATTGATTCTTAGACAAGAAAGAAAACCCAAATTGAGGGCTTGTTTGGCTGGAAAATTTTACCTATCGTAGTTTTATTTAATTAAGAAACAAATGATCCGTGACTTCTCTCGTGTTCATAAACCATGAATTAATATTCTAATGGTAACACATATTCACATAGAATATAGGGAAAAAGCACAAGGCACCGTACTAGTGAACTCAACAAAATATACTGGTTTCTGGCCATCAATACAACTGCTATATATATCATCATGCATGGGAATAGTGTTGATGGGTGGGTTGCAATTGGAAAGCCATGTTTTGGGTCTGAGGTCCCAAGTAGGAAGATTCGTGAAGAGCAGCATTTCTGTGCAGACTCAGGCCATAGGAGTCAACCCCATAAGGACAAGACATGAACACTTTCTCATGTGCAGGGGCAGAATTGAGAGATGCAGCCACGGCTGCTCCTCTTGCAAGTGGCTGGTTCCACGGGAAGTGTCCTCTATTAGCACTGGAATTTGGCTGCTGCGCCTGTGAGAGCATCATGGGATGATTATGATGCTGCGGTGAAGTGGATCTGTTGCTGCTGCAGTCTTCCGGTGGAGAAGGTGTTCTTCCGCTGGTTTCTGTGAGGTTCACTGTTGTTATGTCATGGATGCTGGCTCTCCTCTTGTCTTTCCCTCCTGAAAGCTGCCTGATGAAGTACTTCTGAGCATGGCTAGCCACCTGAGTTGGGGTTCGAGTCACCACGAAATTGCGAGAGATATTTCTCCAATCCCCTTTGCCATACTTTTTCAGTCCCAGTAGAAACAATCTGTGAAGCATTTCATCGAACGGTTTAAATCCAATTAATTAAGCATCACTAAGTCACTAACTAGCCCACAGCTAAAGATCTTAGGAGCAATGAGAAAAATATCTAACTTCCTAATATCCCAAAATCCTTTTCCCTATGTATAAATGATCGCACGGATCCCAAACCAAGATTCCAGGCAAACTATTCAAACTACTCTAGACTACACTTAGCATGCTAGCTTTCTAGAATGATCATAAATTAATAATTTTTAGATATTATTACATTAACATCGTCTTAAAAGAAAGAAAGGAAAAAAATAAAAACAGAAAGCAAAAAGCAAAAGGAAACTTACTTATGCTCCTCTTCAGTCCATGGAACTCCTTTCTTCCTTTCATGCTCGGGAGGTCTTCCTGAAGAGGATCTCTTTCCAGGGAGGCCTTTGAAGCTATCGTAGCCAGGAGTGTTCACCCAGTCTAAGGTGAAGGGTGAGGGAGAACTATAGCCAGGAATTGGGATCAACCCAGCTTCTATATTACTGACATCAAGCTCAAGTTCTTGGTATTGCTTGATCACGTCCCCAACTGTTTTTCCCGGTATCCTTGCAGCCACTTGGTGCCACCGATCTGGGGTGTCCTTATCATACACTGCAAGAGCATTCTCGAAGAGTTTGTTCTCAGCTGGAGTCCATTTTGTGCTCTTGCTCTCTTCAACAAGCCAGTTGGGGTTGGTGATGTATGGTGCTGCAGGTGATAGGATTTCCATTTCCCACTTCATCTCATCAAACTATTGGAGCATAGATTTAAATTTGAGCGAATTCAGAGGATTTTAAACTGAAAGATTGGAAACAGAGTAGAGACAGAGGAAGAGAGAGAAAGGTGGAGGTTTTTTTTCACCACAACAATATCATAAGGGATAAATCAGTAAGCATTTTGAAAGGAATCAGAATACTTTTTTAAGGGTAAGCATGCTCCTTAGGAATCTAGAAAAGACCCACTTTATAAAAATCAAAGAAAATGCTCCAAATTTATCTAATTGCTTTAACAGATAACCCTAGACGGCTAGAGCGACCACTGAGATCTGAACACAATGAACTTCCTCCCAGATGCTAAACGGGAACTATTGAGACAGAGAGCAAAATCCCAGAAATCCGAGCTAGAAACAGCTTAAGAGTTTTTATAAAACAAAACCAATAATCAGAACTTATACAGAGAGAAGAACTGATGCTTCTTGCTGCAACTTCTCCAACTCAAGCATAACCTAATTGGGAAAGCAATCAGAAGCTGAGGAAAGGCAAAAGGAGAGAAGACTAAAGCATTGAATATACAAAACCCAATTAGGAAACACAAGAAAGAGTCTGAATTTATATACGAGGGACTGAGGAAGAGGAGGAGGAGGAGAAAAGCTGATAAAATTAAAAAAACAGTTCTTTTCTTTCTCTCTTTTCCTTGATGCCTGAGCAACAAAGAAAAGAGAAGAAATAATAGTAAACAGCCACTGCGGGAGAAAAAGGATAGGAACCCCAAACAGAAAAGAGGAAAATATATGGAATCTGAAAAGCAGTTGCCAAGCTTCAAGGAATGAATCTAAATTATAATCTTCGCCCTCAGAGGAACCCAAGTAGGGAAGAGAGTAGAAAAGCAGAGACGAAGGTGGTGAGCTGTGATTGGACAATATGTGCCTGTGGGTACTGCAACTATAGAAAAAGTTCCCTCTTATTATAATAGACACACTCGTTTCTGTGCACTTTTAAAATAATAATAATAATAAAATTAAATTTTTAAATACTCCGCTATTACTCTTCAAATATTAATTAATTTTTTTGTTTTAGTAGGAGCTGCGAGAAGAAGGAGAGATTGGCAGCTCACCATGAATGATGGAAACTCACCTGTTCTGCACTAGTCAATGAAACTCAACAAAATACAATCAACATCATCATCCATTTTCTTTAATTTCTTAAAATTATAGAAAATGTTTGACTTATTATTTAATAAGTAAGAATTTTAAAAAATGATATTTTTTAATCATCATAAATTTTTATAAAGAGTTAGTTAGTTAGTAATTCGATTAGACAATTACCAAATTTTTATATATAATTAAATATTATTCTTATTCAATTATGACAATTCTTTCACAAATACTGATTCTGTCACATTTGAGTTTAACAGACATAATTTAATTAAGATCTTCCGTTTATGTTGAAAAAGTTAATTGTGAATTTTAATCTTTTTATTTAATAAATTAAAATTAAGGGGTATTTTGGTCAGTTTAAAGGTAGCCGCCAAAGCAACGGTTCAGATCAATGGTAAATGACACCCGCAAGTTGATGCGACGGGTCCCGCATACGGTTACAACATACTGACGCTTTCCCATTGGGCAGCCTCCGAAATAATTGTAGGTTTACGATCTCTAGGCGGCGGGTCCTCCAGGGAGAACCAGATTTCCACACGTGTCGATTTTTTATTGGCGGTATAACCTGAGAACAGCCAGTCCCAAAACAGGGGGAGACAACCTCAACCAACCAATGATCTGGATCCACGTAAGGTAGCAAGTTACTAATGAGAGTGTCGTGTGTGTATGGGATCATTCTCTCATAATTGCTCACCCAACCAACCACCGCCTCTCACGATCCCCTTTTTAAAATTTTAAAAAAGCAAATGACATGTATTAGTTAGTGGAAGGGAAAGATGGAGGGTCACGCTCTTCGAGTAGGCGCGTGAAGTGGATTGTCTCGTGAGGTGTAAATATAGGACCGGAGCGTGAAAGGAACGCTCCGGTGGAGTGGGGTTGCGCTCCACCGTGAGAGTTGCAATCAGTAGAAACCAAAGCGGTCCCCTTCAGATGTGACCAACTGCTCCACTGCGTTTGTCCTATTTGGATGGCTTTGGTCTCTGCCTTCTTTGGAAATCTACACGTCTAGGGAGGCTCCCCCCACGGCCACCTTTCCCACCGTCAATAAATATTTCGAATTTACCATTCTATCCCCTTAATATTGCCCATGGAATTGTATCTTCCATCGGCATTTTGGGCATAGGGTTTTTTTATTTTATCTTGCATACACAAATTTTTATTCACACTATTATTTTTTGGAAAGAAAATTTGTGTTATGAAAAATAATATAGATACGCGTGTAATTGTATATTACTTTTAATGTAAGGTAGCAATTTTTAAGATAATTTTTTAAAAAATTAATCTCAAAAGAATATTCTTATTAGTTACCTAAACTTGGAAATTCCATTTTTCTTTAAGAATATTAATTTATTTTATTAAATTACTATCTCTGAATTTAATTAAGTCTTTCTGTAATCTCTCTAAAAACATAAAGACTATAATTGACTTGACCATAAAAATCCATAATGAAATTACGGCTATTTCAAAGTACTAGTTGTCACTTTCGTGTAGATCTATCATCATTTACCATTGGCCGAACAAAACTCAATTGGTCTTATCAAAATTTTTATCATAATAAAGAATTGAAAAATAAAATTACTTACATAATGTTTGTCATTATTATTAAGCACAAATGGCTAATCAATTTTAACCGTAAAAAAAAATCAAATTTATGTTATTTTCTGCGTAAGTAATAGTATACATAATTACAAACAAAATTATGATATCTATTGAAGCAATATTATCTAAATTGAAGCGGTTAAAAAACTAATTTTATTTATTATTATTAGAATAATAAATTGGCATCAAAGTCCTCGTTTAAAGACTGAATATTCATTTCGTTTTAAAGTAAGGCAATGTATTGGGCGAGGTAGATAGGCCTAAAGGAAAAGACGCAGAGCAAAGTAGTGGGAGAAGTAAAGGTGGCAGGGCAAGTGGTGAAGCTTAGCTACCACCGCGCAAAGCTCTCTCCCATAGAAACTAATGATACCGTGAGGTGCTATTTTTAGCGGCATCAGTCCCCCTCTCTCTCTCTTTATATTTTATTTTATAGAAATTTTTTATACTTTTTTTTTTAATTTCTTCTCTGTTTTAAAAGAATTATTAAAATTTTATATCTCTTCTATCTAAAGTTACAATTTATTTATTTATAATTTGATAAATAAATTAATTTAAAAAAATACGTTATTTTTATTTTATTTTTTAAAAAAATGTAAGATTAATTTATTTTACTTATTTTAATTTTATGTTATTATTATTTGTTGTGTTTAATGTAATATTTTTATCACAATTTCATCAATAAATGTGGGAAAGACAGAAAGAAAGAGGAGAGAATGGTAAAGGCCAAGGGGCAGCGGCGCCAGTGTGATGCGTTTGTTTTGAATGGGTTCCTGGAATCTCGTGTCTTTGGTGAATGGCACGACGTATCCAGCCAGCATTTAAGAGCCTCAGGGTCAGGTACCGAAATGTCACGGATGCCCCTCTCTTTGTCTCCAATTCCTCCTTCTCTTTCTAGTTTCTACCCCAATCATCACATACGTCCCCCCATATTGGTGGGGACGCCCCTGCCCCCGATACCTCTGACAACTTCCCTCCTCACACGTAACTCCACCTATTATTTATTTATTTATTTATTTTTAATATATAATATATATAAAAAAAAGGAATTTGGTGCTTGAATTATTTATCGTGCTTCAGTTTTTTTCTATTTTATAAAACGGCTTGTAACAATTAATCAAAAAATATAGTTAAACTATGCTTTCTTCTCTCAATCTGTATAACACTTCATTTTTTTATATTCTATTGTTTACCTTTAAAATTTATAAAATATATACTCTCATTTCTTTATATTTAAAAAAAATATATATTAATCTTTTTTATTTTAAATTTTCTTTGATGATTTATATTACATTAGATAGACTAATTATGAGGTTTCTTAAAAAATATATATATCTAAAAAATAAATTTCATTAATAATTTTGTGATTGAAAGGAAGTGCGAATATAAATTTTAAAGATTAAAAAAAAATATAATTTACTCTTTATATATATATATATATATACCCGAGTCACAAATTATGTAAAATTTGGTGCAAGTTTAAGGGATAATATATATATATATAAGCTGAGAATTAAAAACCATATTTGAAAGTGTAAATATCCTTAAGAGTTAATTTATTGAAATGATCACGCCACTCAAAAACCCATAAATAACTAAAACTTGAAAAGTTAGTTAAATGCTAGCAAATTAACAATTCAACTAGACACTATAATTAGAGTATCAAGAGATAATATCAGAAAGAAAGAGCACAGCGTACAGTTATATTATTCATTACACATCCTTAAAATATGTCAATTTACTTTTTATTTATTTGAATAACTATAAAAGTTTTAAACTTCTATTAAGTATCAACTTATAATTTGTTATTTTTTTTATAAGCAATCTTATCCACTTTAATTGCTTTAGTCAAAATCAAAATTTAAATGTGGATGATAACAAGTTATGCTTTAATTATGAATTTAAAAATTATAATTTATGGTTGTGCTGACATCTATTTTTGAGTTTATAGTTAAATTAAAATTAAATGAATAAAAAAATATCATTTAATAATGAATTTTCTTGTGATTTTATCTTAGTTGAGAATCTATATTTATGCTTAAAAATAAAAAATCAATTATATAAATTAAAATAGAAAATAATTAATATGTTTATTTATTTTTATTTTTATTTTTTTGGTTTTGGGACTGTTGCTTTTGTCACATACTGTACAATATATTAACATTGTTTTGTAAAGTTCATGCATCCACTTCTCGGGAAACAAAAACAAACAAAATAAATTTATGTTGCTTCCAAGTTTTAATATTTCCCCATTTAAATAAATAAAAATTTGCTCCCTCGCTCTTAATTAAATAAAAATAAATGAACCAAATAAATAATGGACGCGGGTTGCTTTGACCCAACGCCATACCACATCACATAGCATCATCAAGTATTCTTTTTAATTTTTCTTTTATATATTAAAGTGACAAAATTTTATTTAAAACAATTTTGAATAATCATAAACGCTATCTTTGGCATTATGTTCCAAATTATTAGTTGTGTATATTTTTAAAGTGAAAAAATATTTAAATAAAAACCCCTTTAATTAATGCACGCATTAACACTTTTTTGGCTTTACGTTGACATTTATAATTTGTATATACTTAATGGTCAAAATGAATTCCAGAAAATAAGAGGATGTAAAAAATAAATACAGAAATGGTTAATTTAATGAACAAAATGTCAAGCCGCCACCATTTCTCAAACAAATGTCTATTTTTTTTGTTTGCATATTCGATTAATTGATAAGGGACTAATTTATTGAAGTACCATAAAACACGTTAAAATAAATAAAAAAACTTTTCAAAACATTTATATTTCTTAATAGTTTATAACAAAAATATAAAATTTGATGCCAAAAAATTGATTTTCAGAATATTGTAAGAATAAAATTTTAAATATAATTTCTACGAGAGAGTGCGCCTTTTTAACTCAATCAAGATAAGACTATACAAGGATTTAATTTAATAAACTTTTGAAAAGATAATACGAGAGAAATTTTAATATAAAATACATATATATTTTTTATAGTTGACTAATATTCAAATTTTAATTATAAAAATACAAAAAGAAGAAAATTATTATTATTATACATAAACAATGAAAATTAGGCATTTAAAATTTGCTTAATTTTAAATAATTTTACATAAATTAATATGTGTTTTTTTTGTGTGTGTTTTAATTGCTAAATTTTCAGAGTTTATGGAAAAATAATAATTTACATTATTATTGGTATAAATTTAGCATTGTAGACGTGTCTGTTTCTCTTGTCCCTTGATGGCTCTGTAGGGATGGGGCACTGAAACGACAGTGACTTCAGATGAATAAAAAATTGATGCTTTTTAAAAAAAAAAATTGAATAAATTAACAAAGGCTTCGGTAGCACCACCAAATTTTTTTTCCATAAAAGGAAAGATTCCCTCCCTCGTTATGCTTTCAATTAAAGTCAATAAGAAAAGTCACCGGTCAGTGTGTGCTGCACCTGTGCATCCATCATTTCATGTGCGCGCGTGCAAATCCAACCAAACAAGGACCCACCTAATTCAATGCTTATCTTTTTATTGGAATTTTTTATTAAAATAATTCACAATGCGAGTTAAAATAATAATAAAAAAGAAGAAGAATTTAAACACTTTTAAATATAAATTATTTATTTATTTTATTGACAATTATTCACCCTGAATTTTAATATTCCCAGCGTGTTTTTAAATTTCAGAGACTGATTATCCAATTTTACAACACGTGGTGCAATACTTTTAGCTTCAATTTTCAATTTATCAAACATCAATTATATATATAATATAATAATAATTAAATTTTTTTTATTAAATAAAATTAATTACATGAATCAAATGATATTACAGTAATTTATTATAAAATTATATATATAATATTATTAAAAAAATAAAATTTAAATATAAAATTCTTGTTAAAAATAGTTTCTTAGACCGGTGCTATACAACTTACGAGATATCAATTTTATAAATATGATAAATTTTTATGTAAAATAAAATTCGCCAGATAATTAAATCTAAGTCTATAAGATAAGTTAACGCCACTAGTTTTCTTAGACTGTAGTTTGTGTTTTTGCTGTGTTTTGTCTTTTCACTCTTCCCTACCAACCCAGGCTTCTAACACAAGCTACGCTCTAGTTTCCGGCCCATTTAAATGGGATCTGGCCCAAATCGGATACTCCCTTTAGCATCTTTCATTTGAAGCAGAATCTGGCCCGTCCAAAAAAAAAAAAAAGCAGAATCTGTGACCCCAGATTGATCTTCGAGCCTCTATGATTCTCCAGGAGCCAACTAAATTTGTGTTTGTCCAATTGTTATTTATTTATTTTTATGAAAAAAAATTAACGACAGGGATAAGTGATCCTAATATTGTGGATTAAAAAGTTAGTGACATATTTCTATCAATTTTATTTTTATATTTATCAAATTATTGTCATTTATGTTTGATATTTTAATATAAGAATCAACATAAAGACAATATTCACCAAAAAATAAAGAGACCCACGTATTACAATAATTTTTTTATATATATTACATTAACTTCTTTTTGTGATATAAGTATTTTTTATATTTTAAAAATATAAGACTAATTTTATTTAAAATATTAAAATTATTTGTTAAGCTCGTATCATATTTGATATACACCAACTTTCTCAATGAGATATGATATTTTGATAGTTTAGACTTTTGGTTTATTAGCCATTTTAAAATATTAAAATTAGAGTAAATAAATTTCTTGATATTTAATTCATATATTTATTACGTAGTTATTTTTTTTATTTAAAAAAAAACTCCCAAATGACAGTAGAAAGTGATTCCCAAACATTAGTGTAGATGGTTAAAAGCTACTCCCAGAACCGAGTTTGTAAATCAAAAGTCACAGAATTATTAGAACAATCAATTAAGGATGGTGCGTTTTCTTCTTTCATACATATAGAAAAAGAAAATTAACGTGCTGATTGGTTGGTGAATTACAGTTTAGTTTAATTATGGCACTCGTTTTTTAATAGAATATCTCGGTGACTTTAAGGCCTTATTGTTTGACGACATGATGGATACTATCACCTCAAAAATACTTTCTTAATTTTTTTCTTTTTGAATATTTGCCCCTTACATATACTAAAAAAAATGTACACAAATTTCTTTTAAAATTAAAAATATAGAATAAAAAATTATCTCTTCTTTTAATTAATACATTTGTGATAATACTTCTTTTCTTATTATAAAAACATATGTACACAAATTTTGTTTAAAAATAAAAACATGTTGCAATTTAATTCAAATGTGTTAAAAACTTTTTATAAATAATAAAATAAAATAACACTTCTATAATTTTTTTTTATAATTCATTATTTTCTAATATAAATTATTTATTTTCAAACTAATTATGAAGTGATTTTGATTATCAAAATATTAATTTTATTGACTTAAAATTTTGGTTCAAAATTAGGAAGAAGAAACAAAAATTTAAAAATGATATTTATTTATTTATTTTTAAAAAATATTAACATACATATTTTTATAATAGAGAAAAGAGCTCTGTAATAAGAATAATAATTATGAGAAGAGAGAGTATTTTATTTTTATTTATAAGAAAAATTTGTATATATATTTTTAATAGAAAAAAAATCAATATAATATAAATATTAATCCGAAAAGGAAAGAGTATTTTACACTTATGTTTTAAAAAAAATTGTGTATATTTTTACAATAAAAAAGAGAGTCACTTGATAAGAATATTAATCAGAAAAGAAGAAATTAATTTACTCTTAAAATTATTATTATATTATTAGGAGGCTCCGTGCAAATAATATCTATTTCTCTTAAATATATTTTAAATTTTACTTAATTTTTTATTTTTATTATATGAACTTGATTATCAAACATTATAATACACTGAAAATGAAGATTTTTCATCATTAGATGCAACATTTATAATACAATATAGAATTTTAAAATATTTATATATAATTTAAAATATCATAATGATAAATCCTCAATTTAGTTATCAAATCTTTAGTTACTTTGTATTTTGACTTAATCATCCTAGGACTATTGCCAAAGGTTATAGTGCTAGCGTACTTTAACATTATGTAGGTATTGTATCCTTTTGGTATCTCAGTTAAAAATTAACTCAATAGTTTTATTGTTTATTTTAATTACATTCTACACGAAAAGAAAAGTGGTTTAATTTAAAAGATATTTTTTGTATAAGTTTTATCTAATTGATTATAGACTTCATCACATTAAAATTATAATTTTTTATTATTATTATGGACTCTCTAATGAGCTAAGTCTTGAAAAAAAAATCATTATATTTTGTCCAGGAACCACACTTTGATCCTAGAAACATTTCATATATAGGTCTTCGTGAAGATCAGTTGCATAACAAGTGCTAGAGTTCTGCCATTATAGAAAGACGTTTATAAAAATCCTTTAAACTTTGATTATTATTGTATTTAATTACATGAATTCAAAAAATACTCAAGAAGGAGGGGAAATATTTGAGTACAACAATGCAAAAAAAAAAACAAAAACAAAAAAAATGGAAGGGAAAAAAGAAGTAGAGTGAAGACAATGACAATTGGTCTTATTCTGCTATTAGCAGCTACCTCTTGTCTTGCTCCAAGAACATCTTGTTATAAGCCTTGAATATGGTTTTATAGTCCTCTTTATATGATTTCTCCCCCTTCCTCCATGGAAATTGAATGTTAATTAGTACTCTTCTCAGCACTTGGGAAGATCGCTTGGAGGTGGTAGTAGAGATTCATTTGGTCCTTTCCCATTGTCCACCACAAATGCCATCTTCAGCCCCCATGTTGTGTGTATTTCCAAGTGGCAATGCATAAACCACACCCCTAACAAACAAAACATCAAACATCGTGTCAACAAAACTCTCCCAAGTATGTTCACAAGACACATCACGATCTGAATATGATAACATAAATAGTTTTTTAGTGTAATTTAATACAGAGAACATACAACTTTACCTGGATTATCAGCCCTGAATCTGATGGCAGTCCACCCTCCAGCTGGGACGCCAACTGTGTTTCTCTCCACAGGGTCCACAAGGTTGAATCTCTTGGGGTCCATTTTGGGATTGAAATTCCCCACTCCTCTACCAACTACGAAGAAATTGAAGCCATGAAGATGAATAGGATGGTTCTCAGGAGCTATCATTCCAGTGTCTTGCAAGACCAACTGAACAGTAGAGTTGTAAGCAAGCCTGTAAACCCTTGTCCCTGTCTTGGTTCCGAAATTCGCCGGCTGGGTCCCCGTGAAGTTGAACGCCACCGGAGGCTTCCCTGGAAAATCATCAGTGAAAACCCCACTAATGTTAAAGAAATGCGCCTGAAGAAGCGAAATATTCGGCATCACGAAGGAAACATTGTTGAAATCCGCAACCACCCGAGTCCCATTTGCACAGGTAGCACAAGGGTTGATCCCAAGGCTGACAGTGAAGAACAAGGAATGGTCAATCTTCAATGGGACTCTTGCAGGGTAGATGTTTGAGTTTAGGCTTCTGAGAGAGTCTGTGAAGTTTGTGGCAACTCGGGTAGCGTTTTTAGGAGGCAGGGCAGTGAGGGTGGTGAGGCTGGAGCCAAGGGTGCCTGAATAGTGCAATGTGGCTGTGGCGGTGGCGTTGTCGACGATGATGGGAGCATCCATGAAAGGTGATGCTGCAACCAAGAATTTGCCGGATGCATGGTTGGTTGTGAGAAGCACATTTGTGGTCTGGCCAGGGGCTATGACGATGGTGTCAGTTTTGAAAGGCTTTGTGTAGACTGCATCAACCTCAACCACAGTGAGTTGGTGGCCAGCAATCTTGAAGAAGAGCTCCTCGTTCAGTGCAGCGTTGATGATTCTTAACAGGTAGGTGTTTCCTTGTTCAACTTGAAAATTGAATCCTCCTGCACACAGTAAAGTTGATAGAGTGAGTCTCATTGTGTGAAGGAATTAACTCAAAATACTTCTATTTTTTCTTCCACCAATTTCAGTCTTCTTTCTTTGGTTTCAACAATTTCGGTAGGGGTGTTTTGGTGCTCTATTTGAAGCTAAATCCCCTAATAATCTCAATTGTTTACTTTTCCATATTAGCTTTATTAAATGTAACTCCCAAAATGCTCTGACGAAAGGTGGAATCTATATTTGAACCGAGATTATATCTCCTCTTATCACCATAGCTTTACGATTTGAATAAAGCAAGGTTCTTTGTTTTTACCTTGTGAAGCGCAACCTAGGACAGGGCCTGGGTGGCCATTGATTGTGTGAGCATCAGAGACATTTGGGGCCAACCCAGATTTTAAAGCTTCATTTATAACAGCCTCAGTATCTGATTTCCACCATTCACCTGAACCAAATTGAAATGTAATGAAAATTATGAAGTATAATTTGCATCTTATTCTACTAATCTAAAATTTAGAATGTTTAGCAGGAAATTAAAGGTAGTAGAACTGACCCAATATAATAACTTGTTCCATATGGGGTCTGGGAAAAGGGTAAGGAACCCGAAGCTTGGGCATGATTACCAAGGCACCATGGAGAGTGGCCCTGAGCCACAGGATGTGTGCATGCCACAAAAGTGTCCCTCTCTGGCCCGTGAGGGTGAAGTTGTACACATAGACTTGGCTCGGTTGAATTGGGCACTGCGTTATGTATGCTGGCCCATCAGCCCAACCTGTCCTGAGCTGTCTAACACCATGCCTGCTCAGTTTTATTTCATTTCAATCAGGAGGAAAAAAAGTTTAATTTCATTAAATTTTTTTACATGAATTAAAAAAAATTGAAAGATTGAGGCTAGATAGAGAAATTCATAGGTACATATAACGTAATAGCTGGCTGTTTGTGTTTGAAGGTAATAATAACTTATTAAATGAGTAATTTAGGTAATGAAATCTATTTACACACGTAATTTAGTAAAAAAATTATTAGATAAATTTAGTATACAAAAGATAAGTAGATCAAATCAATAATAAAGAGATACGTAAACATGTTATACTTTTCAATGAGATCCGCTTGTAAAGTGTATGTGATTTTTCATGATTGGCTTGATCTACAAATTTTTATAAACTGAGTTTATTCCAAATTTTTTTGATTTTAGTGTATACCTAAGAATTTCTAGTGCTAGATCAGTAATTTGAGGACTCACCAATGGATACTAACGTTGTATTTGACATGGTTGACCACCTTAACCAGTACAGTATCATCTTCCCTAGCATAGATGGTGGGACCAGGGAACTTTCCATTGACGGTAACAATGGGCTTGGTTGAACACAGTCTTGTGGCGTTCTTCATCACCACCTGTATAGTAATAACATGGAGTCAGTGTAACTGCAGCACCATACAAAAACATTCACCAAACTTGAGTGCCTTCCTCAACAATATAGATACCACCACCACTTTGCTGCTTCATAAAGCTCTGCTGACTCATATTTTGTAGGCATCATAAGAAGTTCTATATTTCTATTTGAATAAACTACTCACATGTTATACATATAAAATGTCTTAAAATTAAATGTCTCTATTACCATAATATCTTTGTTTCAAACCAAGTTTTTACTGCACATAATTGCCAGATTTGGCGCATATTCTCTTTTGGGTTTAAACATGAAGCATTAATTATCTTTAAAAAAATGAATAAATATTCTTTAAGGTTAAGTTCTTGCAGTCGGTCTGTCACCTCGTACTTTTTGAGAAACGAAAATTCATGCATCAGAAAACTGGCCATGATTGAGTCAAGCAAAAGTCTCTAGAGTAATTTGTAAGAAAATAGGTTCAATCACTGATATATGGACGTTTACTAAGAGGTAATATGCTTAGCTAATATCACTAGTAAGGACATGCAGAAAGTTATTGAGGTGACAAGAGAAGGACATCATTAACATTTTACAGAAAGTTATCAAATATTGCATGTAGTAATATTTGAGCCCTTAGCCAGAATTTACTCATTCAACTTCAAAACTCTAATTCTCATTCAAATATATTATGCAATATCTACCTCTTAAAAAAAATGTTGTAGTTGAGTGGAAGAGAAAATGTATAGCTTACAGTGAAAAAGCAAAGTCTAATCAAAACGTATTGAAATGGGGCACTATATATGAAGAAGTTCATTTTCATTCCATTTCTCTCTCTGACTTTCATTTCTGCCTTCATTATGCATGGCGTGATAAACTGCATTAATACACTTACGTTGAACTTGTAGTGCCGAACCCTGGCTTCCACTGATAGAGGAAGCATGCAAGCTGCTGCTAGTGCTAGAATTATGACTCGAATCCCAAGTGCTGCCATTGCCATTTCTTGAGCTCTCTCTGTGTTTCTTTAATGGCTACTGTGGGAACTGGGATGGAGCTGAACCTTTATATAAAGAGGTCTATATATATATATATATAGTCTCTGCTGCAATGTCCTTTTAATCAGTTGGTTGAAGAAGGAATACTAATTCAGACGTAAGGTCTACACTGAAGTGAGGAAAATGAAAAAGCTAGCGAGCTAGATGGGCAGAAGAAACTTCTGTTATTTTCTTGTGTATCACACAAAGTAGTTATCCATCAAACTAAGACATCTTTTTAAGCTAAGAAGCCTAGATGAGTTTTGTGGGAGATGCCCCCCTTTTTTTTAATTTTTCTACTTGGCTAGGTGGTCTGATGCTGGGTTTGGTCCAACCATATTGGGTGAAGTACAACAATCCCAGCTAACATACCAATTGGTTGATTGGGTATACAGTTTTCTACCTGAATATTAAGTCCAGCAGATGTGACATCAACGCACAACAAAATAAAGAATAATAAATGGAATAACCTTTCCAAGTATAGAACCTGTATCTTCTAATTTGTCATTGGTATTTGGTTAGTCGTTACCAATTTTTGACGAATCTTCTGCTTGAATGCAATTTAGGGGTTTATCTTTTTCACTGGTTTTTTGGTTTGATTGGCTGGTTGGGTAATCTTGATATAACACTAATACTAACAACTCCATATAGTTCAAGGAGAGGATAAATTACACTTTCACACTTTAATTTATGTATGAAATTGCAAACTTTTTCTAATTTTTATAATTGATCATTAGTTTATTTATCCATTTATGTATTGACAACTTTAACTTAAAATATTCTCTTATTTGATTTGTATTCCATTTTTCCTTTTTATTTTATTTTATAAAAATGATGTTTTAATAATTTTATGCAGTTATAGTTAAGAGTTAAGTAAAAAATACATATAATAAGACAGATATATTAAGAGATTAATTGCAAAAAGTTATAATTAGAGACAAATAGCATATTAAAAGAAGTGCAATTTTCCCCTTGAAGAAAAAGAAGAGAGAATGTAAAGATATTTATTAATTGTTCATATATTTTGGTGTAATTCGTGGGAAATGTTCGGGTGGTTTTGGCGTTGAAGGGAGGGATGTGTGGTAGGTGTAGTGGGACAAACACAACAGGGATGGTTAGCCCAACAAAAGTTTATAAATGGGTGAAGAATGGTTTTCGGGAATTGTTAGATAGAATAAAGAAATAAAGGAAGTTTCTTCCCGAAAGCTAAAGACTTGAGGATTGGTCGTTAGCAGTTCATCTCATTAAACTAATTAGACTCCCATGTTGACCGTCGTCCCACCGATTATTTAATTATTAGAATGTGTTTCTCATTTTTCCAATTGCTGCCGACCTATAAATTTATTTTGACATGAATATTTTTATATTCTTTAAATATAGAATGAATATGGATTAAAATATTGAAACTATTTTTTTATAAGTTTAAATTTTTGATATTATAAAATTTTTTAACGGCTAAGTTAATCAGGTATATAATCAATTAAAGATACAAATCATATTTTGTTAAAGTGTTTTATAATTACATTTTAATTTGTAAATTTATATAATCAATTTTTTTTTTAATTTGATTTATCATGTAATGTATTATTACACATAGGATTTTGATTCTTCCCGTGTGCAAATGTAGTAGTCAATATTTTCTTTATTTCAAATTGGATTTTATATATGCCTTGTGTTAATTTGTTAAGAGAGATTTGCTTCATAATCGAGAGAATTCTAGAGAGAAAATATAGAATAGAGAATGAAAATGTGTTAATAAGTAAAAATCACCTGAGAATGATAGGCATTTTGGTAGGCGTTATCTTTTTATATCTGAGTTGGTCGGAGAGCCCTGAGATAAAAATATAGTCCATCAAATCAGAATCACCTGGCCACTGTGTGTCTCTGTGAAAGGAATCCCAAGTTTAATTTTATTGACCAAAAAAAGTCATTCTATGTTGGTTTTGTTTACCAATCTAGGATTAGCAGTTACTTCTTCTTTCTAAGTCTCTACTCAAAATTTCTCCTTTTAACCTCTTAAAAGTATTTTAAGCCAACCACCTAAATTGAATAATTGTCCTCCCGAGAGCGTATCAAGATCCCTTATAATATGATATCATAGGAGGTTTTGTTGAAAAAATAATTAACGGTCCAAATTTATTTTCTCCACGACCTGATCCATTTACGTGTCAGATTGTCTAGTTGTCATTTTAATATTTTATGTCATCAACTTGACGAAGTGGGCATTCTATTCAAATATTGTCTTTATCTCTCTTCCAGGCACCATTATTTCATGTTCACACTCGCTTCCACCATTTTTGTGTGGGGAATGGGATGAACCCAAAAAAAAAAAAAAAACACTATGGCTCGCTTCTTAGAATGTCTTTTTGAAAAGTTTTTATATAAATTCAAAATAAGTACATTAAATTAATTCTTAATAAATATATAAAATATATTTTTCAATATGACCTTATATTTTTTTTTCATAATTTATCTTTCTAATGAATTCAAGTATGATTCAATGGTTTAGCATGACAAAGAATGGCTGCTAAAGGAAAATATTCGAATAGATCATATTCAATACCATAAGAACATAAAATTTATCACAAAATTTGAAGGTCAAGTCAGTACAAATCACAGAACGAACAGATTGTGTTAATTTGTTAAGTCATAAAATCTATTTATATTTTATAAAATTTCATAGTTGATGAATTTTTTAAAAGTTTTAAACTTGTTTTATATGTCAATTGGTGACAAGTGTGGAGCAATCAATCATATTGAGATATTTCAAGTTACCTACGTTAATATAATCTAAATTCTCAGTAGGTAGGTACACCAAAGTTAATGGTGTGACGGCGTTCTAGAGTTCGGGCCTCATCACGATGGATTGAACCTTTTGAGCCCAATCCACCCAATAAAAATATCACAACTTTCATAAACCAAATTTATTTAAAATGCTCCCTCTCCTTTACAATCCATAATTAGACACATATACATGGATCAACATGAGTTTAAATATAGTTTTATTAAATTATTATATTATATAGTTTGTATTATTATTATTATAATTTAAACAGATTATTATAAGTAATATTATTCTAATTAGGTATTGAGGTGGACATATTTGCCTTACTCATTTGTCTTTTCACTAAAATCAAGCATATTTTTTTTCATATGTATTTGAATTGGTTTACAAGAACAAATCATTTGTCCCAAATAAACTATAAACTATTTAATTTATTTTATTACATATAGTTTTGTATTATTATGAATTATAGACATTTAGATAATGAATGCATAAATAATAATAACTGTATCCAATCCAATGTCACTAATAAGAGTATTGTCCTGTGCTTGAAATTAACGATTCCTTTGATAGCTATTTTTAAAAATAATTTTTTGTTTTCAACTTTTTCAAAATAAAAAAATTTATTTACAAATTTATTTTCTATTTTTATTTTAGAAATAATTATTTTTAAAACAACAAAACAAAAATAAAAGTAATGTTCGTTATTTTCAAAGGTGATTAATGTTTGCACAAAGCTTCAAAAGATAAAACTTATTAAAATGTTAGTTGTGATTAAAATTGTTATATCCGTCCCTTTTCCATTTATGATGAACCTAGCGGCACGCATTTGCATCTGTGACAGACGATCAAATGCTATTTTATTGCATTGGTGTCCAATCAAGGATTCAAACTACGATAAATTTGGTTCGTTTTTGTTTGTGCGTATGTGTTTTTTTATTTATATATATATATCCATGAACAAAACGTCGTCCTTGTCTAAAAGCCAAAAACCCACCTTCTCCTTTATGTAAACCTTCATTCGCCACCCAGAATTTGGACAGAGATACAGGGCTCTGCTTTTTGGCGACAGCTTTGCATAAGGTAAGTACTGAGTAAGGGTTGTAACCAAGTTGGTTTTCCCAATTCTTTATTTTTTCAAAGTGACCAAAAAGGCTTTGCTTTAGCACTATCGACAATATATGGTCATGTTACTAAGGAGAAATAGGATTAGGATTCATGACTTTTTTTTTTATTGACAGGGGTTTATTTTTTTTCAGAGAGCATTTTAAGTATAAAATTTTAAATATATTCAGTTAATATAAGGAAATTTATCAAAATCTTTTAGAGAAAGAATTTAATCGCAAATAAAATCTGAAAATACTCGAGACTATGACTGTGCTTTGCTATCAAACTTGGAAGTCTAATTTGTTTCCTGTGACTGATATTTAGACTCTTGGATCTGAATCCCCGAACCCTTTCGGAATTCTTAAACTTAATGCCCCTTCTCTTTAACGGAGGAGAACAATCAAAATAACAGCATAGAATCAGAGGCAATTTTTAAAAGTTTTAGCCTTCTATTCAGTATAAGTTAATTTTTAGCAAAGATGAAAAATAATTTTTTATTTCTATTATTAATAGATATTTTTTTATTTATCAGTAATATTTAAATTATAAAATATAATAAAAATAATATTTTTTAAAATTATTTTTATTATATATTATAATTTAAATATTGTTAGTGGATAAAAAATTATTTATCGACGATAAATTAAATACAAACTCAATCAAAATTATTATAAAAAAATAAAATTTTATTCAAATGAGTTAAACTGTGTTAGTCATTTTCTTTACAAATATTAAGAATTTTCTTAAAATTTAAAAGTACAAGATATATTTATATTTTGTCTTCGTTTTGAGCTACAAGTTCAAGAGGTATAATAAACAGTTTCTATTTTAATACTAGTTAGTCTCCTTTCAAAACAGTGGAAAATTAGTATTTGATTCTCAATTTGTTGCACTTCGTCCTTTCAATTTCTGTGTTGCTTGGTTGCCATTGCATTTATTCAACTGAACAATTGACAGTTACATTGCACGGTTCGGGTACGATTACAAGTATCCTACTTGTACCCGAGATTGAAATATTAATAGAGTATTGGTGTTCAATATGTACCATTACGAGTTCGGGTAAAATAGTAATGTACCAACGTCTCATAGATTGGCAGGGTGTGCAGGTTTTGAATTGCAATGGCAGAGAATTATGTTCTGATGAAAGTTAGAGATGATGCTTCTACGAAAGATGGGGATGAGATTTACACGAAAGATGGAGATGAGGTTTACACAAAAGATGGAACGGTAGATTGTCACGGAAATCCAGCTAACAAAATGAAAACTGGGACCTGGAAAGCCTGTCCCTTTATTTTAGGTAATTATACGATGAATCTCTAATTCAAACTTTAATCCTCAATTTTTTAGTATTACTGAATCAATTTGCTCATTAATGGTGAATCTCTACTTCAAACTGTCTATGGTTAATGGAATACAATAATAATAATAATAATAAATTTGTAGGAAATGAATGTTGTGAGAGATTGGCTTATTATGGAATGGGCACAAATCTAGTGCTTTATTTCAAGCACAAACTGGGTCAGCATGGTGCTACTGCTTCCAAGAATGTGGCAGATTGGAGTGGAACATGCTACATTACACCATTGATCGGAGCATTTTTTGCCGATGCCTATCTGGGAAGATATTGGACTATTGCCTCTTTTTCAATTATCTATGTTCTTGTGAGTATATATGCTCCCTTCGACCTCTACTTACATTAGCATTACTTGCTTGCTCTTGTACGTAGTAGGGTTAGCATTTTGGAGATCTTGCCTTTAAGGATGGCACGAGAAACAGACTCAGTCTGAATAAAGCTCGAGAATAATCTTGATAACTATAATACTAAAAGAAATTGTGAAATTTCTCAAAATTTATTAAATAAAATATAATTTTCTATTTATTTTTATTTTATTGCTTTATTTTTAAAAAATTATGAGTTTATTTGATTCTGTTTTAATTTTTTTTATTTTTAAAAATTATGTTTAAAAATTATTCTGTAAAAAAAAAATAAAAAAAAAATTTGTTTAATAAAATGTTTTAAAAATATGTTATTTTTTATTTGTTCTTATTATAAAAATAAAAAATAAAAATAAATTTTTTTGTTTTATTTTTTTATTTTAAAAATAATTTATTTTTAGAATTTATTTTTAAAATAATAAAAAAAACAATTACAAAATAAATTTTTTTTATTTTAAAAATAATTAAAAATAAAAAATAATTTTTAAAAATAAAAAACAAATACTCTATTATTTTGCTACTCGAAGTTTGTTCCGTTAGCACAATTTTACCTGTGCTTTTTTTATTTATTAAATCTTAAATTAAAATTATCTAATCCAATATTCTTTTTTTTTTTTAATTTTCTCTCAAAAAAATCATATAGGATTAGAAATTTGAGGATGGACAAGAGTTTTTAGAGTAAGGAACTCAATTAAAACGAAAAATATAGAAATTTTGATATGAATTGGAAATTTTTTTGAAGAAATTAGAGATATTCGATTGATCATCAAACGAAATTTTGGAGAGACTATAATCAAATGAGATTTTGGGATTTTCCATTTGAAATTTAACGAACTTAACTTATATTCTGGTACTGTGCTAACGTGACCGTAGAATATCAGTTTTTGAAACAAAGAAAACTCTGGTCTTGATTCGCAGGGAATGGCACTGTTGACGCTGTCGGCATCGATTTCCGGCATAAAACCAACCTGCAACGGAGAAGAAAACTGCCACGCCACCCAAACACAGAGCGCAGTGTGTTTTCTGGCTCTCTACCTCATAGCTCTGGGCACTGGTGGGATCAAGCCCTGTGTTTCATCGTTCGGAGCCGACCAGTTCGACGATGCTGACAAGGTCGAGAAGGAACAGAAGAGCTCCTTCTTCAACTGGTTCTATTTCTCAATCAACATCGGAGCCCTCGTTGCTTCTTCGCTGTTGGTGTGGATTCAAGACAACGTGGGTTGGGGATGGGGATTTGGGATTCCGGCGGTGGCCATGGCCATTGCTATCGTGAGCTTCTTTTCGGGTACGAGGTTGTACAGGAACCAGAAGCCAGGAGGCAGCCCCATCACGCGCGTATGTCAGGTGGTAGTGGCATCCTTCAGAAAGTACGACGTTGAAGTTCCAGACGACAAGTCGCTTTTGTATGAGGCTGCAGATGCGGAGTCTGCCATCCAAGGAAGCCGCAAGCTTGACCACACTGATGGATTGAGGTACTACAACTCTTAATTTTGATTTGTAAGCTAATTGATTCATGAATTTATAGTCTACTTAGTTCTGTATAAAAAAGAATCTTGTAGGTAATACAAATTATTGATAATAAATTTTAGATATCAATTTAAATTTTTAAATTAAAATAATTTTTATTATGATACGAGAGTTTTTATATCTAAAATTCTAAATGGTTAGTATTTTACTAACTCTTATTTCTTCAGAAATAATAATTAAAAAATTAAGAATAATCAAACAAAGTTAAAAAAAAAATCGTTTTTGTTAAAAAAAAGTATGTTAGAATTATAATAAAATCTATTAACCTTCACTCAACGATCAAATTTTTGAGTTGAAACTTCAATGCCAAGTTACCAAAACTTTGCTGCTGTAAATGTCACAGATTCTTCGACAAAGCAGCAGTTCTGCAACAAGAACAACCAGATGATGCAGTGAACACTTCACCAAACCCGTGGACACTCTGCACTGTGACCCAAGTAGAAGAGCTAAAAGCCATTCTAAGACTCCTTCCCATATGGGCCACCGGCATCATCTTCGCCACAGTCTATGGTCAAATAAACAACTACTATGTCTTACAAGGAGAAGCCATGGACACCCACGTAGGAAAGTCAAACTTCAAAATCCCACCAGCCTCTCTCGCCATCTTCGACACCCTCAGTGTCATCTTCTGGGTCCCAGTCTATGATAAAATCATCGTACCATTTGCCAGAACCTTCACTGGCCACAAAAAGGGCCTCACCCAGCTTCAGAGAATGGGCATTGGCCTCTTCATATCAATATTCTCTGTCCTTTTTTCTGGGGTTTTGGAGCTCATAAGACTAAACATGGTGAAGAGGCACAACTATTATGAGCTGAAGGAGGTGCCATTGACAATTTTCTGGCAGGTTCCTCAGTATTTTATAATTGGGTGTGCTGAAGTCTTCACCTTTATCGGTCAGTTGGAGTTTTTCTATGAGCAAGCCCCTGATGCTATGAGGAGTTTGTGTTCTGCTCTTTCGCTTCTAACTGTTGCACTTGGACAATACTTGAGCTCTCTTCTTGTCACCATTGTTGCTAAAATTAGTACAAGAAATGGAGGCCCCGGATGGTTGCCCGATAATCTTAATTATGGTAAACTTCACTATTTCTTCTGGGTTTTGATGGTTCTCAGTGTCCTGAACTTAGGAGCGTTCCTTGTGGTAGCTAGGTTGTACAAATACAAAACAGCCGTTGGAACATTGCGCTGAGGAATTCTCAAGTATATCCTGTCTCATGTTTATTAATAGTTGAGTTAATATATTAAATTTTTAGATCTAAGTTAACTTAAAAATTTCTCAATATCCTTCAATCTATACGCAAATGAGTGGCATCTTCTGGTGTTCTTGAGAAAGATGGGTAGATGATGTAGAAAGAAAGTTTCCTTTTTAAAGTGCTGCTGTTGTCGTTGTTGTTGTATTATATTGTCCTTTGTGATCAAAATCAAATATAGTCACTTGTATAATATGTTTAGTTTATTGACCCACAAAAAATTATGTTTGATTTAATGTTTCCTATAGACTGTGTGAAGAGTAGTTAGTTGTTTAGGAATTTCCTTGCCCTTCAATGTCGGCTCAAATTGAAGCTTTGTGCTTCAACTCATTTTGCCACCTCTCATTTCACAAGTGGTTGAGGGAGGGAGGTGCACCGTTAGCAATGAGATCCTTCACCTTCGATACTATATCTAGTTTATGCAATATAGATAAATTAAACTATTAATAAATAAATATATTAGTGTATTTTTAATAAAATTTATCTTTCACATATTCACACGATTGACTTAATATATTTATTTTTAATATATTAAATTTACGTAAAATTATTTTCATATATTTAAAAATTGTTTGATGCAACATGTGAAAAGAAATATATATATAAATATAGAATAAATAATTGTAAAAGGATAAAAGATATTGTGTCTCCTCAATGCTTTTTGAGCTCCAAATTTAATTTAAATGATTAAAGCTCAAGGAATTCTCAAATAAATATTTAGTTATTTAAAGATAACTAAATTAAATTGATAAAATGTTGACGTGGGTGATTTAGAAGTGAAATTAATTTAAAAAAGTAAATCTCAAATGCACGAGATCAACGAAAGAAGAGTGCATGAGAATATTCCTTCAAAAAAAAAAAAAAAGAGAGGGCTACTCAAGCTAGTTTTACTATAATTGTGTTGGCCCAATGGTTTAGAAAGAGGTTTGTTTAGAGCATAGAGCCGTAAGAGACTGAACCACGTATTCCCGGTAGCTCTGTTCTTCCCCATCAGCTAGCTTCGCCATGATTCGTAAGCGCTATCAGGACGCCAAAACAGGTACCCTTTTTCTAAATCCTTCTGTTAATCACACACCCATTGATCCATTCTTCGTTACAACATGCAATTACTTACATGAGATAATCTACATTTTCTAAATTCTTCACATTCTCAAACCATGTTGATGTCACATTAGCATAATCTCCAAAGCTTAATGTTTCGCAGTTTGGGCGATTTTGGTGCATCTTTAGGGACAACTACAGTGAGAACTCCATTTTCACATTCTCTGGCAATTCAATTGCCCAACAACAATCTCCTTTCCCAGTGCCTCTCTTAGCTACATGCCAAACACTATCTTTTGCTTCAGCCTCCTCTTTCCCACCTTCTACTTTGATGTGCAAAATGTTTTCATCCTCAATCTGTGCCCTTTATGTCATCTTTGCTGAATCCTGGAACGTTGATTTTCAAGATGTGGGCAGAAGGGGATTCAAGCCAATCCATGAGGGCCGTTGAACCTGACCATTCTCGGAAGAAGCGTCTGAAAGTGTACCCGAATATACCTTCAGCCTTTGTTTATCCTGCGACAACGAAGTTGGTTGACTCGCCAAAGAGAACACAAAAAGTAGCAGAAGAACTAATTGAATAATATGGAGTTTACCCTTTATACCATTTGTACCAACAATAAAAATTATAGCTTCAAAGACTCTGAATTAAACCAATAACGTCTCTTGCATACCTGGTGTTCGATGAAATGTTTGAGACAAAATGTTCGGAGATTTCTTTCTTTGAATGAAACTTTTTGATATATTTTTCTTCTTGTACAGGATTTCAGCTGCTGAATTCAATGAATACCCATAAATTTCTGAAGAAAATAGGATTGGGAAAAGAAGATCGCTACTTTTGGAAGCAAGTTGGGAAGGCTTTGCTTTGTACCTACGCCATATTTGGTGCGATGTGGGTGTACAATGAAACATCACCACTGGGTTGGTGGACACTGAAGCCGCGGCCGAAGGAGGAGTGGGAGTTAGCGCATCTGTACGAGCGCCGGGAATTCCCGTACCCTGGTGATGAACAAGCAATGGAGGAGTTTGTTGCCAAGGGAGGGATGATTGGGACGACCATTGGTCCAAAAGGGGTGATTGAGACTGATAAGGATGCTTACAATTACCAGAAGGACTTGCAGAACAAGAAGTTCGAGCAGGAAGCTCAGAAGTTGTGGCTGAGGATGAGGAATGAGGTCATTGCTGAGCTTCAAGAGAAGGGCTTTGATGTGGAATGAGTGTGGCAACTCAGAAGCTGTGATTGAAGATGAGAAGACGTCATTGCTGGGCTTTAATACTGAAATGAATATAATGCAGTACACATCTATGAAACCGTCACAAATATATGTACTGATTATGTGGAGAAATTAGAACGATTTGTTTTGAAAATCAATGCGGTTAATTTTCAGTTTGAATTATTCTGTCTTTAAATGATGAAGATTGAAGACACTGCTTTGCCTTTCTTGTTCTTTGATGATGGATTTGTGTATGTTGCAGCACTTTGCTTTAACGAATCGTTTCTTTTTTATTTTCATCGTTGCAAAGTTTTAAGCAAAGGGAGGGCAACAAAATGGGCAAGTAGATATATATTGCACAGCTCCCGATGCTAATTTATAAGTATTGCCAAAGCTATGCTGCCATAAAATGGTTAAAGAAAACGCCATGTTAAGTTATGAGTAAATTAGCCACAATTTGTAAGTAATCTTGCAACGATGAGTTGTCCCGAAGACTAAGGAAATAACTCCATTTTTTATAGCCTCATTAAATAAGCTATTCTTCTCTATTGATGGTCAAGATTTGAAACTGTAACCTGAGGGGTGTGGTTGAGCGGAAGGGACTCATCCATCCTTAACTAAAAGTTAGGGGTTCGATCTCTGCCTTTGGGTATGGAGTAGTCCTAAATCTTTAGGCCAACTGTCCCACTTGTAGAGGTGCCTACAATGAGCGAGGGGATTAGTTACTGTATTCGACAGTGGATACCTTGATTGACACAAAAAGAAAAAGATTTGAAGCTGTATTTCGTTCAGTCATCAGCAAAATCTATATTATTAAAAAAAAACATGGAGAAAAAGTCAAAAAGGAACATTTGCAAAATAGTCAGTGAACTACACATATCAAGAGGGGTCCGACAACTGGTTTGCTTACAAGTGAACACCACGCCAGTGCAGGCCATTTTGTTTGACACACTAAATGATTCAATGGCCCAATTGCCTAGTGGCTGGTGCACCAGATGATAGTGACACAAATCCACAGCTCATATATACAGAAAGTATATCCCAATCATTTACTTTAAACCATACCATAAAATGCAGAATGACTAAGTAGGCTGACCTTGCCACAAATTAAAATGCAGCATATATGCCTGCGTCTGCCGCCATATTTCAATCAAAATCTAAGCAGCTTATAAAGTCAGTGAGAGACAGACGGATGTTTGAACTGAACAAAACCAAGCACCAACATGGAACTATCATAATCCTGTGGAAAAGAAACTAAATTCTTTGATTGCCATCCCCAGTTTCAAGTCAGCATAAGTAAACAAACAGAGCTTAATAACCAGATTCAACACCTATGTGGGTTAGAAAACAAGGAAAAGAAAAATAAACAAGGTACCAATAGCTAGCGGCATAATGTTGGATTTTAGGCTGGAAAAAAGCACCAGTCGCACAAAAGTTGGACGAACAACAGAAATGACTAAAAGCTGTCGAGTTTATCTCTCTCCCCTCATAAGCACAAATCCAGTTTTCTACATCTACATCAGCAGAAGTTCAGTAACGCCCCAAAAACACAATCCCAAAATAAGTAACATGCAAATTGATTAGTTTCGGAGACTTCACAAAAACAAGCAAGCATCCATCAATGAATAATGACTGGATTAAAATTCACAAATCATTTTCTTGTTTGTGGCCCCGTTTCCCAGCCAACACTACGCAAGTATAACCGTAGCAGACAAGGGAGTAGAAACCTCGATGCCTTGATGTCAATAGATGTTGGCTTCAAAATCAAAAGTTTGTAGCCAAGAGAAAGAATATGGTGCTTTCATAACCTGTTTGATTTATATAATTCGGCATAAAGAATTACTAATGGAAGGCTTTAGCAGCATTAAATCTTCATAAGATCCTGTATTTGATTAATGCAGCATCAATCCTTGACTACTTTATAATCCTGTCCTACGATACTGCTCTCTATATCATTTGAACAGCTACCCCAAAATTCTCATGACCGTATCTCCCTTTCTCCCTTTTACATCCTCAAACAAGACCTCCCCACATTTATTTTAGTTCAAGAATATATAACAGGAATAATAGCATCATTATCATTGACTAAAGAACTTTTAATTCAGAAATGAAGAGAAAAGTTACAAATTTAAAGAAAAATGTTTGGTGCTGTTTTTCAAGCATATATAACAACAGTATAGCTGAACCTCAAACTGGAAACTACAGTTCACACTCTCCTGTGAGAAGTAAGTTGAGCTTTTCTTACTGAATTTAGTGACGAGATTTCATCTTACAAAATATGAAGTGAAATGTTATTGCAACACTTGAAGCAGCACATTACTACAAAACATAAAATCATGAAAACAAATATTGCTAGCAATAAATATCTAGCATAAACAAGTGTGTTAGGTGATTACAGTCCTTATTCCTAGAAGTGCTGCAATCAGAAATTTATGATGTTAAGAACTCCATGGAAAGAATACATTCTTTCTGCTACCAACAGCATTGGAAATTTTGTCATTAGAATCTAACAATGTGATGTAATAGTACTTTATGTCATGAACAATAACAATTACATTATATATGCTTTTACAACCAGATATACTTGTATCGGTTAACAATGCTTCACAAGACACTTCTGGCTGTGGGATGCAAATCCTTTAGGCTACTCTTTCCAGACTTGCTTCGCCTATAGCTCTTCAACGGTGTCAAGTAGAACCTTAACAAGCCAGTGTCAGCATTATTTGGCGAATACCTAGCACTCCGGTTCCTTTGAAGCATAAAGTCTTGTCTTCCATTCAAAACATTGTTTTTGGTCTCAGGACCCTCCAAGCTATTGACCAAACCAGCCATTCTACAAGGGTTTCTACAACTAACACTATAGCTACGAATAAGCTTTTGACTAACTGACTCATTTGCTTGTCCATTAACTACCCTCCTTAGCTTTTGCCAAGAATCTGTTAGTGGCTTATTAACCATATCTCCTGCAGCATTCTCTTCTCCGAACTTACTTTCCTTTTTCTTCTGTACTAAGCCCAATTTATTCCACACCCTCCGCCACTTTTGGATCTTCCTGAATCCCTTTGGATCAACCCCAGTAGCAACATCAGAAGTATCCTCGGAAGTAGATCCCACTACACAATCAGATTGAACATTATTTGGAGATTTTAAATTCCTATCCCTCAGATCTTTCTCTGTAATCAGCAACTTTGCCCCATAGAATAACTCAGTGGTTGCAGGAGATACCTTGGCATTCGATATCAGTTTCAATTCATCAACCTCTGGTATTGCTGGCTTCCTATGAGAATTTGATCTATCAAAACTCCTTCTGCGCCGCTGCCAAGACGAAGAATCTGAATAGTAATCTTTGGTCTGAGCTGATCCACCAGGATTAGGCTCTCCTGAACTTTCCTTATTCACCTTCTCTTCATTTAAACTTCTGTTTTCGATCACATTGATAGGAACATTGGCATCCTCCGCAACTGATACCATTGGCGAAAGCCTTGGACATGCCTTCCCAATTAAATATCCATCCCAAGAAGCTCGAGGCCCATCAAACGAAAACCGCGAGTCATCCAGCGACATTCTACCTGCATCAATGGACAACCTTGGATCAGTATCACAAGATCTTCTCCCCAACCCATATTCCCCAATCTCAGATTGAGTCTCCCCTAGTCGCCTGTTTATCGGCTGATCAAACTCCAGTCCCGTCAAGCCAAAACCTGCATTACTACCACCGGTACCATCGCGATGTTTCTTCAACTTCTGCTTCCGTCTCCATTTTCCCAATTTCTTGCTAAATGTAGAAGCTGCCTCCCAGAAACTACCCGCAATCTCTCTAAAATCTCTCCCTGCATTCTTCCTACTCTGCAATTCAAGATCTATAAACTCTTTCATTGTCTTGGTCTCCTCATCAACTTCATTTCCTCCATCCATAATATCCACATTGCAAATAAAACTATCCCCACAAACCCTAACTCCTTCATTGCCATTCCCATCCTCCTCCTCTCTTATTTCGAACCCCAAGTTTCCTAGCTCGACCTCAAATTTCCGATTCGGACCCTTCTTCTCATCGTCGAGATTGAAGAGATCCCACAGAGTGCCCCGTGCCCGAACTTCGCAGGACCTGCGACGGGGTTCGGAGACAGTGGCAGAGGGTACCTGGCCGCTGCCGGAGCAAGATTTGGTGCGGCGGAGCTCAGCCGTGGGATTAGATTCCTGGGCGGGGTATTCATGGCCGGTGGATGAGTCGATACCGGCAAGGCGTTCCCGGAGACAGGAGGCGCAGAAACCGGTGACGGGCTTGGTAGGATGACGGTGACAGCTAGAGAGACGGTGGGGTTTGGAAGTCATGGCTGGAAGAAGAGCATATGTAGAGAGGTGGGAGAGAGCATGTTCGGAGGAAGAGAGGTAGGAGACAAAATGAGTAAAGCAGTAGTAGTACAGTGGGAGAAGTGGAGTGAGGAAGTGGCGATGAAATTGCAGCGAAACAAACCCTTGATAAACCCCCTCCTCCCATTTGATTTCATCCAAGTAAATTTTTAATAAACAACTTTATTTTTTTTTATTATTATTATTTTCATTTTTTTGTCAGCAATATAAAAGTTCAAGACAGGTCTTACAAGTTACAAGCAAAGCAAAATGTTTTAATTTTTATCAACTTAATATTTTTATTTTTTTATTTAATTTTTAATTAATAATAAATTTATTGATAGTTTTATCATCTTCATAAACTATATATATATATATATATATATATATATATATATATATATATATTTGTTATGGCAAATTATAGTTTATTTTTTCCTTTTTTTATTTTATTCTCTTTTAAATCCAAAGACAATCATTCATTTTTGTTATATTCTTCTTATTTTTATTAAATTGAAATATACTAAACTTAACATAAAATTTAAATACAGTCCTTTAATTTAAAATTAATTTTTTTTAATTTAAAAATCAAAATACAGGCACTGAGTTTTGATGGAAGCTGTTGATGGACTCCTCCTGATTAAGGCATTATCTCTGCATTCAATACTATATATTTTTTATGCTTAGTTGAGAAGAAACCTCGAGTAGTATTATTAATACTACACATTGGTTTGCAAGCTTTAATTTTATAATTTGTAACTTAAATTGGCATGAGTTTTTCAAGGCCGTTAATTAAGTCAATTTAATTTTAATTTTAAATTTTTCTGACAACGAATACCAACTATCTAATAAAATTAATAATTTAATTTTAAAATTTATAAATCTATGTAATTTTAATTTTGAATTTTTTAATGGTATAAATTAATTTTTAAAATTATTAATTTTTTACATTTTAATATTTAAAAATGTTAAACTCAAGTCATAAATTTAAAAATAAAATTATTAATTTACTTATAACATTTCCAGTCAATAGAAATAGCAATGAAAAAAAATGTTATTTTAAACGGATCAAGTCATTATATTTGCTGAATTTTCTTTTGACTTCGCATCCACATTTCCTGAATTTATTGTACTTATATTTATCATTGTGATGTGGACGTTAACGTAGAGAGGAGATATTTATATTAAACGAAAGTTCAAACATACCAACTTAACCATAAAACGTAGATAGAATGTAAAATTAAGAGCATAAAAGATATTAATTTAATCATGTAAAGATATTTGTTGTTATTTTAACAGTCTACATCAGAACATTCCAGAATAGACAAAACTAATATACTCACTCAAGCAACTTCAAACAGCAAAAATATACATTCGAAGGATTAGAGTAATAACACTAGAATCATAAAGGATTAAAATTATATTTTACTCTAAAATTAATAGCTATAATAAAAGCTAGTTTTAAAAGAATTAAAAAATATATTTCAGTGACAATTTATGAAAAAAATTATATATCAAATTAAATATCACAACAAGTAATAAGTTAATAGTTTAGGAGTTTAAATAAATAAATATAAATATTTTTGAAGGGAGATTGAGTTAATATTATAAAAAAAATTAATTTTATGTTCAAAACATATATGATAAAATTTTATTTTAATTTTTTTATATTATAGTGAAATTTAATTTAATTATTAAATATATTATTAACATTTTATCAATTTTTTTAATTTTTAAAACTAATTTTATTAAAAAAATATAATTTAATCTATTAAATTATTCGTTTAAATAATTAATTTGATAAAAAATATTATATTATTTAAAAATAATGACGTTTAATCAATTTATTTAAAATTTATTACTAAAAATAAATAAATATTATTATTTTAAAATAATTTTTTAAAATAAATCAATATCAAAATGAATTGTTCAACAAAATAAATATCAATCTGTGTTATTAATATTTTTTATTAAATATTTTGATAAAATTAGTTTTAAAAATTAAAATAAACATTTATAAAATATCAAACATATATTTAAATATAAAAAAACTTTAAAATTAAATGCATTTTCATTACAAATTTAAAAAAATTAAAATAAAAATTTACTTAGAAATATAAAAATATGTCAAGGGAAAGGAAAAAAAAAAAAAAAAAGAACTAACATTGGGGTCAAATTTTAAGTCCAGAAGTGATACTTGTCACTCCACTACTTACGTAAGTGCTAATTACTTAGTGGTAACACACGTGACGCTCCGCAAAGCATGAGGTCATTTTTGTAAATTTGCTAGTAGCGTAACTACTGGCCCCTTGGTCCTCAAAAAGTCACTGTCTGCCCTGTCTCTACTTTCGCGCCGCCACCATGTCCTCCGTATCCTCCTCCACCCTCGTTCCCAACGGAGCAATAGGCGCGAAGCCTATTGCACGCTTGCGAACCCATAGCAGGTTCACTCTGCTTCAATCACGGAAACCCCAATTCGTCTCTTTGCGTTTCTTCGTATCCCAAAACCCAAACCGTTTCGGCAACGTCTTTTCGGCCGCCGGACAGCGGCGAATTCAATATTGGAATGACTCATCTGCTTTCCGAAGTGTTCCCTCATTTTCCCGAATCAAGGTTTCGTCCGAAGATGCCCAGTTCGGCTCGATTCCCGAGGACAAGCAAGTGCAGCAGCAGCAGCCTAATTTTGCAGAGTTCATCACTTCGGAGAGAGTCAAAGTGGTGGCGATGCTTGCTTTAGCTCTGGCGCTTTGCAATGCTGATCGCGTCGTCATGTCGGTGGCTATAGTGCCGTTGTCGCTTGCTAACGGTTGGAGCCGCTCATTCTCTGGTATTGTTCAGGTGGGTCTCAAATGCTTGAACAATTGCCTGTACGAAAATTTTGCATAAGATTGCTGCATATTTATTTTTTGATGCTTATGGCAGTCATCTTTTCTGTGGGGATATCTGGTTTCGCCGGTCGCTGGTGGGGTGCTAGTGGATAACTACGGTGGCAAAGTGGTCATGGCATGGGGTGTGGCTTTGTGGTCACTGGCTACTTTTCTTACTCCCTGGGCCGCAGAGATGTCCTTGTGGGCGCTACTTGCCGTTCGTGCTTTGCTTGGCATGGCGGAAGGAGTGGCTCTTCCTTCCATGAATAACATGGTGGCTAGGTATTGATAGTTTACAGCATTCATTTCTTGATGATCACTAGAATGTGTCAATGGACATGACATGACCCTTTGATTATCGGTACCGACGGTACGTGATTTTAAGAAGTTACTGTATCAATAAGGCTGTATAATGAATGATTTTCGTTGTTCTCAATAGGTGGTTTCCTCAAACAGAAAGGGCAAGGGCTGTTGGAATTGCAATGGCTGGATTTCAGCTTGGATGTGCATTAGGGCTTACGCTTTCACCAATCCTTATGACACAAGGTGGTATATTTGGGCCATTTGTAATTTTTGGATTGTCTGGGTTTCTTTGGGTTTTGGTATGGTTATCAGCAACATCAAGCACTCCTGACCGAAGTCCTCAGATATCAAAATATGAGTTGGAGTACATATTGAAAAAAACGAAAAAATCTTCTCCAGTTGAGACAACAAAACCTAGGAAAGTTAAAGTGACCCCTCCTTTCAGGCGCTTGCTTTCAAAGATGCCAACCTGGTCCTTAATTGTTGCAAATGCCATGCATAGCTGGGTAATGCTTCACATCCATAGCATCTGTTGAATTAATGTTAATGTTCCTGAGGTCCTTAATTAGAGCTTTTAAGTTATTATCATTTCATTTGATAGAAAATTTTGCAGTTGTTACGCCCCAGTGGGATTAACTTATCTCATTGCTTAAAGTAGTCTTCACCTTTTGTTCTGATTCCCCTATCCCCACTTAACTACCAGCAAAAAATGATATAACAGATGTTTCTTTAATTATGTGTCCTATGACAAGGGCCTAGTACCTTATTTGTTAGAGCAGAGTATCTATATTAAAATGGCTACAAGTTAAACATCTTTACGTGTTGTAACTATTTTTCATGAAAACTGATTTACTTTGACCATTCTAAATTCTAACATTATTTTCCTCCCTATTTTACAGGGATTTTTTATCGTTCTTTCTTGGATGCCCATATACTTCAACTCAGTAAGTCTGATCATATGCACATTTGTGACTGTCAACCATGAACATAAATATGTTGAAACGAACACTTTATAAATCATGAATACATGACATTTGATCACAGGTATATCATGTGGATCTCAGGCATGCTGCATGGTTTAGTGCTGTTCCGTGGGGTGTGATGGCTATCATGAATTACCTAGCTGGTTTGTGTTCAGACATGATGATACAAAGTGGTAGAAGTGTCACTTTGACTCGAAAGATAATGCAGGTAAGTAGAATATATTGAATATAGCGGTAATGCTTATAAAATTTCCTGAGTATAATGTGAATTTATCTCATGATATAGAGGAATATTTGAACTTGTCATTGTCAGCTGTGATAATTTATTTTTTATTTATTTAACATTGGATTTATGCATGGTCCTATGTTTGATGGCATATTGCATAAGGAAAACTTTTCTCCTTTCTTATTTCGTTATTTCATGAAATTTTCAATTACGTTTTTGCTACATTGCCATCTTTTAAGCTCATGATCTGTTTGGCTGTGCTGCATTTCTACTTTTTTGAAAGTTTATTTAAAAAAAAAAAACATTTCATATGTATCAAAGAACTAGTTTCATGTTCGGAAAATTTTTGACAAGTGCTTTTAGCAAAATCATTAATGTTTGAGATAATATTTATAATTTTTTATTTGAATGAGGGTATTTTATTTAAAAAATATTAATTCTGCTTCCGATTGGGCTTTACAGGAGAAGCTTTAATTCATTGCTTGTCTCACAGTAGAGCCATTTAAAAGTGAGTTTTTGTATAGGCCAAACACTGAAAAAAGTTGATTTTCTCTTGAAAAAAGAGTTTTTTCCCCATTCTTTTGTAGCACGGCCAATTAGGCATTTAGTTGAGTATTGAATACTGAACTTGTAAGTGACAGCATGTCCTTGATGTTGGAGGTTTAGAGCAATGAGAGATGCTTTTTGAAACATGAAACCACTTGTTATCATCTTTTAATGTTGTAGTCATGGATTTTTTTTTTTATATATATGAACTTTATCTTTATATCTCGTGATTTTGGATCTTCTCAATCTATATCAGTTCATTATATTGGGATGGCAATTTGTGTGGGTATGTTCAACCAAAGTAAATACCTGATATTTGCTTAATAATGTGTAGTGGGTAGGGTTCGAATATTGAAGTTAGATATCCAAATTGATTTAGTGCAGATTCAGATTTAGGCTTTGGGTATTTGATATCCATCCAATATTGATGGGTGGTTAGGATACTTTATATCCGATATCCAATACCTGTATTTTATATATAATAATTGAAATTAATTAGAATAATTATATATAGAATTTATTATGTCATATATCATAAATTATATTTATTACTTATCTTTAATGCTAAATTGATATTTTCATACATCACGCAGAGTAACTAACAATCGCAAAATACTAAAACTTTCGGCTAATCTTATAAATTGCATTTTGGAAGGTGAATATGGGTATTGGGTGTTTTGGATACCAGTACGAATATCTACTATTCAATATCTATAATGCACCAATTTTTATAAAAGTTTTTAGGTATTTTGGATATTTGGAATATTGGGTATCGGGTGCACTACTAGAAATGTAAACTTTTTTTGTATATGGGTAGGTTTCGGATAGTGGACATGAGTTTTGGATATTAAAAAAAAATTAAAAAGAAAACACTCAGGTACCCCTACATTGCCATTCCTAAGTTCATATGTAGAATGCTTATTGTGTACTTTTACTGCAGTCCATTGGTTTTGTTGGTCCTGGAATATGTCTAACTGGTTTAGCGACAGCTAAAAGTCCATCAATTGCTTCTGCTTGGCTTACTATAGCATTTGGCCTGAAATCTTTCAGTCACTCTGGTTTTCTGGTGAACATTCAGGTTATGTTTTCAATAATCTTAAAATATAAGTTTTCAGGCAGTATAGTCTTCTCATTCCAATCTAATATTCAACTCCCTTATCATTACAGGAGATTGCACCACAGTATTCTGGTGTCATACACGGTAACATTTCATCTTTGTCTTATAAATTTGAGGGGATTGCATATTAGTTGGTGTTCATAAACTCATATATGTTGCATTTAACATGATTTGTAGCCTGCATTTTTGGATCTCTATCTCTATGTAAGGTCTAGGAAAATGTAAAATGGTAGCTACGGAGAAGTAGTGAGCTAGCTTTCTTGAACAGCTTCTGTGTTGTGGTATAAAGATGGCTATTGCAAGCTGTGCTGTGGTAAAATAGAGCACCTGGCAGTGCTGGTCTTTAATTTCCCCGTGGATATAATGCATGGGAAGTTAACCCATTAGGTTTGGCTCTAAACATTCGATGCCCCTTTCTCTACTTGGTGGAGAAGAAGGGGGGGGGGGGGTTGTAAAGTTTGTGCAAAACCTTATAAGAGTTCAAATAAATATTTTCTTTCGTAACGAGCACCTCTTGATTTTTATTCTAGGGATTTCAAATACTGCTGGAACATTGGCTGCTATACTTGGAACAGTTGGAGCTGGTTTTTTTGTTGAGCTAGTTGGTTCTTTCCAAGGATTTTTGTTGCTTACATCACTCCTATATTTTCTTGCTGCCCTTTTCTACAACATCTTCTCTACTGGAGATAGAGTTAATTTTGATGAAACTGGTGAGTATGATATCTTGTTACATTTATCTAAAACTTGCATTTTATTTATAATTTTTTCTAGCACAGGGAACTTGCTTTTTGGATATTGGATGCCTGCAAACACTACTCAATGCTTCTTCTTTTGTGTGTGTGTTGACAGTGTATTAACTTGTGTAAGATCTATAATAAAATACACATTCCTCTCTTTATTTTGAAAATATACACTTACCTCTGTTATATTTAAAAAATATACTACCATTTAGTTCTTTTAAAATATATGCATAATATAAAATGTTAAATTTCATTGTCAAGTGACTAAAAAACAATTAATTAACAATATTTAAAACTTTAACAAGTTATTTTTCAAATGTAAAAAAAGACGTACACTTTACTCTTAATCGGTTCAATTGAATGCGGATAATGTTTAAAATCATTATATACAATAAATCTTATAGTATTTTAGGCATTTAACTATTGAATCTAGCGTTTGACTAACTGCTAATGTTTCAAATAACATGTATATTATGTATCATTTTAAAAAAGCATTAAATGGTAATTTAAAAAAAATATAAAACAAGGTCGTGTATACTTTTGAAAATAGAAAAAAAATGTATTTAATGCAAAATACAAAGATGTCAATCTTATATTTAATGTTGGACTCCTAATAACTTGAAAATTGCTGACAAATTGTGTTGACTCTCTTTGGACAGTTGCTTCATGAGTATCTGAAACTGCTTACCGTACTGTACAGCCCAATTTCTTGTACACTAAAGAGTTGAAGAATGGTGGAACTGTCGTACCTGGAAAAGACACTAACCTATTTTCTTGTGTAACTTAATGCTGTATAGTTTATGTTTTTGGCTCTCCCTCTCTCGTATGTATTGATGGTCTTTGTTTCAAGTGCAATTGGAGTTATAGGTTTTGTCTGATGTGAAGAATATATTCAAAATAGCAAAGGAAAAATAAGATACAGTACTGATTTTTCACTTGTTTCTCCTGCATTAAATGCCTGCAAGAATATTTAACTCAATTATGTCGTGAATAGTAGGTCAATCCGAATTTTTTTATTTTTTATTTTTTTATTTTTTGATATGGATCTAGTCCCCTGAAGCATAACTCAATTATACTATATCTTTCGGATAAGGATCTGGGCATCAAAATGCAGCCTTTTTTGGCTGTGTTTAAAATTTTTTAATTTATTTTTACAATTTAATTATTTTTAGAAAATGTTAAAAAATTATTTTTTCTTTAAAAAAAAAGAGAAAATAAAGTATAAAAATGAAATAATTTTTTAAAAAATAATTTTTTGTTGAAATTTTTTAAAATTATTTTTTATTTAATTTTTTAAAGAGAAAATTTGTTTAAATAATATTTTCGAAAACATTAAAATTTAAATTGAAAAAAATCCAAATTTTTAAAAAGTTTATTTTTAAAATTATTTTTAATATATTTTTAAATTTTTATTTTTTTCAGTAAATTATTTAAAAAATTAAAGAAAAAATAAACTTAAAAAATATAAGATTCTTTTGAAAATTTGGAATTTTTTATTTTAAAAATTTTTAAAATATATTTTTAAAGTTTACTTTTTTTAACAAATTATTTAAAAAATTTGTTTTCTATTTAAAAATTAAAGATAAAATAAATTTTGAAAATATAAAAATTTGTCAAAAATTTGAATTTTTTTTAAATTTATTTTTAATATTTAACGTTTTCAACAAATTTTTTTAAAAAAAATTTCTCTTCAAAAAATTAAATAGAAAAAAAAATTTTAAAAAAAAGTCAACAAAAAATTATTTCATTTTTATACTTTATTTTTCCTTTATTTTTCTAAAAAAATAACTTTTTAAATAATTTTTTAAAAGTAATTAAATTTTAAAATAAAAAAAATTCAAAATGCAGTCATTCCATATCCATATCTTTCAAAGAAAATCTAGTTATACGAAGGATAGCAATTTTTGCAAAGGGGATTTTGACAAATTTTTTTTTTTACTTTTATATACTCAATTAATGTCGGGGCATTTAAGTAATTTTATCATAATGTTATATTTTTAAAAATAATTCAAATACTTTTACATTAATTATACTTTTATGAAAAATTTATTCAAATATTTTGATATTTATTAGGCTTTTAAGTAAGAAAGTTGAGTTTTTTTTTTTAAATACTTTCATGTGAAGATTGCTAACCTTCCTGTATTTTTCATTTTTTAAAGATCAAAATGGTAATACACTATTTTGTTAGATAAAATGATAAAAAAAAAAAAAAGAAGAGAGGTCATAAGTCTGTTTTCTAGTGTGGTAAGGTAAAAAAAATATATATATAGGGTCATAAATAGTGAGTTGTGCACCGAAATTTTTGGCACGTGTTTTTTTTTTTTTTTTTTTTCAAGACACGGCCACATATTGTGAATTATAAGAGTTTTAGCCTTAAAAAAAAGTGCAAGGTAGACAAGGCAAGCCCATGGATCCGCGCCTTCACAGTAAACAATCTTAACCATAAAATTTTTTCTATCCACGTCTTAAAATCGTCCATACATAGCCCACGGATAATCAATCTTAGCCCTCGATTAAGCTGAATCCAACGATTCCAATCAACAGTCAAAAACTCTCTACATTCAAAAATCTCCACTTCCCGCTCTTATAAATACCATTGCCATTTCTTCTCTCCTCAACCAGAAACAACTCAGAACCCTAAATTTTCATTTCTTTGCCCCAACGAGCTTCGATTCGAAGAGTAATTTTTCTACAAAAATGTCTGGTCGTGGAAAGGGAGGCAAGGGTTTGGGCAAGGGGGGAGCAAAGAGGCATCGGAAGGTTTTGCGCGATAACATTCAGGGCATCACGAAGCCTGCGATCCGGAGGTTAGCAAGGAGAGGTGGAGTCAAGAGGATAAGTGGCTTGATCTACGAGGAGACCAGAGGGGTGCTCAAGATTTTTCTGGAAAATGTAATTCGTGATGCGGTGACTTACACGGAGCACGCTAGGAGGAAGACCGTCACTGCTATGGATGTGGTTTACGCTCTAAAAAGGCAGGGCAGAACATTGTATGGGTTTGGGGGTTAATGTTTGGAATTTTTGTTTTCCTCTTGTGATACGTTGGGGGAAGATGATTGTGTTAGGAAAGTGAAGTTCAAAGTTTGAAATTGTACTTGGATTATTGTTTGTTGAATAATACAAGTATACTCAAATCTCTTTGAATTTTCTGTTGTTCTTTGGTTTCTCTTTTTTTTTTTTTTTTTTTTTATATTTGTTTCTTACTCTTAACGCATATACTAGGACAGACATTTGTCAATGATTGTAAGAGAGTTTCAATTGCCTTTTTTCGAATGTCACAACCCAATCCACTCTCCTTAGGTGCTTAGAATTCTCAATTTCTGCTTCGGTTTTTAGGTAAAATAATCCTCGCTCTTTGATGCTGTTCGACCATCAATCATAGTGTCTTTCATTTGAAGTTCCTTAGCCTGAACATAATTGTTCTTCATAATCTGTGAGTTCGAGCCGTGTTGATTAAATATTTTGTTGTGTGAGTTTAGACACATTTGTTTTTTGGTGCAGGCATTTACTAATTATATAGTATGGTTTACTTTGAAAAAAATAACCTATTTAATTTTTAATTAACAACAAAAAATTGCTTTATAGTGAAATTCGGCAGATAATTCACGGAGAATTTTTTTAACCGTGTTGTCTAGATTCCAGTTCGAGCAGAGTAAATTTGTTTAAAAAAATATATATTTATTTTAATAATTTTAATTTTTTAAAAAGTTAGTTTGTTGATTCCCAATCTCTGTTTGTTTGGTGAAAATGAAATGATGGAATAAAATTTTTAGATGTATACTAATAAAATTAGTTTATAAATTAATTGAAAATTTATAAATTATATATTAATTTAAATGATTTAAATAAATTTATTTATTAAATATTTTTAATTTAGTTAAATATATGTAAAGATAAAAATTTAAATTTCTATATTTTTTAAATACAAACAAATAATAATATTTTTTATTTTTTTTCTCATCAATTTTTGTCTTATTTTTTTCTTCTCATTTTTCTCAACGTCTACTTTTTATTTTATTTTATAATAAATAATAATATTTTACAAAATATTAAATTTTTATTAATTATATTATAATCAAACGTAATAATAAAATATTTTTTAATAAATATTTAAAATTAATTAAATAAATTTTATATTTTTTACCGTGTAGCACTGAAGGTACTCTTGCTGAAAAAGCAAAATAAAAAAAGGAAAAGCTTTTGAGCACAAGTTGTAGCGGCTAGTGAGTGTTACGAGTTATAACTACTGCACTTGTTCGTATCAGGCCAAATATTCCCCCCATTTTCGATGAGATTGCAGTTCTACCATAATAAATGTTGAAGATTTAAAAGTAGGATTCTTCTATATATATATATATATATATATATATATTTATATATTTGTACCTTAAGACCATCCAATAATAATTAAAAAAAGAGTAAGTCATTATTATTATTATTATTTATATAATGAGATTAATTTTGTTACAAAATAATGTTTCAACAATTTGTTTTATAAATTGAGATCTCAACATTCTATAACGAAAATAATTAGTCTCGTATAATTTTGTTAGTATTTTTTTAATAAATTTAATGTTGAAGGTTAAAATAATATGATTTTTAAAAAAGTTAAAATTAAAATAATGATAATATTTTTGAAAGACCAATTCTATCTGACTTTGGGAGGCAGGTTGCTGAGTTTTTGAACCGTAAGAGGAAGGTCGAAGTCATGCACGCTTACTCTTGCTAATCTTAGCCTTGAGATGGATTTTGGAGAACACTTTTGGAATGAGGCTCCCAGTGGCCTAGTTTCGGCCTTTCTAGCTGATGTAATTGGGGTCACCATATATTTTCTAGTTTCTTTTCTTTTCTTTATGCCCTTATTATCATAAAAAAGGAAAAAAAAAACAAACTTGTGAATGTTATAGTTGTACGAGGTAAGAATTCGATTGAATTTAGTTAAAAAAGTTATTTCAAATGAATGATATTAGATTGACTCAATTTATAAATAAAAAAAATTCAAAAAATTTTAAATTTTAACAAACAGATCAAATATATTTTTTTTAATAATTTTTTTAAATAATTTAAATTTTCCATTAAATTGGAATATAAATTTTTCAACTAAAACTTGAATAAACCCAAATTATTGAGATTGTCAAAGCCAATAGAAATCCATGGTCTACACCTCCCCTTAAAAAGGAATCTCAACCGTGGAAACTTTATCAATCGACGTTCTATAGTAGTCCATATCAAAACACACGGATCGTGATCTAAGCCCTCGATTAATCTAAATCCAACGATCTCCATCAATAGTCAAACCCTTTTAGATTCAAGGCTAGTCCCGCTCCCATATATACCTCAACTTCACTTCACTTACCTCCACACAGTGGTATTTGTAATACCAAAATTCCCAAAGTATTCTCTTAGAGCTTCAATCCTTAAAACCGTCCTTCTGTAGAGATGTCAGGTCGCGGAAAGGGAGGCAAGGGTTTGGGTAAGGGAGGAGCAAAGAGGCATCGCAAGGTCCTGCGCGATAACATCCAGGGCATCACGAAGCCTGCGATTCGGAGATTGGCAAGGAGAGGAGGAGTCAAGAGGATCAGTGGCTTGATCTACGAGGAGACCAGAGGGGTGCTCAAGATTTTCTTAGAAAATGTTATTCGTGATGCGGTGACTTACACGGAGCACGCTAGGAGGAAGACCGTCACTGCCATGGATGTGGTTTATGCACTCAAGAGACAGGGGAGAACCCTCTATGGGTTTGGCGGTTGAAGTTTAGTCTTCTAAGCTTTTGGTTGATTATGTAAAGGGAAGAAATTTGTGCCCATGAAATTGATCCTGGAAATAGCCGAGTTGCCCTTGGTGTGGCAGTGCATCCTTACTTTTTCTTATATAATGACAAAGTCCTGCTCCAAATCATCATTAGTGAATTTAAGTAGACTTTGAGAATAATGATCTCTTTTTGTGTTCAATATATTGGTATTCAAGATATTTGATAAGAAGTGTGTGACTACACTTTACCGAGCAATTTCTAAGTTACATGTTGTCACGTTGAATTCGATGAATTTATTATACTTGCTAAATTGATGGGTGCACGTAGGCTGCATAATCATTAGTTAAAGCAAGCTCAAACCAACCAGGCCGAACCATTATCCATGTTCTTTTCTTCCAGGTTGTTGACTGTATAATAAAATACGCCACATCGTTTGGGTCTTCTTTGATGTTTTCTTGAATGCCATATTCTCTTAGTTTTTGAAGATCCTGCCAATTTCTTGGAATAGATTTTTCACGCAAGCGATACGACTTTTTCAAGATGAATTTTGTGTCAAATTAAAATATTACTAATATATGCACAAAATTATTCCTTTATATTAAGCATCCGTTGTTGATTTGTTACTTTGTTATAATTTCATTTTGTTTATATTATAAAAATATATATTTTATTACAAATTGCTTTGTTTAGGCAAATATTCATCATTTTTCACTTATATTATGCAGGATCCACAATAATTTATTTCATCAAGTTATATAAACAATCTGGACTTGGGCAACGGTAACGTTAAATCAATAATTTCAAAACCAAGACGAATCGTATTAAAAGAAAAAAGTTTTCATGACAAAATTAATGTTTTTCAATTTTTTTTTATAAAAATAAGACCTTTAAAGTCCAGTTAATTCAATATGTTTTTGAAACAAAATTTGCACTCTAAGCTATGTAGTATACTAGTTAAATCATAAATTTATAAAAGAAATATTAATTTTTTTGGATCCACTTGAGTATGTTATAATTTACTGATTAAATTTAAGTCATTTACATTAAGGCTATGTTTGGTAAAAATAATTGATAAGTTAGTCGAAAGCTGTTAAGTTAATTTATTGAATTAGAAGTGTTTGGTAAAAATAATTGATAAATGTAAAATGACATAAAAGAGTATATATAAAATTTATTATTTTTTGTTAATAATTATATTTCATTTTGTAATTCTAAAAAATACAAAATAAACATATCATCTAGCGTTCCACAATAAATTAGCAATATTGTTGCGAATCTCTTTCATTTCAGTAGATGCCTCTAAATTTTCGTTAGTATTTGAGAAAGAAAAGCACCCAAAAGAAACCTGAAGATTAATAAATAGCGTAAAAAATTATGAGTAGGATAATATTAAAATTTAAATAAAATAATAAAGATAAAAAATGAATAAAATTATAAAAACTATAAATTAAAAGCTATACGCTACTCAAAGTAGCGTATGAAAATACGTTATAAGTTATTCAAATAAGTTTGTTTATCAAGCACCTCTAATTTGATCAAACAAACTTATAAATTAGTTAAATACGCTATAAGCTAATTGAAATGACTTGTCAAACATACTCTAAGACTAAACAACTTAAAAAAAAAAAAAAAAAGTTCTTATAGTCTAGCAACCGGCCAGAGGTTAAAATTAAACTTCTAAAAATTCGTCTTGAAAAAAAAAAAATCCCCCTTCCTAGAGACAAGTCAGACAACTTTCTTTCTGATTGCATGACCAAGAAAGCGCGTGAGACTAGAGATTTGAGGCAGGTGGATTTGCCGTTGTACAGGTTCCAGAGGGCCATTGACTAGGTAGGATCATTTAATTTTTCCCTTTTGGCTGCTCATCGATTGACCTGGTAGGCTCTTACTGGTAAGAGCTTTAAAGCTTTATAAAATGTTTACTTAAAAAACTAGTATTGCAGGCAACTTTTTATCATTGGTCTGGAACAAAACTTGTTCCAAGAATTGGTCTCAGTGGAATAAAATATAAGCTTGGTCTCAGTGGAATAAAATATAAGGGCATAAGAGAGGACACGAAAGCAACTAAAATCTAATACCATCTTCCTTCTAAATTTTGGCCGCAAGAAATGATCTGGGGTAGGCTTAATCTCTGCAAATGAAGAAATCACCACCAGACACGGATTTGCTTCATTCAAGCCAAAGAAAGAAACAGAATGGAGACAATGGCTCAAAGGCGCACGATCATAGGACTCATTCTGCTCTAAAACATTTTCAATCTGCTGTTAAGAAATTTGCAGGTTTTTTTACATTCTTTCTCTCTAGGAAAACAAAATCAGATGCGAAAATTGCTGAAAGTGATGATAGAAGAAACACAAATAAAGTCAGACTGGCATCATGTAAGTAATATGAAAATTTTCTCATGGTCAACCCTTTATGCATACTTGAATTTAGGCTGTTCTTCCCCATTCATTGTCATGGATTTTATGAGACTGAGTGAGATATATTGTGGTTTTGCAGATTCGACGGATTTATCATCTGAGAGTAACAACAAGAGTTCGTCAAAATGGAAGTTTTCTTATTCCTACGCATCATCTAGCACCACAAGTGGACAACTTGGAATGGGCAACTTCTCCTTTGGAGAAATTTACAAGGCAACAGGGAAATTTTCTCCAGATAATCAGATTGGGGAAGGTGGGTTTGGAACTGTGTATAGGGGGAGGCTCAATGATGGATCTCTTGTTGCCATAAAGCGGGCGAAGAAGGTACAGCATAATGTTCATCTTTTGAACATTTCCCATCTCTAGGACTTGTTCATTTCATCATTTATGAATGAAGAAGATGAAAAAAAAGCAGATTTGTTAGATATTTAAGATAATTGTGTCAGTTATTATCAATGTGTCTGATGTAGTGAAGTTGCTTGACAGAATGTTCAAGACAAGAACTTATCTGAGTTCAAGAATGAAATATACACCTTGTCAAAGATTGAGCATCTGAATCTTGTGAGGTTGTATGGATATATGGAGCATGAAGATGAAAAGATTATTGTTGTTGAATATGTTGGCAATGGAACACTTAGAGAACATCTAGATGGTAAGTCCAAGGAACAATCTATCTTTTATTTCATATGAAAAAGAAAATTATTTAGAATTTATAGATTGCAGAAGATAATTGATCATGGCTTAGCTTATTTCTGGTATCTTGTAAGTTTAGGAACAAAAACGATTTTCACATAACTTAATTGGGACGTTACTTTTTGGACAAAAGAAGAAAATAACGAAGATGCCAATTGAAATTTCGTCCAAATTTGCTGAAGCAGGACTTAGGTTAATTAAACTGGGATGTACCTGCATTGTTTTAGATGGTGAGTCACTACGAATTTCAGAATAAATCTTTTCACTAATCAGTATAACATTTGTGGTATACATTTTTTGCAGCCTCTGAGAAATAAAATCAATATGAGACCTGTGTTTTTTCCATTATTTTTCCACAAAAAAAAAAGTTGTTCAAATCTGAAATTTGTCAGAATGTTTTAGCTTTACATCTTCTCAACTCTTGGAATATGCTTCATTAAAATCATGAAATTTATCTGTTCGCTAAATGTCTGCTTATTATCTATGAGCAGTAATTCCTTCAGCATCCTAAACCTACTGGGGAAGATTTTTGCACTTTATATAATCTGGGCTTGGCTGAGGTGTTTAGATAGAGGTCTTCAGCCCCAATTTTTAAGGACCATAAAAAGACTCGTACAGTGTATATATCAGTGAATAGAGCATACTCATATACAAAAGAGGCTGCTAATCATTAATGCAGGTACATTGGGAGATGGACTAGAAATCGGTGAGCGCCTAGACATAGCAATTGACGTAGCTCATGCAGTTACCTACCTTCATATGTACACAGGTATGTCCTTTTAATCAAAGAATTTTGAATTCTATCTGATTTGTGTTCAAGAAAACAAAAAGTTATGTCTTGTTTGTTGATTTAACATTAAGTATAGGTGAAAGCATTTGAGGGCCTTAATTTGTATCATATATTTGACAGATCGTCCAATAATCCATAGAGACATCAAAGCATCCAACATATTAATCACAGAGAAACTAAGGGCCAAAGTGGCAGACTTTGGATTTGCGCGTTTGGCTTCGGATGACCCGGCTGCAACCCATATTTCAACTCAAATTAAAGGAACAGCTGGCTACTTGGATCCTGAGTATTTGAGAACATATCAACTCACTGATAAGAGTGATGTTTATTCCTTTGGCGTTTTGCTTGTAGAAATGATGACAGGAAGACATCCCATAGAACCAAAGAGACCTATCAGTGAGAGGGTGACAATCAGATGGGTAAGCATGCTATACCTTTCAAAGTATTATATAAGATCTTGGAATATTTACTCAATGAGAACACAACTTTATAATAGCCTAGTTTCCACTATTTTAATCCTCAAAAGATATAACATTGTTCAATTTAATCCCCCAAATTTGACTTTATCAATATAGTCCTTCAAAACCATCTTAAAAAATATTCTCACGTTAACTCCGTCACTAAATATTTAACAAATTTACTTATTTAGTCTAACTAAGAGTTTATATATAAATTTTCAGTTTGATAGCGAAACAAATCTATTAAATATCTATTAATAGATGAACATGAGGAAGGCTAGATAGTCTTTGGAGGATTAAATTGGAAAAGTAAAACTGAGAGACTAATTTTTAAAAAAGTGTATGTTTCAAATACCCAAATAGCAATTCACTCTTATTAAAAATTATGAAGAAAGTGAGTTTTAATAATTTTTAGAGCTATATTAAGCATACACATTGTGGCTAGTGGGTTATTAAGAAAAGGCATGTCACAGGTTCTAGATGGTATTTAGATTGCTCCAAGTTTTGAAAGATGCAGTAAGTTAACTGTCTCAAGATTCCACCATTATTTTTACTTTTGTTAGGAAGTGTAGTTTCTCAACTTTTAGGGTCATAGTTAAATAAAGTTAAAGGCTAAAAAGAAGTCTATCTCTGTTCCCCGTCCTTATTCAAAAGAAAAAGGTGTAACTGACAATATGCAGTCGCTATTACCTTATCAGGTGACCAAGATGGTTATTATTTATTCCCTTTAAAGTAGCCACTTATTGGATAATTCTTCTGACTTGAAAGTTGAAGTTACTAGTCCCTGGTCCTAAATTAGACATTCATGACATGGAACTATTCTAGTTGTCATGACTGATCAGATCTTCCTCCTCATATGGTTTGCCCCCTTGTAATATAGACTGGTTAGGTATAAGCATAACAAGAATCAAATATTGGTAAGTTGAGGAAATATCAGATTTGACAAATGAAAGCGTAGTATGGACATAAACCAGATGTCAGTAAAACATGGAAATGCAGGAGAAATCATGAAGGTTTCTTACTAAAGTGTCAAAAAACTACAGAGTTCAAGCCTTCTAGGACCTATACTAACTAGCTGCGAAGAAATTTTAATAGACTGGTTGCCATTAACTTCATAATTTTACAAGCTATCAACTTAATGCTTAGGTTTGATTATATCTTAAAGAAAAAAAACTTAGGTGAAGTGTTTAGGTGTTTGCTATTTGGTTTTATAATAGAAATACGATTCGCGGAGGAATTTTTTTTAAGGAGTAAATAATGTAGTGTTGAGTTGTCGAAAATGTCCACCTATTATATTTTTATTAGAAAATCTCATTGCTAACACCTAAAGATGTTTATTTAAGTCGTGTCATATCTTATAATAGAATGAAACCTCTTCTTAACAAACCGATTTGTAGAAGTATTACTGATTACTAGCTTTGCTAAATGAAGTCAGACCCTTTTTAATATCCTCTAACGACATGACATTGAAAATAAGAGAACATGCACTTGGAAGAATCACTGAGATAAAATCTGCTTGTATATATGCAGGCGATGCAGATGCTGAAACAAGGAGATACTGTCGTTGCCACAGACCCGAGGCTACGGAGAAGTCCGGCCTCAAACATGGCAGTGGAGAAGGTTCTCAAGCTAGCCTACCAATGCCTTGCACCTTTGAGACAATCAAGGCCTTCCATGAAGAGTTGTGCAGAGGTTCTATGGGGAATTCGTAAAGAGTTTAAAGATGAAGCCTTGTCTCAACCCCCACTTGTTTCTCACCATTCTGCAGATTTTCCTCGTAGTGATGCGAGGACACATATGTCATTTGATATTGGAGAGGATGACAGCTATAGATTCGTTTCTGCATAATCAAATTTGTTCATTGATTGTTCAAAAAGTGTCATACATCTCAGGTTTTTCATATCGGTATATTTTTTTTTGAGGTTTTCTCCTCTTTCATGTTAAGATTTCTCCAGTTATTTGATGGCCGAGGGAGGAAAGACAAGGCCCCGAGGCATGTTTGGGGGTGTGACAAAAATAAAAAGAGTAAATGAAAATCACGTTTGACACGTTTACATATTTTTGCGCAATTAATTTAAGCTATCTTTCTTTGATAGATCAAATTTACTTAATAATAGCCTATTTGATCTTTAACATTTTATATTTTTAATTTTAAAAATATAAATTAAAAACAGCAAAAGATAAAGTTTAGTCAAATGACAGAGAAATATTTTTTTTTTTAAATAATATAGATATAGATACTTTTCTAAAAATATGTAAATTAATATAGATAAAGATCGTCTAACACGATTTATTTATTTTATAACAATCAAATGATGTTTTTATCACTTTGCACATATTTTTGCTAAATATTTTTTATTTTAACTATATAATTATTTATAAATAAAAAGAGTAAAAATATTTTGATTAAAAACAGAAAATAACTTGAAATAACATGCTTCCTAAAGCCGTGGGTTACACCCGCATTTGTTTCATCGACCGTGAGGTACAACCGCCCTGTTAAACCGTTACGCTCTCCCGTCGTTCCCGCTTTCCGTTGAACCTAGCCACGTGCCCTCCGCTTCGCCGTTCTAAAATTATCTCCTTCTCCTTCCCATCCCAATGTCACATCCCGAGGGGCCCGCACTTGTGTTTACTCTTACTCCCACTATCATGTGACTCTTGCTTAACTATCACTTCCTTTTTTTATCTTTTTTATCTGTCCCTTCAAACAAGGAAGATTGGTACAAAAGCCTTCCATTTTCCACTTTATGGGTCTCATTTGAAGAATCTTTCAGCATATCTCTTGATTCTCTTTGGTAGCCTAGCATTTCCTAAAATATCTTCTACCCAACCATCTTCTACACCCAATTTTTCTCAGCTTATTAATCTCTTCTTTTCTTTCTTGCTCATTTCTTCTGTTCTTGAGCTTGAGAGCATTTTTTAAACTTGAAGTGGTAATACTCTCACCTGAGTGCTGTTTGTTATTGATAAATTTGATTGATATTGTATTGGGTTATTTTGGTTGTGAACAATTGTGTGGTTTAGATTAAGTGGGTATTGAAACTTTTTGTGACAGGTTGATTTTGAGATTGGAAATGGCGGCTAAAGGAGAGGCCAATGGTGGCGGCGGCGGTGGAGGTGCTACTGTTCCTGCCTTATCTGCCAAAGTTCCAGCGGTGGCGAACCCATTGGCTGAAAAGCCTGATGAGATTGCGTCCAATATCAATTACCATGCGGAGTTTAGCCCTCATTTTTCCCCTTTCAACTTTGAGCTGGAGCAAGCTTACTATGCCACTGCTGAGAGTGTTCGCGATCGTCTTATTCGAGTATGCTTCTTTTTTTGGATGTCTGTTATTATTTTTCTAGTGATGAATATTTAGTTTTGAATAATCATCTCTGAGTTAGTGGTGTTTCACAGTTGTTGTTTGACTTCCATTAAGATAAGCTTTCAGTGACTTCCATTTAGTTTGAACCTTTTAAATTTATCCATTTGACTGCATCTTTAACTTGGTAATATACACACTTCAAGCTTTCAAAATCAATTTAGAAGCTGTTATTTGGGTACATTTTCAATGTTAGATGATATTTGTAATTAAGGGGCCAGGTGTGCGCGCGTCTTTGCAATTTATTGAAAATAAAAGGCGATATATATTATGCATCCTTTTAACTGGTTTTAGTATTAGGTTAGTCTTTTGGGTTAATATCAGGTGATTGGACTAACACTGTTTCCACCTATTGATTTTAACATTTTCAGCAATGGAATGAAACATTCCTCCATTTTCACAAAGTTGATCCCAAGCAAACATATTACTTATCAATGGAGTATCTTCAAGGTCGAACTTTGACTAATGCAGTTGGAAATCTGAATATACAAGATGCATATGCTGATGCATTGCACAAGTTTGGACTCAAACTTGAAGAAATAACAGAGCAGGTAAAGTGAAAATTACAATTTTTACCTGTGAAAGGATTGTTTCTTAGAGCTTTTTTCATTAAATTAACCCAATCAATAAACCATGCAATTTTAAACCAGGATTTACTAATAAAATGAAGTAAACCATGATTTTATGTCAAAGAATGGTTTGTCAGAGTTTTGTTCTAGAAATCATCCCAAGAACGTGAAACATCCAAGTCTAAAGCAAGTTTTTCCTGATTTCTAGTTAAAAATGGAAAAGAAAAAAAAAAGTTAAATGGCAGGTAACTACTAACTAGTCTCATGTAGGTAATGAACTATCCAAGTTATGACCTTTCTAACTTGAGGAATTAATCCAAATAATATCTATTATTGTATTGATATCTTTGGCATCTTGATAATAATTTTACATAAAACTTTGCAGGAGAAAGATGCAGCACTAGGAAATGGTGGTCTGGGTAGGCTTGCTTCTTGCTTTCTAGATTCCATGGCGACTCTAAATTTGCCTGCTTGGGGTTATGGTTTGAGGTACAGATATGGGCTATTCAAGCAGATAATTACCAGGGAAGGTCAGGAGGAAGTTGCAGAGGACTGGCTTGAGGTTTGATTATCTTTCTTCTCTTAAATCCTTGGGAATATGTCACATATCTTTTGATATACTGATGCATGAACTCAAATGAAAATTATACAGAAGTTTAGCCCCTGGGAAGTTGTCAGGCATGACATTTTGTACCCTGTCAGATTCTTTGGCCATGTTGAGGTCAATCCTAATGGAAGGTAAGTGGAAATTCAAGCCTTAAACATTTATGTACTGAATTTCTCTCAAAAATATATGTTTTAGTCTGCTTTTATACATGAGTCAATGACCCTATTCTTGTAATCTTAATTCACATGTAACAAAAAACTTCACGCTATTTATAAACACTGGTCAGTAAGTACTTAAAGTTTGATATGCGTGCCAGACGAAAATGGGTTGAAGGAGAAGTGGTGCAAGCGCTGGCTTATGACGTGCCAATTCCAGGATACCAAACCAAGAACACCATCAGTCTTCGCCTGTGGGAAGCAAAAGCTTGTGCTGAGGATTTCAATTTATTTTTATTTAATGATGGACAACATGAATCAGCTTCAGTGCTTCACTCACGAGCTCAACAGGTTAGTGACATTCCATTAATGTTCAAGAATAAGCAGGCTGTTGTCATGGGAATGATTGCTGGGCTACCATTTTCTGTGTATCAATTATAAATTTTCACTTTCTGCCTGCTAAAATCATGTTCCCATTACAATAGTGAAATGCATAAAGAGATAAGTCTATCTTTACCATTATAACATCTTAAATAAATTCTGGTAAATTTTCTTCTCCATCTCAACCTCTATCACCCCCACTTCCTGAAAAGAAAAAAAAAAATTGGGTGAGCTGTTTCATATTGAACTTTGAATTGTTAGATTTGTGCGGTTTTGTATCCTGGGGATGCCACAGAAGATGGAAAACTTCTACGGCTGAAGCAGCAATTCTTTCTCTGCAGTGCATCACTCCAGGTGAGTTAGATCCTCTTGAGAATGCCCTTTTTCATTGTGATTTCTCTTTATATTATAGTTCTTTGTCCTCCCTACTAGTGAGAAGCAAGGGTTAAAAGTTTTCTCAAAAGAAAAAAAATGATTATATTTGTTGCCTTTTGCACTTACATATACTTTAAATTAACTGAGGTTGTCTGAATTCATATTTCACATTTTCTTTATTCTAAAGTTTCAGAAATATGATCACTATTAGAAATATTATAAAAGGCACTATTGAGCCTTCTCATCATAGCTTAAGTTTTTGGGAGAGTTGGTCCTTGACATGATAGTAGAGCCTTCATAACTAAACAGTAAAGAGTTCACTCTGTCACCCCGTTCTCCTAATTGATTAAATTTTAGCATAAGGTATGGGCTTGTTTTGAGCCCATGCTTCAAGTTGAAAGTGCTTTACTGTGAGAGGGCATGTTAAATGTATTGAGTTATTAACAAAACCATCCCGGAGTCTCCTCCAATCATCTTTAGTTATTGGGAGAGTTAGTCTTTGACAATCGCCATCCCAGGTCAGCCAATTGCTGCAACAAACGGAATCTTCTGCTTACTGTTGGACTTTTTTTAAGTAAAAAGCTTTGCTGACAGCTCATATTTGCTGGTATAATGAAGAATGCATTGTGATTTCAATGACATGACTATTTAATAGCATTGACCTTTAATTATGATTTGTGACACAAGTCACACTTCTTGTTGGTAAACTCGATTACCTGTGTTGTTTGGCATGCTGTTCTCACTATTTTCCTCTCCCATATTGGTCCTATTACAGGACATAATTTTCCGATTTAAGGAGAGAAGACAAGGGAAGGAATCATGGGCATGGTCTGAGTTTCCAAGCAAGGTTGCTGTGCAACTGAATGATACTCACCCTACCCTTGCAATTCCAGAGCTAATGCGATTACTTATGGATGACGAAGGGCTTGGATGGGATGAAGCATGGGATGTGACAACAAGGTGCAGTAAATTTTGTCATTTGTTGCATGGCATAGGCATTGATGATCTTTCTTTGTTTATTGCGCTTCAACATTTGTAGTGCATTCCTCATGGCTTAAATATGATGCTGTATGTTAACCAGGACAATTGCTTACACTAACCACACTGTCCTCCCTGAAGCACTGGAAAAGTGGTCTCAAACTGTAATGTGGAAACTGCTTCCTCGCCATATGGAAATTATAGAAGAAATAGACAAGAGAGTAAGTTGCTCACCTTTGGTTTTATTTAAAATGTCCATGAAAGTTACACTGATATATTTCAATCTGAAATCAACAACTGCTTGCAGTTCACTGCAATGATAAGTACAACACGATTGGACCTTGAGAGTAAGCTCCCCACCATGCGTATATTGGACAATAATCCCCAGAAGCCAGTAGTTCGGATGGCAAATTTGTGTGTGGTTTCCTCACATGCAGTAAGTGTTCCACAGTGAACCCAACAAACTCGGAGTCTCCTGCAGCTCACTTTATTCTAGTATTCAGCTTTCTTGTTTCTCCAAAGTCACCTATGCTCCAATATTGATATAGGAATTAATTAAACTAAATGTTTCAAAACAACTGTAGATCAAAGTCCCATTACATTGTTACTCTAGTACGCACATTACCTGCACATTATACAATCTTGTGCAGGTATGTTTGGCATTGGTAACAAAGAAACTTAGCCAAGTTAATAGCATAAAGGTTGGCTAAAAAAAGGAAAAGAAAAGTGAATAAACCTATTGCTAGAATTAAAAATGCTCTTAAAATGAGCAGTGCAATTGGCTTAAAATTTTGAATAAATTATGTTGTTTTAACCAACCAATATGTAGCAACCATTTATGTGTCTGTGATAATTCTTTTCATTCCTTTTCTTTCAATTATTTCTTGATTATTTCATTTTCTGCTTATTGATTTCATTTAAGATTTGTTAAGTAATTGGTGTTTATCTCTTTTTAGGTAAATGGTGTTGCCCAGTTACACAGTGACATATTAAAGTCAGAATTATTTGCAGATTATGTTTCAATATGGCCAAAGAAGTTCCAAAATAAAACTAACGGCATCACACCACGAAGATGGCTTCGTTTTTGCAGTCCTGAACTCAGTAGGATAATCACTAAGTGGTTAAAAAGTGATCAATGGGTAACCAATCTTGGCTTACTGACAGGTCTTCAACAGGTGAGTAATTGGATGCTTCTTCTCCCTAACTAGCTCAGTCCTATAACTTACATCGTCACATTCAATTCCTGGTTCTTCCTATAGTTTGCAGACAATGAAGATCTACAAGCTGAATGGCTGTCTGCAAAGATGGCTAATAAGCAGCGCCTGGCAAAGTATATTCTGCAGGTGACAGGGGAGAGCATTGACCCGGATAGTCTATTTGACATACAAGTCAAGCGCATCCATGAATACAAGAGGCAACTACTGAATATTCTTGGTGTGATTTACAGATACAAGAAGCTAAAGGTATGAGAAACAGCCCACAATTTGCAGTAAAATTTTGAAATATTCATTGCCTAACAATAGAGCAACAACTTTGCTCTGATTTACCAATTTTTCTTATCAACACTTTCAACCTGTGTTCATTATGAATAATGATTACCGTGTTCATTATGAATAATGATTACCTGTGTCTGTCTACTTGCTCCTCAGTAGTTTTTCTGACAATGATGAAAATTATTATAAAAGTTCTCACGGCTACCTTACTAGGGCTTGTGTCTCATTCTAATTATACCCCAACACTATCTTGTATAGTATTTTTGCCAGAAATGATTTAGAAGATATATTTTTGAAGATCCCACTCTTTTACAAAAACTATATTCTATACTGAAGATGATCTTTATAACTAAACTGTTTTAGGAGATGAGCCCTGAAGAACGGAAAAAGACAACTCCACGCACTGTGATGATTGGAGGAAAGGCTTTTGCAACATATACAAATGCTAAAAGAATAGTCAAGTTGGTAAATGATGTTGGTGCTGTTGTCAACACTGATCCGGAGGTCAATAGCTGCTTAAAGGTAACTTATTTTGAACTTGCTTTGCTTTTGAACGTTCAAAATGAGGATAATATATGTTTAGTTCATAAATTGCCATACCTATCTGATTATGATGATGGAGGACAAGAAAGTTGATTGCTAATGGTTCTGTGCCTTCAAATTTGATATGTACCTATAGTAAAAGAACTTTGATTTATCACTATAGCTCCTGGCAGTGCATGATTCCCTTTATTTTGCACTAAGATAGTCTGCCATTGGTTTAGCTCCAGTTTTCTGTCCATGTGCTCGGGGAATGTATATATGAGTATTTTTTCACGATACACTGCAATTTAGCGCTCCTTTACTTTTGGGCAATTACTTGCTGATATTCTATGCAATGTATAGGCCAGATTTTGCCAGTTCCCACTTGTTTGCTGCAACCTTATCAGTTATCTAGTAGAAGAGAAAGGGAAAACTCTGGTGCCTTTGGAAGAAAAACTGGATTATCTAGTATTATTGCTGCTTGTTTACTTGATGTATACATCATGCACACTCGCATACATGTCTACACAGATACAGATATGTGTATATGTACCTTGTACTATGAAATAAATTACTGAACTCCTGGAAGTTTGATATCAAGTTAATTTGGGAACTGTTCTGTTTTTTAACCTTTGACATTTTCAGGTTGTTTTTGTCCCAAATTACAATGTATCTGTGGCAGAGATTCTGATTCCAGGGAGTGAACTATCCCAGCATATCAGCACAGCAGGCATGGAAGCAAGTGGCACAAGTAACATGAAATTTGCATTAAATGGGTGCCTTATTATAGGTACTTTAGATGGAGCTAATGTGGAAATCAGGGAGGAAATTGGTGAGGAGAACTTTTTCCTCTTCGGTGCAACAGCAGAAGATGTCCCTCGACTCCGGAAGGAAAGAGAAAATGGACTGGTATGCCATACAATCCCTGTTTTTGTGAACTCTTAATTTTCAAATTCTCTGCTCAAAAAATGCCATAGTACTTCTTAATAGTCTTACTTAATACCTTACTATATAATTGTGTTATGTTGTACAAAACCAGAAAACTTATCAATGATTGATCAATATGGACTGGAAGAGAGTAGGTTAGCTGAGAAATTTTTGGGTGCAAGGAGCCAATAGAAATTAAGCAAAATGAGTGTATCAGTGGATTCTGCCACTTGAAACACCCACTTTGGTAAATTTTCTTTAGCTGCATGCACTTATCTTGGGTGCAAGGGGCGTAGCTAAGAATTTTTCTAGGTTAGTCTAGTGCATGGGATTAACAGCCTCACAAGAATTTCCATTAATTTAGTTAATCTGACAGATTAGGTAATAGAATAACCAAGATGGGTTTCTACTGCATGATTTATGATGTGAGATGGTTCCTGCATCTCATGGCACGTGGGATTTTCACTTTTACCTTTCTTCCCAATGTCAATGAAACTTGAATATATGACTCCTCGATCAAGATGCATAGTGAGTGATCTGCAACCGTTAAATCGGATTTCTCTCTACTCGAAATGGATCCTCTGTTGCCTGTTTATGCTTTAGTTATTTGTTCACATGTTGATGAATTACAACATGAATTATTGCTAATTCCTAACTTTTCCCTAGTTAACACAACCATTTTTGATTTATAGTTCAAACCAGATCCTCGCTTTGAAGAGGCGAAGCAGTTTATTAGGAGTGGGGTATTTGGAAGCTATGACTATAACCCACTGCTTGAGTCTTTGGAGGGAAATTCCGGTTATGGTCGCGGTGATTACTTTCTTGTTGGTCATGACTTCCCGAGCTACATGGATGCTCAGGCCAAAGTAGATGAAGCTTTTCGGTGAGACACAATCTCTCTTTTGTTTCTATTTTTTGGTTCCTCTACCAGTTTGTGGTAAATAAACATTCCTGTCTGCAAAGGAAAAAAAGTGAATTTATCAATTTATTGCTTTGTACTTGTCAAGAGCAAAATTGTGAACAAGACTAGTCTCATTGGTTTCTGGACTTCTGAAATAATCGAACTTAAAAATGCATTCAAACTTGGTTTAATAAAACTGCTAGTGCTTGATCTTCACCTTTTTCAAATCGACTAAGTTAGCCTTATTTACAGACTTTATCAGGGAAAACTCATTAAAAGTTGATTTTATTCTCCCCTTTAACTGTGAGACTCTAATGTTGACAGAGTCAAATAGTCCAAATAATTCAAGGGTGTCTGGTTCTGAATGGATTTGTACTAGCTGTGAAACTTTTAAACGGGTCCTTATATATAAGGTACATGTTATTTTCCATGTTTTTGCTGCAGGGATAGGAAAAGGTGGCTTAAAATGTCTATTTTAAGCACAGCTGGGAGTGGAAAATTCAGCAGTGACAGGACAATTGCTCAGTATGCCAAGGAAATTTGGAACATAGAAGAGTGCCGCGTACCATAGATTCCTAAGATGCATGAAGACTTCAAGTTATTTTGAATTATATCAAAATATATTTTATATTTTTGTCATATCACATTGTCTATATATTTATCGTGTCCCGTATTCATGTTAGTGTCTATAACTTTTAAAATAGATGCAGACTTTCAGTTGAATAAAATATTCTCCTCTTTGAATAATGATATATTTATCTATTTTAACCAAAGGAAAAAAAAAAGAGTTCATTTAACTATTTGTGGCTGTCTGATCTATTTTTTATTTGATTTGTGGCATGCTGTGTTTTGTAGCTTAGCAACGTTATTAGCAATCTTTATAAAATATAGATTATACATTATCAAGTCATATTTATTTATTGGTAATGAAAATGTTTATTTTTTGAAGTAGTGAACATTAAACAAAAAGAAAATAGCATAGAACTATAAAATCAACCATCTATTACATGCTTCATATCATTAAATTCATCACTGATTATGGTTTTTATTGTATTTTTTATTTGATCGAATCACAGATAAGATAAAGCATGTGGGCCAGATATAGTTTTAATTAATAGAAAAACCATAATTCAGAGGCTATGAGCTTGTATTGGGAAAGCCATTATTTTCTTATTAAAAATATTAGTATTTTTATTTTTTTAAAGAAAATCTGACAAAATCTCCTAACCTGATTAGTAGCCAGAATTCTTGAATGTCAGCTTAATCACTATTTTTTCTCTTTAATTTTATTTTGTAAAGTTGTTTGACAACTTTAAAAGGATACTAATTTCTATAACCAAACATCAAAACCCATATATAATACATTTTGGAGTCTGATTATTAAAAAAAAAAACAATCATTTTTGCAAGAAGTCCCTCTAGCAAGGGTTTGTACTTGTAAAGCAGTAAGGGCCCCATAATTTCACACTAACACAAAAGGGTGGTGGAGGCTTTTAGCGCCACCATCATCCGTCTTTCTTCTTTTTTTTTTTTTTTTCATAAGAATTTTTTTTTTAAATATTTTTTTAATAGAATTTTTTTTTGAATTTTTTTTTCTCTTCTATAAAGTGCTTATGATGAACCACAGTCCACTTTAACACAAAAAGAGATACAAAAACAACAGTATTTAAATAAAAAAATAATATTTTTTATTATATTTTTTTTATTTTAATTATTATTATTTAAAATAAATTTATATTATTTAAAAAAAAATTATTTATATATTTATTGTTTTAAAATTTATATTAAAATGGTATTTAATTTTTTTTTATATTTATTATTTTAAAATTAAAATATAAATTAAATATATTTTAAGTTAAAATATAAATAAAATATAAAAATGTAGAATAATTTATAAAACTTATTTAATAATTTTTAGACTTAGACCGTTAGAGTAAAAATTACTGAAAATAATAAAAAATTATTTAAAATAAAAAAATAATAATATAATAATATAGAACCTATTTAAATAATTTTAGTAAAGTATATTATTGGAAATGCTCTAAGAGTTTTTAATTCTTTCGATGAAGACTAAAAATATTTTAAACTTTGTTTGCAACGTTGGTCTTCAAATCTCAGCAAAAGAAGACTTTTATGCACTCATAGAGGGATGGATGGCCTACAGCTTTTTATGTGTCTTTCAAATGCTATTCTTTATGCATTTTTCAGAGTTGTAATTTTGTTAAGGGGATGCTGATTTTCTTGTAATGGTTAAGTTATTTTATGGATGTGTTTTGTCTATTGATCTTGTTTAGCTATGCTTATTTTTCAGAAGTGCAACCTAAATTTGTTAAGCTGTGTTATTACATTTTGCTAAAGCTTGTATAATTTTTAGGTCTTTTGTTCTTGGTAATATAATGTAATGCAATATTTTGTAAAAAAACATTTATGCCAAGTATTATAACAATAAATATTGTAGAATTTATAATTATCAAATAAAATTAATAATATAAATATTTACTTTATTTATTTTTTCAACAAATTAAAGAATAAATATATTTACATAATTTTTTTAAGGATCTCTAGGTACTATTAATATTGTTAAATTAAAAAATTAAACTTTTATTTTTAGTTTGAGAACATAATTGACTTATTACTATTAGGGGTGAGCATAGGATCAGGGTCCGTGGATGGAATGAATTTTAGTGAAATAAAATAAAAATAAAAAAGAGAATAAATAAGAGAACAAATGAGTAAATGAAATTTTTTTATTTTATTTAATATATAATGAAAAAAATAGATAAAATAAAAAAATAATTAATAAAAAGAAAACATTTACCCTTATTTTAAAAATCAGATAGTGGATTAAAAATCAAAACGTGCCTCTGCTTCGAAGGAGTCCCCCACCAGCAGCAAAATCCAGTGTGAGATCCCGAGTTCGAAGGAGTCCCCCCACCAGCAGCAAAACGTTCTTCGAAGGAGCACCCCCACCAGCCGCAAGCGATCCCTCCACCAGCAGAGTCGTGCCGTGGCCGGCATAGGAACCCAGAAGCCCTCTTCAGTCACGGTTTTTCCGCAGCGTTTTCGCCCACGAGTTCCTCTTCGACCCACCGGCGACGATTTTGTGAGCCATCGAAAGAGGCACCGAGCATACAACCCCAGGTATTCCTCTTTCTATGGAACATTGGCACCGAGCAATGATTTCTCCTTGCTGTTGGAAATACGGTCACTTATCTCAAGCCAAAACTCAAACTATTGTGGCTCCAAATTGGGATGAATATTTTTTTTTTCTTCTGAGCAACCTTCTATAGTGAATGCAACTGATGGGGCATCTATTCAGCATGATACATTGATGTATATAGCATATCTCTTGAAGTGATGCCATCGTGTAAAAATAAAAATTTCCCCTGTATTTTAGATCTGAGCAAGACAAGGAACCTGAATAGGAAGTTGTGTCTGAGGTTGTGGGTCCTGGCCCCTCTGAAGAATCTGGGACTGATGGTATGAAATTGAACTTGGACACTGGAATTTGCTTTTTTTGAAACATGCTTTGCTTGTTTACTGAGGCACTGATATACCTGTACTTTTTCCTTCAAACGTTTTAATTGTTAACTCCTTAAGAAATAGATGAATATGAGCTTGTAGATCCTGCTGATATATTGACTCCTTTGGAGAAGTCTGGATTTTGGGAAGGAGTGGTTAGTGTTCTCCACCCTCTCTTACATTGGACATATTAATCTCAATAAATTTTTATTTTTGTTAAGAACTCTGAATTTGTCTTACTTGTCTTTGGTTTGTTTTAGTGTATTATAAATGGTCTGAACAAAAGGAGGCTGTTGCTGAACTAGCCAAGCTTGCGTCAAGTAAAAGAATATCTCCTGGTGATTTTATTTGTTTTACGATAGTGACTTAGGATATATTTTATTGATGTTTGGATGGTATTGATGTAGTACATCTCATTAGCATATGTGTGGTGGCATATGTATCTCTTGTTAGTTTTACTAGAAATACTAGAAATATGAGAGGATTGGGGCATTAGAGTATTCTGTGAGTCACTTGGTTGATCATTCTTTTGCCACCCATTCATCATACTACACTTGTGGATTCTGTGAACATAGAAGAGGATATGATATATTTTGTGGCAAGTACATGAATAGAACAATTAAATATCATACTGAGTCTTTGTTTTTAATGCATCATGGGAATGAAGTGAATGGAAAGAGACTTTTATTTAGAAAGAAAAGTCATATTCACTACTTTTTTTTTGGGGTTTGAGAGAGATAATATATGTGTCTGAGGGAGGGAAGAGGCTAGCTTTGGATGCTCATTTAAACTTACAAGATTTGGATGCTCATTTAAACATTATTACACATAGGACTTGTTGGCAGAGACATATTTGAATTAATGATTGATTTCTGACTGAAACATGGGTCGAATAGTTTCCATATGTCAGGTATTAGTGATGGGTTTTTTTTAATTGAAGTTTATCATATTAAGCTATAGTTGAATGTATTTAGTTTTGGTGGCCCCCTGTTATTTTTGAATTTGTACTTGCAGCTGAAAGCCTCTTCATTCTGAGGGCCCATTGAAGTAGTAATTGACAATTGATTGGATGACTTCTTTTTCATCGCATTGTTTAGAAGCTGCATTTGTTCAAATGATCACATTATAAGTCTGCTTATCATAAAATGACTGCATTGGTGAATTTTTTTAATCTGTAGCGCTAGTTTATGATTTTAAATATATGGCATTTGCATAATTGTGGACCTCTTGACTTACTATATGTTAATTTTGTCCTTTTACTTAATCATAAAATTTTCTTCTGTATGGTCCGTAAACTTGTATATATTAATTGATTTTTGATGGTTACTTCTTGGAATCAATCCACTGAAGCTCAACAGAAGCCGTAGAAGAGACAAGGAGAACAAAACCCACGCCCTCCCTTTCGGCCTTCGGTATCTACTTCTCTTCTCTTCTACGATTGTGACTCTGCGAGCCACCGCCGGCGAGGATTTGGAGTCCCGTCTGAGAAGGAGCACTACCGCGCCACCACTGCTTGTTGTATCGACTGGTGAGCTGCCCGCTCCTATCGTTTGCTTAGTTTTTGAGATGTAGTATTGTTTCCCTTGACGCAGAACGATTCTGAAATATACCTCTTCCACTATTCCCTTGACGCAGAACGATTCTTACTATTCTTTTGACATAATCTCCAATGAAATTAGGCCATTCTTTTCGATAAATTTGGAAAAAAGAAAGTTTGCTTTTCTCATGCGATTGTTGTTATAGTTATGGTACATTTTGAAATATACTTTTGACGGAAGAAAATTGTTCCAAAGACAGTGGTAATGATATGAATTTATTATTCTAGATTACCTCTTCCACTTTCTTTTCTTTTTGGAGTCCGACAGCATCTAAAGGCTATTTGCAACTTTCTTGGAAGTGGTATCTTTTTTTTAAATCAACTTGTAATAAAAAATAAAAAAAGTGGTCCGCAGATTACATTGGGTGGATATGGGCTCTTTAAAAGAGGTTGTTTATGGCCAGCCCGTTTGACAGTGCTAGACTCATTCAAGCTCCTTCTCCTTCCCTTCCCACTCACCTCTTCCTAAGCCACCATACCCCAGCCCACCACTGCCACCATCGTCTCCAAGCTCACCGGCATCCATTAAAATTTTATGATAGTTGGTATCTTGACACTCACCTTGTTGCCATCTCAGATGTCATCTATCTCACCTTTGATTTATTTAACTAAATCATTTTACCTTTATTTAGTTAATGTTTTTTTCTTTCAATTTGCTATGGTTGATTGCTATTTTTCTAATGTAATTGTCTTCTTGCCTCTTCTATGGGCTTCTGAATGTCGCAATGGTTTATTGCTATTTTTCTTTGAATTTAGTTATCGTCTTCTTACCTTTATTTATTGCTTGCTTGATGCCAAAGAAGTCTCTCAATGTATACCTGCATGTGAAATAGGTTAGATGTCTTCTAAGAATGTGTTAGTGGCTTGAATATTAGGTTACTTATTTGAGTTGCATTGTTATAAACGGAAATGAATTGATTCATTTTATTGCAAAGAATGATTATCTGGAATATGGCCATGTAAGGAATAATGTGTGAACTCTGGAAGTAGCCATAAAGAATAAGAAGAACCATCATCTAAAAATTTGGTAAACTGGTTATGGTACTTGCTATGCCATGATCCTATTTGATATATTATCTGCATTTGGAATACTTGCTATGCCAAGTTATCAATAATTGAAATAGGTGTCTTCTTTCACTCTATAAAAGGCCAAGAAGTTCTAGATTTTATACAAGATCCTCAAGCCTTTTTCAAGAGTTTCTTATATAAACCAAGTCCTAAATAGTTCCACTTCCTATATTTCCCATTTTTTTGGAGGTATTTTCTCATTTTTCTGATTTTCAACATATTTTCTAGTTTGTTGAACTTGAACAATTTGAAAAAAAACTTTACTGGAGGGTTTATGAAAGTTAGTTGAATATCTTATTGTGTAGGTAAACCTAAAGTGCAATAGTGTGCCTAAAATAACAATGCTTTCTTGGTGCTTGAATAATTAAGTCAATGACCTCTGCAATGAATCAATAGAATCATTTGCATTATTAGATTTATTTAATAAACCACTTCATTTTGCTTTAAATTGTCTGTTTCTACTGTGTTATTTGATTCTATAATTGTACTGTTTGGAATAATACTTTTGTTATAACGTAGAATGTCCATTAAACTTTTAAGGTTGTGTTTTGTGAATTAATACCTGAGCTGTATAATTTTTTTATATATAATTTTATCAGATTTTATCAAATTTTCACTATTTTTTTTTATTCACATTCAGGTCCCTATGGGGAATGGGGACAAGGAGAATTTGTCCCCCACTCCAGGGATTGGGGGGTGGTGACAGGGATGGAGAGTGGAGATGGTGTCCCTGCCCCTACCCCACCCTGTTGCTATCCCTACACAAGATTGGGTTGCCCCAGATCCATATTGACACTACTAATTATCTATGATACCATGTTAAACAATGTTATTAAATGAAAGTCATAAATAGTTTTATTATAATCTCTAACTTTAATGAGTTTTCATGTCATGTGTCAAATATTACTTTTGGTTACCCAAACTTTTGTCCTTTGTGTTATTGCAGTTAGAAACAATGGAAAATCAAAAGTCAAAAACCAATGCAGATTTCAAGTTGAACGAGATCTCTCCAAGTATTGGTGCCACGGGTGCCACAAGCAATGGCGGAATTACCACAGCCACTGATCTTGTTGAAATGACTCTCTTCTTGTTTGTGAAGATCGTCAGGGCCAAAAACTTGCCTGGAATTAGAGGTCCTAATACTTGTGAACCTTATGTGGAGGTGATAGTTGGAGGCTTTAAGATGTCCACTATGTGCTTCAGAAGAAACTCAAACCCAGAATGGAACCAAGTCTTTGCTTTAGAGAAAGCTCAGATTCAAGAGCCAAGTCTTGAAATTGTGGTGAAGGATAAGATTATAAGGTATGATGAAATTGCAGGTCGGGTTTCATTTGCTATTACTGACATTCCTACACGGTTTCCAACTGATAGTGCACTAGCACCTCAGTGGTATGGGCTAGAGGATCAAAAGGGAAGAAAGCTCAGAGGAGAATTGATGCTATCTAGTTGGATAGGAACTCAGGCTGATGAGGCTTTTCCTGAAGCTTGGCATTTAGATGCAGCATCAGTTAACATTTATAATATTTCCAATACTCGTTCACAGATATATTTTTCTCCTAGGATTTGGTGTCTTAGAGTTAATGCGATTCAAGCCCAGGACTTGTTATTTGAAGATAGAACTGAAAACTCGGAGATTTTTGTCCAAGCTACCTTGGGGAGTTTGACTTTCAGAAGCAAGGCAGTGAAGAACAGTACAGGAAATCCCAAATGGAATGAGGATATGTTCATTGCTGTGGCAGAACCATTTGATCAAAAGTTGTTTCTGAGTGTGGAGCAAGGGACATTAATAGATCACAGAAGCATAGGAAAGTGTGTAGTTCCTGTAAAGAATGCAGACAAGAGGGTAGATGGCGCACCTTCAGCTGCTAAATGGTATAATCTTGAGAGACCCAAAATCATTGAGATTGAACAGGGTGCAAGATTTGCTAGTAGGCTTAATATGAGGCTAGCTTTGGATGGTGGGTATCATATATTCGATGAGGATCCACACTTCAGTAGTGATCTGAATGCAACAGCCAAGAAGTTGTGGAGACCTAGCATTGGGGTTTTTGAAATGGGTATCTTGAATGCTATTGGGCTCCCAGCATTGAAGAAAGGAAATCGTACTGATGCCTATTGTGTGGCTAAGTATGGCCCAAAATGGGTTAGAACAAGAACAATTGTTGATAGTCTTTCTCCAAAGTGGAATGAGCAGTACTCTTGGGATGTCTATGATCCATGTACGTTCATCACAATTGCTGTATTTGATAATGGTCAATTACAGGAAGGACGTGAAGCTGATGGAGCAATAGATGCAAGGATAGGGAAGGTGAGAATCAGTCTATCAGAAATGATATCTGACAGGATTTACACCTATTCTTATCCACTTACTGAACTGCAACCTACAGGACTGAAGAAAATGGGAGAAATTCAATTGGCTTTCAGGTTTTGCTGCCCAAGTATGATTAATCTCTTAAGCATATACCAATTACCTATGCTTCCTAGACTGCATTTTGCTAACCCATTGTCTCTGACTCAGTTAAGTGGTTTGAGGAAACAAACTGTTATGCTTATCTCATCAAGGATGAGCAAGACTGAACCTACATTGAGAAGAGAAGTTGTGGCATATATGCTTGATTCACATGAAAGCACATGGAGCATGCGCAGAGGAAGAGCGGATTTTGACAGGATCAGTGTTCTTGTAAGTAAATTGGTTGCCTTGTGCACTCGATATGATGAGATGTGCAAGTGGAAGAATCCTATTTCAATACTCATAGTTCACTTGGTTCTCTTTGCTTTGATTCTTGAACCTAAGTTTGTACTGCCGGCAACCTTTTTCTGCCTTATGTTGGATATCATCTTGCAGTATCCAAAGAGGCCAAGACATCTGTCACATGTGGATTTGCAGTTGTCACATGTTCATACATCAAGTGTGGACGAATTGGAAGAAGAGTTTGATCCAATGCCATCCAAATTTGGAGACAACATTGTAAGACACAGATATGATCGGTTAAGAATTATTGTTGGGAGGTTTGTATCTCAGATGGGTAACTTAGCGACAAGGGGAGAGAAACTGCAATCCCTTCTGAGCTGGCAGGATCCAACAGCTACGCTGCTATTCATGATTTTGTGTCTGATGAGTGGGATTGTGACTTTGATTTTTCCTTTTCGAGCTGTTACCAGTATTTGGTTCCTTTACTTGCTAAGGCATCCAATATTCCGTTCGGCTTTTCCTACGTTTCTTGAAAACTGGATAAGAAGGATGCCTTCAAAATTAGATAGCATGCTATAAGGACTCGAGTGATTGCCAGCATTGAGGCAGATGCAATAGCTTCAAAAACTATTAATATTGATGTTTCTTTTTTTAAACAATGTTCTTGCGTTTTGTCTGTCTCCAAACTTCCCTAGAAATTTACGTTTTGCTCTGTACTTGTATGTCATGATTGACATAAAATTTTCTCTAATTATATAACATATGATCCGTCTTGTGAACCTATTTAGGTGGCTAAATAATGATGAAAATGTAGAAATCTCATTTTATGTTTTGGTCGTGTTTAAAATCTATCATGATTGAAAAATTTCTAGGGCCCATAGACCCATAGTGGAGGAAAAAAAAACTATAACATTTTAATTATCGTAAGACAGGCAGACAAGCCGCACCACTATTTTACTCGTTTCTTCCATTCAATTAACCATCTAATTTTTCATATCCGTTATTTTGCTCAAAAAGATTGTATTTATTAAACTGGTAGGGTTGGCTAAATTAATCAAGTAATGACTAGCATTACAAATCTGAGTTTCTTATAAAAAATATATTCATTTAATTTTTCCTCCCCTTTCCCTCTCGTGTCTCACAAGGTTGTGAGAATAACCACCCTATTTTTCTTAATCTCGGATCAAGCTCTCTCCATGTCGTAAAAGGTCATATTCCGAAAAAGCACAAGCAAAACAATATAAGAGAACTAAAATACAGAATAACGGAATTAGCCAGCCATCTACACTAGCGAGAGTAATAAATCCTAGCACCCATATAAAATAACTTAACACGAGTCCTGAACCACAGCTAACAAACAAAAACCTCGATACACTACATATCTCGTCCACACCCATAACTAAAAATCTAGAAGGCGACGCCAAACTAGGAGCAGCAAATTTTACCTTCAAGGAGAAGCATATCTGGGAGTAACAGACCTTGATAATGATCTTGAACTAGCACTCACACTTCGACTTCTTGAGCAGCTTCTATCACTGGCAGGTGTATGCCCACGTTTTAAAGAATCGCCACTCCTTTTACCGCTTCTAGGTCTTGGAGAGAAGCTACGAGAGTAACTCTTTCGTGAACTCCTCCTTGGTCTAGGGGAATCAATTGGCGAGTAGCTCCTTCTTGAGCTCCTCCTTGGTCTAGGGGAATCAATTGGTGAGTAGTGCCTTCTTGTGCTCCTCCTCCCCACAGGTGAGACACTGCTCGAGTAACTCCTCCTTGAACTTCTCCTTGGCCTTGGCGTGACACTTTGAGAAACGGACCTATATCGGTACCTTCTGCGGTACTGATAGTCAGGTAACTCATACCTTGAGTAATAAGGAGAGTAAGATCTGTCATGCCGACTGACAGGTGACTTGCTGTAAGTAGGGGTGTGCATAACCCACCCAACCCATTATAACCCGTTTGAACCCGAGTGAAAATGAGTGCATCGGATATATTGAATCGGGTTGGTGGATTTAATCGGTTGAATTTTTTAAAAAAATTTGGGTTTATCGGTTCGGATCGGATTTGAAATATTTAACCCGAATGTAACCGACCCGACCGATAATATATATAAAAAGCTTGGCATAAGTATACTTGCAGTAGGTGTGTCCGAGTGGTGAGGCCGAATTGCTCTGATGTTGGATGCCTGGGTTCAAATCCCACTAGCTACGTTGAGTTTAATATTTTTTTTAACAAAAAAAACATTAAACGACGTCTCATTCCTCTTTTCCTAGCTTCTCGTGCCTCTTTGGTCATCCTCTCAACTTCGCGTCAAGGCAAGAATGTCATCTCTCATTCCCTTGGCCCTTGTCTCTCGCTGCAATTCTCACGCAAACCCTCATCTCTCACTCCCGGTGTTCTTCGCGTTTTCTTCTCCAGCAAAGATGTTCTGTTTCGTTATCTTCTTGGGCATTCTTGATCTGTTGCTCAGTTTACGATCCATGGCCGCATGGTGTTCATCCTGGCTAATTCTTCATCTCCCGCAACAGAGCATGGAGATTTTTGCTTTGCTTTATAAGATTTGTTCATTTTGTTGGTATCCTTATTTTTCTTTTTCAAAATTGTTGATGCATTTACTTTCTTCTCCATATCTGTTGATTCATTTGCTATCTTTTTCAGATCTTTTCCAGATTTGTTGATGCATTGGCTCTGAACCACCCAAACTGCGGGTGACTCGTGACCCGACCGAAATCCAAAAAATTTGATCAAACTTGAAATTTTCGGATTACATGAGATTGCAGGCGGGTTTGGATTGGATTTTTACAACCCGATGATTGTATGGTCGGGTGAAATTTATACTCAAATCCGACCCGACCCGACCCATGCACACCCCTAGCTGTAAGGGGAGCGGGACTGAGAGTATGACCTGCGATCATAAGGAGAATAAGATCTGCGACTATCATCAGGTGAATACGATCTGCGCGACTATGGTACGGGGAATAGGACCTTCCTCGGCTATAGTAAGGAGAATAACCCCTTTGCCGGCTGTGGTAAGGAGAATAAGAACGGCTCCTACTACGATCCGAAGAATATGGTGAACCATTGTATCTTCTTCTATAAGGAGAATAACTAGGAGACCGGCGAGAAGAGTCGCTTGGGGAGCGGCGACGCGCTGCATGAAAAGTACACTGGATCTTAGAGATGAATGATTATATAAAAATAATCATGCACAACAACGAAAATGAACATTTACCAGGAATAGTCCTCAACCCAAGATACTTTCCAGGGGTTGGAGTTCGGCCCCGCCGTCTTCTAGCCTGCAATAATTGAAAATATAAGCATGAGTCCAAGTAATTAATAAACTACTAGAAACATAATATAGTGATAGAAACATAAAATCTAATTCTACACTAGCAGTTAGAATAATAATAATAATAATAAGTAAACAAGACATGTTATTTTGAATTTGCTTTGCTTTTGAACGTTCAAAATGAGGATAATATATGTTTAGTTCATAAATTGCCATACCTATCTGATTATGATGATGGAGGACAAGAAAGTTGATTGCTAATGGTTCTGTGCCTTCAAATTTGATATGTACCTATAGTAAAAGAACTTTGATTTAGCATTATAGCTCCTGGCAGTGCATGATTCCCTTTATCTTGCACTAAGATAGTCTGCCATTGGTTTAGCTCCAGTTTTCTGTCCATGTGCTCGGGGAATGCATATATGAGTATTTTTTCACGATACACTGCAATTTAGCGCTCCTTTACTTTTGGGAAATTACTTGCTGATATTCTATGCAATGTATAGGCTAGATTTTGCCAGTTTCCACTTGTTTGCTGCAACCTTATCAGTTATCTAGTAGAAGAGAAAGGGAAAACTCTGGTGCCTTTGGAAGAAAAACTGGATTATCTAGTATTATTGCTGCTTGTTTACTTGATGTATACATCATGCACACTAGCATACATGTCTACACAGATACAGATATGTGTATATGTACCTTGTACTATGAAATAAATTACTGAACTCCTGGAAGTTGGATATCAAGTTAATTTTGGAACGGTTCTGTTTTTTAACCTTTGACATTTTCAGGTTGTTTTTGTCCCAAATTACAATGTATCTGTGGCAGAGATACTGATTCCAGGGAGTGAGCTATCCCAGCATATCAGCACAGCAGGCATGGAAGCAAGTGGCACAAGTAACATGAAATTTGCATTAAATGGGTGCCTTATTATAGGTACTTTAGATGGAGCTAATGTGGAAATCAGGGAGGAAATTGGTGAGGAGAACTTTTTCCTCTTTGGTGCAACAGCAGCAGATGTCCCTTGACTCCGGAAGGAAAGAGAAAATGGACTGGTATGCCATACAATCCCTGTTTTTGTGAACTCTTAATTTTCAAATTCTCTGCCAAAATAATGCCATAGTACTTCTTAATAGTCTTACTTAATACCTTACTATATAATTGTGTTATGTTGTACAAAACCAGAAAACTTATCAATGATTGATCAATATGGACTGGAAGAGAGTAGGTTAGCTGAGAAATTTTTGGGTGCAAGGAGCCAATAGAAATTAAGCAAAATGAGTGTATCAGTGGATTCCGCCACTTGAAACACCCACTTTGGTAAATTTTCTTTAGCTGCATGCACCTATCTTGGGTGCAAGGGGCGTAGCTAAGAATTTTTCTAGGTTAGTCTAGTGCATGGGATTAACAGCCTCACAAGAACTTCCATTAATTTAGTTAATCTGACAGATTAGGTAATAGAATAACCAAGATGGGTTTCTTCGGCATGATTTATGATGTGAGATGGTTCCTGCATCTCATGGCACGTGGGATTTTCACTTTTCAAGCAGTAGTAAGACCTTTCTTCCCAATGTCAATGAAACTTGAATATATGACTCCTCGATCAAGATGCATAGTGAGTGATCTGCAACCATTAAATCGGATTTCTGTCTCCTCGAAATGGATCCTCTGTCGCCTGTTTATGCTTAGTTATTTGTTCACATGTTGATGAATTACAACATGAATTATTGCTAATTCCTAACTTTTCCCTAGTTAACACAACCATTTGTGATTTATAGTTCAAACCAGATCCTTGATTTGAAGAGGCGAAGCAGTTTATTAGGAGTGGGGTATTTGGAAGCTATGACTATAACCCACTGCTTGAGTCTTTGGAGGGAAATTCCGGTTATGGTCGCGGTGATTACTTTCTTGTTGGTCATGACTTCCCGAGCTACATGGATGCTCAGGCCAAAGTAGATGAAGCTTTTCGGTGAGACACGATCTCTCTTATGTTTCCATTTTTTGGTTCCTCTACCAGTTTGTGGTAAATAAACATTCCTGTCTGCAAAGGAAAAAAAGTGAATTTATCAATTTATTGCTTTGTACTTGTCAAGAGCAAAATTGTGAACAAGACTAGTCTCATTGGTTTCTGGACTTCTGAAATAATCGAACTTAAAAATGCATTCAAACTTGGTTTAATAAAACTGCTAGTGCTTGATCTTACCTTTTTCAGCTCTACTAAGTTAGCCTTATTTACAGACTTTATCAGGGAAAACTCATTAAAAGTTGATTTTATTCTCCCCTTTAACTGTGAGACTTTAATGTTGACAGAGTCAAATAGTCCAAATAATTCAAGGGTGTCTGGTTCTGAATGGATTTGTACTAGCTGTGAAACTTTTAAACGGGTCCTTATATATAAGGTACATGTTATTTTCCATGTTTTTGCTGCAGGGATAGGAAAAGGTGGCTTAAAATGTCTATTTTAAGCACAGCTGGGAGTGGAAAATTCAGCAGTGACAGGACGATTGCTCAGTATGCCAAGGAAATTTGGAACATAGAAGAGTGCCGCGTACCATAGATTCCTAAGATGCATGAAGACTTCAAGTTATTTTGAATTATATCAAAATATATTTTATATTTTTGTCATATCACATGAACATGGATAAACAAAGCAATAGTGTTAAAGTTAGGTCGTTGCCCAGAAGCAACGCGCTGTATGGCTCGAGTGCAGTGTCAAAAGAGCAAGGGCCGCTGCATCGGCGCCCGGATGCAGTGAAAAATAAGCAAGGGTTCCCACACTTTAATGAACGGGTGTGGGCAAAGAAGTTAGTTCATGAGGGTAGGATCCGTTTTGGAACTTGGAATGTAGGCACACTTACAGGAAAATCAATGGAAATAGTTGATACTATGATTAGGAGAAGGATCAATATCATGTGTCTACAAGAGACTAAGTGGGTAGGAGAGAAGGCAAAAGAATTAGATTCTTCAGGTTTTAAGCTTTGGTACACCGGCAAGACAAGAACTAGTAATGGTGTAGGTATAATAGTTGATAAGGAGTGGAGAAACAATGTAGTAGATGTGAAAAGATTAGGAGATAGGATTATAGCTTTAAAAATTGTAGTTGAGCGGGATATTTTTAATGTTTTTAGTGTTTATGCACCCCAAGTTGGATTAGAGGAGCATCACAAGAGAACTTTTTGGGAGGATCTAGAAGGTTTGATTCAAGAAATACCTCTGGGAGAAAAGATTTTCCTAGGAGGGGATTTGAATGGTCATGTAGGGAGGGAATCGAAAGGATACGAGGGTATACATGGAGGTTTTGGATTAGGAAATGCAAATGAAGAGGGTAAAACTATCTTGGATTTTTCTTTAGCCTATAATTTTACCATAGCAAATACTTGCTCTAGAAAGCGGTTAGAACATCTTATCACATACAAGAGTGGAGGAGCAAACTCTCAAATAGATTTTTTCTTGGTAAGGAAATCAGATAGAAAGTTCTGCACAAATTGTAAAGTCATACCCGGTGAGAGTTTGGCTACCCAACACAGGGTTCTAATTTTGGACGTACGAGTTATGAGAAGAGTAGAAAGAAAGAGTAAGAAAACAATCCCTAGAATTAGGTGGTGGTCTTTGAAGAATGAACAACAAAGGAATTTTCAAAGTAAAGTGGAGGAAGAGAGGCTTTGGGAGGTCCAAGGAAATGCTAATGATATGTGGGACGAGATGGCCAAAGGGATAAGGAACATAACAAGAGAGATACTTGGAGAATCAAGAGGCGTTGGACCTAAGGGTAAAGAATCTTGGTGGTGGAATGCGGAGGTGCAAGATAAGATTAAGGTTAAGAGAGAGTGTTATAAGGAGTGGCACTTATGTAAAGATAATGCAAATTGGGATAAATATAAAGTGGCTAAGAAAGACACTAAGAAGGCTGTGAGTGAAGCAAGAACTAAAGCTTTTGAGGGGTTATATCAATCTTTAGGAACTAAGGAGGGAGAAAGAAAAATTTACAAGCTTGCGAAGGGTAGGGAAAGAAAGACAAGGGACCTAGATCAAGTGAAATGTATTAAAGATGAAGAGGGTAATGTTTTGGTAAGGGAGCATGATATCCACGCACGATGGAGGAGTTACTTTCAAGGACTTTTTAACGAAGGGCATGAGTTGACCTGTAACTCTGACAGACTTAATATTGCAGAAGAGGATCGTAATTATACTTTTTATCGTAGAATCCAAGAGTTTGAAGTAGAGAGGGCTTTGAAGAGAATGGATAATGGCAAAGCAGTAGGACATGACAATATACCTATTGAGGTGTGGAAAAGTTTAGGAAGGAAGGGTATAAGTTGGCTCACTAAGTTGTTTAATGTGATAATGAAATCTAAGAAAATGCCGGATGAATGGAGGAGAAGTACTTTAATCCCTATATATAAAAATAAAGGAGACATACAGAATTGTTCCAATTATCGGGGGATTAAACTCATGAGCCACACTATGAAGCTATGGGAGAAGATTATTGAGCAAAGATTAAGACAAGAGACTCAAGTTACAGAGAACCAGTTTGGATTTATGCCAGGAAGGTCAACTATGGAAGCAATTTATTTACTACGGAGATTGATGGAAAGGTATCAAAGTAGGCAGAAAGATTTGCATATGGTTTTTATTGATTTGGAAAAAGCATATGACAGAGTGTTAAGAGAGATTCTATGGAAGGCTTTAGAAAAGAAAGGAGTGCGTATTGCGTATATTCGAGCAATCAAAAACATGTACGACAGGATAACGACTTGCGTGAGAACACAAAATGGGGATACAAAGGATTTTCCCACAACTATTGGACTACATCAAGGGTCTTCTTTGAGTCCGTATCTTTTTAATTTGATTTTGGACGCAGTTACTGAACATATACAAAAGTTGGGGCCTCAGTGCATGATTTTTGCAGATGATATAGTCTTAGTTGGTGAATCGAAAGAGGAAATAAATTTGAAACTAGAGTCATGGAGACAAGCTTTAGAAACACATGGCTTTCGGATAAGTAGAAATAAAACAGAATATATGGAATGTATTTTTAGTAAGAGACGAACAAATACGAATGTAGACGTGAAACTTGGAGACTATATATTAAAACAAGTTACAAGTTTTAAATACCTTGGGTCTATTATACAAAATGACGGCGAAGTAAAGGAGGACGTAAATAATAGGATTCAAGCTGGATGGATGAAATGGAGGAAAGCTTCGAGTGTCATTTGTGATAAAAAAGTGCCGCTCAACGTTAAAGGAAAATTTTACCGTACGGCTATAAGACCTGCTATATTATATGGTACTGAATGTTGGGCGGTTAAAAGACAACATGAAGATAAACTCAACGTTGCAGAGATGAGAATGTTGCGCTGGATGTGTGGACACACCAGAAGAGATATGATTAGAAATGAGTGCATTAGAGAGAAGGTTGGGATAGCACCTATTGTGGAGAAGATGGTTGAATCTCGCTTAAGGTGGTTTGGCCATGTGTGGAGAAGACCTGCAGAAGCACCAGTGAGAAGAGTAGATCGGATGGAGAATAGTCCAATAATTAGAGGTAGAGGGAGACCAAAGAAAACAATAAGTGAAACTATTAAAAATGATTTAATAGTTAATAACTTATCTGTTGATCTCATCCATGATAGGCCACTATGGCGCCGTTTGATCCATGTAGCCGACCCCACTTAGTGGGAAAAGGCTTAGTTGTTGTTGTTGTTGTCATATCACATTGTCTATATATTTATCATGTCCCGTATTCATGTTAGTGTCTATAACTTTTAAAATAGATGCAGACTTTCAGTTGAATAAAATATTCTCCTCTTTGAATAATGATATATTTATCGATTTTAACCGAAGGAAAATAAAAAAAGGAGTTCATTTAACTATTTGTGGCTGTCTGGTCTGTTTTTATTTGATTTGTGGCATGCTGTGTTTTGTAGCTTAGCTACGTTATTAGCAATCTTTATAAAATATAGATTATACATTATCAAGTCATATTTATTTATTTATTGGTAATGAAAATGTTTATTTTTTAAAGTGGTGAACATTAAACAAAAAGAAAATAGCATAGAACTATAAAATCAACCATCTATTACATGCTTCATATCATTAAATTCATCACTGATTATGGTTTTTATTGTATTTTTTATTTGATCGAATCACAGATAAGATAAAGCATGTGGGCCAGATATAGTTTTAATTAATAGAAAAACCATAATTCAGAGGCTATGAGCTTGTATTGGGAAAGCCATTATTTTCTTATTAAAAATATTAGTATTTTTATTTTTTTTAAAAGAAAATCTGACAAAATCTCCTAACCTGATTAGTAGCCAGAATTCTTGAATGTCAGCTTAATCACTATTTTTTTCTCTTTAATTTTATTTTGTAAAGTTGTTTGACAACTTTAAAAGGATACTAATTTCTATAACCAAACATCAAAACTCCATATAATAAATTTTGGAGTCTGATTATTAAAAAAAAAACAATCATTTTTGCAAGAAGTCCCTCTAGCAAGGGTTTGTACTTGTAAAGGGGTCAAGGCTCAATAATTTCACATTAGCAAAAGGGTGGTTTGTGGAGAGGCTTTTAGCATCACTATCCTCCTTCTTTTATAATTTTTTTTTTGAATGTTTTTTTTCTCTTTTATAAAAATATCTCCAATAAAAATTCTTAACTCTCATTATAGTTATTTATGGTGGATCACAGTTCACTTTAATATAAAAAAAATATAAAATTTAAAGATAGTTGTTTATAAAAATAACAGTATTTAAATATAAAAAAATTATTATTTTTTATATTTTTTTTTATTTTTAATTATTATTAAAAATATTATTTAAAATAAATTTATATTATTTTTAAAACTTTTATTTATGTATTTATTATTTGAAAATTTATATTAAAATTTTTGTTTAACTTAAAAATTTATATTAAAATATTATTATTAAAAATATTATTTAAATTTTTTTATATATTTATTATTTAAAATTAAAATATAAATTAAATATATTTTAAATTAAAATATAAATAAAATATAAAAATATAAAATAATTTATGAAACTCATTTAATATTTTTTAGAGTTATACTGTTAAAATAAAAAATTATTTAAAATAATAAAAATTTATTTAAAATTAAAAAATAATAATGTGATAATATAAAATATATTTAAATAACTCTAATAAAGTACATTATTGGATATGTTCTAAGAGTTTTTAATTCTTTCAATGAAGACTAAGAAAATTTTAAATTTTAAATTTTAAATTCTAAGAGTTATTTAAATTTTAAATTTTAAATAACTTTAATAATTTTACGGAAATGTTTTTTTTTTCACAAATCCATGTAGCATAATCCGTAATTTATTTTGTTAAAATTAATAGCATTGCTTTTTACATATTTATTTTATACAAATAAAATTATTTAAATAAACAGATATGAAAAATGTTTGTTATTAAGATCAGAAGCAATAAATGAATTCTTCTTAATTATTTTCATTTGATGTAATTCTCAAATTCAATTCCAATGCCATATACACTACTCCCAATTTAGAAGCCAACATATTATAACATTAACAAATAAATTTGATGACAAAATATAATTTGTAGTAACAATGATTTTTAATAAAATTAAAAGGTAATAAGTAGCTTATAAAATTTCTAAATAATATATCTACTTGTTACAAAACGAAACAGAAAGAAAATATTATTAAGTAAATATTTACTTGTATTATTAGAGAAAATTGAGTACACAATAATGACAATTTTATTTTTCTATAAAAAAGAGACAATTCTTTTATACGTGGTCTTGTATGATTGAGATTTTGTTTCCTTACAATGTCGTTAAAAAACGGAAACTTCAAAGAACGCAAATAGAAGAAATTGAAGTGAATGAAATTTTCAAAAATAACTGTAAGTGGAATTCTTGTGCTCCAACTATCTTTCGGTTTGCCTGTTGTTGTCGCTCGATTTCAAACCTGAACTCCTCACTAGTCACCCAATTCTTCCTCTCTCTGCAACTCTTGAACTTTCGGCTCCGGCGGAGATTGCTCCCACATCTCCGTCTCTCTGATTTCACCGATTCAACCAGATCGTTTGCAGAGAAAGTGTGTGAGAAATGGGATTCGAAAAGATCAGGGTTGCCAACCCCATTGTTGAGATGGACGGTGAGTTTGACTGATTGCTTCACTCCCAGACTCATTGATGTGTCTTGTGCTTCATCCGAATTGCACAAACTGGAATTTTTTTTTTCTTTTGATGTTTTGTGGACCACTGTGTTAAGGGATGTCTGTATTTTTTTTTTTTTTTCCTGTTTCTGCGTTTGGAGGTAGTCATGCGAAGTAAAATAATTTCCCTCTTTAAATTTAGTTTTCTACGGGCCTAGGCTGCCATTCTATTGGTATTAGTTAGTGTCCTTTTACGGGGAAAGAATAGCAGAAAGGGAGGCAGTAGAGAGCAGAGATAAAGAAAGAGCTGAAGCTGGCTGGTATACTGGAAAAGGAAAAATTAGAGAGCAGATAGAGGTTAAAAGGGGGACGGATCAGCAAAAAGGAAAGGAAAAAGAACAGGGAAAAGGTAAAGAAAAAGAAGACATGACAGAGACAGCTATAAGGAAAGGAAAAAGTCAACCTGAACCAAGTCAGAATAAAGTGAAGACTATGAGATGGGGAAAGGAGGACATTGGGCCAAAGGAATGTAATATATCATCAGTTAAAGGGAGCCCATTATGTGCTGGGCCAGAAACTCGAAGAAAGCAAGGCCTTAAAGAGAGTACACAGCTGAGCCCAATAACTACGGCCTTAATGTATGAAGCAGAGAAGGGACGAGGAAGAGAGACCCAAAAATCAGTTGACAGTGGTAAGGAAGAGAGCCCTAAAAAGATGGAAACAACTAACAGCAAAAAGGAAAGTAGTGAAGGGAAAAGGAAATGGAAGAGAATAAGCAGAGAAGTGAATAGAACTGGCCAGTGGTATTATGTGGAAATGCCTAGTGAAGAGGAGGATGAAGAAGACTGGAACTACCAAACAAGCCTAGCAATAGTGGAAACACACCTAGCCAGCTACATGCGGGAAAATATGTCACTTAAAAGGCATAGAGAGGAGATGGGAGATCTTGGGAAAGAAGACACAGCTAAGGTGCTGAAAGGACAGAGAAAAGAAAAGAGCCCAGAACCTAGAAAGAAGAAGGCTAAAGAAGAGGATGGAAACTAGAAAGTTGCTGGTTGGATGAATATGGCTGAGGAGGCGGGCCTATCCATGCCCCACCATGAGCCATGACAACTATATGCTGGAACTGCCGAGGTGTGGGGGTTGCCTTGACAGTTCGGGAGCTAAGAGACTTATGTCTCAAAAATAAACCCCTAATCCTCTTCCTAATGGAAACAAAAGCCAAGGAGAGGAAGCTGGAAAATCTGAGAAGAAAGCTAAAGTTTGATAAGATGGAAATTGTAGAACCAAAAGGAAAATCAGGAGGATTATGTCTAATGTGGAAGGAGGAGGCTGAAGTTGTTGTGAGTAAGAAGTGCAAAAACTACTTCCACACAAAAATCAAGTTGGAGGAGGAGAGGAAAGAATTCTGGGCGACTTTTGTCTATGCAAATCCAGAGAGAAGACAAAGGAGAAAGTTATGGAGAGAGATTGAGGAGCTACAGCCAGAGAATATAATGCCATGGCAATGCATGGGAGACTTTAATGAATTGCTGCATCAAAGTGAAAAAGAAGGAGGAAGGCCGCATAGTAGAAGCCAAATGGAGGATTTTAGAAAGCTACTGGCCAAGACCGAATTATTGGATACTCCTATCAAAGGCTGCAGGTTCACATGGAGTAATATGAGGGAAAGTGGAGGCATAAGGGAAAAACTGGATAGACACTTGGCCAATGAGGAGTGGAATAGTCTTTTTAGAGGAGTCAGGGTGATAGCTGTACCTGCAGTGGGGTCAGATCACTACCCACTGATTCTCAAGACAAAAAATGAAGCAAGAAGGAAGGAGAATGCTTTCAAGTTTGAGGCATACTGGGCAGATCAAGAAGATTTTAAAGAGGTGGTGGAACAAAGCTGGAAAAGTGGCTGCCAAGCAAAGGATTTAAGGGGAATATCAGAGAAACTAAAAACTGTAACAAAGAACCTAAAAGTTTGGAAGAAGAGGAAAGTGAGAAGGGCAGATCTAGAGATTAAAAATCTGAAAAAGGAACTTATGGCTGCACAAGAAGAAACCATGAATAGCCAGACCATCAACAAAATCAGAGGAATCCAGAAACAAATAAGTATGATGTGGAGACAAGAAGAAAAATACTGGGCTCAGAGGGCAAGAATTAAATGGCTGAATTGTGGAGATAAAAACACCAAATTCTTCCACAGAACAGCAATGCAAAGAAGGAAAATTAATAACATAAACAGAATTCAAGATGAAGAGGGGATTTGGCGGGAAAATCAGGGAGATATCCAGGAAGCATTCCAAAAGTTCTACTCGGCCCTATATAGCACGACCAACTCAGAAACACAGGTCAACTTGCAGCCTTATATCACAGGAATAGTGTCACAAAGCATGAATGAGGAGCTTATGAAGGGTGTAGCTATGGAGGAGGTTGAAAGAGCAGTGTTTGGCCTGGGAGCAATGAAAGCCCCTGGACCAGATGGGCAAAATGGGGTATTCTACCAACAAACCTGGAACACTATTAGAGAGGAAGTATGTACAGCTGTGAAGGAGTTTTTCAAGAATGGGAGGCTGCCTAATGAGGTAAATGCAACCTATATCACTCTTATCCCTAAAATACAAAACCCGGAGTGTGTTGGGCAGTTCAGACCCATTAGTTGTAGTAATTTTATGTATAAAATCATTGCAAAGGTGATGGTTAACAGAATGAAAAACCATATGAATGCACTAATCTCACCAAATCAGAGTGCATTTGTCAGTGGGAGGCTTATACAGGATAATATCATGCTGGTACAAGAAACTTTCCATTTTCTTAAGCAAAAGAAGAGAGGAGTGAGACACTACATGGCCATTAAATTAGATATGAATAAGGCGTATGATAGGCTGGAATGGGGCTTTGTCAAGGAGGTTATGAGAGCTATTGGTTACAATGAGAAATGGATAGGCCTGGTCATGGAATGTGTCACCTCTGTGACATATAGAGTGAAGGTTAATGGAGAACTAGGTCCAGTAATACACCCACAAAGGGGGCTAAGGCAAGGAGAAACTCTTTCACCCTACCTCTTTATACTAGCAACTGAGGTGTTATCAAAGATGCTTGAAAAAGCAAACAGAGAAAGAGAGATAGAAGGACTAAAGCTGGCAAGAAACGCTCTAGAAATCTCTCATCTGCTGTTTGCAGATAACTCTATCCTTTTTGCTAGAGCAGAAGAGGCACAGGCCAGAAAATTGATGAGCATCTTGAATAATTACGCAAGAATGCCAGGGCAAAAGCTGAACATGAGTAAATCTGGAGTAGTGTTTAGTAGATGCTGTGAAGTAAAGAAGAGGGCAGAAATATTAGATATCCTGGGAATGCCTGGGTGGGAAAATCCAGGGAAGTATTTGGGGCTCCCAGCAGTTTGGGGCAGAGTAAAGAAACAAGCTTTGGATTGGGTGATGGAAAGAGTATGCCAAAAACTTACTGTCTGGAATTCCAAATTGCTAACACAAGGAGGAAAGGAGACCCTAATCAAGGCAGTTATCCAGGCAATCCCCTCTTATGTGATGTCAGTTATTCTCCTACCAAAAACCTTTTGTAACAAGTTATGCTCTAAGGTTGCTAAGTTCTGGTGGTCCAGTCCGGGGAAGGAGGCAACAATGCACTGGGTCAAATGGGGAAAGCTTACCGAAAGGAAGAAGGAAGGAGGAATGGGATTCAAGGATTTCAGGACTATGAACAAGGCGTTCCTAGCAAAACAAGCATGGAGGTTGATAATGGAACCAGAGTCTCTATGGGCAAGAGTTGTAAAACAAAGATACTACCCTAATACCACCTTCCAACAAGCTAAAAGGGGTAGGAGTGGGTCGTGGGCATGGTTGAGCATTCTGGAAGGAAGAGAAGTAATTATAGAACAGTGCAGATGGAGGATAAGAAAAGGGGACAGAGTCAAGATATGGGAGGATAAATGGCTTCCTAGTGGTCAATTGCTGAGGAATGAATATGGCAGTGAACTAAAATATGTGGAGGAACTTATCAACAGAGATACCCGAACCTAGAAGAGGGAAATCATAAGGGAAATGACCACAGCAAACCGATTTAAAGAAATCCTCTCTATTCCAATACCTAATTCTCAGGTGGAAGATAAGCTAATATGGCCCCTGGAGAATGATGGTGTCTACAGGGTGAAAAGCAGTTATGAAGTTATTAGGGATCTAAATGATAAAGACAGAGGTGATTGCCCTTCTACATCATCGCAGGTGAATCCGGAAATATGGAAACTTATTTGGAGCTCGCACACCTCCCCAAAGATCAAAGTGTTCATATGGAAATTAATCCATAGAGCCCTCCCCACTAAGAGTAATATGTGTCAAAAAAGACTGGTGAGTGACCCTCTTTGCCCTATATGTGGAACCACAGAAGAAACCATAGAACACCTATTCTTGGGTTTTTATTGTATTTTTTATTTATTGAATCACAGATAAGATAAAGCATGTGGACCAAATATAGTGTTCATTAATATAAAAACCATAATTCAGAGGCTATGAGCTTGTATTGGGAAAGCCATTATTTTCTTATTAAAAATATTAGTATTTTTATTTTTTCGAAAAAAAATCTGACAAAATCTCCTAACCTTATTAGTAGCCAGAATTCTTGAATGTCAGTTTAATCACTATTTTTTCTCTTTAGTTTTATTTTGTAAAGTTGTTTGACCACTGTAAAAGGATACTAATTTCTATAACCAAACATCAAAACTCCATATAATAAATTTTGGAGTCTGATTATTAAAAAAAAAACAATCATTTTTGCAAGAAGTCCCTCTAGCAAGGGTTTGTACTTGTAAAGGGGTCAAGGCTCAATAATTTCACATTAGCAAAAGGGTGGTTTGTGGAGAGACTTTTAGCATCACTATCCTCTTTCTTTTATAAATTTTTTTTTGAATGTTTTTCTTTTCTTTTGTAAAAATATCTCCAGTAAAAATTTTTAACTCTCATTAGAGTTATTTATGGTGAATCACAGTTCACTTTAATAAAAAAAATATATATAATTTAAAGATCATTGTTTATAAAAATAACAGTATTTAAATAAAAAAATTATTTTTTATTATATATTTTTTATTTATTTTTAATTATTATTAAAAATATTATTTAAAATAAATTTATATTATTTTTAAAAAATTTATTTATTTATTTATTATTTTAAAATTTATATTAAAATTTTTGTTTTACTTACAAATTTATATTAAAATATTATTATTAAAAATATTATTTAAATTTTTTTTATATATTTATTATTTTAAAATTAAAATATAAATTAAATATATTTTAAATTAAAATATAAATAAATATAAATAAAATATAAAGATATAAAATAATTTATGAAACTCATTTAATATTTTTTAGAGTTATACTGTTAAAATGAAAAATTATTTAAAATAATAAAAAATTATTTAAAATAAAAAAATAATAATATAATAATATATAACCTATTTAAATAATTTTAGTAAAGTATATTATTGAAAATGCTCTAAGAGTTTTTAATTCTTTCGATGAAGACTAAAAATATTTTAAACTTTGTTTGCAACGTTGGTCTTCAAATCTCAGCAAAAGAAGACTTTTATGCACTCATAGAGGGATGGATGGCCTACAGCTTTTTATGTGTCTTTCAAATGCTATTCTTTATGCATTTTTCAGAGTTGTAATTTTGTTAAGGGGATGCTGATTTTCTTGTAATGGTTAAGTTATTTTATGGATGTGTTTTGTCTATTGATCTTGTTTAGCTATGCTTATTTTTCAGAAGTACAACCTAAATTTGTTAAGCTGTGTTATTACATTTTGCTAAAGCTTGTATAATTTTTAGGTCTTTTGTTCTTGGTAATATAATGTAATGCAATATTTTGTAAAAAAACATTTATGCCAAGTATTATAACAATAAATGTTGTAGAATTCATAATTATCAAATAAAATCAATAATATAAATATTTACTTTATTTATTTTTTCAAAAAATTAAAGAATAAATATATTTACATAATTTTTTTTAAGGATCTCTACATACTATTAATACTGTTAAATTAAAAATTGAACTTTTATTTTTTTATTTTGAGAACATAATTGACTTATTACTACTATTTTTAATACTTATTAATAATAACTATTCTTTTTTAACTACCCTAATGGGGCACATTTGAGTTCAACTAATATAACTATAAAAAATTTGTAAAATTTTTAATTATGATAAATAGTATTTAAAATAAAATCATCCAAATTTATGTTAAAAGCAAAAATATATTTATTAGCAATTAACAAAAGATATATTTGTGTTGTTAATTTATCCGAATTTTATCTATAAATTTGCATATAATAAACTAATTAATAATGAACAATATAATTTTTTTTATAAAATTTGTAAAATTAATGATAGATCTCTAATTTATCTATTGCTAATCTTTAATTAAATTATTATTTAAATAATTTTTTTTAAAAAAAAACACCATGCCTTATTTTTTTTTATAACTGTTTTTGAGCCGATTCAGACTGGACACTATATATATATATATATATATATATATATATATATATATATATATATATATATATATATATATATATATATATATATATATATTCTAACTTCTAAGTCTACCTCCTACAATCCACTGAAGCTCAACTGAAGTCGTAGAAGAGACGAGGTGAACAAAACCCACCCCCTCCCTTTTGGCCTTCGGTATTTACTTCTCTTCTCTTCTACCATTGTGACTTTGCGAGCCATCGCCGACGAGGATTTGGAGTCCCGTCCGAGAAGGAGCACTACCGCGCCACCACTGCTTGTTGCACCGACTGGTGAGCTGTCCGCTCCTATCATTTGCTTAGTTTTTTAGATGTAGTATTGTTTCCCTTTACGCAGAACGATTTTGAAATATACCTCTTCTATTATTCTCTTGACGCAGAACGATTCTTACTATTCTTTTGACATAATCTCCAATGAAATTAGGCCATTCTTTTCGATAAATTTGAAAAAAAGAAAGTTTGCCTTTCTTATGCGATTATCTTTATAGTTATGGTACATTTTGAAATATACTTTTGACAGAAGAAAATTGTTCCAAAGACAGTGGTAATGATATGAATTTATTATTCTAGATTACTACTTCCACTTTCTTTTATTTTTGGAGTTAGACAGCATCTAAAGGCTATTTGCAACTTTCTTGGAAGTAGTATCTTTTTTTTAAATCTTTTTTTTTTTGGACGTAAGGCCGTGGCCTTAAAACAGTGTTCTTATTTCAATACTCATAGTTCACCTGGTTCTCTTTGCTTTGATTCTTGAAACTAAGTTTGTACTGCCGGCAACATTTTTCTGCCTTATGTTGGATATCATCTTGCAGTATCCAAAGAGGCCAAGACATCTGTCACATGTGGATTTGCAATTGTCACATGTTCATACATCAAGTGTGGACGAATTGGAAGAAGAGTTTGATCCAATGCCATCCAAATTTGGAGACAACATTGTAAGACACAGATATGATCGGTTAAGAATTATTGTTGGGAGGTTTGTATCTCAGATGGGTAACTTAGCGACAAGGGGAGAGAAACTGCAATCCCTTCTGAGTTGGCAAGATCCAACAGCTACGCTGCTATTCATGATTTTGTGTTTGATGAGTGGGATTATGTCTTTAATTTTTCCTTTTCGAGCTGTTACCAGTATTTGGTTCCCTTACTTGCTAAGGCATCCAATATTCTATTCGGCTTTTCCTACATTTCTTGAAAACTGGATAAGAAGGATGCCTTCAAAATTAGATAGCATGCTATAAAGACTCGAGTGATTGCTAGCATTGAGGCAGATACAATAGCTTCAAAAACTATTAATATTGATGTTTCTTTTTTTAAACGATGTTCTTGCTTTTTGTCTGTCTCCAAAATTCCCTAAAAATTTACGTTTTGCTCTGTATTTATATGTCATGATTGACATAAAATTTTATCTAATTATATAACATACCGCCTTGTGAACCTACTTAGGTGACTAAATAATGATGAAAATATAAAAATCTCATTTAATGTTTTGGTCGTTTTTAAAATCTATCATGATTCAAAAATTTTTAGGGCCCATGACCCATAATGGAGAAAAAAAAAACCATAACATTATACACCACTATTTTTGTCATTTCTGCCATTCAATTGACCATCTAATTTTTCATTTTCGTTATTTTGCTCAAAAAGATTGTATTTATTAAACTGGTAGGATTGGCTAAATTAATCAAGTAATGACTAGCATTACAAATCTCAGTTTCTTATCAAAAATATATTCAATTATTTTTTCCACCCCTTTCCCTCTCGTGTCTCATTGTGAAAATAACAACACTATTTTTCTTAATCTCCGATAAAGCTCTCTCCAAATCGTAATAGGTCATATTCCGAAAAAGCACAAGCAAAACAATATAAGAGAACTAAAATATAGGATAACAGAATTAGCCAGCCATCTGCACTAACGAGAGTAATAAATCCTAACACCCATATAAAATAGCTTAACTCGAGTCCTAAACTACAGCTAACAAACAAAGACCTCGATACACTAAATATCTCATCCACACCTATAACTAAAAATCTAGAAGGCGATGCCAAACTAGGAGCAGCAAATTTTACATTCAAGGAGAAGCAGATCTGGGAGTAACAGACCTTGATAATGATCTTGAACTAGCACTCACACTTCGACTTCTTGAGCAGCTTCTATCACTAGCAGGTTTATGCCCATGTTTTAAAGAACCACCACTCTTTTTACCGCTTCTAAGTCTTGGAGAGATGCTACGAGAGTAACTCTTTCGTGAACTCCTCCTTGGTCTAGGGGAATCAATTGACGAGTAGCTCCTTCTTGAGCTCCTCCTTAGTCTAGGGGAATCAATTAGTGAGTAGTGCCTTCTTGTGCTCCTCCTCCCCACAGGTGAGACACTGCTCGAGTAACTCCTCCTTGAACTTCTCCTTGGCCTTGGCGTGACACTTCGAGAAACGGACCTATATCTGCGGTACTGATAGTCAGGTAACTCATACCTTGAGTAATAAGGAGAGTAAGATCTGTCACGCCGACTGACAGGTGACTTGCTGTAAGGGGAGCAGGACTGAGAGTATGACCTGCGATCATAAGGAGAATAGGATCTGCGACTATCATCAGGTGAATACGATCTGCGCCGACTATGGTACGGAGAATAGGACCTTCCTCGGCTATAGTAAGGAGAATAACCCCTTTGCCGACTGTGGTAAGGAGAATAAGAACGGCTCTTACTACGATTCGAAGAATATGGTGAACCATTGTATCTTCTTCTATAAGGAGAATAACTAGGAGACCGGCGAGAAGAGTCACTTGGGGAGCGGCGACGCGCTGCATGAAAAGTACACTGGATCTTAGAGATGAATGATTATATAAAAATAATCATGCACAACAACGAAAAAGAACATTTACCACGAATAGTCCTCAACCCAAGATACTTTCCAGGGGTTGGAGTACGGCCCCGCCGTCTTCTAGCCTGCAATAATTAAAAATATAAGCATGAGTCTTTTACTTAATAAACCACTGGAAACATAATATAGTAATAGAACCATAAAATCTAATTCTACACTAGCAGTTAGAATAGTAATAATAATAATAATAATAGTAATAATAATAATAATAAGTAAACAAGACATGGAACATGAAACCAAGAGATATAATTGCAAGAAGAAAGAGGGAAATGCAGGGCATACAACCCCAAAGGTCTGATACTTGTTGATGTGTTTGATTTTTGTTTAGTTGAGATTTGGGAGGTTGATGAAGAGCTGCTACACACAGCTAACCTGCTGCCACAGAAACTTCAAATGGAAAGAAGCAAGAAGCTTTCAAATCTCAAAAAAAGAACTAAGAGCAACTCATCCATACATCTTCTATGCAAAATCAGGGAAGTTGAAACAAAAATAAATTAGAATCTAATCCAAAAACAAAGTAATGTCCAAAGATATACCTTCTCTACTGTGATGACACGCCCTTCAAGAACAGAGCGATTCAGATACTTTATGCATTGGTCAGCCTCCTCAAGAGTTTCCATAGTCACAAATCCAAACCCACGCGATTCTCTCGTCCAAGGATCAACAACTAGATGAACATCTATTACCTATAAAAAGAAACAAAAAGAAACACAGGTAAGAAAGCAAGTGACAGAAACAACTCCTATAGAATAAGAAAAACACCCACATGTCAAACTAAAAGCAAACAGATAACGATCACAATAAAATGGAAGAAGATGGGCATACTTTTCCCTCAGATGCAAAATGCTTCTCCAGTTCTCTCTTCGTGATCCGAGGAGACAACCCTGTCACATACAGATTGTTACCAGGATTCTCAGCATCTCTTGATGGGCTCCTACATAATCAGAAAATAACAAATTGAAAATGAATGCTGATGAAAAATTCAAAGTAAGACAATGATGAAGAAACAAAAGTTCATAAGATGTATGGTTGAAAGGAGGGAGGGGAGGGAGAGAGACTACCTTAACAGGCTTCTGGATCTAGACCTTGACAGAGACCTGGAAGCAGATCTACCATAACGCTTATATGGGGAAGGAGAACGAGAATACCTATGAAATACACAAGGAATCCTTTTAAGGAAAAATAATTTCCACATAAAAATAAGTGCAAAATAAAACTGCTTGGTCATCTAACCTTGATCTTCTGGAATATGACATCTGCAACAAATCAGACAACATAAAGATATAAGTACTAAATCAATAAACAATGACAAGGATTCACCTCCATAAAACACAATATTCTAATAAGAAACTTGCATAAAATCAAATTTAATATAAGCTACCAAAATAATAATACAATTCCACAAACCCAAAAACAAATATCTCACTCTCTAATTGACTCAACAGGTGAAAATTACCAATCTACCACTTCATAGCACACGCACTTGGAAAAATCGAAAGCCTAACTATCAATTAACTGTACATAGTTTCCAAATAACAGAGATTTGAAAATAAACATCTCAGATAAATAATATGCTATTCAAAAACTTAGCTTTCTCTTTCATAGTCAATTCTTACAACTGACACATTTGTTGCAGGCTTACGCCTCATTCACTTCACAAATAATACATCAATACCACAAAATTCAAAACCACCCTCCATTTGTCTTTTAAATTCTTTCAAATGAAACATATGTTACGGCCTTCCAGTTTCATAATACAAATCATACTACAACAGTTTCACTAAATCCGGAACCACCGTTCATTTATCTCTTAATAGCTCCTTCATTTTACAAATTATATTACATCAATACCACAAAATTCAAAACCATCCTCCGTTTATGTCCCTCCAACTAGTTTTCTTTTTCGAGATCCATTCTTTAAACGAAACATTTGTTAAAGCTACTTCCAGTTTCATAATACAAACCAAAGAATTCTAAATTTTAAAAATTTATAACAACCATAATCCCCAGTACAATTATCGTTAGAAAACATGGGAAACTTATAGCCACACAAACAGGTTCGATTCCCCGCAATCCTGACACAGATTCACTACACCGAAATCGAAAACACAATAAAAAGATCATTCAGACCCGTAAAAGAACAAGTTTGAAGCTAACCATAGCAGCAGATTGACGATGAAATCTCTCTTTCAGAAGATGATCTTCGCCAAACGGTAGATCACAATCCCTCGATCTTCAGGGAGCGATTTCCGTATGAAAAAAGAAAAGAGCGAAGGGTGGGGAAGCTTTATAACGGAAGGTTACCGAAGAGAAGTTTCTGGAGAAGCGGACGCAAAACTGTAGTTAAATTCGGTTGAATTTTTTGTGGCCCGTAATTTTTCATTTTTTATTTTTGGGTGATGAAACGGAGGACCGTAATTTTACAATCACCAAAAGCCGGAAAGTGCAAGGTTCTGTTTTATGAGATTCGTCCTTTAGGCAATCAAATGACGCCACCTGCAGTAACGTAGGTTCTTTATCTCGCTATTTTCTTTTTGATAAATTCCGTTTAATTATTATTTTTTTTATCAAAATATTTTATATAATATTATTTTTTATTTTTTATTTTTAAAAAATGTCTTTAAAGATATTAGATAACAACTTTACATTTATTTTTAATTTTATTGAAAATAATATTATTACTTAATTATTTTTAATAATTTGATAATATAAATATTATTTTCAATAAATATTATTAAAAATATTGAAATTACCATCGGTTGCATTGAAATTGGGTGGTCCGAGGGTGAGATAGTGCAGGCATCTGTATGCCGCGGTCCGTGGGTCTAGGCGCGATGGTGCTCTGTTGGAGTGTTGAGCAGTGGTGGAGCGTGGTGCTGCGACGTCTTTGTGCGTTGAGCTGCTCTTCGTGATTCCGTGTTGTGCTAAAACTTGGAAGAGAACTCGAGAGTGAATCAGTGTGAAGGTGACAGAGCCAGAAGAAGGCACATAAGAATTGAGGGTGTTGTGCAATAATCTCTACTTTTGCTTACTCTTTTGGAGTAGAAAAGGCAACACATTCTTTGTCTCTAGTCCTTTCTGCAGTGAGGGCAAATGCGAGTAAGCCTTGTTTGAAAATCGGGGCGCTTTGAGAGTATTGTGGAGATCACAATAAGGAAAAATAAATTGTTTAATAATTAAAAAAAATTAAAGTACATTTTTTAAAATATTTTTAATAAATTAAAGTGTATATTTTAAAAATAAAAATTCATATATTAAAATCAATATATAAAAAAAGATAATATTTTTCTCTAAAAAAAACACTAAACCAAATATAAATGAAGCTACATCTTCTTTTTAAATTCCTCCAAATCCTAAAATAGTGAGTATAAATTATCGTAAAAAATAATATAATCAATATTTTATATTAATATTATTTAAAAATAGGTTCAATTTGATTATCTATTATTTTAATAATATTTATTTACAAATATTTTAGTTTGAAAAGACTTATTTTTTACATAGATGACACTCCGAATATTTAACGGGTTCTCAATTGATAAAAAAAACATATCGTTTCTTATTAATTATTTGATTTCTAAAAGGAATAGTTTAAAAATAAAATTTTATATACTTTAAGAGGAGAGTTGGAGAATACTTAATGTTGAGCACAGTTGGAGGACAATAATTGTAATTTTTTGAAAAAGAAAAAATAGACTACCATGAACTTATAGGTAAGGAATTAAATTTTATTTCTTTTTTATTGAAATGATCGAAACGTTTTCGTTTTCTGAATTACCGACACAAAACAGAGTTATTAAAACGAAACGAAATATTTATTAAAAAATTATATTATTTCGATTGAAATTACTATATTTCGAAATGTTTTGATAGAAATACTAGTGGAAATTTCGATAGAAATACTCTTATTTCAATAAAAATATTTTTGTTTCAAGTTGTTTTGATAAAAATACTTTTATTTCGAGTTATTTCGATGAAAATACTCTTATTTCGATAGAAAAATACTAAATTAATTTTAAAAATACAAAATTGACAATCTAAAAATAGATAAAAGTAGTATCATATCACATTCAAAACCAAATTATTTTCTCCTACAAGTCACAACATTTTTATTAACTTTCTATTCTCTTCATTTGTTCTCGTGATATTGTTTTCCTTCGTTATCTTTATTTTAAAGAGAAAACTATAAAAATGATGAAAAGAGAGATTAAAAAACAAAGAGAGAAGAAAATACTTAAATATAGAGACAGAATCATAGTCGACAAAGAGAGAGACTTAAATATAAATGCCACGAAAGAGTTAAAAAGAATATGGAGAGATGAATGCAAGAGTGATATTGTCGTTGAATACTGTTAAAATTTGAATCGGAATCTCTACTATAATAGCATGTTTACTTACTATTCAATTATAGACATTAATTTTAATATAATTTTATATATCTATATAGTTAATATTATGTTAAAATCTTTTAAAATTTTAAAAAATATTATTTAAAATTATTTAAAACGTTTTTTAAAATTCTTTTTATTTTTTCGAAATTTTTGAAACGTTTCGAAATATTTTCGTTTTTAGAATCACCGAAACAGTACTTCAAAACAAAATTTAGTACCTATATAGGTAATATTAATGCCAATTAAAAAGGATGTAAATCCATGATGGGCACTAAAAAAAATTTCTCAATTGTCTGCCATCACAGCTAATATTAAAAAAACCATGTCAAATTAAAAAAAAAAGTCCAAAATATATGAATTAGTGTCATTGGGCTTTTGTTTTGAATAAGCACTGGGCTTTGGGTCAATTTTCTATGGCCTTTCCATGAAGGACTAAGGGTTTGTTTGATTCTATTTTTATTTTTAAAAATTGTTTTTAAAAATTATGTTTAAAAATTGTTCTGTAAAACAAAAAAAAAAAAAATTCGTTTAATAAACTGTTTTAAAAATATATTGTTTTTTGTTTTTGTTTTTGTTTTGAAAACAAAAATAGAAAATAAAAATAACTTTTCATTATTTTTGTTTTTTTATTTTAAAAATAATTTGTTTTCAAATCTTGTTTTTGAAACAACAATATAAAATAGTTACCAAACGAGTTTTTTTATTCTAAAAACAACTAAGAATAAAAAATAAATTTTAAAATAAAAAAACAAAGAAACCCTAAATCACTTAGGAGTTATTTCCTGCGCTCATGTTCATGATCCGTTGCCATGTATAAGAAACGGTAACACGTCTGCGTTCACATAAAAAGTTTTGTTAAAAGTCCAAAAAAAAAAAGATAAAATTTTTTGTTTATCTTGAAATTTTGTCCTAAAAAATCTTGAAATTTAAAGAATAGCAAAAATTTAAATTATGAGGAGATTCAAAGAGATTAATCTTTTATTTTTTAAATGAGAGAAAATTCTTGATAAATTATATAGAAAAAATAAAGAATTTTATTTTATTTTTTTAATACAATAAAAATAGTCTCAAATTAAAGTTTACCGCGAATCAAAATTATTTCTTTCCTTAAATAATTTTAAAAACATATTCGTTATATACAATTGGAGTTTAATTTTTATTAACATTTTTTTGTTAGTAAGTATTTATCTATCGTGATGTCTTTCATTTTAGAGTTAGAAACAATTTTTTTTCTTTTTTTCTTGTGTGATTCAATTTATTTCCTTCTTAAACTTTTATTTTACTTTTATAAAAAAAAAAAAGGAGAAAAAAAAATGGTGGTTCAAGTTCAGACCAGAAGGCTGTATCTGATGAGCAAAGAACAAAAAACCAGGGTGTCAGAGTTATGCAATTACGATGCATTTTGACCCCGCGGGTCCTACATGCATTGTATTTCTTCCACCCCAAGACTACATACGTCATTATCAGCCGTTTAGGGATGGATTTCTTTAATTAAAATCCTAAAATTATTGGTAGTTTTTCAATACACACACACACACACTTTTTTCGAAAAATTAAAGTTTAAAAAATTATATAATATTTTTTTGATATCTAATAAATTACCTCATTCTACAACGGTGGTTTATAAGAATAAAGTTTTTAATGCATTTAACACTTGTTATACTTTCGTCTATTTTTATTTTATTTTAATATAGATTTTGAATAACTATATAGAATAATTACATTTAAAATATGATTATCTCTTATGAAACGTAATTATTTTATGATAAAACATTTTTATTTGGTTAATTTTTTTAGTTATAATTTTTTTATTATAAATTTCATAAAAGTTAGATTTGTAACAATTTATTTTTTTTAAAATATATAATAATTTAGTTATGTACATTTTATTATAGCATGTATTTTAAAAAAAACAGAATTTAAAAAAAAAAATAAAGTACAACAGAGAACACCAATAAATAATTATTCAAAATATGCTTAAATCAACCCATAAAAACATCAAAGTTTTTTGTCTAAATGATTTATCTCTATAAGAAGAGTAGAAATTTGAATCTGAAGAGATATTAGAATTATAATTGATTCAATATTTTATAATAAAAAATTAATCTTTAATGTCTATAAAATATTGGTTTAAGAGCAATATTTATGAAAATAGTTTGGTTTTTAAAGAGAGAGAGAGGGAGATATATATATATATATATATATATATATATATTATTACTTTATTATTTCTTCTAGAACATGTGGAAATGGTATAATGCTTTACTCGTTCCTCACGAACTACAAAAGGCAGGACGATGAAGTAAGCCATTTGACAATTGGGAGGAAAACCGCTGCTGATTTGAATTTATAACTTTGTTGGCTGCATGAAGCCATGCACCTACAAATTGCATTCACGCACCTACACATTGCATTCACTGGTGACTCTACTCTTACACTTTTCTGCCACTCTGTTTCTCTCCCATTTATCAAATCAAAACCGTTTCATTGCACGCACCCCCATTTCCTCTTTTCTTTCCTTCAACCCATTTTTCCTGTCTCGCTTTCTGGGTTTGGAGTCATGGCAGATTTCGATGTTCGCCGGATGTATTTCCTCCCTCTTCGAGTTTTTTTGTCTTTTTTGTTATTTCTCTTCTGGGTCACTTGAAAAATTGCTGCTTGATTTACTTTAGCCTCTTTCTGGTGAAATTTTTGAAGGTTGGATCGTTATATTTATGATTATCTCATTAAAAAAAACATGCACCAAGCTGCCGAGGTTTTCATGATTGAGACTAATCTTGCGTTTGATCTCAATGTTCCTCCAGGTAAATTTATCTCTTCTCTGTTATGAAACCTCTCGTTGCCCTTTCTTTTTGTTTTGATCTGATTTTTCTAATGTTGATATAATTCCGTCGCTTCCCTTTTTTTTAGAGTCGTTTTCACTATGATAATGATAAATCAGTATATATTGCTACTGTGATATGTATTCAATTGATTGGAAGGTTGTCATGGTTTTAACTTGTCATTCCCTTTCTCTTTTAATTTTCTGAGCAGTTCACTGGTCTTAGATTATATTACTCATTGAATAAAAAGTATCCGTTTCTATCAAATTATTTAGTTATTTTTCTTCTATATCAATCAATTATGCTGAGGTGATCATCAAACATCTTGTTGATTATTTTGGTCCTGAAGATGATTGAAAGAAGAATGAAGCTGTATAATTCTGGTAAAAAAAAACATAATGGTGAAAAAGCTTGCAGATTTTGGACATTTAATTTAGTAATATTCTTGTCCAAATCTGTGTCTACATCGACTATATTCTCTTATTGAAAATATTTGAAAAATAATCAATTAGTGGAGATGTAAACAACTATAATTGCAGAATGTTTCCTTTCCTAAAATCAATTTTTCTAACTTGCTGTTTTCTCCGTGGAGTGCTCCCTTGAATATTATGTTTGGCCTATAGTTCAATAGGATTAACTCCAGTTTCAGAAATGTTGGTATTATGTGCTGTTATTAAATGGGGGTCTGATATTTATTTGTTCTTTTATTGTTCGATGTCATTATTTATGTGGTTCAGGATGTTCAGTTTTGATGAGCAGTGGTTTTGCCCACAAACATTACAGGAGCTCTTGTTGACATGCTATATTACCTGGGTGTAAGGAGAAGGATAAGAATTTGTGGTGATGTGCAATGTAATGTAGTGCCAATGATAGGAGACATACTACGGTCTTTCATGATATATTAATGAAACTGCAATTAATGTTGAATTTTAAATGGCATACCCTGTTAAGCTGCTTTGGGATTTTTACAAGGGTTTTGTTAATGGATGTACCTGTGACAGGAGGGCCTTTACTACCGTGATGATTTTTGTTTTTTCTTTTGTTATTATTTTGGAAGGATATCTTATCCTTCAGATTCTAATCCTTCTTCTATTTGTACTATTACATTTTCTCTTTTAATAATAACAATATTATTATTATTACTACACTACATTTATGCATTAGTTCTCCACTTGGTGCTGTTTCATTATGTTTAGAACTACAAATTTTGAAGTGATTGAGAATTATTTGACTAGGAAATATGGGTTGATTTTTTCAGCGATAGATGTACCAGAAGGATTTTTGCTTGAGTGGTGGACAATGAGCTATGAGTTTGACTTCTTTAGAGCATGGTTGAGCCAACATGTGGGAACTCTTGGGAAAGCTCCTTCTACCATGGTTTTGATTGTGACCAGTTCAAGATGATTTTATTACAAATGCAATAAGGTCCACAAATCTCACTCTTCTTTGGATTTATTACAGTTGAAACCGAGATTGGAAGCCACACAAGAATGCAATGCTTCTCAATCAGGACAGTATCTCATCAATTCACAAACAAACAAGCAGTTGCTAATTAATTCTGCTTCTAGTAAGTTTCTTGGAGCACCTTATTAGCTATATAAGGGCATTACAAACTGGGTGGGGTAAAACATGTTTTGGTATTGCCTTATTGTGGATATGTTTTACTGTTACCTCGTTATTGGTTGTTAACTTCATTCACCTTTTATGCATTGTTTGGTTAACTCAATTTTGGAATAATTATATCTCAAGTCTACTTTTGATATGGACAATTACAGGGCTCAATGCTGATATGATATTTGTATAATTTTCCGTAGAAATCATAAAATCTGCTGATAGTAAGAAATTTTCGTATTAGCTTTCTGTTTTCAAGAATTGCTCTGATTTTTTTTTTGAGCTGGATGCAATCACTATTATTATTATTATTTTTTTTAAAAAAAGCTAGTGTAATTTACACTAAAGGAAACAGATATGACAAAAGGGCAAGTGTTTAGAATAATCCTACTGAAGCATTTTGAGTTATAATTTCATGTCAATTATCTGCGCTCCTCTCCATACGTGACATCTCTTATCTTCCCTTGAATGCTTATAATTTTTTACCTGTTGCATTTTTTGAATTGGAAGATACTCAATTTTTCCATCATGTTTATTACTCCATTTAATAGATCCAACTTTGGTGATCTTGACTCTTGAGTATATATGCTTAAATGTGAAGACCTACAAATTTATTGTTAGTATGATACCAACGTCTATAGCTTAATATGGCTAATAAGAAGTGTCATTGATATCCTCAAATTTGCTTTGGATACTGACCAGATGAAGAGAAGATAAGTAGAAGTAATCTTCCAATGCTAACTGGTTATGTTACATGCTGATAATAATGGTTACATATACAAGAGCCAATTAGTGTTATTGGCTTTTATATTATTTTCTTCTGTCTTTGTAGTTTTAATTTGTTGTAATTTTGCAGCAATGAGCGTAGGGAGCAAGTCAATGGCCTGTCACGTAATAATGCACTAAACTTGAGCTATGATATTTTCCGCTTGCTTTCTGAAAATTTAAAATTTTATTCTTGGATTTTTCTATAGTTATATTACTTCTTGTTTTGGTGCAGCAATATGATAAAGTGTCACAAGTTTTCTCACCATCGTCACATCAAGAGAGATTGCTGACAACCAATCAGGGAACATGTACTCCGGTCAATTTTGCAAATACAGTCAGTCAAAAAGATACAACTCATAAAACAGCAAATACTGCACACATTGAGGTAATTGACTTAGTGGTAGTAGAAGTAGTTAAGGTGGAAATTACTTATGACAACATAAACTTTTAATTGTAAATAGTCTCCATTATAGATTGAAACAGGTCTACAAGAATTTATGGTGTATGTTGCTTGTATTTTTCTTTTAATGATTTGAACTAATTTGTGCAGAATTGTTAACGCAAGTGGCTTACCTAAGTTGTCTTTTAATTCATCAATTTTTTACAGGAAACAGATCCCTGGATTGAGAACTTATTAAGTTCATTTTGGGTGTTTGAACAAGATCAAAAAGAGCTATGTAAAGTAGGAGAGGTAATATATATTAAAATCATCCAAATTGGTATTTATATGTCCTATAACTAAACCAATCTTATCCATTCCTTATTGTGAAATTTATGTTTACTTGCTATATAAACTCTGACAATGTTTATTCGATCTTATCTAACAGACTAAGAATGAAATACTTAAAAGTAGGAATAAGTACAGAGTCAATATTCTCTTTGTACTGTATGTTATGTATTTTGTTTTTGGTACTTCAGAGTAGCAGAAATCTGGATAATTTGTTGGTACATGAAGAGAAAAACACTAATATGCAGAAATTTGCTAGTTCGATTTCAAAGACATTACTGGATAATGATAACACTAGTGAAACCAGTGATTGTACCAGCAATTATCCTGGGCTTTCTCCAGCTACAGATGCTTCCACAGGTGATCTTTTTTTTATATTTTGGGTTTTATTAACAAGACTATTTAGTTATTATTATAATTTGAATTTTTTTTTTTGGTATCATTATTGTATAGCATATAAAGCGCTAAGGTGCAAAAGGAAACTTTTCTAAATCAATGAATTCTGGGACAATCTTGTAAGAGACATAAATGAATTTTGAATTGTGTATACAATGAGACATACATGTATGTCAATAAAGTTATATCTAGTATGCTCACACATGGAGACAAGATTATTTGAGTTACCAATTTATGAGTAAAATTAAGTTCATTCTCCAGTCTAAACTCAAAAGGGAGATGGACTTTTTTTGTAAGCCAACAAAGCATCCTTTTGACCATCACTTTATATGATTGTTTATTGCTTATGTTGAAACTAAGTGAATTGTTTTTGTTGCACATATACTTGTTGCATTCTAATTATGGAAAATTTTGCTCGCAGTTTATCAACAGGATTCCAATAAAGAGAGATAAATCAGTATCTTCAAGCATGGAATGTGTTTGATGTTTGCAATAGTGAGTTTTGTTGTAAAGATTTGCAATTATTGTTTAATCAATATGCAAAGTTGACAAATTAGGTTCATCTTATTCGTTTCCTTTTAGTTCAGTTTCCTATTGTACATACTAGCTAGGGCCTATAATACCCATTTTGTCATTTCATTTTTTCCTTTTGGTGGAAGGGTTGAGGATAGTGATAGATTTGATAGAAGGGAAACACATACATCCATAAACTCTAGTTATATATTCAAAATATATTCCAAAATGTGATATATCTCTGAACACTAACACCAATGGAGAGAGATGAAGGCCTCAACAAAATGATAAAATTATCTCTTTATAACATCCTTTTGGTGAAGTGGACACTATAAAAGTGTTAATTAGCTCTGATTCTACAATCGTAGTCTAGTCGTCATATTAAACTAGTAAATATATACTAGTAGGTTTGTAGATTACATTATATATTGCAAGTATTGAATCTTTGTTGATGGTAAATGACTCACATAAATGTAACTATTTAAATACTTTTAAGCACGTACATACGTACACATATATAATAACATATACAATCATATAGATCAAATTGGTTTGGCCAACACTTGCAAAGAAAATTATGTAAGCATACAAAGAAACTCTGTTGTTGTTGTTGGTTTCATGAGTTTGTGTATATGGAGGGGAGGGGAGGGGGATATGTTGGAAGCATAGATATGGGATACGAAATGATATAGACATTGCAACACGATAAAAAATATAGTGTCCGAGTGCAATTGAAAGTGTCAAGTTGTGTTTGATATGAGTGTCAGATATGTATATTAGACATAATATGGCTCCATATTTGAAGTATTGGTACTTTATAGATTGAAAATTATGTACTTTGACATAAATTTCTACAAAACCATCTAAATTAGTAGCTATTAATCTTTCATTAGAATATATGATGTACATTCCAAAACGAACCAATGTGAAATCACTCTAGTAAATGTCACTGTTTTTACATCTCATATACCTTATCTCAATATAAGCTCTTCAAAGTTCAAAACGACTCATACTCAATCATGGTGGTGGTTTGTTTAAGATTCAACAATTGATTCATCAGCCAACTCTTGTGATAGGTAGGAAGGTATTTTTTCTTAAACGTCATTTTCATTTTTTCCCAACCCTCTACCTGGGCTTACCTAAATTCTTAAGATCACGCACACGCTAAACAACTTGCCAATATCTCTAAGTTGATCCCACAAGTTTATTTTTGGCAAAATAGTCACATTAAATATATTCATATCATACCAATAAATTAATTTCCATATCAACTAACCAATCCAAGAAAGCGTGGGGCCAAGTTTACTATCATACCCAAGGGCATCTTCCTTGACTTTCCTAGTGATGTCCCCTCAGTCATCTTGTAAGTGCCAATGATCTTGGTGAAAGTGCCCAATGGAACTATTAAGGAGACAGGTCTCATATTGGATGACCAGATCGTGGACTCCCCACAACAAACCTTTCATTACTGCCATGGTTGTTGAAATAATTTTCCTAATTCTGACACTACTTGAATCACTGAACGAAAGTTTCTCCTTATCAATCCCGTCCTCTTCAAACTCTACCATCCTATGCACTTTCCGGAGTAGAGTTTTTTTCAACTTGGGGCAAATGATGGAGGTTCCAATAAGGAATGGAAGACTTGTTGTTAGCATAGATGAAGGAGTGTAGTTTTAGGCTTCATTTGACTCACAGAATCAGGAGTTCCCTAATTTCTATTTTACTTCTCACTTTTACTTGAGTTTCCTATTCTAACGTGTTGCCTATTTTAATTTTGCTCACATGGTTATTCTCTGTCCTTCAATAAAAGGCCCTTTCCAAAGCCATTCAAGGCAAATATTGGTATTGAATAAATCATTCACTATTTTCTGTTTCTCCTTTTTCTCTTTTTTTCCATTTCTTTCCCTAGTACTGCATCGCACTAAACACCAGAACATACAGGTAAAAAAAAAAACAAATAAATTTCTGCCTATCATCAACACTGCATTCCGTGTCTTTTTTAATCTTGTTATCTTACTTTTCCTATTCTGTAAGGGGAGAAACATACCATTAATAATGTAATTTCCATTTCCAAGTGAGGACTCAATACAGGCATCTCTAAATGGTTGTTAGGCATCACAGATCACTTCAACCAAAAAATTTAAACTATTACATGAAGCCCATAATTAGTTTTATTATAGTATTTAACATGGTCTCTCACATCTAAGCTCTCCAGGCTTAAAGTGTAGACAAATTACGGGCCTCACTGATACTAGTTACTTTATCATCAAGCCTGCACATCATTACTTTTAAAATGCATATGTACTTTGAATTAGAAACAGAAAACCTTTTCAGTTTAAGTGGAAAACATGTAATCTAGTCCAAACCAGTATAAGAGGTTGATAACTAACTGTTGATAAAGTCAAGGAATATTTTGCTTCATCTCCTATGATTGAGTGAGACTGTTTTGGAAAGAAATTAAAGAAAATTAGAATCAAAGAGATTGTGTCAAAATTAGGAATATTGAGTAAAAAAAGAAAGATTCTGAGATTTTTCTGTATTTACATATAAAGAGTTTTAGGGACTAATTTAAACATACTTTGAGCTTGACGACATTTTCTGAGTCTCTTCTCTCTTCCCTCTGTTCTCTTGCCAACAGTTGTGGTTTCCCTTATCTGTTTTTCTCAGATTTCATCATGGAATCATAGTAGGTTGGTGTTGTTAGGCTAGACCAGAGATTACAAGGTTAGGTTCCTTGTTCTTTGTCCTCCAAGATAGACATGTATGGGCAACTTATCAGAGGCTGCAAGATTAGAGTCAGCAACCCACCAACATCTTCAGAAAGTTCAGCACCCAGAGATGTGCCACTGTCTGAAGACCCATGTGCCTGCATGTGCCTGCATGTGCAGTTGTAACTCCTCTCAGCATCATCGATGCACTAGTGCATGAGAGCGTGACACTCTTTCTTCCACCCTTTCACATGTTGTACTGGATCAACCACTGGTGAGCTAGCCATACCACTAGGATGGTTAGATAAAGGCTGATGATGATGACAGCAGAGTGAACCAGCCACAGATTCAGGCTTCTGCGTCACACCATTGATGTCCTATTTTGGTTTGCCTTCTTTCACATAACACTAGTTTTTGTCTACTTCTTGAGATTATTTTGTGTGATTAGTGTCAATAACTATTTTAATTCAAAAGCCTAATCTTTTAAGTTACGACCCATTATTGGTTTTATTAATATACCTAACATGCCCCTTCACAAAAAAGTTCTTTGGGCTTGAAGAGTAGACAAAGCATAGGCCTACCATGCATTTTTCTGAATCTTAATTTTAATAAGAGAAGTGAAGGCAGCAATGATCGAACTCTTGTCACTTGGTCAAATAGGCTTTGATACCATGAAAAGTAAAAGATGAAGGAGAGAAACACACAAGAATTTTTGAAGTGTGTTGGATGATTATACCACACTTGCATAAGCTCTATTTTTTTGGTACATTTGCATCAGCTCTATTTATACTATGTGAGAGGGATTACAACTTTAAAAGTTCAGCTGGTACAGCCAGTGCTTATATATTGTGGTTAATACTAATAACAATTAATTACTGCCAACAACAATGATGTTCTTCGGTGTCTGCTGACTGAAAAATTAAAGAATCTGTAATGGCATTGCACTAATATTGAGGGAGTTACAATCAATTTGACGCCTAGCCTTGTGATTTGCCACCAAAGAACAAATTGGATGATGGGTTGTGCTAAGGTACAGATGACTGAGGGTACCCTAGAGTTTGCAGTTCTTTTTGTTTGATTGTTTAAGTGAAGATAAGGTGGATCAGATTTTGGCACATGTTTTTGTAGCTGCATAAGGTAAGAACTAAGAAGTGCTAAAAAATGTTGAAGGGGCCACAGAAGAGCAGTAGGCTGAAGACCTCTAAGAGCATGTTAATAAATGTATAACCGACCAAGAGAAAGTCAAAGAAGTTGTGACTGACTGAAGGCCTCAGAAAGAGCTGCATAAAAAAGTAATAGATTGAAGAATGTTGAAAGGGTTGCTATAGTTGAAGCCTTCTAGGAATTGACATACTCAAAGGGAGTGCTAGTAGCCTAGGTTTTGTGGTCGAAGGGGCCACAGAAGAGCAGTAGGTTGAAGACATCTAAGAGCATATTCATAAATGTTTAAGCAACCAAGAGAAAGTTGATGAGGCTGTGACTGATCAAAGGCATCAGTGAGAGCTGCCTAAAAAAGTAACAGCTAGAAGAATGTTGGAGGGGTTGCTATAGTAGAAGCCTTGTAGGAGTTTCCATACTCAAAGGAAGTGCTAGTAGCCTAAGTTTTGTAGGGTTTTGTGTTGCTTCCTTTGTTTTCTTTTAAGTGTCTACAAGATGGACATATGAGAAAGTTATGCTTCCACCTTGAGGAAATATGTTGAGAAAACCAAAGAATATTTACCTTTATTACATCTCCTAAGACTAAGTGAGACTGCTTAGGAAAGAAATCAAGTAAAATCAAAATTAAAAGGATTGTGTCAAAATTAGGAAGATTGAGTGATTAAGGGAATGATTTATGGTATATTACTGAGATTTTTTTCTGTATTATCCCCTCTCTCTCCATCTACTATTATAAATAAGAGTTTTAGCAGCCAAGGTAAAACACACTTTAAGTTAGACAACATTTTCTGAGTCTTGTCTCCCTTTACTCAACATGCCAACCCTATGAGTTTTTCTTATCTGTCTTCAGTCAGGTTTCATCAATATCTAAATCATATCAAACTTGAAACTCATTTGAACCAATTTTGAATCTAATATTGCTACAAGTAAGCTAAGCCATTTTCATTTCAAGTTTGACATGTTAGTTGGCATTGGAAATGTTATGTTTGCACTAAAGTAACTTTGAGCAATATGCTAATTAACGGAGTATATAAAATTTGCTGAATGCATATATTTGATTATTCAGTGCAGGTGTTTGTTAAATGTGTGTCAGAGTTTTATTTGGGAAATCTAGGGAGGCTGGGGAAAGGAATTGATAATCTCCACTCGCCAGGTGGATGACTTAATGGAAATTGTTATATTTATGAAGTGTACTTAGCTTATGTAACTCAACCAAGCCAACCAATATCCCAAGCAATGGCAGAATAGTTGCCATTCTTCAGTTTGCACACACAACAAAGACATGTAATGCTAAACAAAAACGTGACTTCTTGCAAGATAGATGGGTGTGACTCCTTTGTTGAGAAAATAACTAGCTAGTATGACAAGAAAACAAGCCACTTGCTTAACTAATGTAACCTGACTTCTGCACTACTAAATGGGTTTTCTACTAGAGGCACTAAAAATAGGGGTAAGGCCCAAGGTGGATGATAACTAGGGTTAGGGAAAAAAGAAGAGACCAGTGAAAATTCATATTATTGAAAAAATTAATGACTGCATACATAACACTAATTCCTCAACCTCTATGCATACTAGTTCTATGGCTACATAAGAACACACTTATCCCCCTTATGTGGGGTGCACTACAAATAATTATTTTCTTGACCTACAAGACTTCCCTAAATCCTTAAAACCTCTTGATAATGTATAACCAGCAATAACTGGAGGGAGTAATGATTTATTACATGCTATAGGCTAAAATATATGCATATGATGCCACTAGCAGTGCTTCTTTAGTGCTTCCTTCCTAATTTGACAAATCCTTATGAATTTTTTAGTCAAGTTACACAATATGAACCACTTTGATTTTAAACTACTAGAAAGTACACAAATATTCTGTATCCATTTACTGCATAGTTAGATCAATGAATAATGAAACAAATTGATTAATTTTCTTTCTTTCTTTCTTTCGTGTCTGTGTGTTTTGCTGGGGACCCCGGGGGGCTGTGACAATTTGCAGTACAATTGTTTGTGTGAGAATGTTGGTACATGGTTCTGGAAAAGGTGGTGACTGAATTGATTGACTCTAAGATTTATATTTTGCTGTCTTTATTCTGCATGTGCATTGGTAAATCGAGTAGTTACTTTTATAAAATAGAAATCAAATTAAATGAGGATGTTCATCTATGGTCTAGACTTATTCCATTCCATGCCCATTCAACATGTGCTTTATGTGTCACTTGTGCTAGCATGGAGAAAATGGAAATGGCCATATTTGGAAAAAGTGCATTTCTGCACTATTGAAGGAACATAAATGATTTTTTTTCTGCCCTTCCCTTATTACTCATTGATTGCTCTTTCCTATGTTCCATTTTTTCCTTAGCAAGAAGCAATAGCAGCCAATGGATTCACCAAATGAACTTTACTTTTGGTGATCTTTCTTCTGGCTAACTCCTCTTCCCTTTGATTCCCTTTATTAGCAAGTGCCCAACCAGAAGAGTGTAATAGCTACTAAGTTGATTTCTCAGCCAGAAAGTAGGATGGCTGGCCTCCGGGTTGGATTTTGGATGTTTAAATGCCCCATCTGTAACTTTATATAAGTTCGACGTCACAATTGTAGAGGAAAACTAGTCATCACTGATTTTAAAAGGTTTGTTTTGTTTTTACAAGATAGGCAAATAGTATAAGTTTTTAATTCTTTTAATTCAGTTGTTCTATTTTATGAAGGAAAAAGCTAATCATATGGTAAGGTTAGTTTTTATTTGGGGGAATTCATTTTGTTAGCAAACTTGGTTTCAACTGTAGCTCTTTATGTATCTCCCTGATAAAATCTAAATTCCAAAAAATTATATTTTTCTGCTTAGCTGTCGTATGATATCAAATATCTATGTTCTTACCTCAATTGAATGCTGGCAAAGTGAAACTAAAGGAATTGAAGATTATTTAAATACCACAAGACTTCTGAGTTTATATTGAGATGTGGTTCATGAGAGGAACATTGGATTACCCTCACTAGGTTTATCAATGAGCAGTGGCCTGAAATCCAAAGAAAACTTAAGAATCATCTTCCTAAGTTAGTCGAGGAAGTTTATCATAATTCATAAGGCGTTAGAGGTAGAGTATTTTTTAGGGTTCCATCTTTTAGACCTATTCCAAACTGAGTGTTGATGCTAACACAGTGTTAGTGGATCCCAAAAAGACTAGTTCCACCCATCCTTGTAGTCCCAGAATGAGTCGAAAGGGTAGTGTTTCCAATGGGTGGGGAGTCTATAGGCTGTAGCTTTGGCCCTGGTGGGTTGACCATAGAGTGTCTTCATTGCCATTCTCAAGGTCATGTAGTTTCTAGGTGTTGCACCTTAGCCTTAGAGCAACAATATGATGATCCCATGGATGTTAGTGATGTTAACATCATGGTGGAATCTCCACCATTTCCATTAAACATATTCTACTTTTAGACATTGGTGTAATATTCGTGAAAAAAAAAACATTTTCCTATGTTTGGTCAATGGTGTAATAGTTGAAAATTCACAATCAAGATATTTTCCAAAACAATTAGATTGTAAAATTGCATTTTCTCATACTAATGTGCTTTATTTCTATCCTAAAAAGCATGACGATTCATGGTAAAGATGGATTATACTATAAAGATGTAAGGAAAAATTAAAAACATAGCCAAATTATAAAGATGTGAAAACAGTGACATATGTAAAGTGAGTCATTTCATGTTGGTTCATTTTGTAATGTACATTATATATTCTAATGAAAGGTTAATAATTACTAGTTTAGATGACTTTGTAGAAATTTATGCCGAAGTATATAATTTTTGACCTATGAAACACCGAGACTTCAAATATAGAGCCATATATACATGTCCAATACTTATGACCCGACACTTTCATCGCATTTAGCCACTACATATTTTATCGTATCGCAATATTCATAGTGTCATGTCTTGTATCCATGCTTCCAACATCCCCTTCCCATCCCTTCTGCACACATGAACACAGGAAATCATCAACAACAACATAGTCTCTTTGTATGCTAATATAATTTTCTTTACTAGTGCTAATTGGACCAATTTGATCTATATGGTTGTACATGTTATTGTATATGTATATTTATATATGTTCTTGAAAGTATCTAAGTAGTTCCATTTTATATGAGTTGTTTACTATCAACAAAGATTCAATACTTGTAGTATGTAATGTAATCTACATACCTGTTACTATATATTTTATTAGTTTAATATGGCAACTAGACTATGATTGTAGAATCAGTTTTTGTAGCTAATTAACATCTTTATAGTGTCTACCTCACTAAAAAGATATTATAAAGAGATAATCTTATCTTTTTGTTGAGGTCCTCACCTCTCTTCATTGGTATTGAGAGATATATCACATTTTAGAATCTGCTATAAATATATAACTAGAGTTTATGGATGTATGTGTTTCCCTTCCGTCAAATCCATCATTATCCTCACCCGTTCCACCAAAAGCAAAAAATAAAATGACAAAATGGGTAGTATAGGCCCTAGCCAATATGTACAATAGGAAACTAACTAAAAGGATACGAATAAGATGAAACTTAATTTGTCAATTTTACACATTGATTAAATAACAATTACAAACCTTTACAACAAAATTCACCGCTGCAAACGTCAAACACATTCCATACTTGAAGATACTGATTTATCTCTCTTTATTGGAATCCTATAGATGGGATGCGAGCAAAATTTTCTATAATTAGAATGTAATAATTATAAGTGCAACCAAAACAATTTGCTTAGTTTCAATATAAATAGTCAAATAAATTGATGGTCAAAAGAATGCTTTGTTGACTTAAAAAAAAGGTCCATCTCCCTTGAGAGTTTAGACTGATACCTGGAGAATGAACTTTATTTTATTTTATTCATAAATTAGTAACTCAAATAATCTTGTCTCCATATGTGAACGGAGGGCACTTTATATGCTATACAATTATGATACAAAAACAGTAGTCAAATCATAATACTAACTAAATAGTCTTGTCAATAAAACTAAAAAAAAAAAAGTCACCCTTAAAAGCATTTGCAGCTGTATAGAATTTAGGATAATTGATGGTACAGTCATTGGTTTCACGTGTGTTATTATCATCCAGTAATTTCAAAATTGAACCAACAAATTTCTGCATATTAGCCTTTCCCTCTTCTTGTACCAACAAATTAACTAGATTTTTGCTGCTTTAAAGTATCAGAAACAAAATACATAATATATGGTACAAAGAGAAGATTGGCTCCAAACTTATTCTTACTTTTAAGTATTGCATTCTTAGTCAATTAGACAGAATCGAAGGAACATTGTCAGAGTTCATATAACAGGTAAATCAAGTTCCACAACAAGGAATGGATAAAACTGGTTTAGTTATAGGAAGTATAAACTCCAATTTGAATCATTTTAATATATGTTACCTCTCTTAGAGTACATAGCTCTTTCTGATCTTGTTTGAAGACCTAGAATGAACTTAGTAAGTTCTCAATCAAGGGATCTGTTTACAAAGAGAAGTTTTTGGCTGTATCTTGTATGCTATAAGCTGTACTATTCAACAGCCAGTGGGTGTTGTCGTTGGAGAAATTACCATTTTTTTTAATATAAAAGTTGTTTTCTGGTGAAATAGGAGTGCTTTTGTTTGACAAGGCTGAATGAACTCCTGAAGAGAAATTTTTGGTGATATCTGTATGCAAATAGTATCTACCTTGATTAACCCTGCTCCCATTCATGGATGAAGCACAACCACTCACATGTCTACTATTTTGATAAAAAATTTCTAATTGTAAAATACAAAATTTAAATTATTCATTTTTTTTATCAAAAACTTGGATGCATGAGTGGTTTTGGCTAATAAATTAATGTTGAGTAAGTAAACACGTGCCAAATACTGATACTATTATTTATGTAACAAAATGTGTATAGAAATTCTTCAAATAATTCTTTCGATTTGAATCTTCGTATGAAATATGAATACTCAAATTATTATATGATATGATATTTCAAATGAAAGATTTATCTGTATTCTTTGATTAGCTCTATTTTTAATTTCTCTATTTCAACTTTAAACGAAACTTAGTTCGCTTAATGAATTATGGAATTAAAGGGTTTCCTCCATCCTACAAAATTTCACTCTAACTTTCACTCAATCATCTAGTTTGGCCTAATAATTTCAATAAAAAAAAAGTTAAACTATAGAGTTGCAACTCGTTTTCCATATCATATAAACAATTTCTTTACCAATAAGTTGTTTAGTGGTATTGAAATCATTTTCAAAATTGAGGCTCTAAGTTCAAATATTAATATAATTGCTAATTTTGTGTTAGTTATTTGTGTTAAAATATAACATTTCATTTTTAAATATAAAAAAAAAGTAGCATATTTAACCTTAATTAATGACTAAAATCCTATTTACATATACCATGCTGATTTGAGAAGAGTGTACTTTTAAAATCAAGATGAGAGATTTAATTTCAAGAAATTAAGTGATAATAATAATACCAAAAATTATATATTTTCATTAAATCATTGGTATGCTAACAGTTTTATTACATTTTATAAAATAAAAATATTAATTTTCCTTTTAAAATCTAAACTTGAAAATTAGTTTTCTTGTTTTTGGTAATTCTTTCATCCCACCAAAGAAGGCTACTCATTTTGTTAGAATTTGGTAACATTTATTAAGTTTCCAAAAACTGAATATGAAACTTTGACCGTTATAGACCAACGTTTCAGTTAATACGGTTAAGCTTCGCTGAGCGTGCATTGCATGAAGTCATGCATCGCCTCCCACATTATAAATTAAAATGAAAGCCTTCTTCTTCTGCCCCGTCAATTCTGCTTCTTACCCATTTTCACTGTGCTCTCTCTTCAGTTCTGTTTCTTACCTTCCAAGCTTTCTCTCAACAGCCATGGCGGATTCCGACGAGAAGAAGCATCGAGCGTACGTATGCTCATCCTCCCCGAAAATTTGTTTTCTTTCTCTTATTGATCACTAGAAAATGTAATTCCTTTCTCTCTTTTTTTTGTTGTTAAATTTGTGAAGCCTCGAACAACGCATTTACGACTATTTCATGAAGAGAAACTTACATAATGTTGCTGAGGTTTTCAGAGATGAGATTCATCTTGAGGTCGATTCCGAGATTCCTAAAGGTGAATTTTATAATTCTTGTCCCTGTTTGGAGGAAATATGAACGATTGAATGCTCTTGAGATGTGTTAGAGATTCAATTTGCCTTATCTTGATCTTTTTCTGACAAATGTGGAAAAAATGTGGCAGAAGGATCTTTGACCGACTGTTGGTCGTTCATGCATCAAAACAAAGAAATGGAAGAATTTATGAATCGGATTGATGCTCATGGGAAAGCTCCCTCTATCATGGTTTTCATCATAACGAATTCGAGTTGTTATAATAGTTTAATTTATACTGACAAATCCATTAATAATGTCTCAAAATATCTTGGTTTAATTAACAGGGTGAACAAGGAAGGGATGCTTCTCAATCAAACAAGGAAGAAACAAGTAAGTTTTGTTAGAATATGATCTCTCAGTGACTCCTTTTTTTTTTTTGGATAATTTTTCTTGTCAATATTATTATATTTACATTTTTAATTTTGTTCAGTTAACTAACTTTTAAATTGTCACATAACATAATTAACCTTTCTAAGTAGAAAAAATACGACAATTTAAGGCATCTAATCACGGCTTGATAATTAATCAGGCTTTAGATGACATTTAAATTTTTTTTTTTCACTTACTGCCAAATAGACAAACAAGTTCGAAGTTTAATTTGGAGGGATTAATTAAAACTAATAATATTGATCTTATTTAAAGACATAAATGAATACTTTGAACTAAACTAGTAGGGTGCGCCTGGCCCGAGCTGCAGTGAAACGCTTGGGCGACGCGCGAGGACCCCGATAGCAAGCTACCGTAACGGGCCCTCCCCAAAGAAAAATTAATTTAATATCGTGTGAGCCGATGGCCCACGTATCAGATATTAAACTGATAAGAACAGATACTACACTTGATCTTAGCCAAAAGGCCGAGAAAGGTATGAGTGTAATCGCCGGAGAGCGTGTTTTTTATAGGCTTTTCTTGGCTCTTCGTGGGATCCTCTAAACAATGTGGGACTTAAAAACAAGTTCCCTATGCCTTGAGACTTTTCAAACCTTGGAATCAAGTTGAAGAGCCAAGTTATTCTTCTTTATACTGCGAATTAATGGTTTCAAGTGATTTCTTGGCATAGTTATTAGCTACAAAAAGGCATTAACGTCGGCCAGAAAAGGAAAATAAAATAAACTTTACAGTTTGGTATAGGGGCAATTCTATAATTGAGTAGTTGACGATGTTAAAGTGAGTAGAAATGGGCAGAAATGTTGGCAAAGAAGTTTTAGTGTGCTGGACGTTTCCTGAAAATGATTGGGTGAAATTGAATGTAGATGGGTCTGTGTTGGCTTCCTGTGGAAATGTCATACGCAATGCTTCAGGTATGTGGTTGCTTGGGTTTGCTAGAAACCTTGGAGGGTGCAGCATTACCAAGGCCAAATTGCGGGGGATATTTTTAGGCTTGGAGCTGGCCTGGCAGCAAGGCTTTAGGAAAGTAGCGGTGGAAGCAGATTCTATGGTTGCAGTGAACGACACCCTTGTTCTGGTTTAGTCAATGCAGAAAAGGAGCTCGTGGATCGAAACTGGTCTGTGAAGATTTCGCTTACGTTCAGGGAGGGAAATCGCGTGGCTGATTTGATGGCGGAGTTTGCTCACAAGTCGCAAGCAAATTCGGTTCTGTTAGAGAGAGCACCTAATGGGTGTGGCAGCTCGCTCCTTGATGATCTCAGGGGGGTTTGTTTCCACAGAAACATAGCTGGGTAGGCCGTAGGCGTTGTACTTGCATTTGTCTCCTCCGTACCAAAAACAAAAAAATGAGAGTAGAACAAGCTCGACATTAGGTAACATCGCCATATACAACTTTCAGATATTGACCTTATGAATAGAAGAATAAGTCACAGTAATCTTCGAATGCTATATATCTGCTCATTTTAGATAGAAGAGTTAGATGTGTGATATTGATTTTTGCTTCTTCATTTTTTATTTTTTATTTTTGTCTTTTCCCTTTCAATTTTTTGGGTAATCTTTAATTTGTTTTAACATTGCAGTACTGGGAGGAGAGACCAGTTCAAGCTCAATGGCATCGAATGTAATAAGCGTTGCTTGAGCTAAAATGTTTTTCTTTAAGTATAAACTTTGCTGTTGTATTTTATTCTGTATTATGTTAATTCTTGAACAGGGAAGTGATCAAGTGTCCCAAGGGCTGGAATCCCAAACAAATGATGAAGATCCAGATAATCTGAATTTAGTAAGATCACTCTGGCAAGATTATGTCAACAAAAGATCAGTTAGGGACAAGGTAATATAGATCAAAATCATTCAAACAAACATTGTATTTTTATGAAGAAACATTAAATGCATTGAAGAGTCTAAGAACTTGTAGAACAGTCCATGGAGAGATTTTTAATCTATTTCTTCTGTGTCATTATTTATCAGTTGTGGTTTTGCCAATTGCAGTAAAGGTTATAGCTAGTTACAGATTCCAGGACTTGTTATTGTGCTGCAGTTCTGCTGCTACTCGATGTTCATGTCATAATTAGGTTATGGGTCACTTTGAAATTCTCTGTCAAACTAATATCACATTTTTGTGTGCCTCCGTGACTATATAGAGTCTATTTCTTTTAGTAGGGTGCAATATTATAGTCTATATATAGTCTATGTTCATGGTTTGACTAAACAACCATTTCAGGTTAAGGCTAACAAATCTGAGGTTAAAAAGTAGTTCCTCCAATGAGCAAAGACTTGTTGCAAGTCCTTTAATAGGTAATTCAGGTCATTTTATAATTGTCTTGATATACTTACTTTCAGTATACATATAAACATATTAGATATATTTTAAATGAGATTTGCATTTTATTTAACTGTGTTTTATAGATCGAATTTCCTTACAAAAATTTTTATAAGAATGTTGAACCAACCTTATGGGTTTATGGGTAATTATTGGTTGAACTTTACTTATGGCATGTATACATATTGCATTCTAATCATGAACATCTTTTTCTCGCAGCCTATCATTTGGGATCCAACAATGTGATATAAGTGAGAATCTTCAACCATGTAATGTGTGTCTGCAGCAGCAAGTTCACTAGTGTGAGAAGATTAGCCAGTATGGCATAATCAGTTTGCAAAGCTACAAAATTAGGTTTTCAATTATAGCATGGAAATACTAAAAAGACTCATTTTTAGAGAAAATTGTTTGTGTTGTATTGTTCTGGTAAACGGAAATTTTGGGTGCATTATTAAGTCTGACACTTTTTTCCTTTTATGGCAGAATCTCCTATACAGTAATTGAATTTGTTTCCCTTCTTTTGAATGATCTCATTGTGCATAATTGAATTTAAGCTAAAGAAGGACCGAAGCTCATCCTCATAAGAATTCCAGATTCTTCTGTAGTAAGGTGCACAGTTTTCAGAACCTAACCAACTGCATGACAGCACCAATCTTTTCCTCATCCATGCCTCTTGACTATTGGAACTGAAAACAAAACAAAAACAAATAACAGTTAGGGATATCCGTTTCATACACAACTTTTAAGATCAGATAGAGTGGTACTAGGATGGTAGATCCTAGGAAGTTCCTTCTACTATCGCTTCTTAATCCTCTATTCTACTTTGCGTAAGCAGCTATTAGGGGAAGATGACAGAAGGCTGACAGCCGGACACTGACATTGATATGAACAGAGATGAAATAACATGACATAACATAAAGTGGTGTTATTACTGTCATATGGGAGCGGCAGAGTTCGTTATCGCTAATAAATATTATAATAAAATTATTTATAAACTTTATTTAATAAATTAAATTTTCAAATTAAAATAATTTTTGACGTTACATTAAAAACTCTATAATCAAATGATCAAAACATTTAAGTCCAAAAAAACTTTGTATTAAAAATTATGTTAAGTATAATGAATCTGAAAAAAAGACACAGAAGAGAAATCAGTATAACAAATCCTTCTTAGTTTTAGTGTCGATCCTGATAGTATCTCCTTCCTCATCAAGCGTGCATATTACTATAGTGTAAATGCATATGTAACTTTTAAGAAGTGAAAGCTTGATCCCAATCTTCTAACTTTTGTTAAACTTTGACAATTTGAATATTCATTTTTTTTTCGGTTGAATTTGTATTAATTTTACCTTCCATATAAATAACCATATCATCAATTTAAGTAGCTCCCATATATTTATTGATCAAACTGTCAATTTGCTTCAAGGAAATCTCACATGATAGATCCAAACGTTTCAAGAAACCTACACAATAAAGGATACAAGGCATCATACTCTAACTCAATAACAAACAAACACCCCTTAACCTTGCTTACTAAACCCAAAACAAGTTTTTTTCTTTCTTTTTCCTCTTATTTATTTAGCTAGCAACATTGAAGACTACTTGAAATTGCCACAATCAGACATGATGCTGAGATCGTCGTCTCTTTATTTGAAACGTAGAGCAGTCCCTTCCTCCATTTTCAATTGTTACTCCTGTTAGGTTTGTCTGAATTGAAAGCCACCTGACACAGATTAAGTCATGCAATTCCAGTCAGAGCAAATTTCCAAAATAATGCATAGATCAAAACAGACAGAATCAATACAGTAATCAAGAAGAGAGTCAATGATTAATGATAAGCTACTAAATGAAAGTTTATAACTAATTTTATTATAATTTCTAACACATTTTTTCACACGAAAGCTACTTGGACACATGAGTATGGACAAAAAACAAACTCGTCTATCTTGTACTAAAATTTAATTTAATAACAAAGAATGAGGACAAAAAGGATATTCTAGATTACTTGGTCATAAACCATGTAAGGGCACATAAATAGTTTTATTATACCTCATTTGAAGGAGCTGGAACCCAGTCATTAGTTGCTGGATTGCACTTGCAAGAGTGATGGAGGCTGATGTCATTATCTGGCTCTATATGGAAGCATTTACCACTTTTCTCCACTTTGATGAACCCTGTTCCAGTCTGTGGGTGAACCACAAACATTGATCATTAAAGTAATCCTAAGGTCATTCTAAATGCTAAATGTAAATCTAAGGTCATTCTAAATGCTATGTAAATCTATAGTTGGTTCACTCCATCTAAAGTATGAACATTTTGAGAAGAATTCAAGTAGACCAGACTCAATACCGTATGGTGTTGTTTGTCAATGCTACTGAGATCCTTGTAATACTCTGTTTCCACAAATTCTTCTGTCACTTGGTTCCCATCGTAAACCGATTTCTGCATACGCAAATAAATAACCAAATTAACGAAAACAAGGTAGAAAATTGAATACATACAAGATTTATGCGTGTAAAAGGATGCACTTTGAAAATATCCAGCTCTACCTCATAATGGGAAAAAAAAAAAAATCTAGCTTATAGGAAAATTAAAGGGGAAAAACTGCAGGTCTAACCCCAAATAGATCAGAAAATATAAATTTTTCTTGATATGGTTTAGATCTATATTCTTCAAGATATCTAGTGCTTCAAAAAATACTAAATAGATTAGTCTAGTGATACGAAAGCAACATTTTTTGGGTATACTCTGCTTATAAACTCTTTAATAAAATAATAATTTTTTATTGTTAACTACTTGTTATATTGAGATAATATACAGTCCACATCTCAACATCCGAAGCATTTGTAGTCCAACGGTTAGGATAATTGCCTTCCAAGCAATAGACCCGGGTTCGACTCCCGGCAAACGCAAGGCCTTTTTTTTTAATCAAATTTTAAATTTCTTTTAAAAAATAAAAGATGATTTGAGAAGTGAGAGGGAACCTGAGGTTGAGGATGATTTTCGAGGCGTTGGAATTCAAGCAATTCGGGGATGGAATCGTCGTTGCTGGAGAAAGCATCGACGTAGTGAGAAGAATAGTCGCTGCGTTGAGGCTTGGTATGGCGCTTCGGAGCCTCTCCATCGAAATACTGTCTGGTCTTCGCCTCTATCTGAGCCTCTTCCTCCTCCGACAGATGGATGTCGCTCCTGTTTGGCCTTCCGCAGGACTCCATTTCTGTCCTCCCTCTTCTCCTTCCTTTCTTTTTCCTCTCTGCTTTTGTTTTCCTGGACAAATAGATCATGTTTATTTATAAGAAGGCTTCGCCTGGCAAGATATTTTAGGTGCCCTCGTGGATCTAAAAATATCGGAAAATTCTATCTAGTTATTTTCATCGTTGAGTAAAAATATTTAAAATAATTTAATAATTCATAAAAATGTCAATTATATATATTAAATTCATTGAATATAAATTCCTCTTTGAATAACAATATTTAATTTTTTTTTTATTGCTGTCTAGTGATATTTAAGCCAAAACTAAATTATTTATAAAAAAAATTCTTACAACATTGACTTGATGTGAAATTTTTTACTCTTTTTTAAATATAGAATTTATTTAGAGTATTAAAATTAGTGGTCTCTACAGTTACTTTTGTGTAAGATTGATTCTCGTAACTTTACCAAAATAATTGATATTTTTTTATTATAATAACAATCGACTATTAAAAAAATCTAACAGTAAAAGAAGATAGGCCTACAATAAAATTTGTTTAAATAAATAAATAATCATAAATTTGTTAGTTGTTAAAGATCTTTAAAAAAAACCATTTTTGACGTATCTTTTATTAATTAGTCCTTTTTGATAAGTTAAAAAAATAATATTTTTTTAATTAGAATTTGTGTGTCTATTTTATATTAATTTTAATAATTCAGTAATAATTTGAGATTTCTAAATTTTCCTGTATGAACTAAATTTCCTCTAAAAGAAGTACCATAAAGTTCGTTGACGTAGACTTCTGCATACAAAATATCCTGGAAATCTTATCCAGTTGGTCGTCTTAGATTTTTTTTTTTTTTTTGACAGAATTTGGTCTTCTTAGATGTCTGTGGTAGGTGGGACACTAACAATATCCTCTAGGTCACATTAAATGCAAATTTAACGTTACTTACATTAACTTTGGGCTTCTCTTTTTCCAAAAACAAAAGGCTTGTGGTGCTAATAAGTTAATATTGGGCCGTGACCCAACTTATTCACTCACATGTGAGGTCGGTGGGAAAGTCTTATTTATTTGGTTTGTCTAATTTTTTTTATTAGAAATAAAAAATATGACTCAAAATATATTTAATAAAATTTTAAAAAAAATATTTTTTAAAAGGTGAAAACAAAAAATTTCTAACGATTTTAGTGTTTCAAAAAATAACTAGTGATATTTTTATAATTTTAAAAAGAATATATAATAATTATTAAATAAAATTAAAAAATTAAATTTTAAAAAACAATATTTATGTCAATTAAATTTAAAAATAAATATGAAAAATTTTTAAAATAATTTTTTTTCAAAATAATGAAATTTTACAAATAAAATATATTTCAAAAAATAAAAAGAATAAACAAATAAAACGTACCCTTAATACATATATATCAAAAAATATATAAATACAAGTTAATATTTTACCCATTTAGTGGCTAAAATTTATTTATTTTATATTTTAAAAATATACATAAATATTTTGTATATTTAAAAAATATACTATTATTTAACTTTTTTCTAAACACCTGCGTAACATATAATCATTAATTAACACATTAAAATTCAATCAAAATACTATATTGAATTGTCAAGTGTCTAAAATTCATTAAACCTCTTGAAATGAATACAAATAATGTTTAAAAGCATTATATATAATAAATGAAGAGTAATTTGAGCTTTGAATATAATCTTTGACCAATTTCTAATATTTAATATATTAAATATTCTTTTTTTTAAATGATTAATTGATAATATTTTTTAAAATAATAGAAAATATTTGTTTAAATTTTAAACATTAAAAAGAATAATTGCATTTAAACCTAAATTAATAGGAGATCAAATTATCTTACCCAATGACTAAATCATTCTCCACATTGAGCAATGAAAAAAAAACTAGATACATGCTGAAAGACCAATGAGTTAATTAGTTCAATAATATTAAAATTATTTTAAAATTGATAGACTTAAATTCAAATCTAAATAGAAGTTAAATAATTTTTAAAAATAAAAAATGAGGGTATATGGTGTATTTGTATGATCAAGTTAGATATTGAAATAATAAGAAAATTATATATAAAATAAGTATCAAAAGTTAAATATGAGAAAGGAAAGTGAAGATCTTTCTTTTATGCCCGGGCTCAATTTTTGACCATGGGAGGTATTTTGAAAAATTTAGAGTTTGTTTCATTTTGTTTTTATTTTTGTTGTTAAAAATTGTTTTTAAAAATTATGTTTAAAAATTATTTTGTATAATAAAAAAATTATTTAATAAAATTTTTTAAAAATATGTTTTTTTATATTTTATATTATGAAAATAAAAACAAAATTTTTTTATCTTTTTTTATTATTTTAAAAATAATTTATTTTCAAAACTTAATTTTAAAATAATAACATAAAATAGTCATTAAATAATTTTTTTTTGAAAATAAAAAAAACAAGTGTGTCATTACATAAACCAATAAAATCCATATATAAATGAGGGAAGTTCTCACCATTCACAATATTTAATTAGAATTCAATTATACATATGTGACGAGCTAGGAGAGATTTACAAAGAACGAGATAGGCAATTAAACTTTGAAGGAGTGCACGACCCAAATTTAATTAAACTCAACAAAAAATGAATTATCCATTATCATCAATTCTTAAAAAACGTAATACTAATTTTGTATTAAAAATATATATTATTATTGTTAGATAAATATCACATAATAACTCCATAAATATTGAAATAGGTAAGAGACAATGTACATGATTGTTTTTAAATAGTGCTTCTATAAAAAGTTGTATTTTTCAATTAAGAGTTTCATCAATAAAATGTAAATCAAATTTTTATTTTACAATTTCGAGTAAATTAATATTTAATTTTAAAATTTATTTATTTTAATTTTTTTAAAATTTTTAATGCATAAATTAATTTTTAAAATTATTAAATCTTTGTTTATTAATTATTTTATTAATCTTTGAAACAATCAAACTTATTATATAATTAAAATTTTAAAAATGAAAATATCTGATTTTATAAATTTAGATATTAAATTATTATTTTATAAATTTTGAATTTAAATTTAGTTAATGACTAAATTTAATAAAAAAATATATGTAATCATATTTTTTTAAAAAAAAAAACTCTATAATAATTAATTATTTTTCTCGCCCAATATCTCAACTTGCGGTTCCACCACTACCATTCAAGTTACTCGAAAAGAGAGAAAGAAAACAGCTTTGAACACTTTTTTATTAAATGCAACCCCTCTTCTTTTGAAAAAGCTCAAACTTTCCCAATAAATTAAAAGATTCTAACGTGAACACGACCTCGTAAGGTCCCCACGTGACTGCACCCAAGAGATCTAAATCAAATTTCTAAATTACCGTCCTCTCCTTAATCCAAAACTTTAGACACTTCCAATATTTCCCAGACACGTGTCACTACAGACCTATTATTGTAAACTCAACTCAACCTCTCAAACTCGTGTACCAATAACAGAAAAGTTTAAGGAAGGAGCCGAGTGTCTTATAATTTCCCCCATTTCTGGATCACATGCTGTCCTGTCTTCTTGTATCGCTACAGGACAACCAGTTCCAGCTCTCTCGATCCATCCCACCCGCTTCTCTCGTTCCGAGCTAGGTTACCGGCAACCGGAACAACCCACCTCCCAAATCCCTTCCGCCCATAACCCTTGCCACTTTATTATACAAATTTTTTTTTTTAGGTAGTACAGGTAATCAAGTTAATAAAAAATCAACATTTATTGAAATTTATTTCTGTGTCAGAAACTTTACCATAATTACAAAAAAATACCCTCTTTCGTTAATTTAGTATATTTATAATTTTATTTTCAAATTTCTCTTTATATCAATCTCATTCAAGTTAAACGAAAAGAGATATCATGATTTTTGCTGACTAAACCTAATAATTCCTTTATATGAGAACAAAAGTAAAAATTTTATTTTTTAAAATAAATAATAATTTAATCTTGACTTGTAGAATCATTCAAGTTTAATTCTAAAAGTTATTTTAAAGTATAAATTAATTTATAAATTTTTTTGTAGTTAAGTTATCAAATTACAAATGGGTCTATAAATTATTATGCCTTTTTCTCTTTCTCTCAAATTCACACTCATGAAAATCCTAATCCCAAGATAAACTTGCTTTTATAGTTAACTTTTTTTTTTTTAAAAAAAAAAGTCGTTAGTGTTAAAGGAAAGAAATTTATAAATTCTATTTTGGTATCCATTTCTAAGCAGCAAAAATGTGACGATGTCGGCACCCATAAACTTATTTACGTCGCTATCAATTTCCATGCTTCTAACCCAACTCTCAAAAGATTAGTTTTAATACATTTTTCTGGCATTTGTGTTTCTCTGTGAAAGTTTCATTAACTAATTCCCAACTGCCCAATAAATGAAAGTAACCAATTCTCCTCTGTTCTTTGAAAGGCTTCGCTACCTTGAACTCTGTCGGTGTTCTCGTTATCCTGCGCACCCTTATGGGGCACTCGTGCTATCTTATTCTGATCCAGACGAACAACGGGACAGGCATGATTCCGAAAAAAGGCAGAAGAAGATATTTTGAACCAATAAAGAGTTATTCAAACTCAAATTTTCATTTAAGTAAAGGAACTCGTCTTGGTCTTCTTAAAGCTCATTCTATTTCAAGAACCAAGTGAGAGCAATTCATTCATCTCGTGAGTCCAGGCTCCAGAACTTGAAAGTATTCAGACTTATTTGTACTTAATAGTGCTAAACAATGTTGATGTATTAGAGCTTTAGAGTATCTAATTTTTTTTAATTAATTAATTAAATTCAAATAAGTTTTTTAAACATGCTTATATAATTTTAAATAAATCAAACTCAAGTTTTCATTTTAAAAAAATGGAGTTTGTGTTTTTTTTTTTAAGCTCATCGTTTCATGGATTATTTACAGCTTAGATATATAAATTTGTATTCTCTAAATTATTTTACAAGATGAAATTAATAGAATTAATATTCAATAAATAAACATAACCCACTAATTTAATATTTATTTTTTATTTTTTTCTCTAATTTTACTTTTTAAATTTGGCATTATTAAGTATTAACTCACTGCTCATCTGCCACCATTTCTGGTCTTCTTCTATTCTCTGTTTCTCTGTCTTACTCGCAAAAGGGACTTCTCGTAGAAGGCGAACAACACTGAGACCAATGACGAGAAAGGTGTCGAATTTCTCGGATCTGATCCAAAGGGTCACTGCCTCCTGCTTGCTCCACCCACTCGCCGACGGCAGGTACGAATCCGAAGACAAGGATGCTGAGAAGTACCAGGACGAATCAGAAGCAAACAAAGACGACGAAGATGAAGAAGACGAGGACGAGGACGATGATTATGACGAAGAGAAAATCGTGGGTCTTAAGGTAATGGGGGAGGGGAAGAGGAAGGTGAAGCAGATGGAGGCGTTAATGGAGGAGACGTTTGAAGCAGTGTCGGCGATGAAGAGAGCGTATGTGAGTTTGCAGGAAGCACATTGCCCGTGGGACCCGGAGAAGATGAGGGTGGCTGACGTGGCGGTGGTGGCGGAGCTGAGGAAGCTCGGGGTGCTAAGGGAGAGGTTCAGGAGGGGCGTCAACGGAAAGGGGCGGAGGAGAGGCCGAAATGCAGGTTTGGCATCGCTGAGAGAGGTGGTGGCGCCGTATGAGGCGGTGGTGGAAGAGCTGAAGAAGGAAGTGAAGGCCAAGGATTTGGAGGTTCATAATCTTAAGGATAAGCTTGAGAATGCTGTTACCCTCTCAAGCAATGGCGGAGGAAAGAAGGTTGGGAGATCTCAGTCAAAGAGAAAACTCGGCTCCAGTCAAATTCAAGGTAAACAAAGAAAGACCTTTTGTTTCTGCAGGACTTTTGATAGAAACTTTGTTTGGCTAGCCAGAAAATTCAGAAAGAAGTTTCAAGATTCTTTTGTTGCTTTGAAGTATCTTCAATTCAAAGTTAAATTTGCTTCATGAAAATATTTGAAGCGTACAGGTGTTTGACACTTGTATCTTACACAAGTTAAATTGTACTTGACTATTATATTTTTTTCATTGAGTCACAATCCTCCGTAATAATATTCATGCTTCTCAGCTGAAAATTGAAATCTCATTTAATATGAGTGTCATGGAATTCATATTGTGTGGTGTTTTTGTCTGAATCAGAATCTCTGTCTCTTTCTTGAAAATTGAAATCTCAGCCTTTTGTACAATTTCTGCAGCTATAGCAGCAGCCCCATCTCCAGAACTCTTTGAAACAGCAATGTTGCAACTAAGAGAAGCATCAAAGTCCTTCACATCGCTGCTGCTCTCTCTCATGCACAATGCACATTGGGACATCACAGCTGCTGTTCGTTCCATTGAAGCAGCTACAGCCACCACAGACAGATACAATCCTTCGGCAATCACCATAGCTACTTCCATTGTCTCAGCTCACCATGCCAAGTATGCTCTAGAATCATATATTTCCCGGAAAATCTTTCAAGGTTTCGACCACGAAACTTTCTACATGGATGGGAGTCTCTCTTCCCTCCTCAACCCAGATCAATTTCGGCGGGATTGCTTCACCCAGTACCATGACATGAAGTCCATGGATCCTACCGAGCTTCTAGGGATCTTACCAAGTTGTCACTTTGGCAAATTCTGCTCCAAGAAGTACCTTGCCATTGTCCATCCCAAGATGGAAGAGTCCTTGTTTGGCAATTTGGAACAGCAACGTCAAGTATCAATGGGAACCCATCCCAGGAGTGAGTTTTATAACGAATTCTTGGGGGTGGCTAAGGCAGTGTGGCTTCTTCATTTGCTAGCATTCTCACTCAACCCTGCACCGAGTCAGTTTGAGGCAAGTCGTGGCGCTGAGTTCCATCCACAGTATATGGAGAGTGTCGTGAAATTTTCCAGTAGCCGTGTACCGGCCGGTCAGGTCGTAGGGTTCCCAGTTAGCCCTGGATTCAAGCTTGGGAATGGATCTGTTGTCAAGGCTAGAGTGTATTTAATAGCCAGAGCATGAAGTGATCGAATGTCTTCCTTGTAGAATTACTGGGCTACAGATGTAATATGAAAGTACTATGGTTAGGTTATTGATTTCAAGGTGAATGCACTTGAACCTGCTCCGTCATGGCATTTGATTTTGAATCTAGCCCTTGAAGTGGTTATGATGTAGTTCATTCTAAAATTTGTCATAGCATTAGCATGCTAAATACATTTTCCCTAGAATGTAGACCATAAGAACGTAAAGAAAGGGGAATTTTAAATTTACAGGCAGTTAGGACTCACAGGGATCAAACAAATCTCATCCTCGATATTATTGATAAAGAATAAACTTTAACAATTTGATTTATGAATTCATTTATTTAAAAATTTTTAAAATAAATAAATTGTTTTATGAAAGTATCAAATTCATTATTAATTTTTAAAAAAGTTAATATATATGTATAACAAATTTAATATTTTAAAAATTAAAATAATAATTGATAAACGAGTTAATAATTTCAAACGTACACTAAAAAATTTAAAATTTAAAATTAAATAAATTTACAAATTGAGCAATCAAATTGTTTGATATTCTATTGCCATGTGCAGAGATTTTGCCTACAATGTAGTGCCTTTTTTGTTAGCGATGCACCACATTAAATATTCACAACAGTTGATGAATATGTAGATGTATAATTAACGCTAAATGTTCATAGAGGCTTGATTTTATTCGTCTATCCAACAAATAGGGGAATAAGTAGCTTCTTCCCCAGCAAAAAACAAAAGATCAATAATACACTAGACCCCTTCATGTAAATGTAATTTGACAGTCTATTCGAGGAATAAGAATATATGAACCCTCTCGCCACATGGCACAAATTGGAAACAGATCTAAAACGGCAACCTTTCTCTCAGAACAAACTTGTTGACGACAATCTGAGGGAGAACGCTATATTTCTGCTTAGCGAATCTCAGAATCATTAAGAGTAACTACACTTGTCCCCTGAAAAATCTCTTGGCCTGCCACATGTAGTAAATATTGAGCACTTTCGAGGCTGACAACAGTTAAAGGCATAATCACGTAGTCAAAGACAATTTATGTTGTCAAGCAAGTTGAATTCACCAGGGTGAAGACCCACTAACATCTAATGATACAAATTACAAAGCATTCTTTCGCATCTTTCTAGGTCAAACACTGATTTATCACCCAAAAAAACGAAAAAGAAAAGTCTTAAGGGAAAATCCATAAAATTCTGACTTCCTTACCAACGAGAGCTTGTCTAGAGATGGGACCATTCTACTCGGCTAAGAGACATAGGGGGACAATTTGGGAACAGCATATCCACTTTATGTAGACGTGATGAAGGTTAATAATAAGAGATACCCAAAGACCTTTTTTCTCATGAGTAAATTTAAGTATATTAGAAGTTGAAGTAGACGTAATGGATTTACTGAAATTATCTTATTCCTTCAAATTGATTTGTCAAATTTCCACTAAAAATATTGACTAGTCCAAGAGAGACCTGACACACCATTTCGAAGATGTGTACCTGAGAGCCTAAAATAAGCCGCTCCTTTAAGCTGGACATTTCTAAATTCTGTTTGAGTGTGAATTTGATAACTATTTGGCAATGCATGAGACACATAAACTAGAGAAGTAACCATGGGCAATATAACATCTAGACTTACAAGACATAAAACAACAACAATTGCCATATTAATACATATATCTTACTTGTTCAAGGATTAGAAACATAACCGCGTTCCAGGCTCCTACTCGAGCAAAGTTAGGAATGAAACCTTTGTAGAAGGCTAAAAATCCCTGCAATAGATGTGTGCCATGAATTCAGTTTGTTCAGTGAATCAGTTTACTTCTATACAAACCCTTACGTCAGCTTTTTAATCAAGGCAGTAAAGCCAGAAGCAACAAGGAAAAATTCTGTTCAGTTGCTCGGAGAGAACCAGAGATAGAGATCAGAGCAACAAAGCTAGTAGCAACTATGATAAAACCAAATTAGAAATCTAGCTGTCCGGAAGAACTTCACACACCTCGTTAAGAAAAGTCTTGAGAAAGCAATCAATTGTGCTTTTGTATGTTGAATCTCCCATCATTCTAGATTTAACCTGGAACATTATAAGCACCAAGAAATCATCTCTGACGTTAGAAATGAGATACTGTTGCTTCATACATACAAGAATATAAAGATTTTCATCAAAATTGCATGTACCCTGTAATGAATCTTGGGGTAATACCAAAAGTAAAATACCGGAAAGTACAAAAAATTAAGAAACAAAATGAAACTTATAACCATGCGATGATGAAAAATATAACCCCGAAGACATCAATTTTTTTTTTTTATTTTCCTTTGTCTTTTCTTCTTTCTCTTTCTTTGTTACAAACAGTTCTGTCGTTAATATGTTCATCTTATATTCAAGTACAGAGAAAATACCTACCACATCAACGGGAGAACCAATAAAGACAGCAAAAAGACCTGCACCTAAGCCAGCTAGGAGGTGAGTGAAAACATTGTCCATGAACCCTGGAATTTTCAAAATCGTCTGCATAAGTATAAAGAATCAGAGTAGCATTGCAATAAACATTTTCAGTAAAGCAATAATTAGTGAATTATAACAGAAGTTCAGAACACCCTATAGTGTGATTACCCGTTTCACTTGATCATAACTAGCTAGTTCAGCAGCATTGATAATTGCATTCCGCGCTATATTGGGCCCAACCCCAGTCCACAAAGCCCCTAATCCTTCCTATTTTAACAAGTGAAAAAGTATAAATAATTAAAATATTTTCAAAATGTAAGGAACAATACAAAATCCATCATTGGAAGAAAGTTTGACCTGTCTTGCTATAGTAAAATAAGCATCCACGGCACCAGAATAACGCCTAGGCACCCCAGGTGGTAATTGTCCTTCAGCTTGAAGTCTGACTTTGACTAGATCAGTTGGATTAGCAATTGTGATTCCCAGAGCACCTGTCCCAAGTTAAAAACTTTAATCATAATGTACAATGCAATACATTTGATATGCTATAAATAGAAAATAACTATTTTTAAACCTTTCATGCTGTTCCATTTTATTTTCTATTAATATTTCTCTTTCTGGTGCCCACATCGGTGGATAGCACCAAAAGTTATTATATATATGTTAATTGATGTTATACTATTTACAACAATAGAGCTATTCCAGAATGACTCACCGGTAAACAGAGCAGCAAGTATCATATGGTATAAAGGGATCTCTCCAACAAATGCACTACCAACAAGAAATGTTTTGACCTGTCCATTGTGCAGTTTATATGTACAAACCCATGTTCCCCCAACGGCATAGTCATATTCACAAAAGGAAGATATTTATACTCACAGGATCATATAACCCAATTCTTAAGCCCCCATACAGACACTGACGATGTAAACCAGGAATAATGCCTTTCCACAGAGCTGATATGCCTTCTTCTCTAGCTATGGTTTTAACTGTGTCCAGCAGGCTCCTGTATTTTGGTAAACTTGTTCCGTCATCAGCTGCTGCTTTCTTTTGGAGTTGAAGCCTGACCTTAGCTGTGTCCATAGGAATAGTACAGAACTGAAGAAAATTCAAGCACAGAATAATGATTAAAACTACTTCCAATTATGCATGTGACAACTTGCAGTTTCTACAACAGACTTACATAGAACGCAGATATAATCATTAACGTTTGAAGAGTTCGTAGACCAAAGCAGAAATAACACATGTATAGAAGTATATAACATAATAACTAAAATTGACATTAATAAGTATATCCCTTATGAATTATGAAAGGTGTAAGTGAACAAAGCTTTTTGTGATTTGCAATTTTTTATGATTTACAACTTCTTTTTAAAGCTAAAAACTAGTTTGTTTTCTGTATTTTCCCAATATACACAAATGATTTTGTTTTCTTTTTCTTTTTCTTCTCTGAATTATTATAACTTACACAATGATTGCCTGTAATATGAAGCTTTTCATTTATTTAATATATATCCTTTAAGGAATAAGTAAAAATTATAAGTCTCTTCAATTGGTACAATTCTACATTGGTTTATCTCCTTATACACACCTGACTTGATCTATTTATTTCTACATTAATTAGTTAGTATTTGTCTATTATATTTCATTTTGTAAATAGAAATTTCCCATTTAAAGGCATATGTCTAAATAGGAAATGTATGATTCGATCTGATACTGTAATAAGTGGATTAATTGTTCATGTTCACGAACTTAACAGAACTATACTTTTCCCACTCAACTGATCAAAATGAAAGAAACCCAGTTCAACAATAAGCTCTAAGCTCAGCTTGTACTTCTTACAACTCAGATAATTAAGTTCAACCGCTGATCTTCGAACATAGAAGAATGCCAGAATTCAACTAAAAAAGCGAATGTACCTGTGAGCAAACTGACAAATCCACAAAACTTCACAGTAGCATAAAGAGATTGACACTTACCTCGGCAAAACAAGCAGCAAAAGCGCTGCAAAAAAAGGCTTGGTAAAACGAGATCTCGGTCTTGGGATCGAGATCTGCCATTGTGGACCGAGGAGGGAGATTGGGTAATTGGAAGACGAATTGCGATGAGTTAAAGATGGAGGTGAGGGTTGGTTTGATTTGATGATGTTGATTAAATTAGCAACTACGAAGCAAAGTAAAATGAGAGGAACCGCTCCGACTCTCTCACTTCTTGGTAGATCAGTGAAGGTTCTCTAGTGGGCAGATGGGTTTTTCACGGCGCCCAATTATGGTTGTCCTCACAAATTTGAATTAGAAATTATATTTTGACTTATTCACACCTTTTATTTTTTAATATACTTCCTCTATTGATCTATCATCCACGAAACAGATTAGTTTATTTAAAAACTATTTTAAAAAGTTTTTTTTAATAAAAAATCTGTTTATTATATTATTTTTATAAATTATTTTATAAACGTGTAATTCAAAAAATAATTTTTTAAAAAATATTATCTGTTTATTTTTTCTATTTTTGTATAAAATTGTTTTTTTATTTTTTAAAATAATTATTTTTATTAATAATAAAATTATAAATAATTTATCAAAATTAATTTCTAATATTACGTCATTATATTTTTAAACACTGTTTCAAAATTTATATCCAAATAAGTTTTTTATTTTTTTTATTATAAAAAAATAGATTTTATTATTGTTTTTAAAAAACAGTAAAATAAAAATATTTTTTATAAACAAGTCTTACAATTTTCAGTTTTATTTACCATAATATCTTTTAAAATTTAAATTCTCATATATAATATAAACTCATATAACAAACTTTTAAAATAAAATGAAGGTATAAAAGATATAAATTTGGTGTAACACTACTCAATTTGAAATTATTGTAGTAATTATTAGCTAACATTGTTCCTCCCATGTTTATTTTATGCTTTATATTATTATGCAATATTTAGGTTTTAAAAATGTATATATTTTTAGTTGATATTATCATTAAGTATTAAATAAAAATAAAAATATTACAACCAAATAGGATATTTAAAGTTTGAGTGTTATAAGTTTCTTAAATTTAAAATTTTCCAATTGGAAATCTTCTATTTTTTTCACAGAAATTGAAATATTTGATCACATAATTTTTGTCATTGTAAATTTTTTTTGAAATTTGTCCTATTTTCTGATTTTTTTTTATAATTTTTATGAAAAAGGAAAAAGTCAAAGTAAAGCCTAACCGAGTCCGAGCGTTCCAATTGCACATGTTTGGTAAAGCCTCAGCATAGTCGCTATTGCATTTTCGCCGACATGTGCAAACAACCAAAGTCATCATCTTATATTGGAAAGGTTTGTTGATAAATAGTTCGGTGCCTTTCTTGTGTAGGAATTTATTATTATTATTTTTTTTGTTTATCATATTTTCTCCCAAGGATTACAACCACTGCAAGAGTCACAGAATTGGGACCTTTTAAAGTATTTTTGATAGTGAATTTAACAAAAGAAATTTAAAGAATTCTAATTCTAATGTCACAACTTTTTATGGTTTTAACTTTGATTTGCAATTCTTTAAGGAGTTCGGTGCATCTCTGCATTCCGATACCTGCCTTGGGAGATTTGAAGGAGATCCTAACCAATAAACAATTCATCATTTTTAATTTCAGAATAAGTAGTTAATATTGATATTAAAATAATGGCTAAGTTGAAAATTATATGCTAAATTTTATAGTTTTGTCGTTTCAAGAAATGTCATTAACCAATAAACAAAATTAATTAATTATTGTTACCATGAAAAACAAATTATTTGTAATATATAAGTTTTTATTAATAAATAAATAAATAAATAATTTTTTGATACTCTCTTTAGTATTATTTTTTTTTAAATTTTAATTTAGATATTTTATAATATTTTTAAAAAAGTTTAATTTAATTTAATAAGTGAATATAAATTATTATCTAGCTATAGAATTTGTAATGATAGTGGCGATTTAAGTTCAGGTGATCTAGAACTTTATTTATAATAATTAATTTATTATTAAATTTAAAGTTTTTATGACTATTATAAATGTTATCAAACTTTATTTTTGAACGAAATTTTGTTATTTTTATATATATTAAAAAAAAGGTTTGTTTTCGAATTAATTCAGAGGTTTCTTATCTGTTCTATATCACGATATGACGATATCTTGCACAAGCAACCACGAGAAATTGTCCCGAAAGTCTGGCGGGAATTCAATTATTCTCTCAATCCCGCCAATAGTTCCCAGAATCTTGTCCTATATAAACTCCCCGTTGTCTTCCACTTCTGGTCTTCTACTCCCCGTGTCGTTTCCCTCCAATTTCTCTGAGAAGATTGAAATACTTAAACCCTAGGCGCCAAAATCCAAAGATGCTTGAACTCCGTCTCGTGCAGGGTTCCCTTCTAAAGAAGGTGATGGAGTCCGTCAGGGAGCTCGTCAACGATGCCAACTTCGATTGTTCAGCCAGTGGGTTCTCGCTTCAGGCCATGGACTCCAGCCACGTCGCCTTGGTGGCGCTTCTGCTCAGATCGGAGGGCTTCGAGCACTATCGCTGCGATCGCAACATCTCCATGGGCATGAATCTCAACAATATGTCCAAGATGCTAAAATGTGCCGGCAACGATGACATCATCACCATCAAGGCCGACGATGGCAGTGATACAGTCACCTTCATGTTCGAAAGCCCAAGTAAGTTTGATTTTCCCTGATAATATTTTGAAATTATTGCTCAAATTCAATGTTATATAGTTGAATTTACAAAGGGATTTCTTCTGTTTTTATATATTTGTTTTGTTCCCCCTCTTTTACAAGTTTCACCTATTCTATTATTTCCCATTTTAGCTTTTAGAAATCTGTATGTCCCCCAAAACTGCAAATGGTTTGGATTTATAATTTGAAAACTTTCAAATAAATAAAACTAAGTTCCAGTGGTGACTTTAGTCCTAAGTTCTCTATTCGTAGCCTCATTAACAAAAAGTCAGTAAGCAAATATTTCTCCAAATTTGTTGTCGGTTGTTTATTATGGCTGAGAAGCAGTTGTATGTTCTTCTTCATTGGGAAGATAGAGAACTTGGAAATGAATGCTAAATGTAAAGAGTGATAGACTACATATTACTCAAGTCTCACAAGCGATAGAGTAAGTGCTGCTTGTAAAGAAATGTTTAGTTTTCATTATTAGAATAGGTGTTGCTCTGGAAAATCTTGGCTAAGATAAAGAAATGTTTATTGAAATTATAAATTTCGATAGTCTAGTGTCAGTGTCAGTGTCAATAGTACTGCAAGGAAGGAATATGGTTCTTACTGAGATGTTGATGCATCACATGCACTCAACTGGTCCAGTGTCAGTGTTTTGGTGTTTAATTTGCCGCATTGGAATGCTAGGGATGTTGATTCAATTTATGTCTTGAGCCTTGACATTATATTTCTGATATCATCTCATATTATAATGGACTTCCTGCAAGATGTCATCTGAATTTTGCTTTTGTGTTTTTTTTAAACCTTTGGGTTTAGTATATGTTTATATATTTCCATTTTCTACTGACTTCTTTTTTGGGTCATGGATTATAGCACAAGATAAGATTTCTGATTTTGAGATGAAGCTGATGGACATTGACAGTGAACACCTTGGAATTCCTGAGGCAGAATACCATGCCATTGTAAGGATGCCTTCATCCGAGTTTGCTAGGATTTGCAAAGATCTTAGTAGTATTGGTGACACTGGTAATTTGCTTTTTTCGTAACTTTCAGGGGTTTTCTAAGTTTTACCTGGGTTCTTTTTAAAGCTATGCCGAGGAATGTCATAATTTTGTGATGTATGTTGTAGTTGTCATTTCGGTTACTAAGGAAGGTGTAAAGTTTTCCACCAGAGGAGATATTGGAACTGCAAACATAGTCTGCAGGCAGAATACTACTGTGGACAAGGTATGATGTTGATCAACTTCTTATATTGTTACAAACATGGATTTGTAATCTTATATCAACTGACCCAGTCTTTCCTTGTGAATGATTTAAATTGAAAAATTGATGGACATTTTTGCATGGCTGATCTGTGGGTTAATATTACAGCCTGAGGAAGCGACTGTCATAGAGATGAATGAGCCTGTGTCTCTGACATTTGCACTAAGATACATGAACTCTTTCACAAAGGCGACACCATTATCTAATACAGTTACCATCAGTCTGTCAAATGAATTGCCAGTTGTCGTCGAGTACAAGATTGCTGAAATGGGTTATGTCCGGTTCTATTTGGCTCCAAAGATAGAAGAGGACGAGGACGAGACTAAAGCTCAAGTTTAGATGTTGATTTGGTCTGTTAATCTCATTTGGTTGTAGGATGCATTGGGCGTTTTCTATGTAAGATATTTTACCCTTTTAGGCCAGAAATTGGTAATTCACGGATATTATCCTTCGAGGTGTATGCCTTCCCTTCCTCGTGATGTGTAAATTGATGTTAAATTGGGTTGTATTGTATGTGTAACGGCACAGTTTTGTAACAGAAGTTGACTGCTATTGGTCAATTCCATTGTGTGCTGCGTAAATTTTTTATGAATTTTTTTCAAAGTGTTATTCTGAGTATCTCAATACAAGACGGTTAACTGCGTGACACCCTTCGCCCACAAGTTTATGGCCTTCAAATTAATCGAACAGGTTCATAGATTATGTGAGCTTGATTGTTACATTTGACCCTTAAAACAATTTTATTGGATTCTTTTTTCGTGTAGGATACATCATATTTATTATCTGTGAATTTCATTCAAAATTTAATGATAATTAATAATAGGAAAATTATAATTATAATATGGTGATATATTGAACTGTGTGCGATAAGTATTAATTGATAAGTTCATATAAGTTGATTTCATAGAAAAATAACTAAATCTTATCAAACACTTTGACGACGAGGTTCTGCCACATCACATTTAGTTAATGGCATAATTCCTACCTATTAATGCCTCGAGAATATCCCTACCCTTTCCAAATGCATAAAGTGGCGAGGACGCTCTAAGAACAAATGAAAAAGTAAAATCAGGACATCGAGTCTGAAAGGAACAAAATGAATCTATGTTCATCATTTAAAACTGGAAGTGGATACTCGTTACCTTAAATATAAGCTAACGATGTGCCTTTTACAATTATTTTAACAAATTAACGATGAAGATAGTTATTTTAATATTATTAATCATGTCATGACACGCACTTAAGATGTTTTTTGAATCTTATATCCACATTTTTTCAACTCACGATATTTATATTAGATATTTTAGAATATAAATTGATATAAATATAGAACTTATTGAGAAGCAAACAAAGATTTACTTAAAAATTGAGCACTAATAACTCATTTAAAAAAATCGATTACTAATATAAACCCTTTTTTTTTTTGGACTGGCAAAGCCAATAATCATACATCGTGGGCCTCAAACCTGAGTGGGAGAGGGACTTAGGGATCCTAGGCTTCAGACCGAAGCCCAAGTCCAGCCCTCTATACCCGGATGCACTACGCGACAACGGAACAACACACTCCAAAAAAATATCTCAGGAATCTTCTACGCTCTGAGAACTCTGACTCCATTTTCAGCTTTGGTACCCGATCTAGCCTCCTCATCCAGAAGAGTCTTCACCCTCCATGGCAGGCGTGAAGTCCAGCTCCTGGGTAAGCTCCCTTGTCTCCATAGCCTCGCTACCAGGTGAGCCATCGTATTACTTTCTCTCGGTATCCACTGAAACTTAAGAATTCTTCCTTGGTTTTTCCCTTCACTGACTAAATCCCTAATATGGGATAGATTCCATCTTTGTGTTTTACCATTACAATCATCTATGAGTAATTTACAATCTGACTCAAATATCGCTTGCTTTATCACCAAATTCTGGGCCAAGATCAGGGCTTCCTCCATGGCTTTCGCTTCGGCTTCTAGGGCCGATGTTGCCCAGTTAGATCTGGTCAATCCGGTTAGCCATCTCCCTCTCGAATCTCTTACAATTATTGCTGTATGGCTTTCCTCCTCTTTGCTTGTAAAAGCTGCATCTGTGTTTATCTTTACCCATCTCGTATTTAGTGCTTTCCATTTCTTTGGTGCATTTTCCTTTATACTTTCATCTCCCCGCTCCCCTTGCCTCTGCGTTTTCTCTTTTTCTTTCTGGTTGCTCACTATACTGTTGTACATAATTTGGTATTTCCTGATTACTTTGTGTGGGTCAATGGCTTGTTGCTCATATATGTGCTCATTCCTTTCTTTCCATATGTACCATAGAATTAGGAACAACCTAGAGCTCAGATCTTTCACCTCCATCCCCTGTGATTTGTAGGACTCTACTGTTTTCCATATCTACCTATCAATTCTTGTTGTATCGCGATTGTAGACCACACATTGTAGGTCTGATCCAAACCAAGTAGGTCTAACCCAATCACAACCCAAGAATAGGTGTTCTATGGTTTCTTCTGTAGTTCCACATATAGGGCAAAGAGGGTCACTCACCAGTCTTTTTTGACACATATTGCTCTTAGTGGGGAGGACTCTATGGATTAGTTTCCATATGAAAACTTTGATCTTTGGGGGGGCATACGAGCTCCAAATAAGTTTCCATGTTCCCGGATTCACCTGTGATGATGTAGAGGGGCAGTTACCTCTATCCTTATTGTAACAGCTCCATTTATGTAACAATTTTTTATTTATTTAACATCATGAAGTTATTACCTCATCTTAACTCACAATAACATTTATTCAATTATACAATACTAAGTTTACACTCACGTCATTAATACAAACATTTGTACAAGACATACATACACATATAAGCCCTAATCATCCACATAGACTATTTTCGGGGTCACTGGTACGGGTGGCAGCACCTCCGCCGGAATCTCAGTCACTTCAACAACTGATATGTCCGCAATAATAGGTATTTGCCCAAGATAGGGCACCTCGATCATACGTACAGCAATAACAAGTCTCATTGAAAACAACTGCATAGCTAATTTTTTGAACATGATATGGAAATATAATGAGAATTAAATCATAGTATGTTCAACAATAATTCATCATCAATATAGTTCATCACGTCATGTTCAGCTGTATAAACTACAGAAAATATCTTTAGGTCACATGAATGCACTTTATCATGCACATGAAAATTGTACAGTTATGACATGTATGGCATGAATAACTATTTTTCGAATTTCATATGATGGCTATCAACTTATTCTTCCTTCCAGCTACCCCGGTCAGAGTGAGTATTCTCTACTTTTCGGTACAGGCTTATCTCGCTCCGTCCGACATGGCACACTTTCTCTTTCTTTTCTCATGAACATAATCATAACTGTTGGTAGGGTGTCCCCTACTGGTGCACCACACGGATTGCCATGTGACCGTGCTCATTTCTTTTCTTTTCATATTAATAGCCGAAAATATGATTCCAATAACAAATATGTTTATTATATTCTCATGCCATAATTTATCAAAACATAATTATTCTCAAAATTCATTGGTAAACTGAAATTATGCCATAAATATAATCATTTTCTAATTTTTACTTTATAAAATATGTCCATGTCAAAATTTCACACTAATACCTCGATAACTGGATAGTAATTGTAGTCTGTAAACAGCGCACCAGGAAAGTTTCCAGGAAAGAGAGGTGGGTCACTAATGGACACGCTTAAGTACCAAGTCTTTCCTTGCCAGAGCTTTCTTTAGACATGCACTTTTCACAAATCACAATTTTTTTTTCCAGTAACTAGAATAGTACTTTTCTGATGTAAAAATACTGCAACCACGGAGCATACTAAGATTTTTCAAATAAAACCGGCACTTTCAAAACTTCTTAGAAATTTTATATGAGTACTAGGGTAAATTTCATGTTAAAAATTACACACTTAAAATGGTAGTAAGTTCATGCAATGGCAATAGTTAGGGCATACACTAGGCATTTATTATTTTCATTTATAAAATTCCTCTTCTTTCTTGAATATTATTTTCATCTTTTCATTTTCTTTATGTCTAGGCATTTAGTCATTTTATTTTTACTTATATCATTTCCAACACATATTCTTACAAATTTTATAGAGCATTTTTTCTCAAATTGATTTCTACTATTACCCTATAGTTTAAAAAATTCATCTAGGGTATAAAAAATATTGAAAATAGGTTTTACTAACTTTTAACACAGCCTTTACTTACAAATCAGAGCATAAATCTCTCATTTTAACTCCGATTAAGATGATCTTAGTGTCTATGAAAAGCTAAGACAATTATCTAAAACTATTATGTTAATCATATCAACAAAATAGTAAGATATCGTGGTGTTATTACTCCTTTAAATTTAGTATTATTTCTTCTCGTGTAGGTTCTGACCTTTACTGACTAATTAGACCATATCTCCCAAATTTGAACTCCAAATTGAGTTATTCCAGTTGGTAAAAATCCATGAGCTATATATCTATAATTGTTATGTTGGCGCGCTATTTTAATTCCCTACCGAATATTCCCAGAAATTCAAAAATTAAAGTTTAATAACATATTATTTCTTCTCGTGTAGGTTCTGACCTTTACTGACTAATTAGACCATATCTCCCAAATTTGAACTCCAAATTGAGTTATTCCAGTTGATAAAAATCCATGAGCCATATATCTATAATTGTTATGTTGGCGCGCTATTTTAATTCCCTACAGAATATTCCCAAAAATTCAAAAACTAAAATTTAATAACATATTATTTCTTCTCGTGTAGGTTCTGACCTTTACTGACTAATTAGACCATATCTCCCAAATTTGAACTCCAAATTGAGTTATTCCAGTTGGTAAAAATCCATGAGCCATATATCTATAATTGTTATGTTGGCGCGCTATTTTAATTCCCTACAGAATATTCCCAGAAATTCAAAAACTAAAACATATTATTTCTTCTCGTGTAGGTTCTGACCTTTACTGACTAATTAGACCATATCTCCCAAATTTGAACTCCAAATTGAGTTATTCCAGTTGGTAAAAATCCATGAGCCATATATCTATAATTGTTATGTTGGCGCGCTATTTTAATTCCCTACAGAATATTTCCAGATATTCAAAAACTAAAGTTTAATAACATACTCTTCCCTGAATAAACATTTTCTGACCTCTGCGTACTAATCGGATCATATCTACCTCATATGAACTCCAAATTTCATAATTTCAGTGGCTAAATTTCCATGAGACATAGATCTATAACTTTCATGTTAACCATTTATTTTAATTTCTTACCGATTTTTCCCAGAATCTTAAAAACAGAAGCTAAAAATTTTACCGCTCATAGCCATACCTATGCAGAACTATCTAAACCAGCCTAAGTATTCAAACATACATCACATGCATGATCAATATGTAACATGATGAAGCAACATTCATGACCAATAATCAAAGTGCTAAGATCAAAATCCCATATAAATATTACAAATTTCAAAACTTTTCTTCAAAAAGAAATATTGTTTAACTTACCTAAAAATTTCCCTAACTCACTTAGTGAATTGGTTTTCTTGTTTGCTCTTGAAAGAAGTAGCAAGACTCCTCCCTTCCCTTAGCTTTTCTAGCAGCTTAGGTAAGAGAAGGAGGGTGAGTTTTTTATCCTCAAAGATAAAGAAGAAAAAATGGATTCAAGTGGGGATTAAGGTAACTTACCTTGAGTATTTAGCCTTATAAACTTTTCCTTCTTTTTCCTTCCTTTCTTCTCATCTATTTATCTCCTTTCCTCACTCTACCTTGCTTCTATTTCTCTCTCTTCCTCACTTGGACAAAATTAAGATGTTATGGGGTGGGTTTTGCTTATATAGACCACCAAATAATTCACCTTTCATGATCATGGATATACCTTGTCACAATTAAGATACACTTTGTTGAATTTTTGGAAAACAAACAACTTATGTTCTTATCTTCCTCTTCCTTAGTCAAGATATGCATAGGAAAAGGAGATTTACAATTTGAAATTTATGATGATATGTTCTTAAGATAAGGGACAATGTCCCTTTGATTTAGGGATTCATTTCCATTTTCTTTTGTCTTAAACAAGTATGATAGGTTTGCCTTTTTAGGTGGTAAATTTCTAACCCTTGAATTTTCATTATTTGGTTGATATTTTTTGTGTGGGATAGGAATGTTTTGTCCTAATGCCAAGTATTATCATACCACTTGCTAAAATTATGAGTGTAGGATATAGATGTTTTTGTCCTAAAACCTTGTATTATCATGCCACTTGACAAAATTATGAATGTAGAATCATACCACTTACTAAATTTTTGTCTTAATGCCATGTAACCTAATCTTTATTATTATTACATTATTATATCATCACCTAATTTATTTTATTTTATTTTTTCTCTTGGGTTTGGGCTTATTCCTACCCATTTTCTTTGCTTTGAATAAAATTTTACCTTTCTTGGAGGGCTTGAACACATTATCATAATTTTTTGGGCTATTGGTCCAATTTCTATATCCTAATCCAAGTCTATGTTTTATTTCTTGTTTAAGTTATCCAATGGGCTTGCTAGAAACTTATGTGAAGTGGAAAAATTCTATATGAAGTGTCTATAGGTAAAAGCCCAATGTATGGGTGAAGATGTTAAACTTAATAATTCTAATTCTTGAATTAGAAAAAATTACCCTAATCCAATGTTTTTAAAATTTTAAGACCTTTACTTGTTTCTAAAAATTTATCTTTCTTATCCAAGAATTTTACATCTCTTTAATATGTTATTTCTAATTTTTTTCCTATTAGGTTTTTCCTCTTTATTTGTTTTCTTAATGTTAGAAACATTTTCTATGCATATACATAAGGTGAAAAATTTCTAAGGATTATATTTTCCTTAGATATCTAAAATATTGTCTAATAAATTTTATTTCGTTAATGTACTTTTAACGAAATTAGGGATGTTACACTTATCATTTAGATCTCTGATGACTTCATAACCGCTTTTCACCCTATAGACTCCATCATTCTCCAGGGGCCATATTAACTTATCTTCCACCTGAGTCCTAGGTATAGGAATAGAGAGGATTTCTTTAGATCGATTTGCTGTGGTCATTTCCCTTATGATCTCCCTCTTCCAGGTTCGGGTATTTCTATTGATAAGTTCTTCCACATATTTTAGTTCACTTCCATATTCATTCCTCAGCAGTTGACCACTAAGAAGCCATTTATCCTTCCATATCTTGACTCTGTCCCCTTTTCCTATCCTCCATCTGCAATGTTCCATAATTACTTCTCTTCCTTCCAGAATGCTCAACCATGCCCACGACCCACCCCTACCCCTTTTAGCTTGTTGGAAGGTGGTATTAGGGTAGTATCTTTGTTTTACAACTCTTGCCCATAGAGACTCTGGTTCCATCATCAACCTCCATGCTTGTTTTGCTAGGAACGGCTTGTTCATACTCCTGAAATCCTTGAATCCCATTCCTCCTTCCTTCTTCCTTTTAGTAAGTTTTCCCCATTTGACCCAATGCATTCCTGCATCCTTACCCGGACTAGACCACCAGAACTTAGCAACCTTAGAACATAGCTTGTTACAAAAGGTCTTTGGTAGGAGAATAACTGACATCACATATGAGGGAATTGCTTGGATAACTGCCTTGATTATGGTCTCCTTTCCTCCTTGTGTTAGCAATTTGGAATTCTAGGCTGTAAGTTTTTGGCATACCCTTTCCATTACCCAATCCAAAGCTTGTTTCTTTGCTCTGTCCCAAACCGCTGGGAACCCCAAATACTTCCCTGGATTTTCCCACCCAGGCATTCCCAAGATATTTAGTATTTCTGCCCTCTTCTCCTCTTCACAGCATCTACTAAATACTACTCCAGATTTACTCATGTTCAGCTTCTGCCCTGACATTCTTGCATAATTATCCAAGATGCTCATCAACTTCCTGGCCTGTACCTCCTCTGCTCTAGCAAAAAGGATAGAGTCATCTGCAAACAGCAGGTGAGAGATTTCTGGAGCGTTTCTTGCCAACTTTAAGCCTTCTATCTCACCTTCTCTGTTTGCTTTTTCAAGCATCTTTGATAACACCTCAGCTGCTAGTATAAAGAGGTAGGGTGAAAGAGGGTCTCTCTGCCTTAACCCCCTTTGTGGGTGTATTACTGGACCTAGTTCTCCATTAACCTTCACTCTATAGGTCACAGAGGTGACACATTCCATGACCAGACCTATCCATTTCTCATTATACCCAACAGCTCTCATAACCTCCTTCACAAAGCCCCATTCCAGCCTATCATAAGCCTTATTCATATCCAATTTAATGGCCATGTAGTGTCTCCCTCCTCTTTTCTTTTGCTTAAGAAAATGGAAAGCTTCTTGTACCAGCATGATATTATCCTGTATAAACCTTCCACTAACAAATGCACTCTTATTTGGTGAGATTAGTGCATTCATATAGTTTTTCATTCGGTTAACCATCACCTTTGCAATAATTTTATACATAAAATTACTGCAACTTATGGGTCTAAACTGCCCAACACACTCCGGGTTTTGTATTTTAGGGATAAGAGTGATATGGGTTGCATTTACCTCATTAGGCAGCCTCCCATTCTTGAAAAACTCCTTCACTGCTGTACATACTTCCTCTCTGATAATGTTCCAGGTTTGTTGGTAGAAGACCCCATTTAGCCCATCTGGTCCAGGGGCTTTCATTGCTCTCAGGCCAAACACTGCTCTTTCAACCTCCTCCATAGCAACACCCTTTATAAGCTCCTTATTCATGCTTTGTCACTGTTTCTGTTATATAAGGCTGCAAGTTGACCTGTGTTTCTGAGTTGGACGTGCTATATAGGTTAGAGTAGAACTTTTGGAATGCTTCCTGGATATCTCCCTGATTTTCCTGCCATATTCCCTCTTCATCTTGTATTCTGGTTATGCTATTAGTTTTCCTTCTTTGCATTGCTGTTCTGTGGAAGAATTTGGTGTTTTTATCTCCACAGTTCAGCCATTTAACTCTTGCCCTCTGAGCCTAGTATTTTTCTTCTTGTCTCCACATCATACTTATTTGTTTCTGGATTCCTTTGATTTTGTTGATGGTCTGGCTATTCATGGTTTCTACTTGCGTAGCCATAAGTTCCTTTTTCAGATTTTTAATCTCTAGATCCGCCCTTCTCACCTGTCTCTTCTTTCAAACTTTTAGGTTCTCTGTTACTGTTTTTAGCTTCTCTGATATTCTCCTTAGATCCTTTGCTTGGCAGCCACTTTTCCAGCTTTGTTCCACGACCTCTTTAAAGTCTTCTTGATCAGCCCAGTATGCCTTGAACTTGAAAGCATTCTCCTTCCTTCTTGCTTCATTTTTTGTCTTGAGAATCAGTGGGTAATGGTCTGACCCCACTGCAGGTACAGCTATCACCTTGGCTCCTTTAAACAGACTATTTCACTCCTCATTGGCCAAATGTCTATCCAGTTTTTCCCTTATGCCTCCAATTTCCCTCATATTACTCCATGTAGACCTGCAGCCTTTGATAGGAGAATCCAGTAATTCGGTCCTGGACAGTAGCTTTCTAAAATCCTCAATCTGGCTTCTACTATGCGGCCTTCCTCCTTTTTCACTTTGGTGCAGTAATTCATTAAAGTCACCAATGCATTGCCACGGCATTGTATCCCCTGGCTGTAGCTCCTTAATCTCTCTCCATAACTTTCTCCTTTGTCTTCTCTCTGGATTTGCATAGACAAAAGTCGCCCAGTATTCTTTCCTCTCCTCCTCCAACTTGATTTTTGTGTGAAAATAGTTTTTGCACTTCTTCCTCACAACAACTTCAGCCTCCTCCTTCCACATTAGACATAATCCTCTTGATTTACCCTCTGGTTCTAATATAAACCTTTCACATTAAAGAGATTTGAAGCTACGCTTGATTGGGCATTAACTTGTTGCATTTTACGCTGTGACCCAATTGTGAAAACTGTTCGTCAAGAAAGTGGAAATGAACTTACTTATTGGCTAACGTATAAAACAAAAAACCAGGCGCTTCAAATTCTCACATAAGTAACTTGCCTTTGAATCAGAAAAGTGAATTGAGGTAGCTGAGTATATTTAAATTCATTAAATAATTAATTAAATAAAATACCAATATATTTTAAATAAAAAATATTATTTTTTTATATAAAAATTATTCTTACATTTAAGGTGAGTCCAAATTATGAATAAAAACTCAACAAAATGAATATATCGACAGACACTATCATGTAAGATACATTATGCTAGTTCGGAGTGTTCATATAAATTTTCACTTGGATTCTTACACTAAATAAATATTTCAGCATACACCAAACACACAAAAAAAAGAAAAAAGAAAAAAAATAATAAAATAGAATTTTTTTAATTAATTTTTTTTCCCAGGCTTCTTCGTTGATTAATATTTAACTCGGACAAGCAGAATTCGACCCCCAAGTATGGCGGGAATTCAATTATTCACCCACTCCCGCCAATAGGGCCCTGAATCTTCCAGTATATAAAGCCACACTTTCCCTCCATTTCTATTTCCCACCATTTTGTCTGAGAAAATTGAAACCCTAACCCTAGAGGCGCCAAAATCTTAAGAAAGATGCTGGAACTCCGTCTTGTGCAAGGTTCGCTTCTGAAGAAGGTGTTAGAGTCCATCAGGGAGCTCGTCAACGATGCCAACTTCGATTGTTCGGCCAGTGGGTTCTCGCTTCAGGCCATGGACTCCAGCCACGTCGCCCTGGTGGCGCTTCTACTCAGATCGGAGGGCTTCGAGCACTATCGCTGCGACCGCAACATCTCCATGGGCATGAACCTTAACAACATGTCCAAGATGCTAAAATGCGCCGGCAACGATGACATCATCACCATCAAGGCTGACGATGGCAGTGATACGGTTACCTTTATGTTTGAAAGCCCAAGTACGTTTTATATTCCCAAACAGTCTTTTGGAATTCTTGTTTAAATTCAATGCCATATGGTTGATATACAGAATTGTTTCTTCTGTGCGTGTGTACATTTTCCAGTTTTAAATCTTGAGAGAGTCCTTCCCTGCTCACAGCATTCATTTCCTCACTGTATTCTGGCCTATTAACTTTAAATGTCTCATTTTCTTGAAAATTTGAAGTCTATCTTCGAGTCCTAAGAGGAAATTTGATTAAGAGAAAATTGTTGAATTAATAATTCCTGAAAAACCCCAAATAAAGAATATCGGCTACGGCGGTAAATATTCCTTTAAAATATCCTTGGAAATTCCTTTTTTTAAGGTTGAGAAGTAGGTATGGGATTGTTCTTTCTCATTGAGGAAATACTTAATGCCAAATGAAATTGGGTTTATGGGTTTTGGTTTGAGGGCTATAAGGCTCTTCATGAATAGTGTTTTATTTTCTTTGATTGTTATACAAAATTAAAGTTTTTGTTTACAATTTGGAGAATATCTTTTGCTGTGTTCTTTTTTATTTTATTTAATTTTGTGGGTAATTGCGTTTGTGGGTCCTGATTGAGGAGTATCACTCTTCTCTGTTCTCTCTTATATTGACATTTTATTAGATGGTGATTTGTTCTGAACTCCAAGTTTATATCCCTTTCATGTCTATGGAAATTTTTGTTAATTGAGATATTGATGTACCGCACTCAACTGGTCTACGTTCCCCTAAGAGGGTTCGTGTGTTTATTCGATTTGTGTCTCAGCATTTCATTACTTTCTAGATGTCCTCTGAATTTTGCTTAAGCTTTTTATTGTTTAGTGTGCATTTATACATTTCCATTTTTACTGACTTCTTTTTTGGGTCATGGATTGTAGCACAAGATAAGATTTCTGATTTTGAGATGAAGCTGATGGACATTGACAGTGAACACCTTGGAATTCCTGAGGCAGAATATCATGCCATTGTTAGGATGCCTTCAGCTGAGTTTGCTAGGATTTGCAAAGATCTAAGTAGTATTGGTGATACTGGTAAGTCTATACGAGTTTTTGAACATTTCCCTATTACTTTTTTTAATTTCTACCTAGAAATGACATTGTCTCGCGGTCTATGTTGTAGTTGTGATTTCGGTTACTAAGGAAGGTGTAAAGTTTTCCACCAGAGGAGATATTGGAGCTGCAAATATAGTCTGCAGGCAGAATACTACTGTGGACAAGGTAAGCTGTTGATTAACTTATTGTTCTGTTACAAACATGAATTTATAATTTCATATCAACTATCCCAGTCTTTTTCTGTGCGTATGCCGAAAATTGAAAACTGATGGACATATTTACATGGCTGCTTTTATGGGTTAATATTACAGCCTGAAGAAGCAACTGTCATTGAGATGAATGAACCTGTGACCTTGACATTTGCACTAAGATACATGAACTCCTTTACAAAGGCGACACCATTGTCTAATACAGTGACCATTAGTCTGTCAAATGAACTGCCAGTTGTGGTTGAGTACAAGATTGCTGAAATGGGTTATGTCCGGTTCTATTTGGCTCCTAAGATTGAAGAGGATGAGGAAGAGACCAAACCTCAAGTTTAGATTTTGATTTGGTATGTTAGATGTTTCATTGAATTGTAGGATATTCCCTGGGCGTTTTGTATTGAAGATATTGTAAACATGTGGGCAAGAAATTGGTAGTTTACAAATTTTATTAATTGAGGTTTCTTCCTTCCCTAACTTGTTTTTAAACCCTTTTTGTGATTCAGAACAATGTTAAACAGAATCTGTATTTTCATGCAAAAGGGGCTTTATGGATTATGGGTTACAAATTATTCATTATTTGCCTGAAGCTTTTGGTAGATTTGCTTTTGTAGTTATGCCAACAAAGGTCAGTATTCCTCGTTTTGTAAATTCACGAGAGGTCAGGTGGCATGCTCCCTATTAGGTTGATGGGAATTCAAATTGATATCCTTTGACTAACAACATCCAATACAGGCGCTGGAATTTCCTTGAGCCTTTATAATCAATCATTGCCGGGTATTCAGCAATACTCATTGAAGATGAAATCAATGCATCAAATTGCATGTGACCTGCCATCACTCGGCAAATTTTGGTGTCTTGGTTTTGTAAATTCGCATGCTCAGGGGTACAACATTTAGCTCATTTTTCGACTGGAACTGTTGAATCTTCAACTGTTTGGTAATATTAAAATTTCAAGCGTCTTGAATATTTATAAAATTTATAGGCACGAGATAAACGAGGAATTAAAATTTTCATATATAGTTTAACTAAAATTACTAAAAAGTCTCAATAATATATGATGCGCATATTTGGTAGCTTATAAAATTCCTAGATCAACTTATTAATTTTTTTTTTTGGGTGAAACAACTCAAATGTCTTATTTAATGTGTATTTTGGGTATTCAATATTGTTAATTATCTTGATTCAATTAATTATTTAAAAAGTCTGAGACGCTGAAGAAATATAAATGGGATAATTTTAAATTCGTAGTTCAATTCTTGGAAGTTTAGAATGATTCTGTCACTGTTTCCCCTCCCTTCTGAGGATCCGACGGTTCATTTATTATCTACTCTGAACTTCTCACGTATCCAACGAACGTGGTGATACCATGACCTGAGGCCCAATAAGATGTCTATCACGGAAAACCCCCCACTTAAGGAAGCCCCAAAACTTGTCCAAAAAAAAAAGGTGAAGCCCCAAAAGCTGCCCATAACAGCGCTTGGCCAGAACCCCCCCCCAAAAAAAAAAGTAGTTCAGTTCCTTCTCCATCTTTGCTTTGGGAACTTGCTAGCTACATTCATCTACGAGTAATCCCCTCCTGAAACACAGGGCTTAGAATTTCTTGAACGCTTGTTCATCTTACTACCATGAATGTCAAGCTCTATGTCCTTTGAAATCGTAAACTGAACAATTTTACATTGGTTCCTCTAGAAAAAGAAGAAAAGGGTAAGCGTAAAAATATAAAATAATGTTGATAATAAATAATGGTACCTATCCTCCGAGGCGTTTGTATTTTTGTTTAATTGCTTCAATTGTTTTATATATTCTATCTATGGACTTTCTTATAGGACGCTTAAAAAAAAAAATGAAACTTTTCTTTTACGCCTATCTTACGTGTTTTTAAATTGACACCGTGATACCCCACAAAATGGCTAAGGTGATGAATATATTGACTTATTTGGTTACAAACCAAATGTGTATGTTATTTCACTTTCGACCAAAAATAAAAAATAAAAAGAAGAGAGGAGAGGGGGGGAGATGCATGGACCATGCCGTTTCGATATGCTTGCGTGCTTTCATTGGGTTTTGAACTAGTACACCTTCCTATTTCTTCGGCAAACTATTGTCAACTATGGCTCGGCTTTTGAAGATAAGTTAATGCATCTGGGGAAAAACACAAGTAATAAATAATAATTTGTATCAGTTTGTTTTGATATCTTAACTGCATGTTCAGTTGCCATTTACATGCCGTTGAAAGACATGACATATTGCATTGCATCATCAAATACCACAATCAAGGTGTAAATCTAGTACAGTGCTTCTATAAATATCCTTAACATACCATGAATGTCTGAAATTCAAGTTCCTTCTTTTTGTGTGGCGATGGCTCAGCTGGCAGGTTCAGATGAGATAGAGTCTCTGAGGATTGAGTTAGTGGAGATTGGAAGGAGTATAAGGTCCTCATTTACCAGCCATGCCTCGAGTTTCCGGAGCAATAATCCAATACAAGATGTTGATGGTGATGAGGGAGATGAGTTACAATGGGCTGCAATACAAAGGTTGCCCACTTTTGAGAGGGTTACTTCTGCTTTGTTTGATGTATATGATGGTATGAACACAAATGGAGAAGTTAAAGGGAAACAGGTGGTTAATGTTAGTAAGCTTGGAGCTCATGAACGGCATATGTTCATAGAGAGGCTTATCAAGCACACTGAAAATGATAATCTTCGATTGTTGCAAAAACTCAGGAAAAGAATTGACAAGTAATTTTTTTTTCTTAGTCTACATTTATAGCATATATTGCATGGGAACATTTCACTTAATTTTTGATCATGTCACATGCCAATTACTTACTAAGTTATCAATTCTATATGTGAATGTTCTAAGCATGTCTAAGCCTGGCAATGTTTAATATATATATATTTTTAATCTTTATGGTATGTAGAGTTGGTATTAAGTTGCCAACAGTGGAAGTGAGGTATCAAAATCTTTGTGTGGAAGCAGAGTGTCAGGTAGTTCATGGCAAGCCCTTACCAACTCTGTGGAACACCCTAAGAGACATGATTTTTGTAAGTACTTTTTAAGAACATTAATGTCTGGATAGATCATTTATTTTTCAGTCAGTTATATCTGAATTAATACCAATGTAATGTCACAAGCTCTATTTCTTTATGTATGAACACCAAGTCTCATGACTTCAAAAGTAAAAGAAACTGTCAAAATAATCTTTATGTATGGGTGACACACCTATAGTATTCTTAGTAGCCATTAGATAAGGATCTTTCATGTACTTTGAGTACCTCAACTTATAATTTCTATGAAATTTTATTTAAATATAGAACCCATTCAGAGTGAAGCATGGTCATGCTTTAAACATTATAAACCAGGGCCTCTGCATTGCCCGATCTGAGATGCTAAGAGCAAACTGATATATAATAGAATTGAATTTTTCACTTTCAGTTCATTATTATGCTTAATATTGGGACTTCATTATTTTTTTTGGTTCTTTTTCATAGGACATCACGAAATTATCAGCCCTGAAATCTCGAAAATCCAAGATAAGCATCATTACTAAAGCCGATGGCATTATTAAGCCGGGAAGGTATCTTTCGCGAAGTTTAGAACGTTTAATAGTCTTATTGTACTGTTGTAATTTACTGCCATTTATTATTTTTGTTCATTTGAAACAGTGATTGCATTTAATTAAAACCTCATGTTCCCTCTGCTTCTGATAATTGGAAAGCCATATAGCTGTTGGAACGAACCTTGGTACTTTGTAGCCTTTTTCCTGATAAGGAAAGAAAGAGGAGCATACACAATAATTTGTTCCCTACTCCTTGACTATGTTGCAGGATGACCTTATTGCTTGGCCCTCCAGCGAGTGGCAAAACCACATTACTAATGGCACTGGCAGGAAGGCTTAGCCATTCTCTGAAGGTTCTAAATCTGAGAGCCTTTTTCTTGGTTTTTTTTTATAATGAAAGACCATACTCAAAGATGATAACTATGCAGCTGATGAAATTTCTAATTTTATTGGGTCTAATATATACTGGCTTTCTATGAATGCTTGTATTCAATAGCTTGTCCAAGTTAACTGTCGACTTAATGTCAAAAGATCTGGATTTCAGCTTACCTTTTTTGTATTGAATTCTAGCGGCATTGCTACATGCACTAATTTCTATGGTCTTTACTACTTTTTTCAATTCATTGGCTTACTGCCTATTGCTCTATTTGGACTTGCGCCTAATGAACAAAAGATAAAATTATTCTAAAAATCCTGATGCCTTATCAATATCAACAATAAGTTGTTAATGTGAGATGCTGAATGAACTTAATCATTGCATTTAATTTATTTAAAATGTCAAAATTTTGTATTTATATTCAAGTTCGCATGAAGTTATTAATGATCATCCCAATTTACGCGCCTTTGCTTTTAATAGGTTAATGGGGACATTTCTTACAATGGACACATGCTGGAAGAATTTATTCCTCAGAAATCTTCAGCATATGTAAGCCAACATGATATGCATATTGCAGAGATGACTGTGAGGGAAACACTAGATTTTTCTGCACGTTGTCAGGGTGTAGGATGTCGATCTGGTAAGTATACCTAATATTGCAAAAGAATATTTTAGATTAATGTGCCATGAATGATAACTTGTATTCCATGTATAATAGAACTCCTGCTGGAAGTCAGTAGAAGGGAGAAAGAGGGAGGGATAGTGCCAGACCCCGACTTAGATGCATATATGAAGGTACTGGACTATACATTTGTGTCTTTTTATGCTGTTTCTCTCAGTGCTTTTGCAATTTAGTTATCCAGAACCCAAAAAAGAGGAGGGAATGCTAATTTATTGAGTACAATATTCTCTTTGGGATTTGTTAATTAACACTCTTTTGAGAAGGGAAATTAAACCATATTGATATCTGATCTAAGTGCTGGGAAAGAGAAAGGATCTGGGGATGACTCATGAGGTAAGGAATTTAAGCAGAATGATTAAAGCTATTGAGTAAATACTAGGGTAGATTTAACCCAAGTTAAGAAGATTAAGAGAAAAACCAAATGTGAATGTGCAAGAAAAAAAAAAGAAACGTAGGCATGTTTTCTAAAAATCTTAGGCATCATGCGCTCTGCCTGGCACAGAAGACTTTTCTTCAAACTTGCTGTCAGTTTTTCCCCCCTTAATATTTTTCAAAAATAGGGGACTAAGATTTGTAAGTACAGGCAAAGTTGATCAAACCAGAAAGTGAAATAAAGTTAATCTGCAACTTTTAACAACTAATACAAATGGTAAGAAAGTGAATACGTGGAAGGACTGACAGAAAAAAAAATAGAAAATAACAAAACATGCTACTATGTAACAGCATAAGAATGTTTTATTGAACATAAACATGACAGCAAGGGTATACTCCTTAGGCAAGTCAGCGTGCTGGTCATGCTAAACTGTGGTAAAGAAGCTTCAGAAAAAAGTTATGCTTGCTTCCTGCATGTTTCTAGAGCTTCCTTGAACTAATGCTACTCTTTATATCCTCTTAATGTGATTGAGAAAAACTTGAAGTGAAGTTTGAAAATGTTAAGCTTCTAGTTCTGTATATTCTGGTTAAACCTTTAAAATGACTTTGCATCATCCAACAGACATCTTACTCAAAATCCATCATAGCCTGGTAAGGTTCTTGGTCACCTTTAGCCCTTTTCTGACACCTATTACATTTTCAATGCAGGACATACATAGCCTATCAAATTATTTTAATAAAAAAAATCTTTAGAATAAGAAATCTCTCAAACATTGATTTTAAAAAAATTATGGTTGTTTACGGAACAATGTCATAGGACATGATTGAACTTGAAACATGACTTTTATTGTTGATTAGTATCTATTCTTCGTAGCTTTCGCTATATAAGAAAAATAGGCAATACATTTTTTTATTAAAAAATTCAGTTGCTAGATGTGGTGGGTTAGGGTAGGGCTTTTCTAATCCATAATAATATTTGAAATCTTTGATTCAATTTTGGTGTCCTCATGATTATTACTCCAAATGAAAATTTTCTGTCACAGGCAACATCAGTTGAAGGACTGAAGAGTACTCTTCAGACAGACTATATTTTGAAGGTTGTTTACTAGTGTTCTTCTGTAGACTTAGAATTTCTGTAGCTTTTCTATGACTTTCTTCATAAAGTGTTGTTTAATTATTGTTTTATTGACTAATCAAATAACTTGCAGATTCTTGGTCTTGATGTCTGTGCTGATACATCGGTTGGAGATCCGATCAGAAGAGGTATATCTGGTGGTCAAAAGAAAAGGTTGACAACAGGTATTGTTTGTATACTGTATAATTAGAATAGCTTATGAAATTTGTTGACCACTAAAGAATCAGTTGATGTTTGAGGTGGCTCTATGCCTTGTTGTGGTGCATAATACAGGGGAGATGATTGTTGGACCAACAAGAGCTCTATTTATGGATGAAATATCCAATGGTTTAGACAGCTCTACCACTTTCCAGATAATCACTTGTCTTCAGCATCTGGTGCATATTACAGATGCCACTGCATTAATTTCACTCCTGCAGCCGGCACCAGAGACCTTTGATCTCTTTGATGACATTGTGCTAATGGCAGAAGGGAAAATTGTGTACCATGGCCCACGTGATTATATTCTTCAGTTCTTTGAGGACTGTGGGTTCAGGTGCCCAGAAAGAAAAGGCACTGCTGACTTTATTCAAGAAGTAGGTTTAGCTCATACTTGTTCTCTATCTCTAATATTATGGTTTTTTAGTGAGTGATTCTTCAGCTCTTTTTGTTTAATTCAGGTTATCTCCAGGAAAGATCAAGCACAGTATTGGTGCAACACAGAAAAACATTACAGTTATGTTTCTGTTGAACAATTCATTAAGAAATTTAAGGATTGTCCCTCTGGTCAAAAGTTGAAGGTGGAGCTCTCAAAGCCATTTGACAAGTCTCACAACCACAAGAATGCTCTCTCATTCAGAAAATACTCCTTAACAAAATGGGAACTGTTTAAAGCTTGCACAATGCGGGAGATTCTTTTAATGAAAAGGAACTCTTTTATCTATGTATTCAAGTCAACACAGGTATCTTCCTTCAAACTGTTCTGCTTTTACACGCAGCTATTATAATTATTTTATCTAACTTCTCCTTGTTCTAAGTATCTATGTATTCTTTATCCTTGCAGCTTGTCATCATTGTATCTATAGCAATGACTGTTTTCATTCGAACTCGAATGGCAGTTGATATGATCCATGCAAATTATTTTATGGGTTCATTGTTCTATTCACTCATCATACTTCTTGTTGATGGATTTCCGGAGCTGGCAATGACTGTTTCAAGACTTTCAATTTTTTACAAACAAAAAGACTTGTTCCTTTATCCTGCTTGGGCTTATGCAATCCCATCTGCTGTTCTTAAAATTCCACTTTCATTCCTGGAATCTTTCATTTGGACAGCTCTTTCTTATTATGTCATTGGTTACAGCCCTGAAGTTGGCAGGTTAGTCCTAGATTAAAAGTTTGTTTCCTTTCCAAAATTTTCATTTCTATCTTGTTATAAATGTTGAGAACCAGATGATAAGTTGACTTGCTTTCCAAAGTTTTCACTTGTATCTTTTTAGACACTCACGGCAATCATCAAATAGACGGTTTTTTATTCCAAGATGCCTTCATATGTAAATTTTCAGAATTCCGTGCATAAAAATGTCTTACAATTAATGCTGGTGGCTGCTGTGTTTCATGTCCTAGGAGAAAGATATAGGCTATGGAGCATCTATAGTATATAGTTGACATGTGCCTTTTTTGGCCATTAAAATTTTGTTTTGGAATTTTTGGCTTCGTAATTAAGTTTTTGTTCTCAACTTCCTTCAGGTTCTTCCGCCAGTTCCTTCTCCTGTTTACTGTACATCTAACATCAATATCCATGTTTCGATTCATTGCCTCAGTTTTCCAAACTGTGGTTGCTTCAATGACAGCTGGTACTATGTCCATACTAGTTGTTATGCTATTTGGTGGCTCCATAATTCCAAAACGTAAGGATCCAGATCCACTTATTGATTGGCAGTGTTTTTTTTATTATTATGATGATTATGCTCAGCAGCTTTGCCATTGCAGCATATATGCCATCTTGGTTGGAGTGGGGATTTTGGGTTTCTCCTTTGACATATGGAGAGATAGGATTGACTGTCAACGAATTCCTTGCTCCTCGGTGGGGAAAGGTAATAATGTCTTTGCTCTTAGTCTTTTTTTTTTTTTAATAGTGTTTTGGTAAGGTGGTCAGTTGGCTTCATTTGGTCCTAGAATATTTCCTAGGCTCAAATTAGAATGCTTCTATCTCTTTGCTTCACAAAGACAACTTCATTTTAATTGAGAGATGTCTCCTTGAATATGTAAAGAGATAACTATAAACCATTTGAAATGTTAACCAATATTGTCCTTGAAAATATTTTTTATCTTCATTATCTAGCTTCTTTCAGCCTTTTCCTCTTAAATATGTCTAAGAATTTTATTGGCCAGTGGGTGAAGACTCATACAAGAACTGAAAAAAATAAAAACAGAAATGAGAAGAAAATGAAAGTGAAAAATTCCTCTCTTTAGCCTTCTAGAAATGTGACTCAACTATCATTTTGAGCTCTTTGTTTTGTTGCAGATGTCTGGAAACACAACTTTGGGGCTACAAACACTGGAAAGCCGTGGGCTGAATTTTGACAGTAACTTTTATTGGATATCAATCGGTGCCTTAATTGGGTTCACAGTGCTATTTAACTTGGGTTTTACCTTGGCATTAACATTCTTTAAGTGTAAGTTCATCTCCTACTGCTTATTTGGGCATGTTAAGAAACAAGAATTTTATACCTGTATGTTAACATCTAGTTTGGCATTGTACCATCAGCTCCTGGAAGGTCTCGCACTCTTGTATCTGACAGGAAGCTTTCTGAATTACAAGGAAAGGAAGAAAGCAGTGTTAACTTTGGTGGAGACAAGAAAGCTGTTGGTTCTCTAGCTGAAACCACTGCAGAACCTGTAAAAGGTGAGCTATAGTTTTGTTTCTGTGCATTTTTTTAATTTTCCTCTATAAAACATATGGTCTGCGTGACTTTTTATCTCGTAATTTATTAGTAATACGTAAATCTTGAATACATATATACATGCATACACAGCTTTTTGTTAAAGCTAAAACTCTCCTTCATTTCCTTTTTCTCAGGAGGATTGGTTCTACCTTTCCAGCCCTTGACAGTAGCATTTTGTGATGTACAGTACTATGTTGATACCCCATTGGTAATAATATTGGAGATTTTAAGGCTTTAAACTATCAGTAGTTATCATTTATGAAAGAAAGTTATGCCACTGAATGTGGATTGGTAATTGTATCATGTCTAATGCAGGAAATGAGAAACAGGGGTTTTGCACAGAAAAAACTCCAGCTTCTTTCTGATATTACAGGTACATTCCGACCGGGCATTTTGACAGCATTGATGGGGGTCAGCGGAGCAGGGAAAACAACTCTAATGGATGTTCTGTGTGGAAGGAAAACTGGTGGTACTATAGAAGGAGATGTTAAAATTGGTGGCTATCCTAAAGTTCAAGAAACATTTGCTAGGGTATCCGGTTATTGTGAACAAGCAGATATACATTCTCCTCATATAACTATACAAGAATCTGTAGTATTTTCTGCCTGTCTGCGGCTTTCTTCTCAGATTAACGCAAAGACTAGAGCTGTATGATTTTGCTTATGAGGCATGAGAATTATGTTTGAAGTTCTGAACTCGTTCAGTGGGGTTAATAACCTCTGATTGCTTCTTTCATTTCTCAGGAATTTGTAAATGAAGTCCTTCAAACTATTGAGCTCGATGGGATCAAAGATTCTTTAGTAGGCATGCCAAGTGTCAGTGGGTTATCAACTGAGCAAAGAAAACGACTGACCATAGCTGTTGAGCTTGTTGCTAATCCTTCAATCATATTTATGGATGAGCCAACTTCAGGTTTAGATGCAAGGGCAGCAGCAGTTGTTATGAGAGCAGTGAAGAATGTTGTTGAAACAGGAAGGACTGTCGTATGTACCATTCACCAACCAAGTATTGACATATTTGAGGCATTTGATGAGGTAAAATTATGTTCCTTTAGTAGTTTTATCATATACGATGAACCCAGATATTTTTAAAGTTCAATTTCATCCTGTAAAACACTTAAGCCCATCCCTTTGATTCTTTAGGATATATTATGTACATATTTTCCAAAATAATATTTGAAAAAGGTGCACGGTCACATTATTGTGCTGCAACATCTAATAAAACACAGTTAGTTCCATAAAATATTATCTGTTCATAAGTAAATCAAGAATTTTGCATCAAGTTGAGATATTAAATCATAATTTTGTGGCACTTAAGCTTTTCTGTTTGCCTTGAATGATGTATTTTAAATCTTTATATTGATTATTTAGAATGAAAAGAAAAGGAATTTGGATGAGCCACTTCTAATGTTCATGAAGCAATGGCAATCTATCTTCATCCTCAGCGATATTGTGAAATCAATAGATCTTAATCTTGAAGTGAAATGGCTCTATACAATTGAATGGAAAAATACTTATCTTGAGGCCTTGATCTCTTTAAATGATGATGTATTAAAATTTGATCCTCCGTGAAATAATAATCCTACTAATTATGGTTTATTCTTGAGATATTCTTAGTTGATTCTTATGAAAGCTGGAGGACGCATAATCTACTCTGGCCCACTTGGACAGCACTCGAGTAGGGTCATTGAATACTTTGAGGTCAGTTTGTCTACAACTATATCTTACCAGACTTGGTTTTCATCTAAAATGCAGTTCTGGTTCTAGTTTCAAGGAAAAATGTAATTGACTGCAAAGTCTTAATGTATATTCTTTCCATTTGTGTTATATAGAGTATACCAGGAGTGCCAAAGATTAGAGACAACTTTAATCCAGCGACTTGGATGCTAGAAGTTACTTCCAAGTCTATAGAAACTGAACTTGGAGTAGATTTTGCCCAAATTTACCGGGAGTCTACCTTATATGAGTAAGTAATCATGAAGAATTACACTGATATTCCACTGCATGAGGGAATGATTGGATTAGGATTTATAATACAAATTAAACCCAGTAATATATAGCATGACTATGATCAACAGGTTCAGTGAAAATTTAAATAAGAATTAAAGCATAGCATTTTGGAGATAATATTCATTCTCCATGTATGTACATTTCCTAAAGCATAAACTCAAATTCCATCACTTCTAGATTTTTGTAGATTAATTCCAACATTAAATTTTTTAATGCATAAACACACGTAAGATAATATTTCTATAATGCAAGAATGTACGTGCTTGTTTGATTCTATTTTTATTTTTTTTTGTTTTTAAAATTGTTCTGCAAAATAAAAAAAAATTTGTTTGATAAATTATTTTAAAAATATGTTATTTTTTACTTTTTCGATATTTTGAGAACACAAACAGAAAACAAAAACAACTATTTCTTATTTTTTGTTTGTTTTAAAAACAATTTATTTTTAAAATTTATTTTTAAAATAATAACATAAAATAGTTACTAAATGAGTTTTTTTGTTCTAAAAATAATTAAAAATAAAAAATTATTTTTATAAAAACAGTTAGCAAACAGATCCAAACATGCCCTATGCTTCTATATCCAAATGCATGTAAATCATATTTGCTGGCAATGATGACATAGGAATTTGAGAAAAGCTTCCTCATTATATACATGATCTCTATGATATTTACTCTTGTGATTGCAGGCAAAACAAAGAGTTAGTTAAGCAATTAAGTTCACCCTCTGCTGGCTCAAAAGATTTACACTTTCAGTCTCATTTTCCACAAAATGGTTGGGAACAGTTTAAAGCATGCTTGTGGAAACAGCATTTGTCCTACTGGAGAAGTCCTTCATACAACTTGATGCGCATGATTTTTGTGACTGCTTCATCTTTTCTGTTTGGCATACTGTTCTGGAAGCAGGGAAAGAAAATGTAAGTGAGCATAAGTCTACTAATGTCTCCATATAGAATAAGAAGATGCTGGAACTTGTTTTGTTTCCCTGATATATCCAATGAGCTTCAGATTGTGAAACTAAGCTGCTTTTTAATATTTTCTCATCATTTGCAACGTTTAGATCACTATCTTGAATTGTTAAGCATTTCTTAAATTTAGATTGCTTAGTCCATGAATTTCTACTAAACGTTAGTAGCTAGGATTGGATGCAAAAGGGCTGATGTAAGTCTTTTACTTGTTTCACAGAAATAACCAGCAGGACCTGTTCAATGTGTTCGGTTCGATGTTTACTGCAACACTCTTCTTTGGGATAAATAACTGCTCTACAGTTCTACCGTATGTGGCAACAGAGCGCACTGTTTTGTACCGTGAAAGATTTGCAGGGATGTACTCCCCCTGGGCCTATTCTTTTGCACAGGTTTAGTTCTCTTATTACTACGATTCACCTTTTATTTATTTCTTTTTAAATTTTTTTAACTCATAACAAAATGGATAAACCTAGTGATCTTGCTTCTAGTCTTATTTTCTTTGCCTTTTCAAAGGAGGTATCAAACAAATTTAACTTTTTTCTTGTAACATTTTAGTAATTTGGCTGCAGCTAAGAAATCAATGAATAGAGTTGTTTCTTCTTTTATGAAGATGAAATTAAATTTTCAGTTATTAGGGGTGTTTTCCCATCTTTCTGTAAGGCCTTATCATCAACCAAAATAAATCAATTGCCATCTCTAAATGATATTTCGTTTTTGTTTATCTTCATTAAAACTAAGTAAGCAACATCATATTTTCACTGCAATTGTATGTTAATGGTCCAGAAAAGTTAACAAGTTTCTTAAATTAATATAAAGAAAGAAGAGAGAGGGGAGGGGGAAGTTTTTCAAAGATATTTTTTAAAAACTAGCTTTGAGAATTTAAATATTGCCTGTGGTTGTGATGTCAAAAAGGTTATCTTCTTGTTGATTGAGTTATTGAAAGTTATCAAAAAAAGGATGATATTACCAAATTTAAGGACAAAAAAAAAATCTTAAAGAATATGTAGTTTCAAGCATTTTTATAGTTTGTTGGTAAGTACTAAATTGGGTGAGAATTAATTATTGCAGTAATTTACTAGAGGATTCTATTATTTATGCTTTTTTGGTGACTCATTCCATAATTTTAAACTCGGATTTGTTTCTGTTTTAGGTTCTAGTTGAGGTTCCCTACTCATTCACTGAAGCTGCCCTGTACGTGATAATTACATATCCTATGGTGGGCTACTATTGGTCCGTCTATAAAGTATTTTGGTCATTCTACAGTATGTTCTGCTCTATATTATACTTTAATTACCTTGGGATGCTGCTTGTTTCATTGACACCAAATATTCAACTGGCTTCTATTCTGGCTTCATCTTTCTACACGATGCTGAATTTATTTTCTGGCTACATTCTGCCAAAACCCGTAAGTTTCGCATACATAATTTGTTCTGCTATAATTGCAAGTAACTTCATTTTCTGTAAAGCAAATTCATTTGCACAAGTTTAATATTTAAGGCATATATAACACCTTCCAATGTAATTATATTGGGGGTAATATGTCGATCTATTCCGTCACTATTCATTTGATAGTAAGTTATTAACCTTCAAATATTCAACTAATCAATTAAAAATATCTGAATGTGGACAAGAAAAAGAGAGATCAAAATTGATGATATTGTACAAACTTGACACCTGCATTGTCTTTGGTGATTTGCATCTTTTTTGCCAACCATTTGCATTCTAATTCATGTAAGTTTTAGAGGTAGTGGTTAAGGATACTTTTCCCTTTCTTCCTTTTTAGAGTAATGTTAGAGATTATAATAAAACTATTTATGAACTTTCATTAAATGGCTTAAGTTTTTAAGTTGAAGCAGTATATGACATAATATCACTCATATCAGAGGCTCTAATTAAATGATCTAGAGATCATCCTTGCTGCCCCCATTCTTCTAGTTTAATTTAATTTCAATTTTAAAACTATTCACGAGTTTGCACTTAACAAATTTTAGGATATCCTACTCAAACTCGAGAATGCATGTCCACAACACAGGACATACAAGCAGTGGGTGTGGGGAGCAACTCATAAGACAGGAAAAATACAAATATGCAGTATTTTGGCATGAGTAACTAGAATTTCAAGTGAATCCAAGCATGCTGAATGACCAGGCTGTATCAAACTGAACTAGAAAACTTGAAAATGGTTCACAATAATGTTTATGTGTAGCTCACTATGTGATGTTTGTTGATTTAAAGTACACTTGTTTCCTTATTGCAGCGTATTCCGAAGTGGTGGCTTTGGTTGTATTATTTATGCCCCATATCTTGGGCACTGGATGGGATGCTTACTTCACAATATGGAGATTTGATCAAAGACATATCAGCTTTTGGAGAAGCTAAACCGGTTAATGCATTCTTAGAAGATTATTTTGGGTTTCACCATGACTTCTTACGTGTAACTGGTGTTGTTCTGATTGTCTTCCCCATTTTTTTTGCTCTTCTATTTGCCTACTGCATTGGAAATCTCAATTTCCAGAGGAGGTAACTGTTGTAAGAGTATGGACATTGATATGTTACTACGATTGTTATTATGAAATGTTGTTGGAATAAGATCAATTTCTTATGCTGTTCTTTAAGAATGTCTCAAACCACCAGGATGCAATAACTGCTTGCATAGAACCCCACACATGGTGGCATTGAAAGTAGCGTTATTAGGTAAGAAGAATGGATACTAATATAAAATGGAATACAACGCAATTAAGATACAACAAGACAACGAAATAATCGTTGTTTACATATAATTTGAAGTTTTATATATGTGAGTGTTAGACATATATTGAATATGATACGTCTTCATCTTTAAAGTACTAGTGCATTATATTTGTAAAACTTGACCAAAATAAGATATATCAAAATAGTAACAATTAGATGGATAACTCCAAAGGATTGGCCTAGTGGAATAAGTGAGTTTGGTTATGTGGGGTTTGAATCCTAATTTTGCCAATTTTTTGGAGCTAGGTTGTAAGAATTTTTTTAATCTCCTAGTTTCTATGGGAATGACTTGCTTTTTACTAGAATAAAGAGATGGATTAGTTGAGCTGCCATAATTTGGTCTTGAACACTATTTGACCGTAATATTAAAAAAAAAAAGACTAGCTAATATAGAAATAGAAAGTAAAACCTGTTTGGGGGGGGGGGGGAGCTTCTATGGTGCCATGATGCCAGCATACAAAGATGTAACGACAGTCCTGGGACTCGTACAGTTATGGTTGGAGACTTCTAGCATCTCGAATGGCTAGTTCTACTATTGTATTTCAATTCCAATAATAGATCGGGTTCACTCAACTTGAGTAGAATTGGAAGTTTTAATAGAAGTCTGTTTATTTTCTATGGTAAGAGTTCCATCGTAGTCCCCGGAGAACATTGCAACCAATTAACATGGAATTTTAGAGAGTCATGTCTCAACAGCTAACTCATGAGTAGAAGGTTCATATAAATCCTATAGTAGAATTTCATACTTCTATCGTAAGATAAGTCTCATAGTTTGCAATTAGCTCTTGACACATTTATTCACAATGCAGGTAACTGTTAGAGACTTATGTCATAGTGAAGATTGTAGAATTTCCAAGAAATAAAATAAATAAAGAAAATAATTATGAATGTTATAAAATTCTGGAATTAATTTTGCAAGTCCAATCAGCTGATAAAGCCCAGATCTTCTCATTTGGTAGTCTAGGCTACAGCCAAAAAAAAAAAAAATTAAAGAAAACAGCTGCTGCACCTTGGGGGAAACTTAGACAGGTCCCATCTAACACCTTAAAGCAAAATTTTTGTTCCAATAAAATTTCTGGCTTAGACAAAAGGTGGTTGTGCTTTAGTCAAGCTTGTTAAAAGCTCTTCGATTCAATATGTGCATATGGAATAAGGTTTCTTAACATATTAGGATAGTTATTCACTTTTTTGGTGGAATGGGTCATAGGCTAAAATGCAAAATTGATTCTGCCAGTTCCAGAGAAATGGGTGAAAATTGACAGGATATATGCTATCATAAATTTTACAATTCTTGCATTTGCTTCATGATTCGTGAACATAGAAGTAAAGTGCAAGCTTGAGAAAAAAGGATGTCAAACTTTGTACACTTGAGCTATGAAAGTTATAGAAAGTAGAAAATTAGAAAAAAAAACATAAAAAACTTATAGTGGAAATTCTGCTCATTGATGGCTCCATGTATTTCCATTTCTGTACATTAAAATTGTAGCCACCAAACTGCTGAAGGAACAATCTGTTATCTCTGTTTACCTCTTTTGAAAATTCAATCTTCCTATGCAATAGGCAAACAGAGACGCATAAGCAATAGGGAAAGCAATGAGAACCACAGCTACAAGGCTTAACCGATCATGATGGAACCCATAATAGTCTTTCAGAAAGGAACCAACTGGTTTTTGCTCCCCGAATATGAGTATCCTTTTGTTCATGTCTCCATATTGTGAAGTTAGGAAGCCATTCAGGGACCAAGATGTGGGGCAAAGCCAATAACACCAAATCCACCATTTAGGAATTTTCTGCATATAAAAACATAGCAACTATCTCAGGCTTAAAACTAATTGGAGTGAACAGTCATGCATCATCAGACACATATAGTTACTGTCATCTATGATCTGGACATTTGGAAAGTTTGAGAGAATTTTCTACATTCTTGAGAATTCATGTAGGCAGCTTACTATGATATGAAATGTCAATCAGTAATCTTGGGGATGTTGACATTTATTTTGACAGAAAATTGATAACCAAAAGCTTTTTATTAATGAATTTCAGGTCAATACTCACATAAACATATATGAAATTCCTGCATTTTTTATGCATTCCATTTTCCACTAAGATGGATGTTATTGGATACGTCAGAAATGATGTCAAAAGAAGCAATAAATAGCTTAATAATCACATCAAATTTTTAGTTCCATTTATGCATGTTGCCACATTTCAACTCTGGATACGTAGATATTTAAGCTACAACTTCAGACTTGTATGGTTCTATAAAGACTAAATTAGCAGAATTTATTTTTGGGATATTTGGAAGACTTACCGGTCCTGGCATGAGGAATCCAGAGAAAAGATTGAATATGGTGTAGACTGCAGTTGCTAATACGGAAGCTATATCGAGATTTATGCTCAATGAAACTATCAACATTCCAAGATATACAAAGTATAAAAATGTACAGAATGTGGTGTAGAAGTACCAAAAGACCTTCTCAACTGACCAATAGTAACCTATCATTGGATAAGTGATAGCCACATATAAAATTGCTTGCACTAAGATATATGGTATCTCAATGGTCACCTACAACAAAAGAGAAATTTCGGCGATTTCATGACATGTACTGGATTTTCCTACCAAATAAATATCACTTGAACTTTATTGAAGTAATTTCAAACCTGTGCAAATGAATAAGCCATGGAAGAATACATTCCAGCAAATTTTTCACGGTACAAGACGTTCCGCTCAGTTGCCACGTATGGTAAAATTGATGCACAGTTATTTATGCCCAAGAATATTACAGCAATATACATTGATCCAAGTATGTTGAACAAATCCTGCTGATTGTTTCTTTAACAGCAAAAAGAAAGTATATATGTGATTACTTTCATCAGTACAAATTTGGAGCATAACACTAACAATAGATTGATGCCAAAACTAAGAATTAGAAATGGTGTCCCCATCATAAAAAGCACGAGTTCATAAAGTTAGAATAATGAATGCCTTTATTTTAAGTATTTCTAACATATATTTGATATCAAGATGTTCCTTGTCTTGTGTTGTCAACATGTGATAGTTCAGGCACACCATTCATTGAATATGGTGGAGTATTTTACTTGTTTCAGTGACGGAGACAGTGAAGGTTTTGAAAGTACTGTATTATATTGGATCGGCTTCTGTTTGTTGAAGAAATTTATCAAAGATATAGGCACCGTAGATATATTGTCATTTCTTTTCCAACTGAATCCATTTGCTGAAGAATACAGCTAGGGGAAGTTTTTGATGTAGTGCCGCCACAAAATCGGGAGTTTGATACCGAAGTTTTCTAACATGCATATTATTTTTCCAGATTAAGTGAGGAATTATTTTGAATTGTCCCTTTGAAAATTATATACATTAGTGTATGAAAGAAGACTTACATTTCCTTCCCTTTCTGCCAAAATACTGCCCCAAATATCACTGCTGCGACAACCATGAATAATAAACGCGTTAAGTTGTACTCAGGAGTTCTCAAATAGGACAAGTGTTGCTTCCATAGACATGCTGTAAACTGCCCCAAGTTATTTTGTGGGAAACGAGTTGAGAATTGTAAGTCCTTTGAACCTGGTAATGGTTCACTTAACTGTTGTACCAAGACAAGGGTATTCCTGTAATATAAATAACAATTTAAAAGATCAGTGCTCTTTCACACATTAATTTGAACCAATTAAGCAACATGCAAAATCTGAAAAATAAAAATCATACAATGCTTTTTTTTTTTTTTTTGCCAATGATTGTCAGTCAACTAGGTTCTCACTGGTAAAGAGATGACCGTTCATAGATTTTTGCAAAATCTAATTCAAGTTCTGCTTCTACAGATGCAGAGGTAGCTTCCAACATCCAGGTTGCAGGATTATAGTTGGCTTTGATCTTTGGCACTCCAGGTATACTCTGATCGAAAGTAAATTTTTTTAGATACAAATTTCAATAACTTAAATGAAGGGTATAGAGACAAAGGTACTAAATACTAATTCATTCCAGAGCAATTTTTGTTACGTGCCTTGACTAAGTTTTCCTGTTCGTCTTTTATCAAGATAAAGGTCAATATTTTAATTCAAGACGACAAAGCTGTTTCTTTGTGTAGCTTTTATTTATAGCATGAACCATTTTAAACTCCACAAATTTGTCATGCACAAGAATCTGAAGTCACTTGCTCCAGGTCTTCTGAAAAATTTATGTAAGGTTTTCTTTTGTTCCCCACTACTCTAATTTTGACGACAAAGCCTATCAAACTTCATCTGTAAAGGCAAACATCACTATCACCAGGATCCTCCTCAGCGTCAACAGTCATTCACATCTCTGGCTTATGACACACAAAAAAATTGGAGAACTATGATTAATGATATGTTTAGAAGTATGATTGCGGAGATTACCTGAAAGTATTCAATCAGTTTACTTGACTGTTGACCCAGCATTCCATTATAGATAATCTGTCCTCCTGATTTCATTAGGATCAACTGCAAGAAAAACAACTTAGTTGCTGAATTGCACTCTATCTTCTATCAACATGACTGAGAAGATAATAATAGCATGCATTTCAAAAATCACAAAAGATGGGAAGTCAAATTCTGCTTCTACTTGTCAGTTGTGATTCTAGAAGCAAATAATCAAGATACTGAATTGCACATCGACATACACACAGATTTATACACTTTGGTAGATGTCATTTTCCAGATAATACAAGAGGATTGCTGGTTAGTGAGACTATTTTAGAAAATGGTGTTAAGAGTATCTTAGCACAGATGAAAGCTAATAGTTAATTGTATAAACCTAAAAATATATTTGGAAAATCATTTCTATTAAAGAAAAAATGTTTGCTAAGTCTGATAAGCCTGGCAAAGAGTATATTTTATTGCCAACATTAATGAGATCACTAATCACTTCAGACAAGACTGGGTAAAATAACTTAAATGCTTTCCAGAATGTTGATACTTACGTTGATAGAATTATATTCAGAGAGGCAAGAAGAACAACCATAACGTTTTCGAAATCAATGGATAAAGCATATTGAGAAGTAGAGAATATGTGCAGTAAAGCTTCAAAATAGTTGTATGATCATATCACAAAAAACAGGTTGCATTTTAAAATCTTCAATTTCATGCAAATTTACTAGCTGGAGGCACTCTTTTGCCTACCTCGTCAAAAGTCTCAAATATGTCAATGCTTGGTTGGTGTATGGTGCAAACTATGGTCCTGCCAGTAGCATCTACATTCTTCACTGCACGCATAACTATTGCTGCTGCTCGGGCATCCAAACCTGATGTGGGTTCATCCATAAAGATTATTGATGGATTGGAAACAAGCTCCACTGCAATGGTTAGTCTTTTACGTTGTTCCGTTGATAAGCCACTTTGGCCAGCAATGCCAACTAAACTATCTTTTATATCATCAAGTTCAATTGTCTCAATGACTTCTTCTACAAATTTCTGCCCAACAGATATGCAGAGAAAGTGACAAAGTGCATCAGTTATCTGAGCCAGACAAACCATGGTGAATGTGATGTGACAATGATTTCATACCACTTTTGTGACTGAATCAATCTCCATCGGTAACCGCAACCATGCTGAGTATGTTAAAGATTCTTCAACTGTTATATATGGAGAATGTATGTCATTCTGCTCACAGTAGCCTGAAACTTTAGCAAACGTCTTCTGCACTTTGGGGTATCCTCCGATTCTTATATCTCCTTCAATGATACCTCCAGTTTTTCTTCCTGACAGGACATCCATAAGAGTTGTCTTCCCTGCTCCACTAACTCCCATCAGGGCTGTGAGAATTCCTGGCCTAAATGCTCCAGTGATATCACGGAGCAATTGAAGTTTTTTCTCATTGGACCCATGCTTTTTCATCTCCTGTTTAGAAGGACAAAGTAACATCTTCGCTGATAAGCTCATCAACTATATATTAAATCATGAAAACAAAATATTTGTGAACTTAACTGGAGGAGTGTCTACGAAATACTGGACATCCTTAAATGCTATTGTCAGTGGCTCAAAGGGCAGGACCATTTTCCCTGTATGACCAACCATGAACAGAAAACAAAAATTCTTCACTAATGCTTCAATAGAAAGAGCTAATCTTTGAAATAACTTATCATATAGTGGCTGTCACCTGTGTTTTGTGTTTCCTTTGAGGTCTGGCTAATGTCTACTGTAACTGACTTAATTTCTAGTTCCACGCTCTTGCCATTTTCTCCTCCCTTTAGTTGAGAGAGCTTTTTTTTTGAAATAATAGCTCGGGACATCTTTGGAGCTGTATAAATTTTCTATCGAATAAGTGCATTTTGAAAAAGAAAACATTGTTTAATTTGTTAACTAAGATAGATTAGATAGGACTTACGTTTTAAGTAACTTAATGCCAAGATAAATCCAAAATCAAAAAGTACGGTGAAACCAAGCAGTGCTCCAACTGATAGCCAGTAGAAGTTCGCATCAAAGTCTAAACCATGGCTAGTTAAAACCTTCTTCCCTATGGAGATGCCTCCCTCTTGAACCTGCAAATGAGAAATGAGCTATTGCTATATACATATGACTTTAATGCATTATGAAGCCAAACAAATTATATTGCAGATACCTTCTGCCAGCGGGGAGCAAGAAATTCATTTAATGTTATTCCAATTTCTCCATATGTCATGGGAGAAAGCCAAAAACCCCACCGCAACCACCAAGGTAATGAAGCTGAAAGGAATAAACTCCATAATTAGCATTTTTTACATCTTTATATGTGAAAAAAGGTTATACATTGGCTTACGTCGAGGAAGAATAAAGCCTCCAAACAAAAACATGAGCACTAAGAACAATGAACCAACTGTAGTAGCTGCAACATTAGTTTGGAAGACTGAGGCAAGGAAACGGCACAAGGATGTTGATGATAGATGTAGAGTGAAAAGCAAAAGAAACTGACGGAAGAACCTAAATCCATAAGTCAGAGAAGAATTAGAAAAGAATATAAAATTAAAAAAAGAAGAAGAAGGAAATCTTATCTCTTTTATGCATAGGATTAAACAAACTGCTTGCCTTTCTACTTCAGGGCTGTAGCCTATAACATAATAAGTTACTGCTGTCCAGACAATAGAATCAATAACTGAAAATGGAATCTTTAGAATGGAAGCTGGAAGACAGTAAGCCCATGCTGGATAAAGATAGAATTCTTTTTGCTTGTAAACAACAGGAAGTCTAGTAATAGTCATGACCAGCTCTGCAACTCCATTAGTCATGAGGCGTACAAGTGTATAATACAATGAGCCCAATAAATAGTTTGCACTCCTCAAGTCTACATCCAACTGAGTACGTATAAATATTGTCATTGTTATGAATGCAGTGATTGTAAGCTGCAAAATAAGAAAATAAATAAGATTGAAGTGATTGATTATTGATGTGTTCAAGTACCTCTCAGGTTAGTAGATACTAACCTGTGCAGTTTTGAATACATAGATAAACGAGTTTCGTTTCATCAGAAGTAGCTCCCTCCTCATACAAGCTTTGAACAGTTCCCATTTTCTCAAGGAGTACCTGCTGGATGATAAAGCATTTTTATGGGATTGAGATTTATCATATGTCTGTGAGAGCTCATCATTTAAACTTTTTCCCCAACGACTTGTTTTGAATTTTTGAGAGAACTGATCCACTGAAACGTAGCTGTAAGGAATATCTGTGTGGTACCAGTATTGCCTTTGATCCTTCTTAGACGTTACCTGTACATAATTGAAAATTTTGACTAGTGAGGCTATGAGGCCGGATTAGATAACAGGGGAAATATAGTTTGTTCTCTCACTTCCTGGAGAAAGTCTGCTACTCCTTTTCTTTCTGGGCACTTGAAACCACGTTCCTCAATAAACTGGAGTGCTTCACTGCGAGGGCCATGGTATACTATCTTTCCCTCTGCAATCAATATAAGATCATCAAATAGTTCAAAGGTTTCAGGTGCTGGCTGAAGAAGTGAAACCATTGCAGTTGCATCTGTGATGTGCACCAACTGCTGGAGGCAGGTAACTATTTGAAAAGTTGTGGAGCTGTCCAAGCCAGTTGATATTTCATCCATAAAAAGAGTTTTTATGGGACCGACGATCATCTCTCCTGCCGTATTAAATGGCAAAATATATTTCAAATTGATTAACAAAAAAGAAATATTTCAGCCTGAGCAAAAGGTCTCATTAGCTTTTTATTTGTCAATGGTCTAGGGAGGAGGTGAGGCTTCTATTGTGTTTTAGTTAAAAGGATAAAGATTGATATCTGAATTCTAAATTTTTTGAATTGAACCAAAAGGACACAGCTATTTTTACGTATGACTTTCTAGATACCTGTTGTTAGCCTTTTCTTTTGTCCTCCTGAAATGCCTCTATCTAATGCATCACCAACCATTATGTCGGCGCAGATATCCAGTCCAAGAATCTAGGAGGTCAAAAGTTGAATTTCAACAATTAAAAAAGAATAGGAACATCTTCATTAAGCAACTAAATAACTACATGCTGCAATCTAGCTGTGCTAGGAAGAGGATGTACCTTTAACACATAATCAGTTTGTAGGTTTTCTTTTTGTCCTTCAACTGATATTGCCTGCAAATGTTTCATTGATTTCTTATCAACTTATTTCTTTTGCATTAAAACGTATATGTTTCCTTACTAATAATACCTTCATATAGGTGTCAATATCTGGGTCGGGGATGATTCCTGCTTCTTTCTCTTTCCTGCTGACTTCAGTCAGTAGATCTGCATGAAAAATAATACATAGTCAAGGCGAACTGGTACTTAGTTAGCTAACAAATTATCTGACGATCTAGTTTTGAAAATTAATAAATAAGAAACCTTACCAGCTCTGCTTCCAGCCCCCTGGCAGCGGGCTGAAAAGTCAACTGTTTCCCTCACTGTGATCTGAGGAAGGTGCAGGTCATACTGGCTTATGTAAGATGATGTTTTTTGAGGAACAAATTCATTTAGCATGTGACCATTGTAAGAGATTTCCCCAGACACCTGAAGAGAAGCAAAGGCTGAAGAATGTCACAGGGTTTGTAGTATGGGGCAACTTAAGCGAATTTATGCTTTAGACTAGTTTCTGAAAGACTCTTAGAATTATATGACGGATGAAGAAGCATCAATAGCACTGCTAGTCAAATCATCTATTGGTTCATGCTATGCTCAGACACATTTACATAATGACTTCTTGTTCAAGAATTTCACTATATTTAAGTTTTTTGTTTACTTGTTTTAAATACTAACCTTGAGAGATTGCTCTAGTTTTCCAGCCAGTGCCAACAGCAAGGTCGTTTTCCCACTGCCAGGTGGACCAAGAAGAAGAGTAAGCCTGCACTCAGAACCATCTTTGATAAGTTGACAATTTAGTCCCTTTTATTGAAGTTACACTTTTCATATCCTTGAATGTTTTCCTTGATAGCATATGGGATGAAACCAGCTTTCATTTAAGCTCTATCATCTTTCCTAATCACTCAAACCCCATGCTTCATTAAAAAGGAATGCCAAGTCAATAAAACTTTTTCTACATACGAATTTTGAGGGACTAAATTCTGAAAGTGCCCTGCAACAAATCCATGCAATTGAGCACAGATTCATGAATATATGGATACTTATTATTTCAATCTCTAATTATAAAAAGTTATGTCGTGTTCTGAATTGCCACATACATAAGAAGTATTCAGTTATTCACTTACCTTGATGGTTTTATGATGCCACTTACATCCTTCAGAATGCTTATTTTGGTTCCTTGAGAATTACAGTATACTGCCTTCGTAACCCCCTGCTCAAGTGACAAATTCAGCTCATTCTTGCATGTAGGAATACCAAGTTTTCTTTGCAAACTTATGTTATCTGAATCTTAAATATTGTTTTATATTACCCAGTTGTGCATTATATTGGCCTGTTTATTACAATTAAGAGATTCAAGAAGGAAGCATACTTACAGAAAAGAAGCTAACAAGAGAGTTCCACAAAGTAGGGAGGGGCTTCCCTTGTACAACCTCACATTCTGCTTGTATGTGCAGGTTCTTGTACTTGACCTCCACAGTAGGTAACTTCACATTCACTCTAAAAACAAAACCTATTTGTCAATCTTAAAAGTAATGTACCTATCTTAGCTATGAGGAAAATAAACCAAGAATGAAAATATTAGACTTCATAACTGAATAAAAGACGAATTGACCGTTGTAGGATCTAGAAAAACAAATGCTTCAGCCATCAAATTGAAAACATGGCAATAGATATTTTAACTCAGAATTGGATTAAAAAAAAAAAGGTCGGCAAGAAGACAAATATAAGTGTTTTCAACAGCCCATTTTGAACATTTGATCTAACGAATTGTAACCCTTTGGTAAAACAGAGTACTCTATTTGCAGCATGGTTAAGTCAAGAGTACCCACCTGTCTATTCTTTCTCTTAGTTTCTGCAATAATTGGAGGTTATCATTCTCAATGTGCTTTATGAGCTTGTCTATCAACAGACGCCTTTCAACTGCTCCAAGTTTGGTAACATCAACGATCCTTTTACTCTCTGGCTCTTTGCTGCTGCTTCCACTGTCATCACTGACATCAAAAAATGAAGTTTTAATCCGCTTAAAAGTGGGTAGTTTTTCAATTGCAGGCTTACTGAATTAGACATTAATAAGTATTTTTTTAAAATTGTATTTGAATAAATAAATATTTTTGTTCATAATTTAAAAAAAAAATTCAATTAAAATATTTATATAATGTTATAATTATTGTATTTCATTTAAATATTTAATTTTTTGTTTTTAGATTATTATTTTAAAGTATAATTTTTTACAATCAAAAGATTCATTTAAAAATTAAGGCCAATATTTAAAGTTTATTATTTTTGTAAATAAATAAATGAATAAATATATATATTTAACACAATATTTTTTTTTAATTATGGAGACAGATATAAAGGCTATATTTTACTCAGCATTCTTTTCTAATATGAGTTAATTAAAACGCAATAAGAAAATTTGTTCAAAAATGGAATCATATGCATTATCTCAAAACTAACTCTTTAATTGTACCAAAAAAAAAAAAAAACTAACTCTTTAATAGATTAATATTTATTAGGCCTAGCTCATGGATTAAGGTAGAGATTTCATGCACCAACTGCAACTTGCATGGCCATGTCCTTTTCCTTGTCTCCCATGCAGTCTCTAAAAGCCTTCCCGCAACTTCTCCCATTCTTAACCCTCCACTGCTCCTACCTTCTGCAAGTCCCATCTGTTCACTTCTCTTAACCCACATTTTCTTTGCCATTTTCTAGCTATGTCCACCTCTAGAACCTTAGATTCTTAGTCCTTCAAAGGGTGAGACCAATCTTCGCATCTAGTCACCCTCTGCAAGTCCCATCTAGTCACCCTCATTAAAGGCCAAAGTTCGACAAACGGTGAGACCCATCTTTGCGCCGGCTTGCAGCATTTCACGGGCCCTGGGTCTGGAAAAATCATCTACAGATTGGATCATTAACCAGTAAGAGTTCCACCCGTTTATGTAGAACGCTTTGCCATCCAACATAAATTGAGTCCCATTTCTCTCCACAAAAGCCAATTGTAACTCCTCATGAAAACTGAGCCTTAAGTCTCCAAAGATATATAAATCAAAACTGTACACAGCGCAAAACCAAGAATGGGGTAAAACAGACCATTTCTGGCCACCATTGTTCTATGTACAAAAGCTCCCCCAAGTTATTGACACTAGATGAGATTACTGAACCTCAGGAGCAGATGTGAATGGGATAGCAGCTCTTTTTAACAGAAAGCAGTGATGAATGGGACGGAGCTACTACAATAGCTTCAGCTGGAGCTGCTTTATGTATTGGAGCAGAGGTGGCAGTTCAGACAGCTGCAGGAGCACTTTCCGAGCGCTTGGCCAGGGGTTCTTCATCTATCAAGAGAGGGTTCCCGGTAATCAAGCTAGAAGTTCATTCCTCCCTTGCTTTGAAAACTTCTTCGGAAGTCTCTACTCAGACGGGTATGGGTTTTGTTGATCCAGGTCGTACTCTGTTGCATTCATCTATCAAGAGAGGATTCCCGACTCTTATTAGTTCTTACACCCATATGACTAAAATATCTGAATCTATCTCTCTCTCTCTCTCTCTCTGAGAAGAGTATCAACGAAGTTGAAAGACTTTAAGCTGCAAATATCACCGACCCTTGTTAGAATTCATCAAGCACTCCTAACTTTGTCTCTTCTTCAACGTAACACATCATCTTCTTCTGGACAGAGCCCTTGGCTTGGCACTTTTGACACTGCTCAAGAAGCTGCTCTTACTTATGACAGAGCTGCTTTGTCTATGAAAGGAAGCCAAGAAAGAACCAACTTTATATATTCTGACAGTCTCTTCCTCAGTCAAGAAACCGAGGGAAACAGGTACCTTGGAGCCATTTGTTTGGTTTCTCTTTCTCGGTCAAAAAACAGAAAAAAAACAGAGTGCATGAAGAAACGAATGCAACTAGCGTCCTTAGTGGAGACTACAGGCTAACCTATTTTTGGTTTCTATTTGGCTTCACTATTTTTGGAGACTACAGACTATCTTAAGTGGCAAATAAATACGTGAATGCATGAAGAAACGAATGCAGATGGAGATGGAGAAGTAACTAATGAAAACAGAGATAAAAATGTATATGGCAATTGGAAATAGAGATAGAAACTCATACTTAAGTGCAGCTGAAGCAACGAATACAGATGGAGAAGCCATTGAAGTTTCAAAGATAAGATTGAAGAAGCTGAAACAGACGTGAGACTCTGTTGTGATGGAACAAACGTAATAATAGCAGGGATACAGTTGACTCTGAAAGACTTTTCGGTCTTTTAATTTCTACTTTTGCAAAAGCTTAGCTTTAAAAAGTAGCTGCAGCAAATAAACTCACTTTTTTGGTATTAATAAGGAAGTTAATTAAATTTATATAAACACTGCATTTCAATTATAAAAGTATTTATGTTAGTAAAAAAAATTTAATAAGTTGTAAATCTCTCTATTCAAATGGGCTTTAATTTTTATAATTATAAGCATTTATATGTTTATTTATTTAAATAATTTAAAAAGAATTTATAAATTTTAAAAATATTTTTTAATTATATATTCAAATATTAAATAACTTAATTTAAAAAAAAACTTATGATATAATAATTTTTTATATAAGTCTTGTTTTTATAAACACTTAAATAAATTATTTATCTAAACAAAAACTTAAATAACTTAATTTTAAAAAAAAATTATAATATAATAACTTTTTAAGTAAGTCTTTTTTCTATAACCAGTTAAATAAATTATTTACCAAATGAACCTTACTCATTGATCTGACACAAAAAGTCATTGTGAGATTATTTTATTCCCTGAATAAGTGCTTTTCTTTATTATATAATAACAGCTCATTGTTCTTTAACGTAACTGGAAAGGGAGATTTTAATCTAAATTCTGAAGAGTGATGCAAAAAGTCCGTCTATATATCATCTTTATGTATTTTTCAATGTATTTTTATTTTAATATTTTAAAAATACATATTTTTTAATTTAATCTTTTAAAATAATTTTTTTTTTCAAAATCATTTTTATAGTAACACTATTAAACGTATATTTAATAAATTTATTTTTTAAGTAAAATTTAAAACATTCAATTTTAATTTTCACATAAATTATGTAACCTTTTAGAATAAATAAACAAATTTATTAAATATTTATTAATAAGTTTGACCTGAGAATATATTTGAAAATGATATAATCTTTTGAAGAAATAAATGAAAGAAATAAAATTTAAAAAATTAAATTAAAAATGTGTTATTTTTTCAAAGATTAAAAAAATATTTACTTTATATTTTTTATGATTAAATTTATTTATTGATATATTTGAAAGTCCAATTTACCAATAATTGAAGAAAAAATGAAATCAAAATGCATATAAATTTTTTATTGGTTTATTATAATTTTCAACTTGAAGTGACATAGAACCAGATTTGTCTGATTCTACTTTCCAATCCCACTTTTCTTCTGCTGTACTTGCTTTTGCTTACAAAGTAGACTTGACTTTGCCTCCATAAAGGGTAAACTAGGCAAAAACAAAGAAAGTTGTACAAAAGCAGCTTATTTGTGACTCATAAAATCATAATGGTTGATTCTTATGTTGGGTATAATTTTTTTTTTTAAATTAAAGCTGGAATCCTAAAAAATTTAAGCTTAAAAGGAGGCCATGGTATTCTTGAACATTAAATCATGATCAAATTCTTTATTTCTTTTTATCATTAGATGCATTTTCCAAATTTTCATCTTAATAATATATTAATTAATTAATAGATTAATATATTAAAATAAAAATGTTGAAATATATTTGATGATGAAAAATTTGAATCTCTGCAGTGGTCAAATTCTTCATAAATCCATGCAAAAAAAAAATTCAAACAACAGTATTGAAATTGTTTTATTTTACTAATTATTATGTAGCAATGGGAAGAAAAATAGGAAAAGAACTTTTAATTGACTTGCCCAATTTTTCTCTGCCCCTTTTCTATATCATTTTTTTCCACTACTCTTACGTGTCATGATAGATTATCAAAAGGGGCCACGGCCATAACTTTTTTTTTTTTTTTGACTTAGGCTGAGGCCTCAAATACAAGCTGGGTGAGCATAAAGCCCAGAACTAAAAGGCACGGGAGACCCGTAAAGCAGAGCTATGCCACGGCCATAACTAATTCCTTGCTTTTCTAATATTTTTTTAGGTGAGTGTCTCCTTTGAAGCGCCGCAGAGCATAGCAAAGCTCTCATCTCCCTGCGTTGAAGTATGCTTGGAGAGGTTGCTGCCAATGCAATTTTTTCCTCTCCTTTTCTCCATTTCTTCCTTTTTGCTTTTATCTTAATATTTTTAATGTATTTTCTTTTATTAAAAAAGTCTTTTTTCTTTTAGGGAAGCCTTTTTCTTCCATCAGGGAAGTCTCTTCTTTCTATTTGAAAATGTATTTTTCTTTGTTGTGAGAAAATTTTCTTCCAGTGCTAATCGTGATTAGAAGATTTATATATTTTGTCCAAATCTACAATATCTCAAGTTTGGAAGAAATATCAAGATTAAGAGTTGTAATCTTCAAAGAAAATTGATAGATGTGTTACCTTCCCTTGAATAACTCTATTTTTCTTTCATTGTACTCAAAGTTATTTGTATTTGAATAAAATTTGTTCTTCTATGTTAGGGGCTAGTAATAGTTAGAAGATGTATTATCTTGTAATTTGAATTTTGTCTACACTTTAGAAGTGCAGGCTGTAATATAATTTTTATCTTTTTATCTTGCTAAAAGTTTCTGTAAGTTGAGACTTAATGCCTTTTAATTAATATTGTGATCTTTGATCTTGTCTAAAAAAAAAAAAAGTGCCTCCATTGAAACTTCTGTGTCTGGGCCTTGTTCTATTTTGCCTTTTTTTCCTTTTGGCTCTTCTTTCATTTTTCATTATCAATTTGTGACTGCACTTTTAAATCATGGTGATTAAAATCAACCACAACTTTTTCCACACAATACACATGTTAAGAGAAAATAATTTTAAAAAAGAAGTTTGTAATCCTTCTCATTAATACATTTGAATAGTATAACTTGCATGGACCCTCTTCAAATCTCTTTCAAGCCTGGCTCCTCTTAAAGATCTTCAATTCAAATTCTATAAAGAAGCATGTAAAGTGAGATTTGATTAAACTAAGAAAATAGACAAGTATCATCCTTAACAACCCCCATCCTTTTTTTTTTTTTTATCGTCTTGGTCTTTTTCTTTTGCAATGCCACTTAAAAACCTTCAAAACTTATCTCTTTTATAGCTATTTGATAGCTTTTTTTTTTTTTTTTTTTCCAGAAAAGCTCTTCCTGTCGGTTTTACATTATGGTGGATTATGATAGCACAATCCACCATAATGTAAAACCAACAGGAAGAGCTTTTCTGGACTTGGACATATTTGATAGAGTTCACATTACTTTCCACTTTTCATTTTATTTGAAAGACAACGAAAAAACAAAAGTAACTATAAAAGAAATCGTCTCTGATATAATCTTTTTTTATCATAGTTTTGTGAATAAATTTTTAAATAAATAAATAAAAAGATTAAGCTATCACATAGATTAAAGATTAAAGAGCTATATCAATTATCAATGTAGGGTAGACTTTGTTACTGTGCATTGATTGAGGCTGATGCATTCAGACTTGAAATTGAGGACGGCGAAAACTAAAAACAAATGTGGGGGTTTCTTCTGCTTAAGTTTTCTGAGCCATTTTATGCAGAGAAGTTTTTTCTGAGAATAAATAGCATTCAATAATTTAATTTTCATGGGAGGAGAGAAAAATGTAACATTATAATTTTTTTTTTCTAAAGAATAATTGATGATGGCTAAGACACAACAACGAATTAATATAAGTGGTATTGCGATGTTTTTAACCTTTAAAATAACTAAGTGAAATAAAAATGACTTGAAACTAACTTTGAAGTTCATATATAATATCTATAACGATATTAACTTAACCGATTTTTTTTTTTTTGGACAAGCCTTAACCAATTTCTTTGAAATTATATTACACACCCTGTGACACGAGTGAGAGACTGGCAGCCCAACATGAATGTCATAATTTTTTTTTCAAATAAGTAAAAAAAATTACATTTGAGATGAACACACATTGAGGTCAATAAATAAAAGACACAAAGTAGAGTAGATAAATCGTCTAGTCCCTAAAGATATAAAATAATAATTAAAAAATAAATAATAATACATATTTTAAATCTTAATCTATTAAATATTATATTTTAAAATTAAAAAAAAAAACATATCTTAAAAAAAACACACCTCCCAATTATATATAGTTAAAGCACAACTTTGAGTGCTTCAATATACACAAATCCATGGCCCAAGAAAAAAAAAATCTACACAAATCTCTCTGTGCTCGTATTATGACAAGCTTTCAAAATCAAGGTGTTCAACTCATTTGATCAAAGCTCATTAATGAACCTCTATGTAATAACTATAAATTTTAATAAAAATTTTAATTAAAAAAATTTAAAATAAAAGAAAAAATTTAAAAAAATAAGGATAAAAATTATAGAAAATATGTATATTTACTATACGAGTTAAAGAATTACAAAAAAAATATGAAAATTTACGTTTTGGAACATAATTTTTATTTTTTAAATGATAGTATTTTATTATAAATAAATATATTTTTATTTGATTATGTTTTGTTAAAAATAAGTATATTTTTAATATTTTTTATTTAAAATAATTATATTGACCTCTAATAAATTTTTGTTTTATTTTTAAAAATATTTTTTTTAATATGTATAAAGATATTTATTTTGAAATTTGTTTTATTAAAATTTTTATCAAGAAAAATCATGTTTTAAGAGTTCGACTAAAGTTTTATGACAATGTAAATTTTTAAAAAATTTTGAGATATTTTAAAGTGAAAAATGATATTTATATGAATATATATGAAATAAAATAAAAATAAATCTAAGTATTTAGTTATTAAATAATAATTATTATTATTATAAAAAATAATAATAAAAGAGGAAACAAGGAGAGACGAACGGAGATTGCAGATTTCTGAAATTGATGAATAGTGATAAACAGTAATCTTCAATTTTTTTTCTAAATTTAGAGTGTTTATTGGCTTCCGATTTTTAAATTGAGGGTACCATTAGATTCAAGATGAAAAATACTACAATTTTGACTAATCAATTTTTCAAATCAGCTGTAGATATGAAGTAGAAAATTTCAGAAAAAAAAAAAATAAACTCTGAAACTCTTACTTAAAGACCTTCAATTAAAAATCTGACACTGTAGATGGATTCAGGAGTTAGATAAATCTTAGAATATAAAATATTTTCGACCATCTGACAGCTTTTTATTTTTCGTGAATAGTAATTTTCGGCGAATAAATAGTATTTTTCGATGGTGAATTGCGATTTTGGCCAGCGTGAACAGTATTTTCCGATCGTAAACAGTGACCAAGTTTCCGGACTCATTTTTTAGATTTTTGGACCCTCTGGATACGTTTTTGAGGTCTATTTGATCAAATTGAAATTGAAAAATTATATTTTAGGGCTATCTAATATGAGGCTCTTACTCTGTAAGTAGATGATTCTTTCTATGACTTACATTTACTTTTTTTGAACTTTAAATTGAAAAATGAGTATATTTACAAGTTATTCAGACTTTTACATGTTCTTAAAATAGTTTAGAATATCTGAAACGGTTGCAATATGATATCTAGTTTAAGAGAAGTATGACTTTTGAAATGAATTTTGAAACGCATTGAACATGTGATTTTAAATGTATTTCTCATTATATGATAAAGGAAATATGTTATGCATATGATATTGATTTATACAGTGATATGTTTGCCTTAGATATGGGTATGTATATGTGATTCCTCTAATTGGAAAGTTTTGACAGAGAAATATATTGAGAATGATAATACTATATTATAATAGTACCTCTGTTTTGATTAATATGGAATATATGAAATTATGATTTTATGAAAGAATCCTATTGGAAACATTGTCTGCTAACAGTAGGTCATGTTAGTCCTGATGCACCTTGATTGCCTCAGCTAGCAAGGGGTGGTGCTAGTTTCGTGTGAAGGTCAACACACGGGAGATAATATGTGAAGGAGAGCGGAATGCCTCCTATATAAGCGAGATATCAATTATATGAGATGTGATTTGCATTCTCTTGCTGTGTACTTGAGAAATACTTATATAAAGTTTTTTCACGTGTATTCTTGAATGATAGTATGGCAAATCTCAGCAGAATGCTGAGTTTAGGCAAATCTTATACCACCAAAGTACGGAAGTGGTTAAACTCTGATATGGTGGTTCTGATGTGGATCCTCCAAATATTTTCATAAGAATTATGTTTATGCATATCATGATTTTATTATCGTTTTTACAGCATTACTTATGAATTGAACATGAATATGATTTTGCACAGAGATTATTTGAAATACGGGTCTCATATAGATATACATCTAAATTGTAATTTTCATTGTAAAAAGTTTTAAAATAAAGAGTATATTCATATGTTGACCTAAGATGTCATATGAGGTATTATCTGTTCACTGAATTGTAAAACTCACTACACGTGGTTGATTTGTTTTTAGATAAAAACTCAGAGTTTAATCTTGTAGTTTTTTAATCGACTAGGTGTTGTACTTTCTTGGTGAGTTTAAATTATTTCTAAACTCTTAGTGTTTAAATTGTAATATAATTGTACTTTAAAGTTGCTCTGAATGTCACAGACAAAATTTTTACTCCATTATAATATTATTAAGTGTAGTATTGGCATGTATCATTAGTTATATTGAGAACTTGCAAACGTATGATTTTATTTTGAGATATCATAATATGAAGTTAATTGTAAATAGATAAAAATAAAGTTATCGGACAGTAGTGTTATTCGCATTTTTAAAATTAAGGGCGTGACATTTGAAATTCAGATTCATGAAGATCAGTGTACTGAAAACTATGCCTCATCACACTCACTAATACAATCCGATTTACTTTGACAAATTTTACATTGCAGAATCCAAATTTCAAAAATATCATAACGACTGTCACTTTTTAATGGTTTGATGCATTGTGCACATGCCCATGTACATCCAAAAATGTTCAGAACGATGGTGCAACTCTTTGTGCCTCTGTTATGTATGCATCTCATTTACATTCATTTTCTAACTTGGGTCATCAATGGCCATGGACCCATAATAGAGGAGGGGTGCTCCTGTGTCAATCCTTATAACAAAGTGTACAATGCTTTAAGGATGACAGGTAGTAAGTCACCAGGTGTAGTCCAATGATAAAGGGTTTGGAAAATCCGCAGAAATAAGTACAAACTCCTGTACCTTCATATAAAAAAGACATGACAGGTAGTTCAACGGATAAAAACCATGGCAGTGATGGAGACAAAATCCAATATATTATATATGAATCAGATACTCATAAACATGTCTTAAAAAAAATATAGGAAAACAGGACAATACTTGTGTTTTCATATAAATCCTATATTAGAATTTCATACTTCTATCGTAAGATAAGTCTCATAGTTCGCAATTAGCTCTTGACACATTTATTCACAATGTAGGTAACTGTTAAGAGACTTATTTCATAGTGAAGACTGTAGAATTTCCATGAAATAAAATAAAATAAAGAAAATAATTATGAATGTTATAAAATTCTGGAATTAATTTTGCAAGTCCAATCAGCTGATAAAGCCCAGATCTTCTCATTTGGTAGTCTAGGCTACAACCAAAAAAAAAAAAAAAAAATTAAAGAAAACAGCTGCTGCAACTTGGGGGAAACTTGGACAGGTCCCATCTAACACCTTAACGCAAAATTTTTGTTCCAATAAAATTTCTGGCTTAGACAAAAGGTGGTTGTGCTTTAGTCAAGCTTGTTAAAAGCTCTTCGATTCAATATGTGCATATGGAATAAGGTTTCTCAACATATTAGGATAGTTATTCACTTTTTTGGTGGGATGGGTCATAGGCTAAAATGCAAAATTGATTCTGCCAGTTCCAGAGAAATGGGTGAAAATTGACAGGATATATGCTATCATAAATTTTACAATTCTTGCATTTTATTCATGATTCGTGAACATATAAGTAGAGTGCAAGCTTGAGAACAAAGGATGTCAAACTTTGTACACTTGAGCTATGAAAGTTATAGAAAGTAGAAAATTAGAAAAAAAAAACACAAAAAACTTATAGTGGAAATCCTGCTCATTGATGATTCCATGTATTTCCATTTCTGTACATCAAAATTGTAGCCACCATACTGCTGAAGGAACAATCTGTATCTCTGTTTACCTCTTTTGAAAATTCAATCTTCCTATGCAATAGGCAAACAGAGACGCATAAGCAATAGGGAAAGCAATGAGAACCGCAGCTACAAGGCTTAACCGATCATGATGGAACCCATAATAGTCTTTAAGAAAGGAACCAACTGGTTTTAACTCCCCGAATATGAGTATTCTTTTGTTCATGTCTCCATATTGTGAAGTTAGGAGGCCATTCAGGGACCAAGATGTGGGGCAAAGCCAATAACACCAAATCCACCATTTAGGAATTTTCTGCATATAAAAACATAGCAACTATCTCAGGCTAAAAACTAATTGGAGTGAACAGTCATGCATCATCAGACACATATAGTTACTGTTATCTATTATTCTGGACATTTGGAAAGTTTTAGAGAAGTTTCTACATTCTTGAGGATTCATGTAGGCAGCTTACTATGATATGAAATGTCAATCAGTAATCTGGGGGATGTTGACATTTATTTTGACAGAAAATTGATAACCAAAAGCTTTTTATTAATGAATTTCAGGTCAATATTCACATAAACATATATGAAATTCCTGCATTTTTTATGCATTCCATTTTCCACTAAGATGGATGTTATTGGATATGTCAGAAATCATGTCAAAAGAAGCAATAAATAGCTTAGTAATCACATCAAAATTTTAGTTTCATTTATGCATGTTGCCACATTTCAACTCTGGATATGTAGATATTTAAGCTACAACTTCAGACTTGTATGGTTCTATAAAGACTAAATTAGCAGAATTTATTTTTGGGATATTTCGAAGACTTACCGGTCCTGGCATGAGGAATCCAGAGAAAAGATTGAATATGGTGTAGACTGCAGCTGCTAATACGAAAGCTATATCGAGATTTATGCTCAATGAAACTATCAGCATTCCAAGATATACAAAGTACAAAAATGTACAGAATGTGGTGTAGAAGTACCAAAAGACCTTCTCAACTGACCAATAGTAACCTATCATTGGATAAGTGATAGCCACATATAAAATTGCTTGCAATAAGATATATGGTATCTCAATGGTCACCTACAACAAAAGAGAAATTTCGGCGATCACATGACATGTACTGGATTTTCCTATCAAATAAATATCACTTGAACTTTATTGAAGTAATTTCAAACCTGTGCAAATGAATAAGCCATGGAAGAATACATTCCAGCAAATTTTTCACGGTACAAGACGTTCCGCTCAGTTGCCACGTATGGTAAAATTGATGAACAGTTATTTATGCCCAAGAATATTACAGCAGTATACATTGATCCAAGTATGTTGAACAAATCCTGCTGATTGTTTCTTTAACCGCAAAAAGAAAGTATATATGACATTACTTTCATCAGTACAAATTTGGAGCATAACACTAACAATAGATTGATGCCAAAACTAAGAATTAGAAATGGTGTCCCCATCATAAAAAGCACGAGTTCATAAAGTTAGAATAATGAATGCCTTTATTTTAAGTATTTCTAACATATATTTGATATCAAGATGTTCCTTGTCTTGTGTTGTCAACATGTGATAGTTCAGGCACATCATTCATTGAATATGGTGGAGTATTTTACTTGTTTCAGTGACGGAGACAGTGAAGGTTTTGAAAGTACTGTATTATATTGGATCGGCTTCTGTTTGTTGAAGAAATTTATCAAAGATATAGGCACCGTAGATATATTGTCATTTCTTTTCCAACTGAATCCATTTGCTGAAGAATACAGCTAGGGGAAGTTTTTGATGTAGTGCTGTCACACTATCGGGAGTTTGATACCGCAGTTTTCTAACATGCATATTATTTTTCCAGATTAAGTGAGGAATTATTTTGAATTGTCCCTTTGAAAATTATATACATTAGTGTATGAAAGAAGACTTACATTTCCTTCCCTTTCTGCCAAAATACTGCCCCAAATATCACTGCTGCGACAACCATGAATAATAAACGCGTTAAGTTGTACTCAGGAGTTCTCCAATAGGACAAGTGTTGCTTCCATAGACATGCTGTAAACTGCCCCAAGTTATTTTGTGGGAAACGAGTTGAGAATTGTAAGTCCTTTGAACCTGGTAATGGTTCACTTAACTGTCTTACCAAGTCAAGGGTATTCCTGTAATATAAATAACAATTTGAAAGATCAGTGCTCTTTCACGCATTAATTTGAACCAATTAAGGAACATGCAAAATCTGAAAAATAAAAATCATACAATGCTTGTTTCTTTTTTTTGCCAATGATTGTCAGTCAACTAGGTTCTCACCGGCAAAGAGATGATTGTTTATAGAATTTTGCAAAATCTAATTCAAGTTCTGCTTCTACAGATGCAGAGGTAGCTTCCAACATCCAGGTTGCAGGATTATAGTTGGCTTTGATCTTTGGCACTCCAGGTATACTCTGATCGAAAGTAAATTTATTTAGATACAAATTTCAATAACTTAAATGAAGGGTATAGAGACAAAGGTACTAAATACTAATTCATTCCAGAGCAATTTTTGTTACGTGCCTTGACTAAGTTTTCCTGTTCGTCTTTTATCAAGATAATGGTCAATATTTTAATTCAAGATGACAAAGCTGTTTCTTTGTGTAGCTTTTATTTATTGCATGAACCATTTTAAACTCCACAAATTTGTCATGCACAAGAATCTGAAGTCACTTGTTCCAAGTCTTCTGAAAAATTTATGTAAGGTTTTCTTTTGTTCCCCACGACTCTAGTTTTGACGACAAAGCCTATCAAACTTCATCTGTAAAGGCAAACATCACTATCACAAGGATCCTCCTCAGCGTCAACAGTCATTCACATCTCCGACTTATGACAGAAAAAGAAATTGGAGAACTATGATTAATGATATGTTTAGAAGTATGATTGCGGAGATTACCTGAAAGTATTCAATCAGTTTACTGGACTGTTGACCCAGCATTCCATTATAGATAATCTGTCCTCCTGATTTCATTAGGATCAACTGCAAGAAAAACAACTTAGTTGCTGAATTGCACTCTATCTTCTATCAACATGACTGAGAAGATAATAATAGCTTGCATTTCAAAAATCACAAAAGATGGGAAGTCAAATTCTGCTTCTACTTGTCAGTTGTGATTCTAGAAGCAAATAATCAAGATACTGAATTGCACATCGACATACACACAGATTTATACACTTTGGTAGATCTCATTTTCCAGATAATACAAGAGGAATGCTGGTTAGTGAGACTAATTTAGAAAATGGTGTAAGAGTATCCTAGCACAGATGAAAGCTAATAGTTAATTGTATAAACCTAACAATATATTTGGAAAATCATTTCTATTAAAGAAAAAATGTTTGCTAAGTCTGATAAGCCTGGCAAAGAGTATATTTTATTGCCAACATTAATGAGATCAGTAATCACTTCAGACAAGACTGGGTAAAATAACTTAAATGCTTTCCAGAATGTTGATACTTACGTTGATAGAATTATATTCAGAGAGGCAAGAAGAACAAACATAACGTTTTAGAAATCAATGGATAAAGCATATTGAGAAGTAGAGAATATGTGCAGTAAAGCTTCGAAATAGTTGTATGATCATATCACAAAAAACAGGTTGCATTTTAAAATCTTCAATTTCATGCAAATTTACTAGCTGGAGGCACTCTTTTGCCTACCTCGTCAAACGTCTCAAATATGTCAATGCTTGGTTGGTGTATGGTGCAAACTATGGTCCTGCCAGTAGCAACTACATTCTTCACTGCACGCATAACTATTGCTGCTGCTCGGGCATCCAAACCTGATGTGGGTTCATCCATAAAGATTATTGATGGATTGGAAACAAGCTCCACTGCAATGGTTAGTCTTTTACGTTGTTCCGTTGATAAGCCACTTTGGCCAGCAATGCCAACTAAACTATCTTTTATATCACCAAGTTCAATTGTCTCAATGACTTCTTCTACAAATTTCTGCCCAACAGATATGCAGAGAAAGTGACAAAGTGCATCAGTTATCTGAGCCAGACAAACCATGGTGAATGTGATGTAACAGCGATTTCATACCCCTTTTGTGACTGAATCAATCTCCATCGGTAACCGCAACCATGCTGAGTATGTTAAAGATTCTTCAACTGTTATATATGGAGAATGTATGTCATTCTGCTCACAGTAGCCTGAAACTCTAGCAAACGTCTTCTGCACTTTGGGGTATCCTCCGATTCTTATATCTCCTTCAACGATACCTCCAGTTTTTCTTCCTGAAAGGACATCCATAAGAGTTGTCTTCCCTGCTCCACTAACTCCCATCAGGGCTGTGAGAATTCCTGGCCTAAATGCTCCAGTGATATCACGGAGCAATTGAAGTTTTTTCTCATTGGACCCATGCTTTTTCATCTCCTGTTTAGAAGGACAAAGTAACATCTTCACTGATAAGCTCATCAACTATATATTAAATCATG